>CM073930.1:12505000-13755000 GCA_037179545.1 Sesamia inferens
ATATTATAAATAATGATTGCTTTGCGGAATTTAAATAAAATCTTGCCACGCTGTCAGAGAAAAGACATTATTAGACAGGTTTCCGTATTTCTTAAATTTTTCAACAGACATTGTTTGAACCAAAGAGGGTATTTGCCGTCCTAACCTTTAACACTTTGTAGAAAAAAATAATTCTTTGATCTTTTATTAAAGAGATAAACAATATGTATATCTAAATTGATGCAAAATTTTAAAATCATGATTTGTCATCCAAAACTTCTTTAGAATAACAGGAATTATGGAATCCGTATATAAATGATGGAGTTATGCACGAACATAATATATACATGATTAGTAGAATAGCAGAATCATAATAGCATTCGAATTGAGTACCTACTCCATTTAAAGACTGAAGTCACAAATTTTAAATAATAATATTTTTACAAAACAGGTTTGCGCTTCTTATCAGCTAATCCAGTGAAAGTTGGTGACTCATTAGCTAACCACCTCGTCAAAAGGGTCTGTTGTGCATATATAAGGCCACGGAAAATCTGGACATTCATTATTAGTAGCTGAGCTTTCGCTATCAACATCAATTACTTCTTCTTACATCAATATCTACAATGGATATAATATACAATATTGGCAACGGCAATTGCGGAGATACTTCCTGCAACCAAATGCAGAATACAAATATGCTGCAGAATATTACGGTAAAGTTTTTTCATTGTTTTCAATGTTTCGTTATAGAATTTATTAATATCACATTAACTTGCACCAGAAGTCTCTTTATAATTTTATACCCTAACATCTTAGGACTTGACACTAAGCAGCCATAATAATACTAATATGAATGTAATTAATGCTTATGTTTTTTTTTCTTTGCAGCCTCCTGTGCCGAACGGGTTACCAAGCACGTCAGTCCCGGTGTCTAACTCCAATTATGCCGTTGATTACCATGGCAATAGCGTCAACAATATCAACCCGTTGGACTACACACCATACTCAGAAAATTTAGAAATAAATATACCTAACGGATATTTAAATTTAAACAATGAAATGAATCCGCAAATCATAGATGGGACAAATCTTACTCAAAATAGTCAGAATATTGAAAGGCTATTTAGTTTTAATCAACCAGCTCTCGGAGAATTCGTTTCTCCATCACGAACCTGGGCCAGCACTAAAACATACGAAAAGAGAAAGAAAACAAAGCGCACCAGAACGACATTCACCACAGAGCAGCTGATTCGGTTGGAAAAAGAATACTCTAATTCGAAATACCTAAATGCTGTTCGTAGAAAGGAACTCGCGAATATGCTGCATCTCAATGAACGCACCATCAAGATATGGTTCCAAAATCGCCGTATGAAGGAAAAAAGAGACCGAGTCGGGAGTATCCAAGACTCTGTAGGCATTAGGATGTCATCCGATACGAGCACTTTTAACGCACCGTTACCAATTCATGAAGGGGAATGCCAGGCGCAGTACCAGCAGCCACATTTGCCGGTGCACACTTACCAGCCTCCAGTTAATGAAGTCCAGCAATATAACGTACCGATAACTATGCATGTGGGAGAATGCCAGGCGCAGTACCAGCAGCCACATTTCCCCGTGCAACCATACCATCAGCCTCCGGTTACTGAAGTCCAGCAATTGTTCTCAGAATCGAAACCACAAGCGAATCCGCCCAGCTCAATTGAGGAGAACTCGGACTTGTTCTGGTTCAGGTTGGGGCTTGATTTATAAAGTTGATAATTACTGTTTTAGATGAAATTTTAATATTTGTAAATATGTAGTTTCTGTAATTATTATTGTAAATAAAAATTGTTTTCTTAAAATATGTTTATTTTTTGTTTACGTTATTCCGAAGACACATATATGTAATTAAAATGTTAAACATCCTGAAATAAAGTTCCATATCGCGTGTGAATAAGCTGGATTAATTTTATCTTGCAAAATTTTGATGTTCCGAAATTAATTTCACATAAGCGTAAAAATTTGGTATAATTGTCTTTAATCGAATATTTTTATACCATAAACATTATAAATATAATGATTGATTGAATTTAAATAAAATCTTGGCACGCTGTCAGAGAAGAGACACATGTTTCCGTATTTCTTAAAAATTTAACAGACACTCTTTGAACCAGAGAGGGTATTTGATAATTGGAACTACCGTCTTAACTGGTTCAAAGGAATCATGTATTTCATTGACTGCGTCATAGAAAAAATATTTATAATAATATTAATTATAACAGAAAAATTATTATTTACATTCTATTTTGTGATTCATCGTCTAAAGCGATGTACGCTGAAGCTTACTGTCATTGTACTACATATACAATCTTATTGTGTCATGTGTACCTTTTGAAACGCCCGCCCTTCACCACTATCTAGTGGTTTCGCTGAGAACAAGAAATGATGGAACAAACTTTCGAGGAGCGCAGCTGTCTGTTCATTTAAAAAACTTATGACTATATGTATGTTAAATAACTAGCATAAGACATTAAATTAAATTAATATTATTATTACACCAGCAAAGTAAAAAAACATTTAATATGGAATTGTGGGATGCTCAAGGATTTTATTCTTCATTTACTATAATCGGGAAAATTATTATTCAGAACATTGGCGATTCAATCTTACCCGGCATAAACCAATACCCAATGACGTATATAGCGAGAGGTGTAAATGGGTGTATCTGCTAAAAACATTTCATAACGTGAAGCTGCCTAGATAGTACTGCGAAGCCATGGGTACGAATCACGCGGCGCTGCGTGCATCAAACTGGTTAAGTCGAGGCGCTCGCCTTGTTGTCAGTAACTGTCCCTGAGGAGAACTCGGACTTGTTCTGGTTCAGGTTAGGGCTTGATATATAAATCTGATAATTACTGTTTTAGATGAAATTGTAATATTTGTATGTAGTTTCTGTAATTTTATATTGTAAATAAAAATTGTATTCTTAAAATATGTTTTTTTTTGTTTACGTTATTCCGAAGACACATATATTCAATTAAAATAATAAACATCCTGAAATAAAGTTCCATATCGCGTGTGGTTAAGCTAGATTAATTTTATCTGGCGAAATTTTGATTTTACGAAATTAATTTTACATAAGCATAATTGTCTTTAATCGAATATTTTCATACCATAAATATTATAAATAATGATTGCTTTGCGGAATTTAAATAAAGTCTTGCCACGCTGTCAGAGAAAAGACATGATTAGACAGGTTTCCGTATTTCTTAAATTTTTCAACAGACATTGTTTGAACCAAAGAGGGTATTTGCCGTCCTAACCTTTAACACTTTGTAGAAAAAAATAATTCTTTGATCTTTTATTAAAGAGATAAACAATATGTATATCTAAATTGATGCAAAATTTTAAAATCATGATTTGTCATCCAAAACTTCTTTAGAATAACAGGAATTATGGAATCCGTATATAAATGATGGAGTTATGCACGAACATAATATATACATGATTAGTAGAATAGCAGAATCATAAAAGCATTCGAATTGAGTACCTACTCCATTTAAAGACTGAAGTCACAAATTTTAAATAATAATATTTTTACAAAACAGGTTTGCGCTTCTTATCAGCTAATCCAGTGAAAGTTGGTGACTCATTAGCTAACCACCTCGTCAAAAGGGTCTGTTGTGCATATATAAGGCCACGGAAAATCTGGACATTCATTATTAGTAGCTGAGCTTTCGCTATCAACATCAATTACTTCTTCTTACATCAATATCTACAATGGATATAATATACAATATTGGCAACGGCAATTGCGGAGATACTTCCTGCAACCAAATGCAGAATACAAATATGCTGCAGAATATTACGGTAAAGTTTTTTCATTGTTTTCAATGTTTCGTTATAGAATTTATTAATATCACATTAACTTGCACCAGAAGTCTCTTTATAATTTTATACCCTAACATCTTAGGACTTGACACTAAGCAGTCATAATAATACTAATATGAATGTAATTAATGCTTATGTTTTTTTTTCTTTGCAGCCTCCTGTGCCGAACGGGTTACCAAGCACGTCAGTCCCGGTGTCTAACTCCAATTATGCCGTTGATTACCATGGAAATAGCGTCAACAATATCAACCCGTTGGACTACACACCATACTCAGAAAATTCAGAAATAAATATACCTAACGGATATTTAAATTTAAACAATGAAATGAATCCGCAAATCATAGATGGGACAAATCTTACTCAAAATAGTCAGAATATTGAAAGGCTATTTAGTTTTAATCAACCAGCTCTCGGAGAATTCGTTTCTCCATCACGAACCTGGGCCAGCACTAAAACATACGAAAACAGAAAGAAAACAAAGCGCACCAGAACGACATTCACCACAGAGCAGCTGATTCGGTTGGAAAAAGAATACTCTAATTCGAAATACCTAAATGCTGTTCGTAGAAAGGAACTCGCGAATATGCTGCATCTCAATGAACGCACCATCAAGATATGGTTCCAAAATCGCCGTATGAAGGAAAAAAGAGACCGAGTCGGGAGTATCCAAGACTCTGTAGGCATTAGGATGTCACCCGATACGAGCACTTTTAACGCACCGTTACCAATTCATGAAGGGGAATGCCAGGCGCAGTACCAGCAGCCACATTTGCCGGTGCACACTTACCAGCCTCCAGTTAATGAAGTCCAGCAATATAACGTACCGATAACTATGCATGTGGGAGAATGCCAGGCGCAGTACCAGCAGCCACATTTCCCCGTGCAACCATACCATCAGCCTCCGGTTACTGAAGTCCAGCAATTGTTCTCAGAATCGAAACCACAAGCGAATCCGCCCAGCTCAATTGAGGAGAACTCGGACTTGTTCTGGTTCAGGTTGGGGCTTGATTTATAAAGTTGATAATTACTGTTTTAGATGAAATTTTAATATTTGTAAATATGTAGTTTCTGTAATTATTATTGTAAATAAAAATTGTTTTCTTAAAATATGTTTATTTTTTGTTTACGTTATTCCGAAGACACATATATGTAATTAAAATGTTAAACATCCTGAAATAAAGTTCCATATCGCGTGTGAATAAGCTGGATTAATTTTATCTTGCAAAATTTTGATGTTCCGAAATTAATTTCACATAAGCGTAAAAATTTGGTATAATTGTCTTTAATCGAATATTTTTATACCATAAACATTATAAATATAATGATTGATTGAATTTAAATAAAATCTTGGCACGCTGTCAGAGAAGAGACACATGTTTCCGTATTTCTTAAAAATTTAACAGACACTCTTTGAACCAGAGAGGGTATTTGATAATTGGAACTACCGTCTTAACTGGTTCAAAGGAATCATGTATTTCATTGACTGCGTCATAGAAAAAATATTTATAATAATATTAATTATAACAGAAAAATTATTATTTACATTCTATTTTGTGATTCATCGTCTAAAGCGATGTACGCTGAAGCTTACTGTCATTGTACTACATATACAATCTTATTGTGTCATGTGTACCTTTTGAAACGCCCGCCCTTCACCACTATCTAGTGGTTTCGCTGAGAACAAGAAATGATGGAACAAACTTTCGAGGAGCGCAGCTGTCTGTTCATTTAAAAAACTTATGACTATATGTATGTTAAATAACTAGCATAAGACATTAAATTAAATTAATATTATTATTACACCAGCAAAGTAAAAAAACATTTAATATGGAATTGTGGGATGCTCAAGGATTTTATTCTTCATTTACTATAATCGGGAAAATTATTATTCAGAACATTGGCGATTCAATCTTACCCGGCATAAACCAATACCCAATGACGTATATAGCGAGAGGTGTAAATGGGTGTATCTGCTAAAAACATTTCATAACGTGAAGCTGCCTAGATAGTACTGCGAAGCCATGGGTACGAATCACGCGGCGCTGCGTGCATCAAACTGGTTAAGTCGAGGCGCTCGCCTTGTTGTCAGTAACTGTCCCTGAGGAGAACTCGGACTTGTTCTGGTTCAGGTTAGGGCTTGATATATAAATCTGATAATTACTGTTTTAGATGAAATTGTAATATTTGTATGTAGTTTCTGTAATTTTATATTGTAAATAAAAATTGTATTCTTAAAATATGTTTTTTTTTGTTTACGTTATTCCGAAGACACATATATTCAATTAAAATAATAAACATCCTGAAATAAAGTTCCATATCGCGTGTGGTTAAGCTAGATTAATTTTATCTGGCGAAATTTTGATTTTACGAAATTAATTTTACATAAGCATAATTGTCTTTAATCGAATATTTTCATACCATAAATATTATAAATAATGATTGCTTTGCGGAATTTAAATAAAGTCTTGCCACGCTGTCAGAGAAAAGACATGATTAGACAGGTTTCCGTATTTCTTAAATTTTTCAACAGACATTGTTTGAACCAAAGAGGGTATTTGCCGTCCTAACCTTTAACACTTTGTAGAAAAAAATAATTCTTTGATCTTTTATTAAAGAGATAAACAATATGTATATCTAAATTGATGCAAAATTTTAAAATCATGATTTGTCATCCAAAACTTCTTTAGAATAACAGGAATTATGGAATCCGTATATAAATGATGGAGTTATGCACGAACATAATATATACATGATTAGTAGAATAGCAGAATCATAAAAGCATTCGAATTGAGTACCTACTCCATTTAAAGACTGAAGTCACAAATTTTAAATAATAATATTTTTACAAAACAGGTTTGCGCTTCTTATCAGCTAATCCAGTGAAAGTTGGTGACTCATTAGCTAACCACCTCGTCAAAAGGGTCTGTTGTGCATATATAAGGCCACGGAAAATCTGGACATTCATTATTAGTAGCTGAGCTTTCGCTATCAACATCAATTACTTCTTCTTACATCAATATCTACAATGGATATAATATACAATATTGGCAACGGCAATTGCGGAGATACTTCCTGCAACCAAATGCAGAATACAAATATGCTGCAGAATATTACGGTAAAGTTTTTTCATTGTTTTCAATGTTTCGTTATAGAATTTATTAATATCACATTAACTTGCACCAGAAGTCTCTTTATAATTTTATACCCTAACATCTTAGGACTTGACACTAAGCAGTCATAATAATACTAATATGAATGTAATTAATGCTTATGTTTTTTTTTCTTTGCAGCCTCCTGTGCCGAACGGGTTACCAAGCACGTCAGTCCCGGTGTCTAACTCCAATTATGCCGTTGATTACCATGGAAATAGCGTCAACAATATCAACCCGTTGGACTACACACCATACTCAGAAAATTCAGAAATAAATATACCTAACGGATATTTAAATTTAAACAATGAAATGAATCCGCAAATCATAGATGGGACAAATCTTACTCAAAATAGTCAGAATATTGAAAGGCTATTTAGTTTTAATCAACCAGCTCTCGGAGAATTCGTTTCTCCATCACGAACCTGGGCCAGCACTAAAACATACGAAAACAGAAAGAAAACAAAGCGCACCAGAACGACATTCACCACAGAGCAGCTGATTCGGTTGGAAAAAGAATACTCTAATTCGAAATACCTAAATGCTGTTCGTAGAAAGGAACTCGCGAATATGCTGCATCTCAATGAACGCACCATCAAGATATGGTTCCAAAATCGCCGTATGAAGGAAAAAAGAGACCGAGTCGGGAGTATCCAAGACTCTGTAGGCATTAGGATGTCACCCGATACGAGCACTTTTAACGCACCGTTACCAATTCATGAAGGGGAATGCCAGGCGCAGTACCAGCAGCCACATTTGCCGGTGCACACTTACCAGCCTCCAGTTAATGAAGTCCAGCAATATAACGTACCGATAACTATGCATGTGGGAGAATGCCAGGCGCAGTACCAGCAGCCACATTTCCCCGTGCAACCATACCATCAGCCTCCGGTTACTGAAGTCCAGCAATTGTTCTCAGAATCGGAACCACAAGCGAATCCGCCCAGCTCAATTGAGGAGAACTCGGACTTGTTCTGGTTCAGGTTGGGGCTTGATTTATAAAGTTGATAATTACTGTTTTAGATGAAATTTTAATATTTGTAAATATGTAGTTTCTGTAATTATTATTGTAAATAAAAATTGTTTTCTTAAAATATGTTTATTTTTTGTTTACGTTATTCCGAAGACACATATATGTAATTAAAATGTTAAACATCCTGAAATAAAGTTCCATATCGCGTGTGAATAAGCTGGATTAATTTTATCTTGCAAAATTTTGATGTTCCGAAATTAATTTCACATAAGCGTAAAAATTTGGTATAATTGTCTTTAATCGAATATTTTTATACCATAAACATTATAAATATAATGATTGATTGAATTTAAATAAAATCTTGGCACGCTGTCAGAGAAGAGACACATGTTTCCGTATTTCTTAAAAATTTTAACAGACACTCTTTGAACCAGAGAGGGTATTTGATAATTGGAACTACCGTCTTAACTGGTTCAAAGGAATCATGTATTTCATTGACTGCGTCATAGAAAAAATATTTATAATAATATTAATTATAACAGAAAAATTATTATTTACATTCTATTTTGTGATTCATCGTCTAAAGCGATGTACGCTGAAGCTTAGTGTCATTGTACTACATATACAATCTTATTGTGTCATGTGTACCTTTTGAAACGCCCGCCCTTCACCACTATCTAGTGATTTCGCTGAGAACAAGAAATGATGGAACAAACTTTCGAGGAGCGCAGCTGTCTGTTCATTTAAAAAACTTATGACTATATGTATGTTAAATAACTAGCATAAGACATTAAATTAAATTAATATTATTATTACACCAGCAAAGTAAAAAAACATTTAATATGGAATTGTGGGATGCTCAAGGATTTTATTCTTCATTTACTATAATCGGGAAAATTATTATTCAGAACATTGGCGATTCAATCTTACCCGGCATAAACCAATACCCAATGACGTATATAGCGAGAGGTGTAAATGGGTGTATCTGCTAAAAACATTTCATAACGTGAAGCTGCCTAGATAGTACTGCGAAGCCATGGGTACGAATCACGCGGCGCTGCGTGCATCATACTGGTTAATTCGAGGCGCTCGCCTTGTTGTCAGTAACCGACCCTGAGGAGAACTCGGACTTGTTCTGGTTCAGGTTCGGGCTTGATATATAAATCTGATAATTACTGTTTTAGATGAAATTGTAATATTTGTATGTAGTTTCTGTAATTTTATATTGTAAATAAAAATTGTATTCTTAAAATATGTTTTTTTTTTTGTTTACGTTATTCCGAAGACACATATATTCAATTAAAATAATAAACATCCTGAAATAAAGTTCCATATCGCGTGTGGTTAAGCTAGATTAATTTTATCTGGCGAAATTTTGATTTTACGAAATTAATTTTACATAAGCATAATTGTCTTTAATCGAATATTTTCATACCATAAATATTATAAATAATGATTGCTTTGCGGAATTTAAATAAAATCTTGCCACGCTGTCAGAGAAAAGACATGATTAGACAGGTTTCCGTATTTCTTAAATTTTTCAACAGACATTGTTTGAACCAAAGAGGGTATTTGCCGTCCAAACCTTTAACACTTTGTAGAAAAAAATAATTCTTTGATCTTTTATTAAAGAGATAAACAATATGTATATCTAAATTGATGCAAAATTTTAAAATCATGATTTGTCATCCAAAACTTCTTTAGAATAACAGGAATTATGGAATCCGTATATAAATGATGGAGTTATGCACGAACATAATATATACATGATTAGTAGAATAGCAGAATCATAAAAGCATTCGAATTGAGTACCTACTCCATTTAAAGACTGAAGTCACAAATTTTAAATAATAATATTTTTACAAAACAGGTTTGCGCTTCTTATCAGCTAATCCAGTGAAAGTTGGTGACTCATTAGCTAACCACCTCGTCAAAAGGGTCTGTTGTGCATATATAAGGCCACGGAAAATCTGGACATTCATTATTAGTAGCTGAGCTTTCGCTATCAACATCAATTACTTCTTCTTACATCAATATCTACAATGGATATAATATACAATATTGGCAACGGCAATTGCGGAGATACTTCCTGCAACCAAATGCGGAATACAAATATGCTGCAGAATATTACGGTAAAGTTTTTTCATTGTTTTCAATGTTTCGTTATAGAATTTATTAATATCACATTAACTTGCACCAGAAGTCTCTTTATAATTTTATACCCTAACATCTTAGGACTTGACACTAAGCAGTCATAATAATACTAATATGAATGTAATTAATGCTTATGTTTTTTTTTCTTTGCAGCCTCCTGTGCCGAACGGGTTACCAAGCACGTCAGTCCCGGTGTCTAACTCCAATTATGCCGTTGATTACCATGGCAATAGCGTCAACAATATCAACCCGTTGGACTACACACCATACTCAGAAAATTCAGAAATAAATATACCTAACGGATATTTAAATTTAAACAATGAAATGAATCCGCAAATCATAGATGGGACAAATCTTACTCAAAATAGTCAGAATATTGAAAGGCTATTTAGTTTTAATCAACCAGCTCTCGGAGAATTCGTTTCTCCATCACGAACCTGGGCCAGCACTAAAACATACGAAAACAGAAAGAAAACAAAGCGCACCAGAACGACATTCACCACAGAGCAGCTGATTCGGTTGGAAAAAGAATACTCTAATTCGAAATACCTAAATGCTGTTCGTAGAAAGGAACTCGCGAATATGCTGCATCTCAATGAACGCACCATCAAGATATGGTTCCAAAATCGCCGTATGAAGGAAAAAAGAGACCGAGTCGGGAGTATCCAAGACTCTGTAGGCATTAGGATGTCACCCGATACGAGCACTTTTAACGCACCGTTACCAATTCATGAAGGGGAATGCCAGGCGCAGTACCAGCAGCCACATTTGCCGGTGCACACTTACCAGCCTCCAGTTAATGAAGTCCAGCAATATAACGTACCGATAACTATGCATGTGGGAGAATGCCAGGCGCAGTACCAGCAGCCACATTTCCCCGTGCAACCATACCATCAGCCTCCGGTTACTGAAGTCCAGCAATTGTTCTCAGAATCGGAACCACAAGCGAATCCGCCCAGCTCAATTGAGGAGAACTCGGACTTGTTCTGGTTCAGGTTGGGGCTTGATTTATAAAGTTGATAATTACTGTTTTAGATGAAATTTTAATATTTGTAAATATGTAGTTTCTGTAATTATTATTGTAAATAAAAATTGTTTTCTTAAAATATGTTTATTTTTTGTTTACGTTATTCCGAAGACACATATATGTAATTAAAATGTTAAACATCCTGAAATAAAGTTCCATATCGCGTGTGAATAAGCTGGATTAATTTTATCTTGCAAAATTTTGATGTTCCGAAATTAATTTCACATAAGCGTAAAAATTTGGTATAATTCAAAGGAATCATGTATTTCATTGACTGCGTCATAGAAAAAATATTTATAATAATATTAATTATAACAGAAAAATTATTATTTACATTCTATTTTGTGATTCATCGTCTAAAGCGATGTACGCTGAAGCTTACTGTCATTGTACTACATATACAATCTTATTGTGTCATGTGTACCTTTTGAAACGCCCGCCCTTCACCACTATCTAGTGGTTTCGCTGAGAACAAGAAATGATGGAACAAACTTTCGAGGAGCGCAGCTGTCTGTTCATTTAAAAAACTTATGACTATATGTATGTTAAATAACTAGCATAAGACATTTAATTAAATTAATATTATTATTACACCAGCAAAGTAAAAAAACATTTAATATGGAATTGTGGGATGCTCAAGGATTTTATTCTTCATTTACTATAATCGGGAAAATTATTATTCAGAACATTGGCGATTCAATCTTACCCGGCATAAACCAATACCCAATGACGTATATAGCGAGAGGTGTAAATGGGTGTATCTGCTAAAAACATTTCATAACGTGAAGCTGCCTAGATAGTACTGCGAAGCCATGTGTACGAATCACGCGGCGCTGCGTGCATCAAACTGGTTAAGTCGAGGCGCTCGCCTTGTTGTCAGTAACTGACCCTGAGGAGAACTCGGACTTGTTCTGGTTCAGGTTAGGGCTTGATATATAAATCTGATAATTACTGTTTTAGATGAAATTGTAATATTTGTATGTAGTTTCTGTAATTTTATATTGTAAATAAAAATTGTATTCTTAAAATATGTTTTTTTTTTGTTTACGTTATTCCGAAGACACATATATTCAATTAAAATAATAAACATCCTGAAATAAAGTTCCATATCGCGTGTGGTTAAGCTAGATTAATTTTATCTGGCGAAATTTTGATTTTACGAAATTAATTTTACATAAGCATAATTGTCTTTAATCGAATATTTTCATACCATAAATATTATAAATAATGATTGCTTTGCGGAATTTAAATAAAATCTTGCCACGCTGTCAGAGAAAAGACATGATTAGACAGGTTTCCGTATTTCTTAAATTTTTCAACAGACATTGTTTGAACCAAAGAGGGTATTTGCCGTCCTAACCTTTAACACTTTGTAGAAAAAAATAATTCTTTGATCTTTTATTAAAGAGATAAACAATATGTATATCTAAATTGATGCAAAATTTTAAAATCATGATTTGTCATCCAAAACTTCTTTAGAATAACAGGAATTATGGAATCCGTATATAAATGATGGAGTTATGCACGAACATAATATATACATGATTAGTAGAATAGCAGAATCATAAAAGCATTCGAATTGAGTACCTACTCCATTTAAAGACTGAAGTCACAAATTTTAAATAATAATATTTTTACAAAACAGGTTTGCGCTTCTTATCAGCTAATCCAGTGAAAGTTGGTGACTCATTAGCTAACCACCTCGTCAAAAGGGTCTGTTGTGCATATATAAGGCCACGGAAAATCTGGATATTCATTATTAGTAGCTGAGCTTTCGCTATCAACATCAATTACTTCTTCTTACATCAATATCTACAATGGATATAATATACAATATTGGCAACGGCAATTGCGGAGATACTTCCTGCAACCAAATGCAGAATACAAATATGCTGCAGAATATTACGGTAAAGTTTTTTCATTGTTTTCAATGTTTCGTTATAGAATTTATTAATATCACATTAACTTGCACCAGAAGTCTCTTTATAATTTTATACCCTAACATCTTAGGACTTGACACTAAGCAGTCATAATAATACTAATATGAATGTAATTAATGCTTATGTTTTTTTTTCTTTGCAGCCTCCTGTGCCGAACGGGTTACCAAGCACGTCAGTCCCGGTGTCTAACTCCAATTATGCCGTTGATTACCATGGCAATAGCGTCAACAATATCAACCCGTTGGACTACACACCATACTCAGAAAATTCAGAAATAAATATACCTAACGGATATTTAAATTTAAACAATGAAATGAATCCGCAAATCATAGATGGGACAAATCTTACTCAAAATAGTCAGAATATTGAAAGGCTATTTAGTTTTAATCAACCAGCTCTCGGAGAATTCGTTTCTCCATCACGAACCTGGGCCAGCACTAAAACATACGAAAACAGAAAGAAAACAAAGCGCACCAGAACGACATTCACCACAGAGCAGCTGATTCGGTTGGAAAAAGAATACTCTAATTCGAAATACCTAAATGCTGTTCGTAGAAAGGAACTCGCGAATATGCTGCATCTCAATGAACGCACCATCAAGATATGGTTCCAAAATCGCCGTATGAAGGAAAAAAGAGACCGAGTCGGGAGTATCCAAGACTCTGTAGGCATTAGGATGTCACCCGATACGAGCACTTTTAACGCACCGTTACCAATTCATGAAGGGGAATGCCAGGCGCAGTACCAGCAGCCACATTTGCCGGTGCACACTTACCAGCCTCCAGTTAATGAAGTCCAGCAATATAACGTACCGATAACTATGCATGTGGGAGAATGCCAGGCGCAGTACCAGCAGCCACATTTCCCCGTGCAACCATACCATCAGCCTCCGGTTACTGAAGTCCAGCAATTGTTCTCAGAATCGGAACCACAAGCGAATCCGCCCAGCTCAATTGAGGAGAACTCGGACTTGTTCTGGTTCAGGTTGGGGCTTGATTTATAAAGTTGATAATTACTGTTTTAGATGAAATTTTAATATTTGTAAATATGTAGTTTCTGTAATTATTATTGTAAATAAAAATTGTTTTCTTAAAATATGTTTATTTTTTGTTTACGTTATTCCGAAGACACATATATGTAATTAAAATGTTAAACATCCTGAAATAAAGTTCCATATCGCGTGTGAATAAGCTGGATTAATTTTATCTTGCAAAATTTTGATGTTCCGAAATTAATTTCACATAAGCGTAAAAATTTGGTATAATTCAAAGGAATCATGTATTTCATTGACTGCGTCATAGAAAAAATATTTATAATAATATTAATTATAACAGAAAAATTATTATTTACATTCTATTTTGTGATTCATCGTCTAAAGCGATGTACGCTGAAGCTTACTGTCATTGTACTACATATACAATCTTATTGTGTCATGTGTACCTTTTGAAACGCCCGCCCTTCACCACTATCTAGTGGTTTCGCTGAGAACAAGAAATGATGGAACAAACTTTCGAGGAGCGCAGCTGTCTGTTCATTTAAAAAACTTATGACTATATGTATGTTAAATAACTAGCATAAGACATTAAATTAAATTAATATTATTATTACACCAGCAAAGTAAAAAAACATTTAATATGGAATTGTGGGATGCTCAAGGATTTTATTCTTCATTTACTATAATCGGGAAAATTATTATTCAGAACATTGGCGATTCAATCTTACCCGGCATAAACCAATACCCAATGACGTATATAGCGAGAGGTGTAAATGGGTGTATCTGCTAAAAACATTTCATAACGTGAAGCTGCCTAGATAGTACTGCGAAGCCATGTGTACGAATCACGCGGCGCTGCGTGCATCAAACTGGTTAAGTCGAGGCGCTCGCCTTGTTGTCAGTAACTGACCCTGAGGAGAACTCGGACTTGTTCTGGTTCAGGTTAGGGCTTGATATATAAATCTGATAATTACTGTTTTAGATGAAATTGTAATATTTGTATGTAGTTTCTGTAATTTTATATTGTAAATAAAAATTGTATTCTTAAAATATGTTTTTTTTTTTGTTTACGTTATTCCGAAGACACATATATTCAATTAAAATAATAAACATCCTGAAATAAAGTTCCATATCGCGTGTGGTTAAGCTAGATTAATTTTATCTGGCGAAATTTTGATTTTACGAAATTAATTTTACATAAGCATAATTGTCTTTAATCGAATATTTTCATACCATAAATATTATAAATAATGATTGCTTTGCGGAATTTAAATAAAATCTTGCCACGCTGTCAGAGAAAAGACATGATTAGACAGGTTTCCGTATTTCTTAAATTTTTCAACAGACATTGTTTGAACCAAAGAGGGTATTTGCCGTCCTAACCTTTAACACTTTGTAGAAAAAAATAATTCTTTGATCTTTTATTAAAGAGATAAACAATATGTATATCTAAATTGATGCAAAATTTTAAAATCATGATTTGTCATCCAAAACTTCTTTAGAATAACAGGAATTATGGAATCCGTATATAAATGATGGAGTTATGCACGAACATAATATATACATGATTAGTAGAATAGCAGAATCATAAAAGCATTCGAATTGAGTACCTACTCCATTTAAAGACTGAAGTCACAAATTTTAAATAATAATATTTTTACAAAACAGGTTTGCGCTTCTTATCAGCTAATCCAGTGAAAGTTGGTGACTCATTAGCTAACCACCTCGTCAAAAGGGTCTGTTGTGCATATATAAGGCCACGGAAAATCTGGATATTCATTATTAGTAGCTGAGCTTTCGCTATCAACATCAATTACTTCTTCTTACATCAATATCTACAATGGATATAATATACAATATTGGCAACGGCAATTGCGGAGATACTTCCTGCAACCAAATGCAGAATACAAATATGCTGCAGAATATTACGGTAAAGTTTTTTCATTGTTTTCAATGTTTCGTTATAGAATTTATTAATATCACATTAACTTGCACCAGAAGTCTCTTTATAATTTTATACCCTAACATCTTAGGACTTGACACTAAGCAGTCATAATAATACTAATATGAATGTAATTAATGCTTATGTTTTTTTTTCTTTGCAGCCTCCTGTGCCGAACGGGTTACCAAGCACGTCAGTCCCGGTGTCTAACTCCAATTATGCCGTTGATTACCATGGCAATAGCGTCAACAATATCAACCCGTTGGACTACACACCATACTCAGAAAATTCAGAAATAAATATACCTAACGGATATTTAAATTTAAACAATGAAATGAATCCGCAAATCATAGATGGGACAAATCTTACTCAAAATAGTCAGAATATTGAAAGGCTATTTAGTTTTAATCAACCAGCTCTCGGAGAATTCGTTTCTCCATCACGAACCTGGGCCAGCACTAAAACATACGAAAACAGAAAGAAAACAAAGCGCACCAGAACGACATTCACCACAGAGCAGCTGATTCGGTTGGAAAAAGAATACTCTAATTCGAAATACCTAAATGCTGTTCGTAGAAAGGAACTCGCGAATATGCTGCATCTCAATGAACGCACCATCAAGATATGGTTCCAAAATCGCCGTATGAAGGAAAAAAGAGACCGAGTCGGGAGTATCCAAGACTCTGTAGGCATTAGGATGTCACCCGATACGAGCACTTTTAACGCACCGTTACCAATTCATGAAGGGGAATGCCAGGCGCAGTACCAGCAGCCACATTTGCCGGTGCACACTTACCAGCCTCCAGTTAATGAAGTCCAGCAATATAACGTACCGATAACTATGCATGTGGGAGAATGCCAGGCGCAGTACCAGCAGCCACATTTCCCCGTGCAACCATACCATCAGCCTCCGGTTACTGAAGTCCAGCAATTGTTCTCAGAATCGGAACCACAAGCGAATCCGCCCAGCTCAATTGAGGAGAACTCGGACTTGTTCTGGTTCAGGTTGGGGCTTGATTTATAAAGTTGATAATTACTGTTTTAGATGAAATTTTAATATTTGTAAATATGTAGTTTCTGTAATTATTATTGTAAATAAAAATTGTTTTCTTAAAATATGTTTATTTTTTGTTTACGTTATTCCGAAGACACATATATGTAATTAAAATGTTAAACATCCTGAAATAAAGTTCCATATCGCGTGTGAATAAGCTGGATTAATTTTATCTTGCAAAATTTTGATGTTCCGAAATTAATTTCACATAAGCGTAAAAATTTGGTATAATTCAAAGGAATCATGTATTTCATTGACTGCGTCATAGAAAAAATATTTATAATAATATTAATTATAACAGAAAAATTATTATTTACATTCTATTTTGTGATTCATCGTCTAAAGCGATGTACGCTGAAGCTTACTGTCATTGTACTACATATACAATCTTATTGTGTCATGTGTACCTTTTGAAACGCCCGCCCTTCACCACTATCTAGTGGTTTCGCTGAGAACAAGAAATGATGGAACAAACTTTCGAGGAGCGCAGCTGTCTGTTCATTTAAAAAACTTATGACTATATGTATGTTAAATAACTAGCATAAGACATTAAATTAAATTAATATTATTATTACACCAGCAAAGTAAAAAAACATTTAATATGGAATTGTGGGATGCTCAAGGATTTTATTCTTCATTTACTATAATCGGGAAAATTATTATTCAGAACATTGGCGATTCAATCTTACCCGGCATAAACCAATACCCAATGACGTATATAGCGAGAGGTGTAAATGGGTGTATCTGCTAAAAACATTTCATAACGTGAAGCTGCCTAGATAGTACTGCGAAGCCATGTGTACGAATCACGCGGCGCTGCGTGCATCAAACTGGTTAAGTCGAGGCGCTCGCCTTGTTGTCAGTAACTGACCCTGAGGAGAACTCGGACTTGTTCTGGTTCAGGTTAGGGCTTGATATATAAATCTGATAATTACTGTTTTAGATGAAATTGTAATATTTGTATGTAGTTTCTGTAATTTTATATTGTAAATAAAAATTGTATTCTTAAAATATGTTTTTTTTTTGTTTACGTTATTCCGAAGACACATATATTCAATTAAAATAATAAACATCCTGAAATAAAGTTCCATATCGCGTGTGGTTAAGCTAGATTAATTTTATCTGGCGAAATTTTGATTTTACGAAATTAATTTTACATAAGCATAATTGTCTTTAATCGAATATTTTCATACCATAAATATTATAAATAATGATTGCTTTGCGGAATTTAAATAAAATCTTGCCACGCTGTCAGAGAAAAGACATGATTAGACAGGTTTCCGTATTTCTTAAATTTTTCAACAGACATTGTTTGAACCAAAGAGGGTATTTGCCGTCCTAACCTTTAACACTTTGTAGAAAAAAATAATTCTTTGATCTTTTATTAAAGAGATAAACAATATGTATATCTAAATTGATGCAAAATTTTAAAATCATGATTTGTCATCCAAAACTTCTTTAGAATAACAGGAATTATGGAATCCGTATATAAATGATGGAGTTATGCACGAACATAATATATACATGATTAGTAGAATAGCAGAATCATAAAAGCATTCGAATTGAGTACCTACTCCATTTAAAGACTGAAGTCACAAATTTTAAATAATAATATTTTTACAAAACAGGTTTGCGCTTCTTATCAGCTAATCCAGTGAAAGTTGGTGACTCATTAGCTAACCACCTCGTCAAAAGGGTCTGTTGTGCATATATAAGGCCACGGAAAATCTGGATATTCATTATTAGTAGCTGAGCTTTCGCTATCAACATCAATTACTTCTTCTTACATCAATATCTACAATGGATATAATATACAATATTGGCAACGGCAATTGCGGAGATACTTCCTGCAACCAAATGCAGAATACAAATATGCTGCAGAATATTACGGTAAAGTTTTTTCATTGTTTTCAATGTTTCGTTATAGAATTTATTAATATCACATTAACTTGCACCAGAAGTCTCTTTATAATTTTATACCCTAACATCTTAGGACTTGACACTAAGCAGTCATAATAATACTAATATGAATGTAATTAATGCTTATGTTTTTTTTTCTTTGCAGCCTCCTGTGCCGAACGGGTTACCAAGCACGTCAGTCCCGGTGTCTAACTCCAATTATGCCGTTGATTACCATGGCAATAGCGTCAACAATATCAACCCGTTGGACTACACACCATACTCAGAAAATTCAGAAATAAATATACCTAACGGATATTTAAATTTAAACAATGAAATGAATCCGCAAATCATAGATGGGACAAATCTTACTCAAAATAGTCAGAATATTGAAAGGCTATTTAGTTTTAATCAACCAGCTCTCGGAGAATTCGTTTCTCCATCACGAACCTGGGCCAGCACTAAAACATACGAAAACAGAAAGAAAACAAAGCGCACCAGAACGACATTCACCACAGAGCAGCTGATTCGGTTGGAAAAAGAATACTCTAATTCGAAATACCTAAATGCTGTTCGTAGAAAGGAACTCGCGAATATGCTGCATCTCAATGAACGCACCATCAAGATATGGTTCCAAAATCGCCGTATGAAGGAAAAAAGAGACCGAGTCGGGAGTATCCAAGACTCTGTAGGCATTAGGATGTCACCCGATACGAGCACTTTTAACGCACCGTTACCAATTCATGAAGGGGAATGCCAGGCGCAGTACCAGCAGCCACATTTGCCGGTGCACACTTACCAGCCTCCAGTTAATGAAGTCCAGCAATATAACGTACCGATAACTATGCATGTGGGAGAATGCCAGGCGCAGTACCAGCAGCCACATTTCCCCGTGCAACCATACCATCAGCCTCCGGTTACTGAAGTCCAGCAATTGTTCTCAGAATCGGAACCACAAGCGAATCCGCCCAGCTCAATTGAGGAGAACTCGGACTTGTTCTGGTTCAGGTTGGGGCTTGATTTATAAAGTTGATAATTACTGTTTTAGATGAAATTTTAATATTTGTAAATATGTAGTTTCTGTAATTATTATTGTAAATAAAAATTGTTTTCTTAAAATATGTTTATTTTTTGTTTACGTTATTCCGAAGACACATATATGTAATTAAAATGTTAAACATCCTGAAATAAAGTTCCATATCGCGTGTGAATAAGCTGGATTAATTTTATCTTGCAAAATTTTGATGTTCCGAAATTAATTTCACATAAGCGTAAAAATTTGGTATAATTCAAAGGAATCATGTATTTCACTGACTGCGTCATAGAAAAAATATTTATAATAATATTAATTATAACAGAAAAATTATTATTTACATTCTATTTTGTGATTCATCGTCTAAAGCGATGTACGCTGAAGCTTACTGTCATTGTACTACATATACAATCTTATTGTGTCATGTGTACCTTTTGAAACGCCCGCCCTTCACCACTATCTAGTGGTTTCGCTGAGAACAAGAAATGATGGAACAAACTTTCGAGGAGCGCAGCTGTCTGTTCATTTAAAAAACTTATGACTATATGTATGTTAAATAACTAGCATAAGACATTAAATTAAATTAATATTATTATTACACCAGCAAAGTAAAAAAACATTTAATATGGAATTGTGGGATGCTCAAGGATTTTATTCTTCATTTACTATAATCGGGAAAATTATTATTCAGAACATTGGCGATTCAATCTTACCCGGCATAAACCAATACCCAATGACGTATATAGCGAGAGGTGTAAATGGGTGTATCTGCTAAAAACATTTCATAACGTGAAGCTGCCTAGATAGTACTGCGAAGCCATGGGTACGAATCACGCGGCGCTGCGTGCATCAAACTGGTTAAGTCGAGGCGCTCGCCTTGTTGTCAGTAACTGACCCTGAGGAGAACTCGGACTTGTTCTGGTTCAGGTTAGGGCTTGATATATAAATCTGATAATTACTGTTTTAGATGAAATTGTAATATTTGTATGTAGTTTCTGTAATTTTATATTGTAAATAAAAATTGTATTCTTAAAATATGTTTTTTTTTGTTTACGTTATTCCGAAGACACATATATTCAATTAAAATAATAAACATCCTGAAATAAAGTTCCATATCGCGTGTGGTTAAGCTAGATTAATTTTATCTGGCGAAATTTTGATTTTACGAAATTAATTTTACATAAGCATAATTGTCTTTAATCGAATATTTTCATACCATTAATATTATAAATAATGATTGCTTTGCGGAATTTAAATAAAATCTTGCCACGCTGTCAGAGAAAAGACATGATTAGACAGGTTTCCGTATTTCTTAAATTTTTCAACAGACATTGTTTGAACCAAAGAGGGTATTTGCCGTCCTAACCTTTAACACTTTGTAGAAAAAAATAATTCTTTGATCTTTTATTAAAGAGATAAACAATATGTATATCTAAATTGATGCAAAATTTTAAAATCATGATTTGTCATCCAAAACTTCTTTAGAATAACAGGAATTATGGAATCCGTATATAAATGATGGAGTTATGCACGAACATAATATATACATGATTAGTAGAATAGCAGAATCATAAAAGCATTCGAATTGAGTACCTACTCCATTTAAAGACTGAAGTCACAAATTTTAAATAATAATATTTTTACAAAACAGGTTTGCGCTTCTTATCAGCTAATCCAGTGAAAGTTGGTGACTCATTAGCTAACCACCTCGTCAAAAGGGTCTGTTGTGCATATATAAGGCCACGGAAAATCTGGACATTCATTATTAGTAGCTGAGCTTTCGCTATCAACATCAATTACTTCTTCTTACATCAATATCTACAATGGATATAATATACAATATTGGCAACGGCAATTGCGGAGATACTTCCTGCAACCAAATGCAGAATACAAATATGCTGCAGAATATTACGGTAAAGTTTTTTCATTGTTTTCAATGTTTCGTTATAGAATTTATTAATATCACATTAACTTGCACCAGAAGTCTCTTTATAATTTTATACCCTAACATCTTAGGACTTGACACTAAGCAGTCATAATAATACTAATATGAATGTAATTAATGCTTATGTTTTTTTTCTTTGCAGCCTCCTGTGCCGAACGGGTTACCAAGCACGTCAGTCCCGGTGTCTAACTCCAATTATGCCGTTGATTACCATGGCAATAGCGTCAACAATATCAACCCGTTGGACTACACACCATACTCAGAAAATTTAGAAATAAATATACCTAACGGATATTTAAATTTAAACAATGAAATGAATCCGCAAATCATAGATGGGACAAATCTTACTCAAAATAGTCAGAATATTGAAAGGCTATTTAGTTTTAATCAACCAGCTCTCGGAGAATTCGTTTCTCCATCACGAACCTGGGCCAGTACTAAAACATACGAAAAGAGAAAGAAAACAAAGCGCACCAGAACGACATTCACCACAGAGCAGCTGATTCGGTTGGAAAAAGAATACTCTAATTCGAAATACCTAAATGCTGTTCGTAGAAAGGAACTCGCGAATATGCTGCATCTCAATGAACGCACCATCAAGATATGGTTCCAAAATCGCCGTATGAAGGAAAAAAGAGACCGAGTCGGGAGTATCCAAGACTCTGTAGGCATTAGGATGTCACCCGATACGAGCACTTTTAACGCACCGTTACCAATTCATGAAGGGGAATGCCAGGCGCAGTACCAGCAGCCACATTTGCCGGTGCACACTTACCAGCCTCCAGTTAATGAAGTCCAGCAATATAACGTACCGATAACTATGCATGTGGGAGAATGCCAGGCGCAGTACCAGCAGCCACATTTCCCCGTGCAACCATACCATCAGCCTCCGGTTACTGAAGTCCAGCAATTGTTCTCAGAATCGAAACCACAAGCGAATCCGCCCAGCTCAATTGAGGAGAACACGGACTTGTTCTGGTTCAGGTTGGGGCTTGATTTATAAAGTTGATAATTACTGTTTTAGATGAAATTTTAATATTTGTAAATATGTAGTTTCTGTAATTATTATTGTAAATAAAAATTGTTTTCTTAAAATATGTTTATTTTTTGTTTACGTTATTCCGAAGACACATATATGTAA
Source organism: Sesamia inferens (assembly GCA_037179545.1). Lineage (NCBI taxonomy): Eukaryota > Metazoa > Arthropoda > Insecta > Lepidoptera > Noctuidae > Sesamia > Sesamia inferens. The sequence goes on from CM073930.1 coordinate 12,528,101, forward strand.
TTAAAATGTTAAACATCCTGAAATAAAGTTCCATATCGCGTGTGAATAAGCTGGATTAATTTTATCTTGCAAAATTTTGATGTTCCGAAATTAATTTCACATAAGCGTAAAAATTTGGTATAATTGTCTTTAATCGAATATTTTTATACCATAAACATTATAAATATAATGATTGATTGAATTTAAATAAAATCTTGGCACGCTGTCAGAGAAGAGACACATTTTTCCGTATTTCTTAAAAATTTTAACAGACACTCTTTGAACCAGAGAGGGTATTTGATAATTGGAACTACCGTCTTAACTGGTTCAAAGGAATCATGTATTTCATTGACTGCGTCATAGAAAAAATATTTATAATAATATTAATTATAACAGAAAAATTATTATTTACATTCTATTTTGTGATTCATCGTCTAAAGCGATGTACGCTGAAGCTTACTGTCATTGTACTACATATACAATCTTATTGTGTCATGTGTACCTTTTGAAACGCCCGCCCTTCACCACTATCTAGTGGTTTCGCTGAGAACAAGAAATGATGGAACAAACTTTCGAGGAGCGCAGCTGTCTGTTCATTTAAAAAACTTATGACTATATGTATGTTAAATAACTAGCATAAGACATTAAATTAAATTAATATTATTATTACACCAGCAAAGTAAAAAAACATTTAATATGGAATTGTGGGATGCTCAAGGATTTTATTCTTCATTTACTATAATCGGGAAAATTATTATTCAGAACATTGGCGATTCAATCTTACCCGGCATAAACCAATACCCAATGACGTATATAGCGAGAGGTGTAAATGGGTGTATCTGCTAAAAACATTTCATAACGTGAAGCTGCCTAGATAGTACTGCGAAGCCATGGGTACGAATCACGCGGCGCTGCGTGCATCAAACTGGTTAAGTCGAGGCGCTCGCCTTGTTGTCAGTAACTGACCCTGAGGAGAACTCGGACTTGTTCTGGTTCAGGTTAGGGCTTGATATATAAATCTGATAATTACTGTTTTAGATGAAATTGTAATATTTGTATGTAGTTTCTGTAATTTTATATTGTAAATAAAAATTGTATTCTTAAAATATGTTTTTTTTTGTTTACGTTATTCCGAAGACACATATATTCAATTAAAATAATAAACATCCTGAAATAAAGTTCCATGTCGCGTGTGGTTAAGCTAGATTAATTTTATCTGGCGAAATTTTGATTTTACGAAATTAATTTTACATAAGCATAATTGTCTTTAATCGAATATTTTCATACCATAAATATTATAAATAATGATTGCTTTGCGGAATTTAAATAAAGTCTTGCCACGCTGTCAGAGAAAAGACATGATTAGACAGGTTTCCGTATTTCTTAAATTTTTCAACAGACATTGTTTGAACCAAAGAGGGTATTTGCCGTCCTAACCTTTAACACTTTGTAGAAAAAAATAATTCTTTGATCTTTTATTAAAGAGATAAACAATATGTATATCTAAATTGATGCAAAATTTTTAAATCATGATTTGTCATCCAAAACTTCTTTAGAATAACAGGAATTATGGAATCCGTATATAAATGATGGAGTTATGCACGAACATAATATATACATGATTAGTAGAATAGCAGAATCATAAAAGCATTCGAATTGAGTACCTACTCCATTTAAAGACTGAAGTCACAAATTTTAAATAATAATATTTTTACAAAACAGGTTTGCGCTTCTTATCAGCTAATCCAGTGAAAGTTGGTGACTCATTAGCTAACCACCTCGTCAAAAGGGTCTGTTGTGCATATATAAGGCCACGGAAAATCTGGACATTCATTATTAGTAGCTGAGCTTTCGCTATCAACATCAATTACTTCTTCTTACATCAATATCTACAATGGATATAATATACAATATTGGCAACGGCAATTGCGGAGATACTTCCTGCAACCAAATGCAGAATACAAATATGCTGCAGAATATTACGGTAAAGTTTTTTCATTGTTTTCAATGTTTCGTTATAGAATTTATTAATATCACATTAACTTGCACCAGAAGTCTCTTTATAATTTTATACCCTAACATCTTAGGACTTGACACTAAGCAGTCATAATAATACTAATATGAATGTAATTAATGCTTATGTTTTTTTTTCTTTGCAGCCTCCTGTGCCGAACGGGTTACCAAGCACGTCAGTCCCGGTGTCTAACTCCAATTATGCCGTTGATTACCATGGCAATAGCGTCAACAATATCAACCCGTTGGACTACACACCATACTCAGAAAATTCAGAAATAAATATACCTAACGGATATTTAAATTTAAACAATGAAATGAATCCGCAAATCATAGATGGGACAAATCTTACTCAAAATAGTCAGAATATTGAAAGGCTATTTAGTTTTAATCAACCAGCTCTCGGAGAATTCGTTTCTCCATCACGAACCTGGGCCAGCACTAAAACATACGAAAACAGAAAGAAAACAAAGCGCACCAGAACGACATTCACCACAGAGCAGCTGATTCGGTTGGAAAAAGAATACTCTAATTCGAAATACCTAAATGCTGTTCGTAGAAAGGAACTCGCGAATATGCTGCATCTCAATGAACGCACCATCAAGATATGGTTCCAAAATCGCCGTATGAAGGAAAAAAGAGACCGAGTCGGGAGTATCCAAGACTCTGTAGGCATTAGGATGTCACCCGATACGAGCACTTTTAACGCACCGTTACCAATTCATGAAGGGGAATGCCAGGCGCAGTACCAGCAGCCACATTTGCCGGTGCACACTTACCAGCCTCCAGTTAATGAAGTCCAGCAATATAACGTACCGATAACTATGCATGTGGGAGAATGCCAGGCGCAGTACCAGCAGCCACATTTCCCCGTGCAACCATACCATCAGCCTCCGGTTACTGAAGTCCAGCAATTGTTCTCAGAATCGGAACCACAAGCGAATCCGCCCAGCTCAATTGAGGAGAACTCGGACTTGTTCTGGTTCAGGTTGGGGCTTGATTTATAAAGTTGATAATTACTGTTTTAGATGAAATTTTAATATTTGTAAATATGTAGTTTCTGTAATTATTATTGTAAATAAAAATTGTTTTCTTAAAATATGTTTATTTTTTGTTTACGTTATTCCGAAGACACATATATGTAATTAAAATGTTAAACATCCTGAAATAAAGTTCCATATCGCGTGTGAATAAGCTGGATTAATTTTATCTTGCAAAATTTTGATGTTCCGAAATTAATTTCACATAAGCGTAAAAATTTGGTATAATTCAAAGGAATCATGTATTTCATTGACTGCGTCATAGAAAAAATATTTATAATAATATTAATTATAACAGAAAAATTATTATTTACATTCTATTTTGTGATTCATCGTCTAAAGCGATGTACGCTGAAGCTTACTGTCATTGTACTACATATACAATCTTATTGTGTCATGTGTACCTTTTGAAACGCCCGCCCTTCACCACTATCTAGTGGTTTCGCTGAGAACAAGAAATGATGGAACAAACTTTCGAGGAGCGCAGCTGTCTGTTCATTTAAAAAACTTATGACTATATGTATGTTAAATAACTAGCATAAGACATTAAATTAAATTAATATTATTATTACACCAGCAAAGTAAAAAAACATTTAATATGGAATTGTGGGATGCTCAAGGATTTTATTCTTCATTTACTATAATCGGGAAAATTATTATTCAGAACATTGGCGATTCAATCTTACCCGGCATAAACCAATACCCAATGACGTATATAGCGAGAGGTGTAAATGGGTGTATCTGCTAAAAACATTTCATAACGTGAAGCTGCCTAGATAGTACTGCGAAGCCATGGGTACGAATCACGCGGCGCTGCGTGCATCAAACTGGTTAAGTCGAGGCGCTCGCCTTGTTGTCAGTAACTGACCCTGAGGAGAACTCGGACTTGTTCTGGTTCAGGTTAGGGCTTGATATATAAATCTGATAATTACTGTTTTAGATGAAATTGTAATATTTGTATGTAGTTTCTGTAATTTTATATTGTAAATAAAAATTGTATTCTTAAAATATGTTTTTTTTTGTTTACGTTATTCCGAAGACACATATATTCAATTAAAATAATAAACATCCTGAAATAAAAATCCATATCGCGTGTGGTTAAGCTAGATTAATTTTATCTGGCGAAATTTTGATTTTACGAAATTAATTTTACATAAGCATAATTGTCTTTAATCGAATATTTTCATACCATTAATATTATAAATAATGATTGCTTTGCGGAATTTAAATAAAATCTTGCCACGCTGTCAGAGAAAAGACATGATTAGACAGGTTTCCGTATTTCTTAAATTTTTCAACAGACATTGTTTGAACCAAAGAGGGTATTTGCCGTCCTAACCTTTAACACTTTGTAGAAAAAAATAATTCTTTGATCTTTTATTAAAGAGATAAACAATATGTATATCTAAATTGATGCAAAATTTTAAAATCATGATTTGTCATCCAAAACTTCTTTAGAATAACAGGAATTATGGAATCCGTATATAAATGATGGAGTTATGCACGAACATAATATATACATGATTAGTAGAATAGCAGAATCATAAAAGCATTCGAATTGAGTACCTACTCCATTTAAAGACTGAAGTCACAAATTTTAAATAATAATATTTTTACAAAACAGGTTTGCGCTTCTTATCAGCTAATCCAGTGAAAGTTGGTGACTCATTAGCTAACCACCTCGTCAAAAGGGTCTGTTGTGCATATATAAGGCCACGGAAAATCTGGACATTCATTATTAGTAGCTGAGCTTTCGCTATCAACATCAATTACTTCTTCTTACATCAATATCTACAATGGATATAATATACAATATTGGCAACGGCAATTGCGGAGATACTTCCTGCAACCAAATGCGGAATACAAATATGCTGCAGAATATTACGGTAAAGTTTTTTCATTGTTTTCAATGTTTCGTTATAGAATTTATTAATATCACATTAACTTGCACCAGAAGTCTCTTTATAATTTTATACCCTAACATCTTAGGACTTGACACTAAGCAGTCATAATAATACTAATATGAATGTAATTAATGCTTATGTTTTTTTTCTTTGCAGCCTCCTGTGCCGAACGGGTTACCAAGCACGTCAGTCCCGGTGTCTAACTCCAATTATGCCGTTGATTACCATGGCAATAGCGTCAACAATATCAACCCGTTGGACTACACACCATACTCAGAAAATTTAGAAATAAATATACCTAACGGATATTTAAATTTAAACAATGAAATGAATCCGCAAATCATAGATGGGACAAATCTTACTCAAAATAGTCAGAATATTGAAAGGCTATTTAGTTTTAATCAACCAGCTCTCGGAGAATTCGTTTCTCCATCACGAACCTGGGCCAGTACTAAAACATACGAAAAGAGAAAGAAAACAAAGCGCACCAGAACGACATTCACCACAGAGCAGCTGATTCGGTTGGAAAAAGAATACTCTAATTCGAAATACCTAAATGCTGTTCGTAGAAAGGAACTCGCGAATATGCTGCATCTCAATGAACGCACCATCAAGATATGGTTCCAAAATCGCCGTATGAAGGAAAAAAGAGACCGAGTCGGGAGTATCCAAGACTCTGTAGGCATTAGGATGTCACCCGATACGAGCACTTTTAACGCACCGTTACCAATTCATGAAGGGGAATGCCAGGCGCAGTACCAGCAGCCACATTTGCCGGTGCACACTTACCAGCCTCCAGTTAATGAAGTCCAGCAATATAACGTACCGATAACTATGCATGTGGGAGAATGCCAGGCGCAGTACCAGCAGCCACATTTCCCCGTGCAACCATACCATCAGCCTCCGGTTACTGAAGTCCAGCAATTGTTCTCAGAATCGAAACCACAAGCGAATCCGCCCAGCTCAATTGAGGAGAACACGGACTTGTTCTGGTTCAGGTTGGGGCTTGATTTATAAAGTTGATAATTACTGTTTTAGATGAAATTTTAATATTTGTAAATATGTAGTTTCTGTAATTATTATTGTAAATAAAAATTGTTTTCTTAAAATATGTTTATTTTTTGTTTACGTTATTCCGAAGACACATATATGTAATTAAAATGTTAAACATCCTGAAATAAAGTTCCATATCGCGTGTGAATAAGCTGGATTAATTTTATCTTGCAAAATTTTGATGTTCCGAAATTAATTTCACATAAGCGTAAAAATTTGGTATAATTGTCTTTAATCGAATATTTTTATACCATAAACATTATAAATATAATGATTGATTGAATTTAAATAAAATCTTGGCACGCTGTCAGAGAAGAGACACATTTTTCCGTATTTCTTAAAAATTTTAACAGACACTCTTTGAACCAGAGAGGGTATTTGATAATTGGAACTACCGTCTTAACTGGTTCAAAGGAATCATGTATTTCATTGACTGCGTCATAGAAAAAATATTTATAATAATATTAATTATAACAGAAAAATTATTATTTACATTCTATTTTGTGATTCATCGTCTAAAGCGATGTACGCTGAAGCTTACTGTCATTGTACTACATATACAATCTTATTGTGTCATGTGTACCTTTTGAAACGCCCGCCCTTCACCACTATCTAGTGGTTTCGCTGAGAACAAGAAATGATGGAACAAACTTTCGAGGAGCGCAGCTGTCTGTTCATTTAAAAAACTTATGACTATATGTATGTTAAATAACTAGCATAAGACATTAAATTAAATTAATATTATTATTACACCAGCAAAGTAAAAAAACATTTAATATGGAATTGTGGGATGCTCAAGGATTTTATTCTTCATTTACTATAATCGGGAAAATTATTATTCAGAACATTGGCGATTCAATCTTACCCGGCATAAACCAATACCCAATGACGTATATAGCGAGAGGTGTAAATGGGTGTATCTGCTAAAAACATTTCATAACGTGAAGCTGCCTAGATAGTACTGCGAAGCCATGGGTACGAATCACGCGGCGCTGCGTGCATCAAACTGGTTAAGTCGAGGCGCTCGCCTTGTTGTCAGTAACTGACCCTGAGGAGAACTCGGACTTGTTCTGGTTCAGGTTAGGGCTTGATATATAAATCTGATAATTACTGTTTTAGATGAAATTGTAATATTTGTATGTAGTTTCTGTAATTTTATATTGTAAATAAAAATTGTATTCTTAAAATATGTTTTTTTTTGTTTACGTTATTCCGAAGACACATATATTCAATTAAAATAATAAACATCCTGAAATAAAGTTCCATATCGCGTGTGGTTAAGCTAGATTAATTTTATCTGGCGAAATTTTGATTTTACGAAATTAATTTTACATAAGCATAATTGTCTTTAATCGAATATTTTCATACCATAAATATTATAAATAATGATTGCTTTGCGGAATTTAAATAAAGTCTTGCCACGCTGTCAGAGAAAAGACATGATTAGACAGGTTTCCGTATTTCTTAAATTTTTCAACAGACATTGTTTGATCCAAAGAGGGTATTTGCCGTCCTAACCTTTAACACTTTGTAGAAAAAAATAATTCTTTGATCTTTTATTAAAGAGATAAACAATATGTATATCTAAATTGATGCAAAATTTTTAAATCATGATTTGTCATCCAAAACTTCTTTAGAATAACAGGAATTATGGAATCCGTATATAAATGATGGAGTTATGCACGAACATAATATATACATGATTAGTAGAATAGCAGAATCATAAAAGCATTCGAATTGAGTACCTACTCCATTTAAAGACTGAAGTCACAAATTTTAAATAATAATATTTTTACAAAACAGGTTTGCGCTTCTTATCAGCTAATCCAGTGAAAGTTGGTGACTCATTAGCTAACCACCTCGTCAAAAGGGTCTGTTGTGCATATATAAGGCCACGGAAAACCTGGACATTCATTATTAGTAGCTGAGCTTTCGCTATCAACATCAATTACTTCTTCTTACATCAATATCTACAATGGATATAATATACAATATTGGCAACGGCAATTGCGGAGATACTTCCTGCAACCAAATGCAGAATACAAATATGCTGCAGAATATTACGGTAAAGTTTTTTCATTGTTTTCAATGTTTCGTTATAGAATTTATTAATATCACATTAACTTGCACCAGAAGTCTCTTTATAATTTTATACCCTAACATCTTAGGACTTGACACTAAGCAGTCATAATAATACTAATATGAATGTAATTAATGCTTATGTTTTTTTTTCTTTGCAGCCTCCTGTGCCGAACGGGTTACCAAGCACGTCAGTCCCGGTGTCTAACTCCAATTATGCCGTTGATTACCATGGCAATAGCGTCAACAATATCAACCCGTTGGACTACACACCATACTCAGAAAATTCAGAAATAAATATACCTAACGGATATTTAAATTTAAACAATGAAATGAATCCGCAAATCATAGATGGGACAAATCTTACTCAAAATAGTCAGAATATTGAAAGGCTATTTAGTTTTAATCAACCAGCTCTCGGAGAATTCGTTTCTCCATCACGAACCTGGGCCAGCACTAAAACATACGAAAACAGAAAGAAAACAAAGCGCACCAGAACGACATTCACCACAGAGCAGCTGATTCGGTTGGAAAAAGAATACTCTAATTCGAAATACCTAAATGCTGTTCGTAGAAAGGAACTCGCGAATATGCTGCATCTCAATGAACGCACCATCAAGATATGGTTCCAAAATCGCCGTATGAAGGAAAAAAGAGACCGAGTCGGGAGTATCCAAGACTCTGTAGGCATTAGGATGTCACCCGATACGAGCACTTTTAACGCACCGTTACCAATTCATGAAGGGGAATGCCAGGCGCAGTACCAGCAGCCACATTTGCCGGTGCACACTTACCAGCCTCCAGTTAATGAAGTCCAGCAATATAACGTACCGATAACTATGCATGTGGGAGAATGCCAGGCGCAGTACCAGCAGCCACATTTCCCCGTGCAACCATACCATCAGCCTCCGGTTACTGAAGTCCAGCAATTGTTCTCAGAATCGGAACCACAAGCGAATCCGCCCAGCTCAATTGAGGAGAACTCGGACTTGTTCTGGTTCAGGTTGGGGCTTGATTTATAAAGTTGATAATTACTGTTTTGTATGTGTTTTTGTGTAGTTTCTGTAATTATTATTGTAAATAAAAATTGTTTTCTTAAAATATGTTTATTTTTTGTTTACGTTATTCTGAAGACACATATATGTAATTAAAATGTTAAACATCCTGAAATAAAGTTCCATATCGCGTGTGAATAAGCTGGATTAATTTTATCTTGCAAAATTTTGATGTTCCGAAATTAATTTCACATAAGCGTAAAAATTTGGTATAATTGTCTTTAATCGAATATTTTTATACCATAAACATTATAAATATAATGATTGATTGAATTTAAATAAAATCTTGGCACGCTGTCAGAGAAGAGACACATGTTTCCGTATTTCTTAAAAATTTTAACAGACACTCTTTGAACCAGAGAGGGTATTTGATAATTGGAACTACCGTCTTAACTGGTTCAAAGGAATCATGTATTTCATTGACTGCGTCATAGAAAAAATATTTATAATAATATTAATTATAACAGAAAAATTATTATTTACATTCTATTTTGTGATTCATCGTCTAAAGCGATGTACGCTGAAGCTTAGTGTCATTGTACTACATATACAATCTTATTGTGTCATGTGTACCTTTTGAAACGCCCGCCCTTCACCACTATCTAGTGGTTTCGCTGAGAACAAGAAATGATGGAACAAACTTTCGAGGAGCGCAGCTGTCTGTTCATTTAAAAAACTTATGACTATATGTATGTTAAATAACTAGCATAAGACATTAAATTAAATTAATATTATTATTACACCAGCAAAGTAAAAAAACATTTAATATGGAATTGTGGGATGCTCAAGGATTTTATTCTTCATTTACTATAATCGGGAAAATTATTATTCAGAACATTGGCGATTCAATCTTACCCGGCATAAACCAATACCCAATGACGTATATAGCGAGAGGTGTAAATGGGTGTATCTGCTAAAAACATTTCATAACGTGAAGCTGCCTAGATAGTACTGCGAAGCCATGGGTACGAATCACGCGGCGCTGCGTGCATCAAACTGGTTAATTCGAGGCGCTCGCCTTGTTGTCAGTAACCGACCCTGAGGAGAACTCGGACTTGTTCTGGTTCAGGTTCGGGCTTGATATATAAATCTGATAATTACTGTTTTAGATGAAATTGTAATATTTGTATGTAGTTTCTGTAATTTTATATTGTAAATAAAAATTGTATTCTTAAAATATGTTTTTTTTTGTTTACGTTATTCCGAAGACACATATATTCAATTAAAATAATAAACATCCTGAAATAAAGTTCCATATCGCGTGTGGTTAAGCTAGATTAATTTTATCTGGCGAAATTTTGATTTTACGAAATTAATTTTACATAAGCATAATTGTCTTTAATCGAATATTTTCATACCATAAATATTATAAATAATGATTGCTTTGCGGAATTTAAATAAAATCTTGCCACGCTGTCAGAGAAAAGACATGATTAGACAGGTTTCCGTATTTCTTAAATTTTTCAACAGACATTGTTTGAACCAAAGAGGGTATTTGCCGTCCAAACCTTTAACACTTTGTAGAAAAAAATAATTCTTTGATCTTTTATTAAAGAGATAAACAATATGTATATCTAAATTGATGCAAAATTTTAAAATCATGATTTGTCATCCAAAACTTCTTTAGAATAACAGGAATTATGGAATCCGTATATAAATGATGGAGTTATGCACGAACATAATATATACATGATTAGTAGAATAGCAGAATCATAAAAGCATTCGAATTGAGTACCTACTCCATTTAAAGACTGAAGTCACAAATTTTAAATAATAATATTTTTACAAAACAGGTTTGCGCTTCTTATCAGCTAATCCAGTGAAAGTTGGTGACTCATTAGCTAACCACCTCGTCAAAAGGGTCTGTTGTGCATATATAAGGCCACGGAAAATCTGGACATTCATTATTAGTAGCTGAGCTTTCGCTATCAACATCAATTACTTCTTCTTACATCAATATCTACAATGGATATAATATACAATATTGGCAACGGCAATTGCGGAGATACTTCCTGCAACCAAATGCGGAATACAAATATGCTGCAGAATATTACGGTAAAGTTTTTTCATTGTTTTCAATGTTTCGTTATAGAATTTATTAATATCACATTAACTTGCACCAGAAGTCTCTTTATAATTTTATACCCTAACATCTTAGGACTTGACACTAAGCAGTCATAATAATACTAATATGAATGTAATTAATGCTTATGTTTTTTTTTCTTTGCAGCCTCCTGTGCCGAACGGGTTACCAAGCACGTCAGTCCCGGTGTCTAACTCCAATTATGCCGTTGATTACCATGGCAATAGCGTCAACAATATCAACCCGTTGGACTACACACCATACTCAGAAAATTCAGAAATAAATATACCTAACGGATATTTAAATTTAAACAATGAAATGAATCCGCAAATCATAGATGGGACAAATCTTACTCAAAATAGTCAGAATATTGAAAGGCTATTTAGTTTTAATCAACCAGCTCTCGGAGAATTCGTTTCTCCATCACGAACCTGGGCCAGCACTAAAACATACGAAAACAGAAAGAAAACAAAGCGCACCAGAACGACATTCACCACAGAGCAGCTGATTCGGTTGGAAAAAGAATACTCTAATTCGAAATACCTAAATGCTGTTCGTAGAAAGGAACTCGCGAATATGCTGCATCTCAATGAACGCACCATCAAGATATGGTTCCAAAATCGCCGTATGAAGGAAAAAAGAGACCGAGTCGGGAGTATCCAAGACTCTGTAGGCATTAGGATGTCACCCGATACGAGCACTTTTAACGCACCGTTACCAATTCATGAAGGGGAATGCCAGGCGCAGTACCAGCAGCCACATTTGCCGGTGCACACTTACCAGCCTCCAGTTAATGAAGTCCAGCAATATAACGTACCGATAACTATGCATGTGGGAGAATGCCAGGCGCAGTACCAGCAGCCACATTTCCCCGTGCAACCATGCCATCAGCCTCCGGTTACTGAAGTCCAGCAATTGTTCTCAGAATCGGAACCACAAGCGAATCCGCCCAGCTCAATTGAGGAGAACTCGGACTTGTTCTGGTTCAGGTTGGGGCTTGATTTATAAAGTTGATAATTACTGTTTTAGATGAAATTTTAATATTTGTAAATATATAGTTTCTGTAATTATTATTGTAAATAAAAATTGTTTTCTTAAAATATGTTTATTTTTTGTTTACGTTATTCCGAAGACACATATATGTAATTAAAATGTTAAACATCCTGAAATAAAGTTCCATATCGCGTGTGAATAAGCTGGATTAATTTTATCTTGCAAAATTTTGATGTTCCGAAATTAATTTCACATAAGCGTAAAAATTTGGTATAATTCAAAGGAATCATGTATTTCATTGACTGCGTCATAGAAAAAATATTTATAATAATATTAATTATAACAGAAAAATTATTATTTACATTCTATTTTGTGATTCATCGTCTAAAGCGATGTACGCTGAAGCTTACTGTCATTGTACTACATATACAATCTTATTGTGTCATGTGTACCTTTTGAAACGCCCGCCCTTCACCACTATCTAGTGGTTTCGCTGAGAACAAGAAATGATGGAACAAACTTTCGAGGAGCGCAGCTGTCTGTTCATTTAAAAAACTTATGACTATATGTATGTTAAATAACTAGCATAAGACATTAAATTAAATTAATATTATTATTACAGCAGCAAAGTAAAAAAACATTTAATATGGAATTGTGGGATGCTCAAGGATTTTATTCTTCATTTACTATAATCGGGAAAATTATTATTCAGAACATTGGCGATTCAATCTTACCCGGCATAAACCAATACCCAATGACGTATATAGCGAGAGGTGTAAATGGGTGTATCTGCTAAAAACATTTCATAACGTGAAGCTGCCTAGATAGTACTGCGAAGCCATGGGTACGAATCACGCGGCGCTGCGTGCATCAAACTGGTTAAGTCGAGGCGCTCGCCTTGTTGTCAGTAACTGACCCTGAGGAGAACTCGGACTTGTTCTGGTTCAGGTTAGGGCTTGATATATAAATCTGATAATTACTGTTTTAGATGAAATTGTAATATTTGTATGTAGTTTCTGTAATTTTATATTGTAAATAAAAATTGTATTCTTAAAATATGTTTTTTTTTTGTTTACGTTATTCCGAAGACACATATATTCAATTAAAATAATAAACATCCTGAAATAAAGTTCCATATCGCGTGTGGTTAAGCTAGATTAATTTTATCTGGCGAAATTTTGATTTTACGAAATTAATTTTACATAAGCATAATTGTCTTTAATCGAATATTTTCATACCATAAATATTATAAATAATGATTGCTTTGCGGAATTTAAATAAAGTCTTGCCACGCTGTCAGAGAAAAGACATGATTAGACAGGTTTCCGTATTTCTTAAATTTTTCAACAGACATTGTTTGAACCAAAGAGGGTATTTGCCGTCCTAACCTTTAACACTTTGAAGAAAAAAATAATTCTTTGATCTTTTATTAAAGAGATAAACAATATGTATATCTAAATTGATGCAAAATTTTAAAATCATGATTTGTCATCCAAAACTTCTTTAGAATAACAGGAATTATGGAAACCGTATATAAATGATGGAGTTATGCACGAACATAATATATACATGATTAGTAGAATAGCAGAATCATAAAAGCATTCGAATTGAGTACCTACTCCATTTAAAGACTGAAGTCACAAATTTTAAATAATAATATTTTTACAAAACAGGTTTGCGCTTCTTATCAGCTAATCCAGTGAAAGTTGGTGACTCATTAGCTAACCACCTCGTCAAAAGGGTCTGTTGTGCATATATAAGGCCACGGAAAATCTGGACATTCATTATTAGTAGCTGAGCTTTCGCTATCAACATCAATTACTTCTTCTTACATCAATATCTACAATGGATATAATATACAATATTGGCAACGGCAATTGCGGAGATACTTCCTGCAACCAAATGCAGAATACAAATATGCTGCAGAATATTACGGTAAAGTTTTTTCATTGTTTTCAATGTTTCGTTATAGAATTTATTAATATCACATTAACTTGCACTAGAAGTCTCTTTATAATTTTATACCCTAACATCTTAGGACTTGACACTAAGCAGTCATAATAATACTAATATGAATGTAATTAATGCTTATGTTTTTTTTTCTTTGCAGCCTCCTGTGCCGAACGGGTTACCAAGCACGTCAGTCCCGGTGTCTAACTCCAATTATGCCGTTGATTACCATGGCAATAGCGTCAACAATATCAACCCGTTGGACTACACACCATACTCAGAAAATTTAGAAATAAATATACCTAACGGATATTTAAATTTAAACAATGAAATGAATCCGCAAATCATAGATGTGACAAATCTTACTCAAAATAGTCAGAATATTGAAAGGCTATTTAGTTTTAATCAACCAGCTCTCGGAGAATTCGTTTCTCCATCACGAACCTGGGCCAGCACTAAAACATACGAAAACAGAAAGAAAACAAAGCGCACCAGAACGACATTCACCACAGAGCAGCTGATTCGGTTGGAAAAAGAATACTCTAATTCGAAATACCTAAATGCTGTTCGTAGAAAGGAACTCGCGAATATGCTGCATCTCAATGAACGCACCATCAAGATATGGTTCCAAAATCGCCGTATGAAGGAAAAAAGAGACCGAGTCGGGAGTATCCAAGACTCTGTAGGCATTAGGATGTCACCCGATACGAGCACTTTTAACGCACCGTTACCAATTCATGAAGGGGAATGCCAGGCGCAGTACCAGCAGCCACATTTGCCGGTGCACACTTACCAGCCTCCAGTTAATGAAGTCCAGCAATATAACGTACCGATAACTATGCATGTGGGAGAATGCCAGGCGCAGTACCAGCAGCCACATTTCCCCGTGCAACCATACCATCAGCCTCCGGTTACTGAAGTCCAGCAATTGTTCTCAGAATCGGAACCACAAGCGAATCCGCCCAGCTCAATTGAGGAGAACTCGGACTTGTTCTGGTTCAGGTTGGGGCTTGATTTATAAAGTTGATAATTACTGTTTTAGATGAAATTTTAATATTTGTAAATATGTAGTTTCTGTAATTATTATTGTAAATAAAAATTGTTTTCTTAAAATATGTTTATTTTTTGTTTACGTTATTCCGAAGACACATATATGTAATTAAAATGTTAAACATCCTGAAATAAAGTTCCATATCGCGTGTGAATAAGCTGGATTAATTTTATCTTGCAAAATTTTGATGTTCCGAAATTAATTTCACATAAGCGTAAAAATTTGGTATAATTCAAAGGAATCATGTATTTCATTGCCTGCGTCATAGAAAAAATATTTATAATAATATTAATTATAACAGAAAAATTATTATTTACATTCTATTTTGTGATTCATCGTCTAAAGCGATGTACGCTGAAGCTTACTGTCATTGTACTACATATACAATCTTATTGTGTCATGTGTACCTTTTGAAACGCCCGCCCTTCACCACTATCTAGTGGTTTCGCTGAGAACAAGAAATGATGGAACAAACTTTCGAGGAGCGCAGCTGTCTGTTCATTTAAAAAACTTATGACTATATGTATGTTAAATAACTAGCATAAGACATTAAATTAAATTAATATTATTATTACACCAACAAAGTAAAAAAACATTTAATATGGAATTGTTGGATGCTCAAGGATTTTATTCTTCATTTACTATAATCGGGAAAATTATTATTCAGAACATTGGCGATTCAATCTTACCCGGCATAAACCAATACCCAATGACGTATATAGCGAGAGGTGTAAATGGGTGTATCTGCTAAAAACATTTCATAACGTGAAGCTGCCTAGATAGTACTGCGAAGCCATGGGTACGAATCACGCGGCGCTGCGTGCATCAAACTGGTTAAGTCGAGGCGCTCGCCTTGTTGTCAGTAACTGACCCTGAGGAGAACTCGGACTTGTTCTGGTTCAGGTTAGGGCTTGATATATAAATCTGATAATTACTGTTTTAGATGAAATTGTAATATTTGTATGTAGTTTCTGTAATTTTATATTGTAAATAAAAATTGTATTCTTAAAATATGTTTTTTTTTTTGTTTACGTTATTCCGAAGACACATATATTCAATTAAAATAATAAACATCCTGAAATAAAGTTCCATATCGCGTGTGGTTAAGCTAGATTAATTTTATCTGGCGAAATTTTGATTTTACGAAATTAATTTTACATAAGCATAATTGTCTTTAATCGAATATTTTCATACCATAAATATTATAAATAATGATTGCTTTGCGGAATTTAAATAAAATCTTGCCACGCTGTCAGAGAAAAGACATGATTAGACAGGTTTCCGTATTTCTTAAATTTTTCAACAGACATTGTTTGAACCAAAGAGGGTATTTGCCGTCCAAACCTTTAACACTTTGTAGAAAAAAATAATTCTTTGATCTTTTATTAAAGAGATAAACAATATGTATATCTAAATTGATGCAAAATTTTAAAATCATGATTTGTCATCCAAAACTTCTTTAGAATAACAGGAATTATGGAATCCGTATATAAATGATGGAGTTATGCACGAACATAATATATACATGATTAGTAGAATAGCAGAATCATAAAAGCATTCGAATTGAGTACCTACTCCATTTAAAGACTGAAGTCACAAATTTTAAATAATAATATTTTTACAAAACAGGTTTGCGCTTCTTATCAGCTAATCCAGTGAAAGTTGGTGACTCATTAGCTAACCACCTCGTCAAAAGGGTCTGTTGTGCATATATAAGGCCACGGAAAATCTGGACATTCATTATTAGTAGCTGAGCTTTCGCTATCAACATCAATTACTTCTTCTTACATCAATATCTACAATGGATATAATATACAATATTGGCAACGGCAATTGCGGAGATACTTCCTGCAACCAAATGGAGAATACAAATATGCTGCAGAATATTACGGTAAAGTTTTTTCATTGTTTTCAATGTTTCGTTATAGAATTTATTAATATCACATTAACTTGCACCAGAAGTCTCTTTATAATTTTATACCCTAACATCTTAGGACTTGACACTAAGCAGTCATAATAATACTAATATGAATGTAATTAATGCTTATGTTTTTTTTTCTTTGCAGCCTCCTGTGCCGAACGGGTTACCAAGCACGTCAGTCCCGGTGTCTAACTCCAATTATGCCGTTGATTACCATGGCAATAGCGTCAACAATATCAACCCGTTGGACTACACACCATACTCAGAAAATTTAGAAATAAATATACCTAACGGATATTTAAATTTAAACAATGAAATGAATCCGCAAATCATAGATGGGACAAATCTTACTCAAAATAGTCAGAATATTGAAAGGCTATTTAGTTTTAATCAACCAGCTCTCGGAGAATTCGTTTCTCCATCACGAACCTGGGCCAGCACTAAAACATACGAAAACAGAAAGAAAACAAAGCGCACCAGAACGACATTCACCACAGAGCAGCTGATTCGGTTGGAAAAAGAATACTCTAATTCGAAATACCTAAATGCTGTTCGTAGAAAGGAACTCGCGAATATGCTGCATCTCAATGAACGCACCATCAAGATATGGTTCCAAAATCGCCGTATGAAGGAAAAAAGAGACCGAGTCGGGAGTATCCAAGACTCTGTAGGCATTAGGATGTCACCCGATACGAGCACTTTTAACGCACCGTTACCAATTCATGAAGGGGAATGCCAGGCGCAGTACCAGCAGCCACATTTGCCGGTGCACACTTACCAGCCTCCAGTTAATGAAGTCCAGCAATATAACGTACCGATAACTATGCATGTGGGAGAATGCCAGGCGCAGTACCAGCAGCCACATTTCCCCGTGCAACCATACCATCAGCCTCCGGTTACTGAAGTCCAGCAATTGTTCTCAGAATCGGAACCACAAGCGAATCCGCCCAGCTCAATTGAGGAGAACTCGGACTTGTTCTGGTTCAGGTTGGGGCTTGATTTATAAAGTTGATAATTACTGTTTTAGATGAAATTTTAATATTTGTAAATATGTAGTTTCTGTAATTATTATTGTAAATAAAAATTGTTTTCTTAAAATATGTTTATTTTTTGTTTACGTTATTCCGAAGACACATATATGTAATTAAAATGTTAAACATCCTGAAATAAAGTTCCATATCGCGTGTGAATAAGCTGGATTAATTTTATCTTGCAAAATTTTGATGTTCCGAAATTAATTTCACATAAGCGTAAAAATTTGGTATAATTCAAAGGAATCATGTATTTCATTGACTGCGTCATAGAAAAAATATTTATAATAATATTAATTATAACAGAAAAATTATTATTTACATTCTATTTTGTGATTCATCGTCTAAAGCGATGTACGCTGAAGCTTACTGTCATTGTACTACATATACAATCTTATTGTGTCATGTGTACCTTTTGAAACGCCCGCCCTTCACCACTATCTAGTGGTTTCGCTGAGAACAAGAAATGATGGAACAAACTTTCGAGGAGCGCAGCTGTCTGTTCATTTAAAAAACTTATGACTATATGTATGTTAAATAACTAGCATAAGACATTAAATTAAATTAATATTATTATTACACCAGCAAAGTAAAAAAACATTTAATATGGAATTGTGGGATGCTCAAGGATTTTATTCTTCATTTACTATAATCGGGAAAATTATTATTCAGAACATTGGCGATTCAATCTTACCCGGCATAAACCAATACCCAATGACGTATATAGCGAGAGGTGTAAATGGGTGTATCTGCTAAAAACATTTCATAACGTGAAGCTGCCTAGATAGTACTGCGAAGCCATGGGTACGAATCACGCGGCGCTGCGTGCATCAAACTGGTTAAGTCGAGGCGCTCGCCTTGTTGTCAGTAACTGACCCTGAGGAGAACTCGGACTTGTTCTGGTTCAGGTTAGGGCTTGATATATAAATCTGATAATTACTGTTTTAGATGAAATTGTAATATTTGTATGTAGTTTCTGTAATTTTATATTGTAAATAAAAATTGTATTCTTAAAATATGTTTTTTTTTGTTTACGTTATTCCGAAGACACATATATTCAATTAAAATAATAAACATCCTGAAATAAAGTTCCATATCGCGTGTGGTTAAGCTAGATTATTTTTATCTGGCGAAATTTTGATTTTACGAAATTAATTTTACATAAGCATAATTGTCTTTAATCGAATATTTTCATACCATAAATATTATAAATAATGATTGCTTTGCGGAATTTAAATAAAGTCTTGCCACGCTGTCAGAGAAAAGACATGATTAGACAGGTTTCCGTATTTCTTAAATTTTTCAACAGACATTGTTTGAACCAAAGAGGGTATTTGCCGTCCTAACCTTTAACACTTTGTAGAAAAAAATAATTCTTTGATCTTTTATTAAAGAGATAAACAATATGTATATCTAAATTGATGCAAAATTTTAAAATCATGATTTGTCATCCAAAACTTCTTTAGAATAACAGGAATTATGGAATCCGTATATAAATGATGGAGTTATGCACGAACATAATATATACATGATTAGTAGAATAGCAGAATCATAAAAGCATTCGAATTGAGTACCTACTCCATTTAACCCATACCGTGCTCGGCCTTTCGCGCTCTCGATATCCCGTAGTGTTCGAGAAATTAATGGAACGTTTTTGTCATTACGACTTAGGTTAGAAAACACGAAAATACTCGTATTTTCCTTATTTATACGTAATAAATTATACACCATAAGAAAGCTGAGAATATGGGTCATGATAATGAAATATAATTGTAAATCCTATATTACTTTTTCATGATGAAAATATAAAATGATTACCTTATTATAAGTTTTTTCATGGGTCATCCATAATATATTTGTCACAAAACTTCACAATTATTCACAAAAACCACAATCTCACTACATAAGTGATAACACTAATACATTACGCGACGATTACATGCATTTGTTTTGTACAACACTGGCTAATCACTTTATAATAATCATTTGTTTACGAAACAAAAATCGACGGACATTTTCTTATTCCCGACGGCTGGCAAACTACTGGTTACTGAGTTTCGGCGCAAGAGGGCGCTAGTGGGCGAAGTGAAGTACAATCGACAACAGTACTGTACCTATTTAATGTTTATTACACGGAGTTCAATCGGTTTTTTTTTTATAAAGGACAGATCAATACTTACACTTTTTGCTAGTTTCGGGATAATGGAATATTTTTGGTATAAAATACAAGTCAATATTTATTGTTGTAAGTTTTGGGTTCAAACTCAAATCAAACAAAGAAATGCAAAATATACAAATAGTCATCTCCAAACCATTACGCGTACCTATGTATCTGTGATTTTTTATTATGCTGAGTATGAAATATTACAGGGCGTTAAATTTGATTATTGTAACTCTAACAGTAACCTATCACATACGGCACGAACATCGAATACGGCAAAACAGTTACCAACATCGTTTTTCATCGTCTTTTGAGGTTAATGTAAGTGTGTCCTACATTATTCAATAGATGTAAATTTAACAAATAATTTTTAATGAAACTGTTGATAAAAATGTGATTAACTTTTAAATACCTAAGCCAGGAAGAGTTTGAAGGGAAAGTTACATTACAGGTTATGTGTATTGTGTTTTTATTGGAATTTAGTTAGTCAAACTTACGTAGGTAGGTTGAACGGACGGCCAGTGCAAGAGGTCAGTGCCCTTTACACTGATACGTACCTCGGGCGCATTGTATCTATGAGTTTACGGCCGGTCTCGAACAGAAACTTTTTAAAATATTTGAAAGAAAAAACGTTTATTTATTTAAAAAAACAGATAAACATTTTTATACCTAAACAAACTAACTATGGTTTTAGTGTCAATGATTTTTACCCTTCCAGGCTGTATAAAGCTGAAGAGTTTCTTTGTTTGAACACGCATAGTCTCAGGAACTACTGGTCCGATTTGAAAAATTCTTTTTGCGTTGGACAGACCATTAATCCAGAAAGGATTTAGGCTATATAACATCACGCTGCGACCAATAGGAGCAGAGCATAACTAACTCAACGCGAACGAAGTCGCTGGCGGCCGCTTGTGTTTTACAAGCATCCGTGTAAGTATATGGGTAATTTGCTCGATTTGGATATCCTAGCATTTTTTACGTCATTTCAAGTGATATAGCTTGGAAGAAGGATAGTTATGTGTATCAGTCAGCGTGACTGCCAATTCAAGTGTAATTTTTTGCGACGATCATATTAGCAACATGTATAAATAAATAAATAATACAGCTTGTTCAAAAAGAAGTAGGTATTACTAACTCTTCTAAATTACCCAGATACGATAACAGCTCACTCCTAACTATATATGTTAGCATTCATGTAAGTACGTTATTTTCATATAGACAGTATATCTTTGTATTGGGAATCACTGTGAGTAATCACCTCAGGGTGAGTTTTACTCAGGTAAAACTGGCTTGTTATTTTGACGGGTATGTCGTGTTTAATTATTTTTAATGAAAAAGCTTGTTGAATGTATTGAATGTAATTTATACTAGTGATATTGTTGTTTGTGAAAACAACTGTAATTATGTGTCTGTTCAAGAAAGATTTTGGGAATAAAAACACGTAACTTTAAAAAAATAAATTTATTTACAAAAATAAATATATTTATTCTATAAAATCAAAAAAAATCAAAATCAAAGCATTTATTTCAAATAAATCAGTTACAGGCACTTTTGAATTGTCAGAAGGTCGGTCAGTCAGTAAGGTGAAGCTAGTCGTCCATTCCAAAGAGCAGGTACCTATGGAGAAGAACGGGCAAGAACACATTTTTAAATTATCAAGCTATTGATACAAATCCATAATCTATAAGTAGGTTTTTTACAAACACTTTTATTGATATAAATTAGGATTGAAAACAGACGAGATAAAGATGTAAATACATATTTTTTGTCTTTTTTGTTTAAAAGTGGGCATCATGTAACTTTGAAAAGGCTAATAAAAGGAACTTTTAACAATCAACATTACAAACAATAAACAATTAAGATTACTGAATTTAGCTGCCTATTTTAAAAAAAAAAGGAGTAGATAGCTGTAGAGTCAAACGGACACAAGGTTATATATGCTGGTGGTAGGTAGGTATGTCCATGTGAAGCTGGCCGGCTGGCTGTATGACTCGCTACTGGAAAGCTTGAGGAAGAGGTGAGGCTGAAGATGCTGATGACGTCACGCTGCTCGAAGGCTGTGATGTTCCTTGCAGGGTCGCCAAGGAATGCGTATGAGTGAAGAAGTCTTCAAATCTCGCAGGAACGAAGGTTGCGCTGACGTTCAAGGAAAAAGGAGGATCCTCCGACAGGACGGGTGTTGTGTCCGGTGGGCTATTGCCTGACAGTTCTTGTCGGAATGTTGTATTGTGATTTTAGTTCTTCCTCAGTTTGGTAGATGACTGTAGTTGTAGTGCCGCTACAGGAGAATCTTCCAGGCATAGCGAAGCTCAGCCCATGTTAAGCGGTGCCGACGATACCAGTGATTGATTGGAGGTGTGGGAATGGACATTGATGCAACGAAAAAGGAACAATACGATCTGTAAGACATTGGATTGTTGAGTTGCACGAAGTTTTGGCTGAACCTGTCGGATCATAACATAAATTCGGTTCAGGGTGAATGATACAACAACACGGGAAGGAAGATGCGTCCGGAGGCACATGAAAATATTTAAGGCGTATGCAAAATGGCATACTACTCACGGCGTGGCCTGTTTCGACGATGTTTATCTGCCCCTGGAAGTTTTTGGAGAGAGTGCCAATCTAACCAACAACTTTCGAAGCAGATATACTCATCACAGGTCACGCAATATGTAGTCACCAGTTTGCTTGTACCTTTCCGGTAGCAAATAATACACCGTTTGCGGTTGTTTCTGGGCTGATTCTTTGGAACGTGAATTAAATCTCGCCTAAGCCTCGTTAATTCCTCGGACGATGGCAAATTTTCTTGTGGAAATTGGAAATGATTCTCCACAAGAGAATTGGCCAACTGTTCTCGGAACTGACGATGCGTCATGGGAGGCATATTTCGACGTTTCAAAGAAGCAGACAAAATAATGTAAGCGTTCAAAACACTTGCATTCAACAACCGCTTAAACATTTTCATATACCACTTGACGCACCTTTTTCTTTCAACTAAATACATTGAAAGTTTTTGATCTTTAAGATCAACCCCTCCCATTGTGTTGTTGTAGTCACGAACGACAACAGGTTTGACAAGAGGCCTACCAGCCTTCCGACCTACATAGGTTTCTGAAGTGTGGTAAGTGGAGATCATAGTCACCACTTTGGTGTCTTTCCATGCAATGCACGAAACGTCACCGCAGTGGCGCGCTATGATGCTACCCCTGGCCACATTCCTTGGAACGTTTTTGACCTCAATTGGTACATGCTTGCGATTTGGACGCAACGTTCCCAAGCAATCAAAGCCTAGAAATTTTAGGTACCGCGCTAACGCTGGAGAATTATAAAAATTGTCCATCGTTACGCAGTGACCCCGATTCTCTAGGCCTTTCAGTAGGTCAATCACGACACTAGCGCTCTTTCCAGCCAAAGCTACACTGGGAGCAGAAGTATGACTTTGACTGTCGTCTTTACCTGTATAAATTTCAAATTTATACAGGTAGCCCGTCCTCGACTCGCAAAGCTCGAAAGATTTCATGCCGAAGCGGGCAGACTTCGAGCGGATCGCTTGTATCCAAGACAAGCGACCCTTAAATAGTGTCAATGATTCGTCTATGGCTATATCGGGATGCAAATTGTACAAGCTAGAAAACTTGTTATTTAAATGCCGAATAATTGGTGCAAGTTTCCGCAACTTTGATGGAAGCAAATTTCCTTCAGTTTGAGACAAATCCTGGCTCCCTGCAGAATTGTTCACAAAATGAATAAATTTGTTCAGCAATATGAAGCGGTTAAATCGAATCAATTTTCGGAATTTGGGCATCTCGAGATAGCCAGTAGACTTCCAATACTCATGTTGGGACGTGCGTGGGTCCAAGCACATAAACATGAATATTGAAAAAAAAACGTACATCTCATCTTCATTAGTGTCAGTCCACTTATGAAGACGAGATGACGTTTTCAATGTACCTGCTGCCGTTTGTGCATCGATCACCTGTTTGGCATATCTATTGGTTTCGGCGACTATATGCCCTACGATGTCCTTACCCCAAATAGCAGTAAAGGCATCATAAGGCGTATCGTAGTCTTCAATAGGCCCGACGGTAGGACCCGAAAATACTTCGGCTACACCCCGGAAACTATCGAAGTCCTTTCGCCACTCAAAATCAATAGAGGTGCCAACCATTTGATCGATGGCGTCGTCCATTGCACTCTCAATCGAATTTACGATATGATTTGTAGGCTCATCCAATTCCTCGTCATCCGGAATAGTCCTCGACATACCACCGGTAGCAGCGATTTCATCCAGATTAAACTCATCGTCAAAATCTGAATCCAAATCGCTACCATCGTTCCCCGTATATGTAACCCGCCGTATAGATGTTGCCGTACAACCCGACACGGACGGGACAACATCTTTTGTTTCAGATGCCGGCACTAGTATCCCGTGGCTACCGCTAGGCCCAGGCTCTGAAGGATTAGCTTCAGCAGCCTGTACAATAACAGCACCAGCACTACCAGAGCACACATCTGAAACTGGCGTCCTACAGATACGGGAGTATCCCGAGGAAGGTTCTGGCGGTGGCAACTCACTGATCCATTGCTTCACATGCTCGTAGTGTTCCTTTATCACCGCATCTCCATCCTCCCAGTCTAAATCGCACGCGGCCCCCCGTTCCAAGTGTCCAATACTGCAAAAAAAAAAAACATTGTGAGCTTAACCATGTCTAATAAAAGAGTCTGACTACGGAGGTGTCATAGCAACACTTACTGTACTGACTCCTCCAGCTCCGTTTTTCTTTTGATGGAGCCCCGGGGGGTATTTTCTAGCTCGACAATGTCGGATACTTTGATTGTACCCCCCGGGGTCATATTGACTTTTAGCCCCGTCATCAGTGGTTTTCTAAAAGATAAATGAATAAGATTATTATATAGTATATTTGTAGATACTATAAGTAGAATACATAGGATCGTGTTACGACCATTATATAAAATACTCACGGAGTGACACAATGGGGTGGAGGGGGAAACCACAAGCGCGGTTCGGGCTCCACCGTCGGCTCGCTGGTCTTGTCCGCTGCCATCGTCATCAGCAGCTGACGCCGGCTGTGGCGCTCAAGATCAGAGGATCTCGGCCCTGGAGTGACGGACCGAGATCTCGATCTTGAGCGTGATGCCATCATTCTAAGTATCAATAAAATAAATTAGACTATAATAACAAATATTAATTTCAATAAGTAACAGTGTACTACTATTTATCTAAATCTATAAAGTATTACTAAATTTAAAATCTTCTATAATATATATCATGAGAAATCAAATACTTTCAATAAATATGGTCTAAGTGATAAAATAGTTTTTACTACCAAAAATAATGTAACTGGACATTGAGAAAAGTTCGCGACTGTACTTTTTACGCTACATGTGTGTGAGTTTGCGCTAGAAAGAGACAGAGCATTTGTTGACTTTGAACAAAATTCTTCAATTTACGTGTAATGAACTAGAATTACGAGAATTTACATTGCTCAAATGGTTTCCTAGATAAAATTCCTACCTACTTATATAAATTTCGTAGAATACTTCGTAAAATAAACATCTATTATCATAGAAAACATCGGGTATCAATAACGACAAATGGCGCCTCATAAACTTTTCACACTTTTTTCACCAAAATAAACAATAAAATTACTAAAACCAATATTTGAATCACAATCTACACAATATTTCCAGTAATCTGATATATAATTTTAATATAATCACTTACCGTTTCCTTCTAAAATTCATTTTTTAACCCATTGCGTGTCCTATGTTCCGACGGTGGAAAATAAGAGATTTGCGCCCGACGTGTCTTATGTTCCTACGTCGGCACATAAGCGACATGGCTGACTTCACATCGTTCAAACCTATTCCTACTGTGATTGGTTCACATAAAAATACTTCTATAGACAAGTGTGACACTTCAGCCAACATAATAACTAAAATTTTTATTACTTTTCAAGCGACAACATTTAAAAATTTAATTTTTTCTCGTTCTCAGAACAAATCGTCCGCCATTTTCTAAACCCGGTGTCGTGTGTGGTCTTGTAGTGCTTTTAACCCATTGCGTGTCCTATGTTCCGACGGTGGAAAATAAGAGATTTGCGCCCGACGTGTCTTATGTTCCTACGTCGGCACATAAGCGACATGGCTGACTTCACATCGTTCAAACCTATTCCTACTGTGATTGGTTCACATAAAAATACTTCTATAGACAAGTGTGACACTTCAGCCAACATAATAACTAAAATTTTTATTACTTTTCAAGCGACAACATTTAAAAATTTAATTTTTTCTCGTTCTCGGAACAAATCGTCCGCCATTTTCTAAACCCGGTGTCGTGTGTGGTCTTGTAGTGCTTTTAAAAAATGAATTTTAGAAGGAAACGGTAAGTGATTATATTAAAATTTTATATCAGATTACTGGAAATATTGTGTAGATTGTGATTCAAATATTGGTTTTAGTATTTTTATTGTTTATTTTGGTGAAAAAAGTGTGAAAAGTTTATGAGGCGCCATTTGTCGTTATTGATACCCGATGTTTTCTATGATAATAGATGTTTATTTTACGAAGTATTCTACGAAATTTATATAAGTAGGTAGGAATTTTATCTAGGAAACCATTTGAGCAATGTAAATTCTCGTAATTCTAGTTCATTACACGTAAATTGAAGAATTTTGTTCAAAGTCAACAAATGCTCTGTCTCTTTCTAGCGCAAACTCACACACATGTAGCGTAAAAAGTACAGTCGCGAACTTTTCTCAATGTCCAGTTACATTATTTTTGGTAGTAAAAACTATTTTATCACTTAGACCATATTTATTGAAAGTATTTGATTTCTCATGATATATATTATAGAAGATTTTAAATTTAGTAATACTTTATAGATTTAGATAAATAGTAGTACACTGTTACTTATTGAAATTAATATTTGTTATTATAGTCTAATTTATTTTATTGATACTTAGAATGATGGCATCACGCTCAAGATCGAGATCTCGGTCCGTCACTCCAGGGCCGAGATCCTCTGATCTTGAGCGCCACAGCCGGCGTCAGCTGCTGATGACGATGGCAGCGGACAAGACCAGCGAGCCGACGGTGGAGCCCGAACCGCGCTTGTGGTTTCCCCCTCCACCCCATTGTGTCACTCCGTGAGTATTTTATATAATGGTCGTAACACGATCCTATGTATTCTACTTATAGTATCTACAAATATACTATATAATAATCTTATTCATTTATCTTTTAGAAAACCACTGATGACGGGGCTAAAAGTCAATATGACCCCGGGGGGTACAATCAAAGTATCCGACATTGTCGAGCTAGAAAATACCCCCCGGGGCTCCATCAAAAGAAAAACGGAGCTGGAGGAGTCAGTACAGTAAGTGTTGCTATGACACCTCCGTAGTCAGACTCTTTTATTAGACATGGTTAAGCTCACAATGTTTTTTTTTTTTTTGCAGTATTGGACACTTGGAACGGGGGGCCGCGTGCGATTTAGACTGGGAGGATGGAGATGCGGTGATAAAGGAACACTACGAGCATGTGAAGCAATGGATCAGTGAGTTGCCACCGCCAGAACCTTCCTCGGGATACTCCCGTATCTGTAGGACGCCAGTTTCAGATGTGTGCTCTGGTAGTGCTGGTGCTGTTATTGTACAGGCTGCTGAAGCTAATCCTTCAGAGCCTGGGCCTAGCGGTAGCCACGGGATACTAGTGCCGGCATCTGAAACAAAAGATGTTGTCCCGTCCGTGTCGGGTTGTACGGCAACATCTATACGGCGGGTTACATATACGGGGAACGATGGTAGCGATTTGGATTCAGATTTTGACGATGAGTTTAATCTGGATGAAATCGCTGCTACCGGTGGTATGTCGAGGACTATTCCGGATGACGAGGAATTGGATGAGCCTACAAATCATATCGTAAATTCGATTGAGAGTGCAATGGACGACGCCATCGATCAAATGGTTGGCACCTCTATTGATTTTGAGTGGCGAGAGGACTTCGATAGTTTCCGGGGTGTAGCCGAAGTATTTTCGGGTCCTACCGTCGGGCCTATTGAAGACTACGATACGCCTTATGATGCCTTTACTGCTATTTGGGGTAAGGACATCGTAGGGCATATAGTCGCCGAAACCAATAGATATGCCAAACAGGTGATCGATGCACAAACGGCAGCAGGTACATTGAAAACGTCATCTCGTCTTCATAAGTGGACTGACACTAATGAAGATGAGATGTACGTTTTTTTTTCAATATTCATGTTTATGGGCTTGGACCCACGCACGTCCCAACATGAGTATTGGAAGTCTACTGGCTATCTCGAGATGCCCAAATTCCGAAAATTGATTCGATTTAACCGCTTCATATTGCTGAACAAATTTATTCATTTTGTGAACAATTCTGCAGGGAGCCAGGATTTGTCTCAAACTGAAGGAAATTTGCTTCCATCAAAGTTGCGGAAACTTGCACCAATTATTCGGCATTTAAATAACAAGTTTTCTAGCTTGTACAATTTGCATCCCGATATAGCCATAGACGAATCATTGACACTATTTAAGGGTCGCTTGTCTTGGATACAAGCGATCCGCTCGAAGTCTGCCCGCTTCGGCATGAAATCTTTCGAGCTTTGCGAGTCGAGGACGGGCTACCTGTATAAATTTGAAATTTATACAGGTAAAGACGACAGTCAAAGTCATACTTCTGCTCCCAGTGTAGCTTTGGCTGGAAAGAGCGCTAGTGTCGTGATTGACCTACTGAAAGGCCTAGAGAATCGGGGTCACTGCGTAACGATGGACAATTTTTATAATTCTCCAGCGTTAGCGCGGTACCTAAAATTTCTAGGCTTTGATTGCTTGGGAACGTTGCGTCCAAATCGCAAGCATGTACCAATTGAGGTCAAAAACGTTCCAAGGAATGTGGCCAGGGGTAGCATCATAGCGCGCCACTGCGGTGACGTTTCGTGCATTGCATGGAAAGACACCAAAGTGGTGACTATGATCTCCACTTACCACACTCCAGAAACCTATGTAGGTCGGAAGGCTGGTAGGCCTCTTGTCAAACCTGTTGTCGTTCGTGACTACAACAACACAATGGGAGGGGTTGATCTTAAAGATCAAAAACTTTCAATGTATTTAGTTGAAAGAAAAAGGTGCGTCAAGTGGTATATGAAAATGTTTAAGCGGTTGTTGAATGCAAGTGTTTTGAACGCTTACATTATTTTGTCTGCTTCTTTGAAACGTCGAAATATGCCTCCCATGACGGTCAGTTCCGAGAACAGTTGGCCAATTCTCTTGTGGAGAATCATTTCCAATTTCCACAAGAAAATTTGCCATCGTCCGAGGAATTAACGAGGCTTAGGCGAGATTTAATTCACGTTCCAAAGAATCAGCCCAGAAACAACCGCAAACGGTGTATTATTTGCTACCGGAAAGGTACAAGCAAACTGGTGACTACATATTGCGTGACCTGTGATGAGTATATCTGCTTCGAAAGTTGTTGGTTAGATTGGCACTCTCTCCAAAAACTTCCAGGGGCAGATAAACATCGTCGAAACAGGCCACGCCGTGAGTAGTATGCCATTTTGCATACGCCTTAAATATTTTCATGTGCCTCCGGACGCATCTTCCTTCCCGTGTTGTTGTATCATTCACCCTGAACCGAATTTATGTTATGATCCGACAGGTTCAGCCAAAACTTCGTGCAACTCAACAATCCAATGTCTTACAGATCGTATTGTTCCTTTTTCGTTGCATCAATGTCCATTCCCACACCTCCAATCAATCACTGGTATCGTCGGCACCGCTTGACATGGGCTGAGCTTCGCTACGCCTGGAAGATTCTCCTGTAGCGGCACTACAACTACAGTCATCTACCAAACTGAGGAAGAACTAAAATCACAATACAACATTCCGACAAGAACTGTCAGGCAATAGCCCACCGGACACAACACCCGTCCTGTCGGAGGATCCTCCTTTTTCCTTGAACGTCAGCGCAACCTTCGTTCCTGCGAGATTTGAAGACTTCTTCACTCATACGCATTCCTTGGCGACCCTGCAAGGAACATCACAGCCTTCGAGCAGCGTGACGTCATCAGCATCTTCAGCCTCACCTCTTCCTCAAGCTTTCCAGTAGCGAGTCATACAGCCAGCCGGCCAGCTTCACATGGACATACCTACCTACCACCAGCATGTATAACCTTGTGTCCGTTTGACTCTACAGCTATCTCCTCCTTTTTTTTTAAAATAGGCAGCTAAATTCAGTAATCTTAATTGTTTATTGTTTGTAATGTTGATTGTTAAAAGTTCCTTTTATTAGCCTTTTCAAAGTTACATGATGCCCACTTTTAAACAAAAAAGACAAAAAATATGTATTTACATCTTTATCTCGTCTGTTTTCAATCCTAATTTATATCAATAAAAGTGTTTGTAAAAAACCTACTTATAGATTATGGATTTGTATCAATAGCTTGATAATTTAAAAATGTGTTCTTGCCCGTTCTTCTCCATAGGTACCTGCTCTTTGGAATGGACGACTAGCTTCACCTTACTGACTGACCGACCTTCTGACAATTCAAAAGTGCCTGTAACTGATTTATTTGAAATAAATGCTTTGATTTTGATTTTTTTTGATTTTATAGAATAAATATATTTATTTTTGTAAATAAATTTATTTTTTTAAAGTTACGTGTTTTTATTCCCAAAATCTTTCTTGAACAGACACATAATTACAGTTGTTTTCACAAACAACAATATCACTAGTATAAATTACATTCAATACATTCAACAAGCTTTTTCATTAAAAATAATTAAACACGACATACCCGTCAAAATAACAAGCCAGTTTTACCTGAGTAAAACTCACCCTGAGGTGATTACTCACAGTGATTCCCAATACAAAGATATACTGTCTATATGAAAATAACGTACTTACATGAATGCTAACATATATAGTTAGGAGTGAGCTGTTATCGTATCTGGGTAATTTAGAAGAGTTAGTAATACCTACTTCTTTTTGAACAAGCTGTATTATTTATTTATTTATACATGTTGCTAATATGATCGTCGCAAAAAATTACACTTGAATTGGCAGTCACGCTGACTGATACACATAACTATCCTTCTTCCAAGCTATATCACTTGAAATGACGTAAAAAATGCTAGGATATCCAAATCGAGCAAATTACCCATATACTTACACGGATGCTTGTAAAACACAAGCGGCCGCCAGCGACTTCGTTCGCGTTGAGTTAGTTATTCTCTGCTCCTATTGGTCGCAGCGTGATGTTATATAGCCTAAATCCTTTCTGGATTAATGGTCTGTCCAACGCAAAAAGAATTTTTCAAATCGGACCAGTAGTTCCTGAGACTATGCGTGTTCAAACAAAGAAACTCTTCAGCTTTATACAGCCTGGAAGGGTAAAAATCATTGACACTAAAACCATAGTTAGTTTGTTTAGGTATAAAAATGTTTATCTGTTTTTTTAAATAAATAAACGTTTTTTCTTTCAAATATTTTAAAAAGTTTCTGTTCGAGACCGGCCGTAAACTCATAGATACAATGCGCCCGAGGTACGTATCAGTGTAAAGGGCACTGACCTCTTGCACTGGCCGTCCGTTCAACCTACCTACGTAAGTTTGACTAACTAAATTCCAATAAAAACACAATACACATAACCTGTAATGTAACTTTCCCTTCAAACTCTTCCTGGCTTAGGTATTTAAAAGTTAATCACATTTTTATCAACAGTTTCATTAAAAATTATTTGTTAAATTTACATCTATTGAATAATGTAGGACACACTTACATTAACCTCAAAAGACGATGAAAAACGATGTTGGTAACTGTTTTGCCGTATTCGATGTTCGTGCCGTATGTGATAGGTTACTGTTAGAGTTACAATAATCAAATTTAACGCCCTGTAATATTTCATACTCAGCATAATAAAAAATCACAGATACATAGGTACGCGTAATGGTTTGGAGATGACTATTTGTATATTTTGCATTTCTTTGTTTGATTTGAGTTTGAACCCAAAACTTACAACAATAAATATTGACTTGTATTTTATACCAAAAATATTCCATTATCCCGAAACTAGCAAAAAGTGTAAGTATTGATCTGTCCTTTATAAAAAAAAAACCGATTGAACTCCGTGTAATAAACATTAAATAGGTACAGTACTGTTGTCGATTGTACTTCACTTCGCCCACTAGCGCCCTCTTGCGCCGAAACTCAGTAACCAGTAGTTTGCCAGCCGTCGGGAATAAGAAAATGTCCGTCGATTTTTGTTTCGTAAACAAATGATTATTATAAAGTGATTAGCCAGTGTTGTACAAAACAAATGCATGTAATCGTCGCGTAATGTATTAGTGTTATCACTTATGTAGTGAGATTGTGGTTTTTGTGAATAATTGTGAAATTTTGTGACAAATATATTATGGATGACCCATGAAAAAACTTATAATAAGGTAATCATTTTATATTTTCATCATGAAAAAGTAATATAGGATTTACAATTATATTTCATTATCATGACCCATATTCTCAGCTTTCTTATGGTGTATAATTTATTACGTATAAATAAGGAAAATACGAGTATTTTCGTGTTTTCTAACCTAAGTCGTAATGAAAAAAACGTTCCATTAATTTCTCGAACACTACGGGATATCGAGAGCGCGAAAGGCCGAGCACGCAAAAGGTTAAGAGTCTATTCACTCTAACAAAGTGATCGAGTGAAATCAGTATCGTGATCACACTTCCCAGGAGCGAAGCTGTCTGATCATTTAAAAAACATATGACTCTATGTATGTTTAATAACTAGCATAAGACATTAAATTAAATAATTATTATTATTATTACACCAGCAAATCAAAAAGCATTTAAAATGGAAAAGTAGGGTGCTTTCGGATTGTGTTCTTTATTTATTATAATCGGGAAAATTATTCTTCAGAACATTGGCGATTCAATCTTTCCTGACATAAACCAATACCCAATGACGTATATAGCGAGGGGTGTAAAAGGGTGGATCTGCTAAAAACATTTTTTAACGTGAAGCTGCCTTAATCACGCGGCACTGCGTGCATCGAACCGGTTTAGTCGCGGCGCTCGCGTTTTTATCAGTATCTGACCCTCCGCCGCGCTTGAGTACTCGGAATGCGAACCTACAATTACATATTATATTTTGTGATTCACTGTCTATAACAATGTACGCGGTAGTTTACTGGCGCTGGGAATACAATGGAATTTTTAATGTAACAATTAAAAATAAATAAATAATAATATCTTTATTCAAGTAACAAATACTCATACTGTCAGTAAACCTTAAGAACTATGTTGATCAATAATACCGATCTACGTCTTTTGATGTACGATTACGTATTATTTATAATTAACAAAACGAACCATATATAACCATAATATGTCACCTAAATAATAATAATAACAAATAATAACAGCACAACAGACCCTTTTGAGGAGGTGGTTAGCTAATGAGTCACCAACTTTCACTGGATTAGCTGATAAGAAGCGCAAACCTGTTTTGTAAAAATATTATTATTTAAAATTTGTGACTTCAGTCTTTAAACGGAGTAGGTACTCAATTCGAATGCTTTTATGATTCTGCTATTCTACTAATCATGTATATATTATGTTCGTGCATAACTCCATCATTTATATACGGATTCCATAATTCCTGTTTTTCTAAAGAAGTTTTGGATGACAAATCATGATTTTAAAATTTTGCATCAATTTAGATATACATATTGTTTATCTCTTTAATAAAAGATCAAAGAATTATTTTTTTCTACAAAGTGTTAAAGGTTAGGACGGCAAATACTCTCTTTGGTTCAAACAATGTCTGTTGAAAAATTTAAGAAATACAGAAACCTGTCTAATCATGTCTTTTCTCTGACAGCCTGCCAAGATTTTTTTTAAATTCCGCAAAGCAATCATTATTTATAATATTTATGGTATTAAAATATTCGATTAAAGACCCGAGGATATGTAAAATTAATTTCGTAAAATCAAAATTTCGCCAGATAAATTTAATCTAGCTTAACCACACGCGATATGGAACTTTAATTCAGGATGCTTATTATTTTAATTGAATATATGTGTCTTCGGAATAACGTAAACAAAAAAAAAAACATATTTTAAGAATACAATTTTTATTTACAATAATAATTACAGAAACTACATACAAATATTACAATTTCATCTAAAACAGTAATTATCAGATTTATATATCAAGCCCTAACCTGAACCAGAACAAGTCCGAGTTCTCCTCAGGGTCAGTTACTGATAACAAGGCGAGCGCCTAGACTTAACCAGTTTGATGCACGCAGCGCCGCGTGATTCGTACCCATGGCTTCGCAGTACTATCTAGGCAGCTTCACGTTATGAAATGTTTTTAGCAGATACACCCATTTACACCTCTCGCTATATACGTCATTGGGTATTGGTTTATGCCGGGTAAGATTGAATCGCCAATGTTCTGAATAATAATTTTCCCGATTATAGTAAATGAAGAATAAAATCCTTAAGCATCCCACAATTCCATATTAAATGCTTTTTACTTTGCTGGTGTAATAATAATATTAATTTAATTTAATATCTTATGCTAGTTATTTAACATACATATAGTCATAAGTTTTTTAAATGAACAGACAGCTGCGCTCCTCGAAAGTTTGTTCCATCATTTCTTATTCTCAGCGAAACCACTAGATAGTGGTGAAGGGCGGGCGTTTCAAAAGGTACACATGACACAATAAGATTGTATATGTAGTACAATGACAGTAAGCTTCAACGTACATCGCTTTAGATGATGAAACACAAAATAGAATGTAATATATAATTTTTCTGTTATAATTAATATTATTATAAATATTTTTTCTATGACGCAGTCAATGAACTACATGATTCCTTTGAACCAGTTAGGACGGTAGTTCCAATTATCAAATACCCTCTCTGGTTCAAAAAGTGTCTGTTAAAATTTTTAAGAAATACGGAAACATGTGTCTCTTCTCTGACAGCGTGCCAAGATTTTATTTAAATTCAATCAATCATTATATTTATAATGTTTATGGTATAAAAATATTCGATTAAAGACAATTATACCAAATTTTTACGCTTATGTGAAATTAATTTCGGAACATCAAAATTTTGCAAGATAAAATTAATCCAGCTTATTCACACGCGATATGGAACTTTATTTCAGGATGTTTAACATTTTAATTACATATATGTGTCTTCGGAATAACGTAAACAAAAAATAAACATATTTTAAGAAAACAATTTTTATTTACAATAATAATTACAGAAACTACATATTTACAAATATTACAATTTCATCTAAAACAGCAATTATCAACTTTATAAATCAAGCCCCAACCTGAACCAGAACAAGTCCGAGTTCTCCTCAATTGAGCTGGGCGGATTCGCTTGTGGTTCCGATTCTGAGAACAATTGCTGGACTTCAGTAACCGGAGGCTGATGATATGGTTGCACGGGGAAATGTGGCTGCTGGTACTGCGCCTGGCATTCTCCCACATGCATAGTTATCGGTACGTTATATTGCTGGACTTCATTAACTGGAGGCTGGTAAGTGTGCACCGGCAAATGTGGCTGCTGGTACTGCGCCTGGCATTCCCCTTCATGAATGGGTAACGGTGCGTTAAAAGTGCTCGTATCGGGTGACATCCTAATGCCTTCAGAGTCTTGGATACTCCCGACTCGGTCTCTTTTTTCCTTAATACGGCGATTTTGGAACCATATCTTGATGGTGCATTCATTGAGATGCAGCATTTTCGCGAGTTCCTTTCTACGAACAGCATTTAGGTATTTCGAATTAGAGTATTCTTTTTCCAACCGAATCAGCTGCTCTGTGGTGAATGTCGTTCTGGTGCGCTTTGTTTTCTTTCTCTTTTCGTATGTTTTAGTGCTGGCCCAGGTTCGTGATGGAGAAACGAAATCTCCGAGAGCTGGTTGATTAAAACTAAATAGCCTTTCAATATTCTGACCATTTTGAGTAAGATTTGTCCCATCTATGATTTGCGGATTCATTTCATTGTTTAAATTTAAATATCCGTTAGGTATATTTATTTCTAAATTTTCTGAGTATGGTGTGTAGTCCAACGGGTTGATGTTGTTGACGCTATTGCCATGGTAATCAACCGGATAATTGGAGTTAGACACCGGGACTGACGTGCTTGGTAACCCGTTCGGCACAGGAGGCTGCAAAGAAAAAAAAACATAAGCATTAATTACATTCATATTAGTATTATGACTGCTTAGTGTCAAGTCCTAAGATGTTAGGGTATAAAATTATAAAGAGACTTCTGGTGCAAGTTAATGTGATATTAATAAATTCTATAACTAAACATTGAAAACAATGAAAAAACTTTACCGTAATATTCTGCAGCATATTTGTATTCTGCATTTGGTTGCAGGAAGTATCTCCGCAATTGCCGTTGCCAATATTGTATATTATATCCATTGTAGATATTGATGTAAGAAGAAGTAATTGATGTTGATAGCGAAAGCTCAGCTACTAATAATGAATGTCCAGATTTTCCGTGGCCTTATATATGCACAACAGACCCTTTTGACGAGGTGGTTAGCTAATGAGTCACCAACTTTCACTGGATTAGCTGATAAGAAGCGCAAACCTGTTTTGTAAAAATATTATTATTTAAAATTTGTGACTTCAGTCTTTAAACGGAGTAGGTACTCAATTCGAATGCTTTTATGATTCTGCTATTCTACTAATCATGTATATATTATGTTCGTGCATAACTCCATCATTTATATACGAATTCCATAATTCCTGTTTTTCTAAAGAAGTTTTGGATGACAAATCATGATTTTAAAATTTTGCATCAATTTAGATATACATATTGTATCTTTAATAAAAGATCAAAGAATTATTTTTTTCTACAAAGTGTTAAAGGTTAGGATGGCAAATACCCTCTTTGGTTCAAACAATGTCTGTTGAAAAATTTAAGAAATACGGAAACCTGTCTAATCATGTCTTTTCTCTGACAGCGTGCCAAGATTTTATTTAAATTCCGCAAAGCAATCATTATTTATAATATTTATGGTATGAAAATATTCGATTAAAGACAATTATGCTTATGTAAAATTAATTTCGTAAAATCAAAATTTCGCCAGATAAAATTAATCTAGCTTAACCACACGCGATATGGAACTTTATTTCAGGATGTTTATTATTTTAATTGAATATATGTGTCTTCGGAATAACGTAAACAAAAAAAAACATATTTTAAGAATACAATTTTTATTTACAATAATAATTACAGAAACTACATACAAATATTACAATTTCATCTAAAACAGTAATTATCAGATTTATATATCAAGCCCTAACCTGAACCAGAACAAGTCCGAGTTCTCCTCAGGGTCAGTTACTGATAACAAGGCGAGCGCCTCGACTTAACCAGTTTGATGCACGCAGCGCCGCGTGATTCGTACCCATGGCTTCGCAGTACTATCTAGGCAGCTTCACGTTATGAAATGTTTTTAGCAGATACACCCATTTACACCTCTCGCTATATACGTCATTGGGTATTGGTTTATGCCGGGTAAGATTGAATCGCCAATGTTCTGAATAATAATTTTCCCGATTATAGTAAATGAAGAATAAAATCCTTAAGCATCCCACAATTCCATATTAAATGCTTTTTACTTTGCTGGTGTAATAATAATATTAATTTAATTTAATATCTTATGCTAGTTATTTAACATACATATAGTCATAAGTTTTTTAAATGAACAGACAGCTGCGCTCCTCGAAAGTTTGTTCCATCATTTCTTATTCTCAGCGAAACCACTAGATAGTGGTGAAGGGCGGGCGTTTCAAAAGGTACACATGACACAATAAGATTGTATATGTAGTACAATGACAGTAAGCTTCAGCGTACATCGCTTTAGACGATGAATCACAAAATAGAATGTAATATATAATTTTTCTGTTATAATTAATATTATTATAAATATTTTTTCTATGACGCAGTCAATGAACTACATGATTCCTTTGAACCAGTTAGGACGGTAGTTCCAATTATCAAATACCCTCTCTGGTTCAAAAAGTGTCTGTTAAAATTTTTAAGAAATACGGAAACATGTGTCTCTTCTCTGACAGCGTGCCAAGATTTTATTTAAATTCAATCAATCATTATATTTATAATGTTTATGGTATAAAAATATTCGATTAAAGACAATTATACCAAATTTTTACGCTTATGTGAAATTAATTTCGGAACATCAAAATTTTGCAAGATAAAATTAATCCAGCTTATTCACACGCGATATGGAACTTTATTTCAGGATGTTTAACATTTTAATTACATATATGTGTCTTCGGAATAACGTAAACAAAAAATAAACATATTTAAAAAAACAATTTTTATTTACAATAATAATTACAGAAACTACATATTTACAAATATTACAATTTCAGCAAAAACAGTAATTATCAACTTTATAAATCAAGCCCCAACCTGAACCAGAACAAGTCCGAGTTCTCCTCAATTGAGCTGGGCAGAGTCGCTTGTGGTTCCGATTCTGAGAACAATTGCTGGACTTCAGTAACCGGAGGCTGATGGTATGGTTGCACGGGGAAATGTGGCTGCTGGTACTGCGCCTGGCATTCTCCCACATGCATAGTTATCGGTATGTTATATTGCTGGACTTCATTAACTGGAGGCTGGTAAGTGTGCACCGGCAAATGTGGCTGCTGGTACTGCGCCTGGCATTCCCCTTCATGAATGGGTAACGGTGCGTTAAAAGTGCTCGTATCGGGTGACATCCTAATGCCTTCAGAGTCTTGGATACTCCCGACTCGGTCTCTTTTTTCCTTCATACGGCGATTTTGGAACCATATCTTGATGGTGCATTCATTGAGATGCAGCATTTTCGCGAGTTCCTTTCTACGAACAGCATTTAGGTATTTCGAATTAGAGTATTCTTTTTCCAACCGAATCAGCTGCTCTGTGGTGAATGTCGTTCTGGTGCGCTTTGTTTTCTTTCTCTTTTCGTATGTTTTAGTGCTGGCCCAGGTTCGTGATGGAGAAACGAAATCTCCGAGAGCTGGTTGATTAAAACTAAATAGCCTTTCAATATTCTGACCATTTTGAGTAAGATTTGTCCCATCTATGATTTGCGGATTCATTTCATTGTTTAAATTTAAATATCCGTTAGGTATATTTATTTCTAAATTTTCTGAGTATGGTGTGTAGTCCAACGGGTTGATGTTGTTGACGCTATTGCCATGGTAATCAACGGGATAATCGGAGTTAGACACCGGGACTGACGTGCTTGGTAACCCGTTCGGCACAGGAGGCTGCAAAGAAAAAAAAAACATAAGCATTAATTACATTCATATTAGTATTATTATGACTGCTTAGTGTCAAGTCCTAAGATGTTAGGGTATATAATTATAAAGAGACTTCTGGTGCAAGTTAATGTGATATTAATAAATTCTATAACTAAACATTGAAAACAATGAAAAAACTTTACCGTAATATTCTGCAGCATATTTGTATTCTGCATTTGGTTGCAGGAAGTATCTCCGCAATTGCCGTTGCCAATATTGTATATTATATCCATTGTAGATATTGATGTAAGAAGAAGTAATTGATGTTGATAGCGAAAGCTCAGCTGCTAATAATGAATGTCCAGATTTTCCGTGGCCTTATATATGCACAACAGACCCTTTTGACGAGGTGGTTAGCTAATGAGTCATCAACTTTCACTGGATTAGCTGATAAGAAGCGCAAACCTGTTTTGTAAAAATATTATTATTTAAAATTTGTGACTTCAGTCTTTAAACGGAGTAGGTACTCAATTCGAATGCTTTTATGATTCTGCTATTCTACTAATCATGTATATATTATGTTCGTGCATAACTCCATCATTTATATACGAATTCCATAATTCCTGTTTGTCTAAAGAAGTTTTGGATGAGAAATCATGATTTTAAAATTTTGCATCAATTTAGATATACATATTGTTTATCTCTTTAATAAAAGATCAAAGAATTATTTTTTTCTACAAAGTGTTAAAGGTTAGGACGGCAAATACTTTCTTCGGTTCAAACAATGTCTGTTGAAGAATTTAAGAAATACGGAAACCTGTCTAATCATGTCTTTTCTCTGACAGCGTGTCAAGATTTTTATTAAATTCCACAAAGCAATCATTATTTATAATATTTATGGTATGAAAATATTCGATTAAAGACAATTATGCTTATGTAAAATTAATTTCGTAAAATCAAAATTTCGCCAGATAAAATTAATCTAGCTTAACCACACGCGATATGGAACTTTAATTCAGGATGCTTATTATTTTAATTGAATATATGTGTCTTCGGAATAACGTAAACAAAAAAAACATATTTTAAGAATACAATTTTTATTTACAATAATAATTACAGAAACTACATACAAATATTACAATTTCATCTAAAACAGTAATTATCAGATTCATATATCAAGCCCTAACCTGAACCAGAACAAGTCAGAGTTCTCCTCAGGGTCAGTTACTGTTAACAAGGCGAGCGCCTCGACTTAACCAGTTTGATGCACGCAGCGCCGCGTGATTCGTACCCATGGCTTCGCAGTACTATCTAGGCAGCTTCACGTTATGAAATGTTTTTAGCAGATACACCCATTTACACCTCTCACTATATACATCATTGGGTATTGGTTTATGCCGGGTAAGATTGAATCGCCAATGTTCTGAATAATAATTTTCCCGATTATAGTAAATGAAGAATAAAATCCTTAAGCATTCCACAATTCCATATTAAATGCTTTTTACTTTGCTGGTGTAATAATAATATTAATTTAATTTAATATCTTATGCTAGTTATTTAACATACATATAGTCATAAGTTTTTTAAATGAACAGACAGCTGCGCTCCTCGAAAGTTTGTTCCATCATTTCTTATTCTCAGCGAAACCACTAGATAGTGGTGAAGGGCGGGCGTTTCAAAAGGTACACATGACACAATAAGATTGTATATGTAGTACAATGACAGTAAGCTTCAGCGTACATCGCTTTAGACGATGAATCACAAAATAGAATGTAATATATAATTTTTCTGTTATAATTAATATTATTATAAATATTTTTTCTATGACGCAGTCAATGAACTACATGATTGCTTTGAACCAGTTAGGACGGTCGTTCCAATTATCAAATACCCTCTCTGGTTCAAAAAGTGTCTGTTAAAATTTTTAAGAAATACGGAAACATGTGTCTCTTCTCTGACAGCGTGCCAAGATTTTATTTAAATTCAATCAATCATTATATTTATAATGTTTATGGTATAAAAATTTTCGATTAAAGACAATTATACCAAATTTTTACGCTTATGTGAAATTAATTTCGGAACATCAAAATTTTGCAAGATAAAATTAATCCAGCTTATTCACACGCGATATGGAATTTTATATCAGGATGTTTAACATTTTAATTACATATATGTGTCTTCGGAATAACGTAAACAAAAAATAAACATATTTTAAGAAAACAATTTTTATTTACAATAATAATTACAGAAACTACATATTTACAAATAATACAATTTCATCTATAACAGTAATTATCAACTTTATAAATCAAGCCCCAACCTGAACCAGAACAAGTCCGAGTTCTCCTCAATTGAGCTGGGCGGATTCGCTTGTGGTTCCGATTCTGAGAACAATTGCTGGACTTCAGTAACCGGAGGCTGATGGTATGGTTGCATGGGGAAATGTGGCTGCTGGTACTGCGCCTGGCTTTCTCCCACATGCATAGTTATCGGTACGTTATATTGCTGGACTTCATTAACTGGTGGCTGGTAAGTGTGCACCGGCAAATGTGGCTGCTGGTACTGCGCCTGGCATTCCCCTTCATGAATTGGTAACGGTGCGTTAAAAGTGCTCCTATCGGGTGACATCCTAATGCCTTCAGAGTCTTGGATACTCCCGACTCGGTCTCTTTTTTCCTTCATACGGCGATTTTGGAACCATATCTTGATGGTGCGTTCATTGAGATGCAGCATATTCGCGAGTTCCTTTCTACGAACAGCATTTAGGTATTTCGAATTAGAGTATTCTTTTTCCAACCGAATCAGCTGCTCTGTAGTGAATGTCGTTCTGGTGCGCTTTGTTTTCTTTCTCTTTTCGTATGTTTTAGTGCTGGCCCAGGTCCGTGATGGAGAAACGAATTCTCCGAGAGCTGGTTGATTAAAACTAAATAGCCTTTCAATATTCTGACCATTTTGAGTAAGATTTGTCCCATCTATGATTTGCGGATTCATTTCATTGTTTAAATTTAAATATCCGTTAGGTATATTTATTTCTAAATTTTCTGAGTATGGTGTGTAGTCCAACGGGTTGATGTTGTTGACGCTATTGCCATGGTAATCAACGGGATAATCGGAGTTAGACACCGGGACTGACGTGCTTGGTAACCCGTTCGGCACAGGAGGCTGCAAAGAAAAAAAAAACATAAGCATTAATTACATTCATATTAGTATTATTATGACTGCTTAGTGTCAAGTCCTAAGATGTTAGGGTATAAAATTATAAAGAGACTTCTGGTGCAAGTTAATGTGATATTAATAAATTCTATAACTAAACATTGAAA
This sequence comes from Sesamia inferens, assembly GCA_037179545.1. NCBI lineage: Eukaryota > Metazoa > Arthropoda > Insecta > Lepidoptera > Noctuidae > Sesamia > Sesamia inferens. The sequence goes on from CM073930.1 coordinate 12,571,089, forward strand.
ACAATGAAAAAACTTCACCGTAATATTCTGCAGCATATTTGTATTCTGCATTTGGTTGCAGGAAGTATCTCCGCAATTGCCGTTGCCAATATTGTATATTATATCCATTGTAGATATTGATGTAAGAAGAAGTAATTGATGTTGATAGCGAAAGCTCAGCTGCTAATAATGAATGTCCAGATTTTCCGTGGCCTTATATATGCACAACAGACCCTTTTGACGAGGTGGTTAGCTAATGAGTCATCAACTTTCACTGGATTAGCTGATAAGAAGCGCAAACCTGTTTTGTAAAAATATTATTATTTAAAATTTGTGACTTCAGTCTTTAAACGGAGTAGGTACTCAATTCGAATGCTTTTATGATTCTGCTATTCTACTAATCATGTATATATTATGTTCGTGCATAACTCCATCATTTATATACGAATTCCATAATTCCTGTTTGTCTAAAGAAGTTTTGGATGAGAAATCATGATTTTAAAATTTTGCATCAATTTAGATATACATATTGTTTATCTCTTTAATAAAAGATCAAAGAATTATTTTTTTCTACAAAGTGTTAAAGGTTAGGACGGCAAATACTTTCTTCGGTTCAAACAATGTCTGTTGAAGAATTTAAGAAATACGGAAACCTGTCTAATCATGTCTTTTCTCTGACAGCGTGTCAAGATTTTTATTAAATTCCACAAAGCAATCATTATTTATAATATTTATGGTATGAAAATATTCGATTAAAGACAATTATGCTTATGTAAAATTAATTTCGTAAAATCAAAATTTCGCCAGATAAAATTAATCTAGCTTAACCACACGCGATATGGAACTTTAATTCAGGATGCTTATTATTTTAATTGAATATATGTGTCTTCGGAATAACGTAAACAAAAAAAAACATATTTTAAGAATACAATTTTTATTTACAATAATAATTACAGAAACTACATACAAATATTACAATTTCATCTAAAACAGTAATTATCAGATTCATATATCAAGCCCTAACCTGAACCAGAACAAGTCAGAGTTCTCCTCAGGGTCAGTTACTGTTAACAAGGCGAGCGCCTCGACTTAACCAGTTTGATGCACGCAGCGCCGCGTGATTCGTACCCATGGCTTCGCAGTACTATCTAGGCAGCTTCACGTTATGAAATGTTTTTAGCAGATACACCCATTTACACCTCTCACTATATACATCATTGGGTATTGGTTTATGCCGGGTAAGATTGAATCGCCAATGTTCTGAATAATAATTTTCCCGATTATAGTAAATGAAGAATAAAATCCTTAAGCATTCCACAATTCCATATTAAATGCTTTTTACTTTGCTGGTGTAATAATAATATTAATTTAATTTAATATCTTATGCTAGTTATTTAACATACATATAGTCATAAGTTTTTTAAATGAACAGACAGCTGCGCTCCTCGAAAGTTTGTTCCATCATTTCTTATTCTCAGCGAAACCACTAGATAGTGGTGAAGGGCGGGCGTTTCAAAAGGTACACATGACACAATAAGATTGTATATGTAGTACAATGACAGTAAGCTTCAGCGTACATCGCTTTAGACGATGAATCACAAAATAGAATGTAATATATAATTTTTCTGTTATAATTAATATTATTATAAATATTTTTTCTATGACGCAGTCAATGAACTACATGATTGCTTTGAACCAGTTAGGACGGTCGTTCCAATTATCAAATACCCTCTCTGGTTCAAAAAGTGTCTGTTAAAATTTTTAAGAAATACGGAAACATGTGTCTCTTCTCTGACAGCGTGCCAAGATTTTATTTAAATTCAATCAATCATTATATTTATAATGTTTATGGTATAAAAATATTCGATTAAAGACAATTATACCAAATTTTTACGCTTATGTGAAATTAATTTCGGAACATCAAAATTTTGCAAGATAAAATTAATCCAGCTTATTCACACGCGATATGGAATTTTATATCAGGATGTTTAACATTTTAATTACATATATGTGTCTTCGGAATAACGTAAACAAAAAATAAACATATTTTAAGAAAACAATTTTTATTTACAATAATAATTACAGAAACTACATATTTACAAATAATACAATTTCATCTATAACAGTAATTATCAACTTTATAAATCAAGCCCCAACCTGAACCAGAACAAGTCCGAGTTCTCCTCAATTGAGCTGGGCGGATTTGCTTGTGGTTCCGATTCTGAGAACAATTGCTGGACTTCAGTAACCGGAGGCTGATGGTATGGTTGCATGGGGAAATGTGGCTGCTGGTACTGCGCCTGGCTTTCTCCCACATGCATAGTTATCGGTACGTTATATTGCTGGACTTCATTAACTGGTGGCTGGTAAGTGTGCACCGGCAAATGTGGCTGCTGGTACTGCGCCTGGCATTCCCCTTCATGAATTGGTAACGGTGCGTTAAAAGTGCTCCTATCGGGTGACATCCTAATGCCTTCAGAGTCTTGGATACTCCCGACTCGGTCTCTTTTTTCCTTCATACGGCGATTTTGGAACCATATCTTGATGGTGCGTTCATTGAGATGCAGCATATTCGCGAGTTCCTTTCTACGAACAGCATTTAGGTATTTCGAATTAGAGTATTCTTTTTCCAACCGAATCAGCTGCTCTGTAGTGAATGTCGTTCTGGTGCGCTTTGTTTTCTTTCTCTTTTCGTATGTTTTAGTGCTGGCCCAGGTCCGTGATGGAGAAACGAATTCTCCGAGAGCTGGTTGATTAAAACTAAATAGCCTTTCAATATTCTGACCATTTTGAGTAAGATTTGTCCCATCTATGATTTGCGGATTCATTTCATTGTTTAAATTTAAATATCCGTTAGGTATATTTATTTCTAAATTTTCTGAGTATGGTGTGTAGTCCAACGGGTTGATGTTGTTGACGCTATTGCCATGGTAATCAACGGGATAATCGGAGTTAGACACCGGGACTGACGTGCTTGGTAACCCGTTCGGCACAGGAGGCTGCAAAGAAAAAAAAAACATAAGCATTAATTACATTCATATTAGTATTATTATGACTGCTTAGTGTCAAGTCCTAAGATGTTAGGGTATAAAATTATAAAGAGACTTCTGGTGCAAGTTAATGTGATATTAATAAATTCTATAACTAAACATTGAAAACAATGAAAAAACTTCACCGTAATATTCTGCAGCATATTTGTATTCTGCATTTGGTTGCAGGAAGTATCTCCGCAATTGCCGTTGCCAATATTGTATATTATATCCATTGTAGATATTGATGTAAGAAGAAGTAATTGATGTTGATAGCGAAAGCTCAGCTGCTAATAATGAATGTCCAGATTTTCCGTGGCCTTATATATGCACAACAGACCCTTTTGACGAGGTGGTTAGCTAATGAGTCATCAACTTTCACTGGATTAGCTGATAAGAAGCGCAAACCTGTTTTGTAAAAATATTATTATTTAAAATTTGTGACTTCAGTCTTTAAACGGAGTAGGTACTCAATTCGAATGCTTTTATGATTCTGCTATTCTACTAATCATGTATATATTATGTTCGTGCATAACTCCATCATTTATATACGAATTCCATAATTCCTGTTTGTCTAAAGAAGTTTTGGATGAGAAATCATGATTTTAAAATTTTGCATCAATTTAGATATACATATTGTTTATCTCTTTAATAAAAGATCAAAGAATTATTTTTTTCTACAAAGTGTTAAAGGTTAGGACGGCAAATACTTTCTTCGGTTCAAACAATGTCTGTTGAAGAATTTAAGAAATACGGAAACCTGTCTAATCATGTCTTTTCTCTGACAGCGTGTCAAGATTTTTATTAAATTCCACAAAGCAATCATTATTTATAATATTTATGGTATGAAAATATTCGATTAAAGACAATTATGCTTATGTAAAATTAATTTCGTAAAATCAAAATTTCGCCAGATAAAATTAATCTAGCTTAACCACACGCGATATGGAACTTTAATTCAGGATGCTTATTATTTTAATTGAATATATGTGTCTTCGGAATAACGTAAACAAAAAAAAACATATTTTAAGAATACAATTTTTATTTACAATAATAATTACAGAAACTACATACAAATATTACAATTTCATCTAAAACAGTAATTATCAGATTCATATATCAAGCCCTAACCTGAACCAGAACAAGTCAGAGTTCTCCTCAGGGTCAGTTACTGTTAACAAGGCGAGCGCCTCGACTTAACCAGTTTGATGCACGCAGCGCCGCGTGATTCGTACCCATGGCTTCGCAGTACTATCTAGGCAGCTTCACGTTATGAAATGTTTTTAGCAGATACACCCATTTACACCTCTCACTATATACATCATTGGGTATTGGTTTATGCCGGGTAAGATTGAATCGCCAATGTTCTGAATAATAATTTTCCCGATTATAGTAAATGAAGAATAAAATCCTTAAGCATTCCACAATTCCATATTAAATGCTTTTTACTTTGCTGGTGTAATAATAATATTAATTTAATTTAATATCTTATGCTAGTTATTTAACATACATATAGTCATAAGTTTTTTAAATGAACAGACAGCTGCGCTCCTCGAAAGTTTGTTCCATCATTTCTTATTCTCAGCGAAACCACTAGATAGTGGTGAAGGGCGGGCGTTTCAAAAGGTACACATGACACAATAAGATTGTATATGTAGTACAATGACAGTAAGCTTCAGCGTACATCGCTTTAGACGATGAATCACAAAATAGAATGTAATATATAATTTTTCTGTTATAATTAATATTATTATAAATATTTTTTCTATGACGCAGTCAATGAACTACATGATTGCTTTGAACCAGTTAGGACGGTCGTTCCAATTATCAAATACCCTCTCTGGTTCAAAAAGTGTCTGTTAAAATTTTTAAGAAATACGGAAACATGTGTCTCTTCTCTGACAGCGTGCCAAGATTTTATTTAAATTCAATCAATCATTATATTTATAATGTTTATGGTATAAAAATATTCGATTAAAGACAATTATACCAAATTTTTACGCTTATGTGAAATTAATTTCGGAACATCAAAATTTTGCAAGATAAAATTAATCCAGCTTATTCACACGCGATATGGAATTTTATATCAGGATGTTTAACATTTTAATTACATATATGTGTCTTCGGAATAACGTAAACAAAAAATAAACATATTTTAAGAAAACAATTTTTATTTACAATAATAATTACAGAAACTACATATTTACAAATAATACAATTTCATCTATAACAGTAATTATCAACTTTATAAATCAAGCCCCAACCTGAACCAGAACAAGTCCGAGTTCTCCTCAATTGAGCTGGGCGGATTTGCTTGTGGTTCCGATTCTGAGAACAATTGCTGGACTTCAGTAACCGGAGGCTGATGGTATGGTTGCATGGGGAAATGTGGCTGCTGGTACTGCGCCTGGCTTTCTCCCACATGCATAGTTATCGGTACGTTATATTGCTGGACTTCATTAACTGGTGGCTGGTAAGTGTGCACCGGCAAATGTGGCTGCTGGTACTGCGCCTGGCATTCCCCTTCATGAATTGGTAACGGTGCGTTAAAAGTGCTCCTATCGGGTGACATCCTAATGCCTTCAGAGTCTTGGATACTCCCGACTCGGTCTCTTTTTTCCTTCATACGGCGATTTTGGAACCATATCTTGATGGTGCGTTCATTGAGATGCAGCATATTCGCGAGTTCCTTTCTACGAACAGCATTTAGGTATTTCGAATTAGAGTATTCTTTTTCCAACCGAATCAGCTGCTCTGTGGTGAATGTCGTTCTGGTGCGCTTTGTTTTCTTTCTGTTTTCGTATGTTTTAGTGCTGGCCCAGGTCCGTGATGGAGAAACGAATTCTCCGAGAGCTGGTTGATTAAAACTAAATAGCCTTTCAATATTCTGACCATTTTGAGTAAGATTTGTCCCATCTATGATTTGCGGATTCATTTCATTGTTTAAATTTAAATATCCGTTAGGTATATTTATTTCTAAATTTTCTGAGTATGGTGTGTAGTCCAACGGGTTGATGTTGTTGACGCTATTGCCATGGTAATCAACGGGATAATCGGAGTTAGACACCGGGACTGACGTGCTTGGTAACCCGTTCGGCACAGGAGGCTGCAAAGAAAAAAAAAACATAAGCATTAATTACATTCATATTAGTATTATTATGACTGCTTAGTGTCAAGTCCTAAGATGTTAGGGTATAAAATTATAAAGAGACTTCTGGTGCAAGTTAATGTGATATTAATAAATTCTATAACTAAACATTGAAAACAATGAAAAAACTTTACCGTAATATTCTGCAGCATATTTGTATTCTGCATTTGGTTGCAGGAAGTATCTCCGCAATTGCCGTTGCCAATATTGTATATTATATCCATTGTAGATATTGATGTAAGAAGAAGTAATTGATGTTGATAGCGAAAGCTCAGCTGCTAATAATGAATGTCCAGATTTTCCGTGGCCTTATATATGCACAACAGACCCTTTTGACGAGGTGGTTAGCTAATGAGTCATCAACTTTCACTGGATTAGCTGATAAGAAGCGCAAACCTGTTTTGTAAAAATATTATTATTTAAAATTTGTGACTTCAGTCTTTAAACGGAGTAGGTACTCAATTCGAATGCTTTTATGATTCTGCTATTCTACTAATCATGTATATATTATGTTCGTGCATAACTCCATCATTTATATACGAATTCCATAATTCCTGTTTGTCTAAAGAAGTTTTGGATGAGAAATCATGATTTTAAAATTTTGCATCAATTTAGATATACATATTGTTTATCTCTTTAATAAAAGATCAAAGAATTATTTTTTTCTACAAAGTGTTAAAGGTTAGGACGGCAAATACTTTCTTCGGTTCAAACAATGTCTGTTGAAGAATTTAAGAAATACGGAAACCTGTCTAATCATGTCTTTTCTCTGACAGCGTGTCAAGATTTTTATTAAATTCCACAAAGCAATCATTATTTATAATATTTATGGTATGAAAATATTCGATTAAAGACAATTATGCTTATGTAAAATTAATTTCGTAAAATCAAAATTTCGCCAGATAAAATTAATCTAGCTTAACCACACGCGATATGGAACTTTAATTCAGGATGCTTATTATTTTAATTGAATATATGTGTCTTCGGAATAACTTAAACAAAAAAAAACATATTTTAAGAATACAATTTTTATTTACAATAATAATTACAGAAACTACATACAAATATTACAATTTCATCTAAAACAGTAATTATCAGATTCATATATCAAGCCCTAACCTGAACCAGAACAAGTCAGAGTTCTCCTCAGGGTCAGTTACTGTTAACAAGGCGAGCGCCTCGACTTAACCAGTTTGATGCACGCAGCGCCGCGTGATTCGTACCCATGGCTTCGCAGTACTATCTAGGAAGCTTCACGTTATGAAATGTTTTTAGCAGATACACCCATTTACACCTCTCACTATATACATCATTGGGTATTGGTTTATGCCGGGTAAGATTGAATCGCCAATGTTCTGAATAATAATTTTCCCGATTATAGTAAATGAAGAATAAAATCCTTAAGCATTCCACAATTCCATATTAAATGCTTTTTACTTTGCTGGTGTAATAATAATATTAATTTAATTTAATATCTTATGCTAGTTATTTAACATACATATAGTCATAAGTTTTTTAAATGAACAGACAGCTGCGCTCCTCGAAAGTTTGTTCCATCATTTCTTATTCTCAGCGAAACCACTAGATAGTGGTGAAGGGCGGGCGTTTCAAAAGGTAAACATGACACAATAAGATTGTATATGTAGTACAATGACAGTAAGCTTCAGCGTACATCGCTTTAGACGATGAATCACAAAATAGAATGTAATATATAATTTTTCTGTTATAATTAATATTATTATAAATATTTTTTCTATGACGCAGTCAATGAACTACATGATTGCTTTGAACCAGTTAGGACGGTCGTTCCAATTATCAAATACCCTCTCTGGTTCAAAAAGTGTCTGTTAAAATTTTTAAGAAATACGGAAACATGTGTCTCTTCTCTGACAGCGTGCCAAGATTTTATTTAAATTCAATCAATCATTATATTTATAATGTTTATGGTATAAAAATATTCGATTAAAGACAATTATACCAAATTTTTACGCTTATGTGAAATTAATTTCGGAACATCAAAATTTTGCAAGATAAAATTAATCCAGCTTATTCACACGCGATATGGAATTTTATATCAGGATGTTTAACATTTTAATTACATATATGTGTCTTCGGAATAACGTAAACAAAAAATAAACATATTTTAAGAAAACAATTTTTATTTACAATAATAATTACAGAAACTACATATTTACAAATAATACAATTTCATCTATAACAGTAATTATCAACTTTATAAATCAAGCCCCAACCTGAACCAGAACAAGTCCGAGTTCTCCTCAATTGAGCTGGGCGGATTCGCTTGTGGTTCCGATTCTGAGAACAATTGCTGGACTTCAGTAACCGGAGGCTGATGGTATGGTTGCATGGGGAAATGTGGCTGCTGGTACTGCGCCTGGCTTTCTCCCACATGCATAGTTATCGGTACGTTATATTGCTGGACTTCATTAACTGGTGGCTGGTAAGTGTGCACCGGCAAATGTGGCTGCTGGTACTGCGCCTGGCATTCCCCTTCATGAATTGGTAACGGTGCGTTAAAAGTGCTCCTATCGGGTGACATCCTAATGCCTTCAGAGTCTTGGATACTCCCGACTCGGTCTCTTTTTTCCTTCATACGGCGATTTTGGAACCATATCTTGATGGTGCGTTCATTGAGATGCAGCATATTCGCGAGTTCCTTTCTACGAACAGCATTTAGGTATTTCGAATTAGAGTATTCTTTTTCCAACCGAATCAGCTGCTCTGTGGTGAATGTCGTTCTGGTGCGCTTTGTTTTCTTTCTCTTTTCGTATGTTTTAGTGCTGGCCCAGGTCCGTGATGGAGAAACGAATTCTCCGAGAGCTGGTTGATTAAAACTAAATAGCCTTTCAATATTCTGACCATTTTGAGTAAGATTTGTCCCATCTATGATTTGCGGATTCATTTCATTGTTTAAATTTAAATATCCGTTAGGTATATTTATTTCTAAATTTTCTGAGTATGGTGTGTAGTCCAACGGGTTGATGTTGTTGACGCTATTGCCATGGTAATCAACGGGATAATCGGAGTTAGACACCGGGACTGACGTGCTTGGTAACCCGTTCGGCACAGGAGGCTGCAAAGAAAAAAAAAACATAAGCATTAATTACATTCATATTAGTATTATTATGACTGCTTAGTGTCAAGTCCTAAGATGTTAGGGTATAAAATTATAAAGAGACTTCTGGTGCAAGTTAATGTGATATTAATAAATTCTATAACTAAACATTGAAAACAATGAAAAAACTTTACCGTAATATTCTGCAGCATATTTGTATTCTGCATTTGGTTGCAGGAAGTATCTCCGCAATTGCCGTTGCCAATATTGTATATTATATCCATTGTAGATATTGATGTAAGAAGAAGTAATTGATGTTGATAGCGAAAGCTCAGCTGCTAATAATGAATGTCCAGATTTTCCGTGGCCTTATATATGCACAACAGACCCTTTTGACGAGGTGGTTAGCTAATGAGTCATCAACTTTCACTGGATTAGCTGATAAGAAGCGCAAACCTGTTTTGTAAAAATATTATTATTTAAAATTTGTGACTTCAGTCTTTAAACGGAGTAGGTACTCAATACGAATGCTTTTATGATTCTGCTATTCTACTAATCATGTATATATTATGTTCGTGCATAACTCCATCATTTATATACGAATTCCATAATTCCTGTTTGTCTAAAGAAGTTTTGGATGAGAAATCATGATTTTAAAATTTTGCATCAATTTAGATATACATATTGTTTATCTCTTTAATAAAAGATCAAAGAATTATTTTTTTCTACAAAGTGTTAAAGGTTAGGACGGCAAATACTTTCTTCGGTTCAAACAATGTCTGTTGAAGAATTTAAGAAATACGGAAACCTGTCTAATCATGTCTTTTCTCTGACAGCGTGTCAAGATTTTTATTAAATTCCACAAAGCAATCATTATTTATAATATTTATGGTATGAAAATATTCGATTAAAGACAATTATGCTTATGTAAAATTAATTTCGTAAAATCAAAATTTCGCCAGATAAAATTATTCTAGCTTAACCACACGCGATATGGAACTTTAATTCAGGATGCTTATTATTTTAATTGAATATATGTGTCTTCGGAATAACGTAAACAAAAAAAAAACATATTTTAAGAATACAATTTTTATTTACAATAATAATTACAGAAACTACATACAAATATTACAATTTCATCTAAAACAGTAATTATCAGATTCATATATCAAGCCCTAACCTGAACCAGAACAAGTCAGAGTTCTCCTCAGGGTCAGTTACTGTTAACAAGGCGAGCGCCTCGACTTAACCAGTTTGATGCACGCAGCGCCGCGTGATTCGTACCCATGGCTTCGCAGTACTATCTAGGCAGCTTCACGTTATGAAATGTTTTTAGCAGATACACCCATTTACACCTCTCACTATATACGTCATTGGGTATTGGTTTATGCCGGGTAAGATTGAATCGCCAATGTTCTGTATAATAATTTTCCCGATTATAGTAAATGAAGAATAAAATCCTTAAGCATCCCACAATTCCATATTAAATGCTTTTTACTTTGCTGGTGTAATAATAATATTAATTTAATTTAATGTCTTATGCTAGTTATTTAACATACATATAGTCATAAGTTTTTTAAATGAACAGACAGCTGCGCTCCTCGAAAGTTTGTTCCATCATTTCTTGTTCTCATCGAAACCACTAGATAGTGGTGAAGGGCGGGCGTTTCAAAAGGTACACATGACACAATAAGATTGTATATGTAGTACAATGACAGTAAGCTTCAGCGTACATCGCTCTAGACGATGAATCACAAAATAGAATGTAAATAATAATTTTTCTGTTATAACTAATATTATTATAAATATTTTTTCTATGACGCAGTCAATGAACTACATGATTCCTTTGAACCAGTTAGGACGGTAGTTCCAATTATCAAATACCCTCTCTGGTTCAAAAAGTGTCTGTTAAAATTTTTAAGAAATACGGAAACATGTGTCTCTTCTCTGACAGCGTGCCAAGATTTTATTTAAATTCAATCAATCATTATATTTATAATGTTTATGGTATAAAAATATTCGATTAAAGACAATTATACCAAATTTTTACGCTTATGTGAAATTAATTTCGGAACATCAAAATTTTGCAAGATAAAATTAATCCAGCTTATTCACACGCGATATGGAATTTTATATCAGGATGTTTAACATTTTAATTACATATATGTGTCTTCGGAATAACGTAAACAAAAAATAAACATATTTTAAGAAAACAATTTTTATTTACAATAATAATTACAGAAACTACATATTTACAAATAATACAATTTCATCTAAAACAGTAATTATCAACTTTATAAATCAAGCCCCAACCTGAACCAGAACAAGTCCGAGTTCTCCTCAATTGAGCTGGGCGGATTCGCTTGTGGTTCCGATTCTGAGAACAATTGCTGGACTTCAGTAACCGGAGGCTGATGGTATGGTTGCATGGGGAAATGTGGCTGCTGGTACTGCGCCTGGCTTTCTCCCACATGCATAGTTATCGGTACGTTATATTGCTGGACTTCATTAACTGGTGGCTGGTAAGTGTGCACCGGCAAATGTGGCTGCTGGTACTGCGCCTGGCATTCCCCTTCATGAATTGGTAACGGTGCGTTAAAAGTGCTCGTATCGGGTGACATCCTAATGCCTTCAGAGTCTTGGATACTCCCGACTCGGTCTCTTTTTTCCTTCATACTGCGATTTTGGAACCATATCTTGATGGTGCGTTCATTGAGATGCAGCATATTCGCGAGTTCCTTTCTACGAACAGCATTTAGGTATTTCGAATTAGAGTATTCTTTTTCCAACCGAATCAGCTGCTCTGTGGTGAATGTCGTTCTGGTGCGCTTTGTTTTCTTTCTCTTTTCGTATGTTTTAGTGCTGGCCCAGGTCCGTGATGGAGAAACGAATTCTCCGAGAGCTGGTTGATTAAAACTAAATAGCCTTTCAATATTCTGACCATTTTGAGTAAGATTTGTCCCATCTATGATTTGCGGATTCATTTCATTGTTTAAATTTAAATATCCGTTAGGTATATTTATTTCTAAATTTTCTGAGTATGGTGTGTAGTCCAACGGGTTGATGTTGTTGACGCTATTGCCATAGTAATCAACGGGATAATCGGAGTTAGACACCGGGACTGACGTGCTTGGTAACCCGTTCGGCACAGGAGGCTGCAAAGAAAAAAAAAACATAAGCATTAATTACATTCATATTAGTATTATTATGACTGCTTAGTGTCAAGTCCTAAGATGTTAGGGTATAAAATTATAAAGAGACTTCTGGTGCAAGTTAATGTGATATTAATAAATTCTATAACTAAACATTGAAAACAATGAAAAAACTTTACCGTAATATTCTGCAGCATATTTGTATTCTGCATTTGGTTGCAGGAAGTATCTCCGCAATTGCCGTTGCCAATATTGTATATTATATCCATTATAGATATTGATGTAAGAAGAAGTAATTGATGTTGATAGCGAAAGCTCAGCTACTAATAATGAATGTCCAGATTTTCCGTGGCCTTATATATGCACAACAGACCCTTTTGACGAGGTGGTTAGCTAATGAGTCACCAACTTTCAGTGGATTAGCTGATAAGAAGCGCAAACCTGTTTTGTAAAAATATTATTATTTAAAATTTGTGACTTCAGTCTTTAAACGGAGTAGGTACTCAATTCGAATGCTTTTATGATTCTGCTATTCTACTAATCATGTATATATTATGTTCGTGCTTACTCCATCATTTATATACGGATTCCATAATTCCTGTTTTTCTAAAGAAGTTTTGGATGACAAATCATGATTTTAAAATTTTGCATCAATTTAGATATACATATTGTTTATCTCTTTAAAGACCAAACTCGCGGCGAATACAAAAAGGAGTTTATGTTGTTTTCACCATTTGACACCACGGCGGACTAAACACAACTTGACTTAAGTTACGTTAACCAGTGCTCAGACCATTGGTTAACGTAATCGTATTTTTTGCGTGCGTTAACGTTTACGTATTGTGAAACAAGTTATTTTATGACTTAACGATAATTAGCACCATTTTAAGCTTTTACGCATGCGTTACGTGAACGTGAAACAACCCGCCCTTAATGATAGAAAAAATATTCAATACCTTAAGACAGTGATTCCCAAAGTGTTCCAGGTGGACCCCCAGGGGTCCACGGGAGACTTGCTGGGGGTCTACGTAGGCGTGAACAAAAAATGGGGGTCCATAAGATGTTAATGGGGGTCCACGAAAATTTATCTGCTTTTGATAGTAAAGAGCAAAAATGTAAGCATAGTTTTTATAAGGGCCTACCTACATTGTTTTAAGTACCTATCTAAGCAGATAATATTTTAATAAGGCAAGCGACTGTTACTTGTCCAAACTTGCGTATTCGATATTACGTACAATTTCGTGTACAGACTTGCAAAGCGCTATCCGCCCGACAATGCTTAATGCTTGTTCAGACATGAACTTGATCACCACTATAAATACTTGATGCCAAAGGCAAACGCATTCATTCGTTTCCGGAATTTCGAAAAAAGGCGGAATTTGGAAAAAAAGTTGTGAGAAAATTTATATCTGTGTTTGCTAGTGCCGGAGAAAAGTAAGTAACCTACCTTTTTTTGTTATAGTACTTAAGTATTTTGTTTACGTGTACTAGTCGGTTGATCACAACGGCCTGTAACTTAGTAACTTACAGATATATTAATTGTCCTCTTTTGATTTGGAGACAAATACAGCACGTTTTATTCAATTGTTTTTTCACGAGAGAAGCACTGCCTCTCTAAAAAGGCCGAATAAGCAATATTGCAGAGCAATTAATTTTGTAATTTTTCTTGCAAATAACTACTAATTTTATAAAACAGTAATTTCATAATCATTTTAAATTGATTTTGATGTAACTATTTTATCAAAACTATTCCTTTTCGGAAAGAGCGAGCAGTGCGCGGGCGACGGGAAAAGGGCGGGGCTTGAACTTCGATGCCAGTTTGTCACGTTTTAACAATGAAGCCGCAGACAAAAAATACGCAAATACACGGAGCGCGTGAACTCATTGATTTAATAAAATTTTAGTTATCGTTTTTATGGACAATTTTGGGATTTCGACTTTTATTTTTTCCTACACAAATATGATCAGTATTCGATACTGAGTACACCAATTTATATTTATACTATTAAAAATTAGTGGTAAATTATGTACTTTAAAATTGATACCGTTTTGTGAAAACGTCTGTATTTGTCTCAGCGGTTTATTACTTGGTCCCTTTATAAGCCGTAATTCTATTTCCGCGTGCTGACAAAGGCTGCGGTGTGATACCACCATATTCAGAAGAAAACTTGGTTACTAAAATATTTTTTTTACAGGTAAGGTAACTGACACGAAACATGGCTACAGCAAAGAAAAAATGTCGACAATATAGTGTCGATTATTTGAAATACGGTTTTGTTCCATCAGAGGCAGACAAACAATAATTGCCCATGTGCCTATTATGCAACAAAGTTTTGAGCAATGACTCTATGAAACCATCAAAGCTCGAAGATCATCTAAAAAGGTGTCATACTGATAAAATAGGTAAACATTTAAAATATTTTCAAACATTGAAAGAAAAATATGGAAAGAAGAGAAGAAGAGACCCACCGTGCACAGTATGTTCGCTTCAACATCTCAAAGTAACGATGATGGCTTGCGGGCATCTTACAATATCTCATTACTTATAGCAAAATCTGGAAAACCGCACACTATCGGAGAACAATTAATTTTACCCGCTGTTGAAGAGGTTTTAAAAACTGTTTTGCACAAACCTCCATTTGACGTACTAAATAGAATCCCATTAAGTAACAATACTGTACAAAGACGAATTGATGAAATGAGCTCTGATATCGAAAGCTTTTTGTGCAATCATCTGCACAAAACTCTTTTTTCTATACAACTGGACGAGTCAACGTTACCCAGTAATGAAGCATTACTATTGGCATATGTCCGATTTATTGTTGAGGAAGAAATTCACGAAGAATTGCTATTTGCCAGAACTTTGGAGACTGACACTAAAGGCGAATCAATATTTAATGTCCTGAGTAATTTTTTTACGGAAAAATTGATCCCATTTACAAACATTATTTCAGTGGCAACAGACGGAGCTCCTGCAATGGTCGGGCGATATCGTGGGTTTATAAGTCATCTCAAAAGAATTATACCAGGATTTACAGCTATTCATTGCGTAATCCACCGACAACATCTTGTGGCAAAACATTTAAGTGACAGGTTGAACCAATCTCTTCATTTTGTAATAAAAGCTGTCAACAAAATCAGAAGCAATGCATTGAATACGCATTTATTTGCTCAATTGTGCGACGAAAATGATGAAGACTTCCAACGACTGCTCTTACATACTGAAGTACGCTGGTTGTCGAAAGGTGCATGCTTAACGAGATTTTACTCTGTTTTCGATTCCATATTAGAGTTCTTAGAAAGTAGAGATCCAGATTTAAAAGAAAACTTGATCAAATTCAATGCAGACATTGCGTATTTGACAGATTTGTTTAAAAAATTTAATGATATTAACTTGCAGTTACAAGGGGACAGCCTGAATTTAATAAAAACAAAGGGGATAATTTCGGCTTTTCTTGGGAAATTGAAATTAATGAAGCAAAACATTAGTCGGCACGAATTCTCTCAATTTCCAAACTTGTCCCAGGTAGAATATATTGATGAGGATATCCATACCTACAGTCAACATTTAAGTGCCCTGCATGATGACTTCAAAACCAGGTTTGAAGATATACTGACGATGGATATACCACCATGGATCATAAATCCATTTGATGAAACGGAAGTGGCCAATGTTGTATTACAAGAGGAGCTGCTCGAGCTAAGCACTAATGAGGACTGAAGGTGAAATTTAGAATAGGCTACCCAACATTTTGGCTGCAAGCAGAAATACCCGAAAAATATCCTGGACTGCGGGAAATCGCAAGGAAATTTTTAATAGCTTTTCCCTCGTCATACCTTGTCGAAAGGAGTTTTAGTGCCGTTACAAACCTCTTAACAAAAAAAAGGAGCAAATTAAACATCACAGAGCGGGGGGATTTGCGGTTATTGCTGACAAAAATAAAGCCAAACATTGATCGTTTGCTGACACTCCATCAGATACATCCTTCCCATTAATTAAAATTATGACCTGAACCTATATTACCTTAATATTTTTTTCTTGTAATTCTATTCTTTTAATAAATAAAGTCCTATAAAATGTACCATTTTTCGTTTTTATTTTACATATCGGAATATAGGGACAGAACTCAGAAGTGACACAATTTTTATTTTTTGGCGACTTTAAGAATGTGGTAGAAATGTAGCAGCAGGGGTTTCACCGAAAGCAGTAAAATTTTGAAAGTGGTCCACGAGAAAAATAAGTTTGGGAACTACTGCCTTAAGATGTAGTGTATCTAGTATTCACTTAATCATTTGGATTATGATCAAAAGATATAACACAGCAAAATATAAAATTACCTGACGAGGTGGTATCTGTAAGGCAATCATATTTCTAATAGCAGCTTCAGCTTTGTGTTTAATGTATGGGATCGTTTCCTTAAAATTGATGTGCCACAGCTGATACATACATTTACATGACCATTGACCAACCATAGGCTCAGACCCTGTGGGATATGGTACCTAATCCCAAGCATTGATCCAACATGCATGGCACACATAACTATCACTGGAAACTTGTACCTAAAACAAAAGATTAGTGAAATTTTAAAGTCAGCTCTTAACTATGTAATTTGATATAAGTTTTTTTTCCATAATTATAAACTAGTGCTTGACCGCAATCCCGCCCGATAGTAACCAGTGTTGCAATCGTTGATAGTAAAGCGCGCCAGTTTATAAAGATCCTATTGACTCTAAGAAAGTGATCCAAATCAGTATCGTGTAAACGCCCGCCCTTCACCACTATCTAGTGGTTTCGCTGAGAACAAGAAATGATGGAACAAACCTCCCAGGAGCGCAGTTGTCTGTTCATTTAAAAAACTTATGACTGTATGTATGTTAAATAACTAGCATAAGACATTAAATTAAATTATTATTATTATTACACCAGCAAAGCAAAAAGCATTTAAAATGGAAATGTGGGATGCTTACGGATTATGATATTCTACATTTACTATAATCGCGAAAATTATTCTGCAAAATATTGGCGATTCAGTCTTACCTGGCATAAACCAATACCCGATGACGTACATAGTGATAGGTGTTAAGGCTGCCTAGATATTACTGCGAAGCCGTGCGTACGAATCACGCGGCGCTGCGTGCATCAAACCGGTTTAGTCGAGGAGCTGACCCTCCGCCGCCTATGAATGCTCGGAATGCGAACCTACAATTTCATATACTTTGTGATTCATTGTCTATAACGATGTACGCGGTAGTTTACTGGCGCTGGGAATACAATGGAATTTTTAATGTAACAATTATAAGTAACAAAGACTCATAGTGTTAGTAAACCTTAAGAACTATGTTGATCAATAATACCGATCTACGTCTTTTGATGTACGATTACGTATTATTTTATAATTAACAAAACATCGAAATATAACCATAATTTGTCACCTAAATATATAAGTATGTTACTTGGTGACACAAAGAACTTATTTATATGCACTGTGTTCACATTTCCGTTTAATGATTACTTTTTCAAGCTCCACATTTCCTCCAGAGTTCTTATAAATATAATTTATTATATCCGAATCTGAAGCGTCCTTATATACATTTGTTATATATATAGGTATTTTTTTATCGGCTGCTTAAAATTTCTCCTCAGATTCAACTATACCACAACCTAGGTTTCCTTTAAATCCACTTCTAGGGTTTCGTACCTTTCTTTGCACCAATGTGAAACCGTCATTATCCTTCTTGCCAAGAGATCAATAGCAAGCCGAGAGAATGAAATCTCACCCACCTCAAGTGCAAAATTGGGAAGAGCATTGGTTTAGACTTGATTATGGAATGTATTTCTAAACAGGGAAATTATTAAATGAAATTATTATTAAACTCGCAGAGATTTTGCGCCTCAATGAGCGCACTGTTAAAATGTGGTTCGAGAACCGCCGCATGAAACAGAAAGAACAAGTTGAGAGAATGCAAGTCTCAAAGACGCACCCCGTCGTCTGTGCCATCAGGCCTGTGCATGAACACTCACAACAAATTTACGTGGAACAATGTTCAGTACTGCCGACAACGTATCCAGTGCCAAGTACAAGTCTACCAGTTCAGTACCAGGAACAATCTTACCACAACCCGTTAACGAAGTTCTTTTCAGAAGTGGACATACGAACGGACTCGCCAATCCCAAGTTACCGAACAGAGAAATTTATTTATTTATTTTATTATTTATGTACACACAATAAAATACATATATATACAACAAAATGAAGATCTGAGTACAAAGGTACTGCTTATTTCTTAAGAAATTTCTTCCAGCAGACCTGCGAAAGGAGAAGTAAAACAGAAATGTAGACAATAGTGTGTAAGAACAAGGAGGAAATAAAATATGAATATGATAACTATTAAAGTAATAATATTAAATATACCTAAACATATAAACCTAAAATAATTATATAAGCCAAACCAATAAAACCAAAAATAAGTATACTACTTATATAAATACATAATACTAAAATATATATTAATATGTATAAATAATAAACAAATTCTCACAATATGGTATAGTATTCTAGTTCTAGTCTTTATAACTTTTCATACTACATACAAATTGTATTCTCAAAATATATTTTTTATTTATGTACATTATGCCATTGAATAATAGCCATATGATCAATAAAATTTGTTAGAAATCCTGAGATAAGGTGTAGGTATACTCATTTTTATAAATGTCGATATTGGAAGGTACTAGAAGATTTTGATTAAACATCAGTCTGTCTCGTAGTAAGGTGTTTCATTGACTTCATCCTTAACCCTGGATTTAATTGAATTTACGTGGAACAATGTTCAGTACTGCCGACAACGTATCCAGTGCCAAGTACAAGTCTACCAGTTCAGTACCAGGAACAATCTTACCACAACCCGTTAACGAAGTTCTTTTCAGAAGTGGACATACGAACGGACTCGCCAATCCCAAGTTACCGAACAGAGAAATTTATTTATTTATTTTATTATTTATGTACACACAATAAAATACATATATATACAACAAAATGAAGATCTGAGTACAAAGGTACTGCTTATTTCTTAAGAAATTTCTTCCAGCAGACCTGCGAAAGGAGAAGTAAAACAGAAATGTAGACAATAGTGTGTAAGAACAAGGAGGAAATAAAATATGAATATGATAACTATTAAAGTAATAATATTAAATATACCTAAACATATAAACCTAAAATAATTATATAAGCCAAACCAATAAAACCAAAAATAAGTATACTACTTATATAAATACATAATACTAAAATATATATTAATATGTATAAATAATAAACAAATTCTCACAATATGGTATAGTATTCTAGTTCTAGTCTTTATAACTTTTCATACTACATACAAATTGTATTCTCAAAATATATTTTTTATTTATGTACATTATGCCATTGAATAATAGCCATATGATCAATAAAATTTGTTAGAAATCCTGAGATAAGGTGTAGGTATACTCATTTTTATAAATGTCGATATTGGAAGGTACTAGAAGATTTTGATTAAACATCAGTCTGTCTCGTAGTAAGGTGTTTCATTGACTTCATCCTTAACCCTGGATTTAATTGAATTTACGTGGAACAATGTTCAGTACTGCCGACAACGTATCCAGTGCCAAGTACAAGTCTACCAGTTCAGTACCAGGAACAATCTTACCACAACCCGTTAACGAAGTTCTTTTCAGAAGTGGACATACGAACGGACTCGCCAATCCCAAGTTACCGAACAGAGAAATTTATTTATTTATTTTATTATTTATGTACACACAATAAAATACATATATATACAACAAAATGAAGATCTGAGTACAAAGGTACTGCTTATTTCTTAAGAAATTTCTTCCAGCAGACCTGCGAAAGGAGAAGTAAAACAGAAATGTAGACAATAGTGTGTAAGAACAAGGAGGAAATAAAATATGAATATGATAACTAGTAAAGTAATAATATTAAATATACCTAAACATATAAACCTAAAATAATTATATAAGCCAAACCAATAAAACCAAAAATAAGTATACTACTTATATAAATACATAATACTAAAATATATATTAATATGTATAAATAATAAACAAATTCTCACAATATGGTATAGTATTCTAGTTCTAGTCTTTATAACTTTTCATACTACATACAAATTGTATTCTCAAAATATATTTTTTATTTATGTACATTATGCCATTGAATAATAGCCATATGATCAATAAAATTTGTTAGAAATCCTGAGATAAGGTGTAGGTATACTCATTTTTATAAATGTCGATATTGGAAGGTACTAGAAGATTTTGATTAAACATCAGTCTCTGTCTCGTAGTAAGGTGTTTCATTGACTTCATCCTTAAATTTAAATATCCGTTAGGTATATTTATTTCTAAATTTTCTGAGTAAGGTGTGTAGTCCAACGGGTTTTTGTTGTTGACGCTATTGCCATGGTAATCAACGGGATAATTGGAGTTAGACACCGGGACTGACGTGCTTGGTAACCCGTTCGGCACAGGAGGCTGCAAAGAAAAAAAAAACATAAGCATTAATTACATTCATATTAGTATTATTATGACTGCTTAGTGTCAAGTCCTAAGATGTTAGGGTATAAAATTATAAAGAGACTTCTGGTGCAAGTTAATGTGATATTAATAAATTCTATAACTAAACATTGAAAACAATGAAAAAGCTTTACCGTAATATTCTGCAGCATATTTGTATTCTGCATTTGGTTGCAGGAAGTATCTCCGCAATTGCCGTTGCCAATATTGTATATTATATCCATTGTAGATATTGATGTAAGAAGAAGTAATTGATGTTGATAGCGAAAGCTCAGCTACTAATAATGAATGTCCAGATTTTCCGTGGCCTTATATATGCACAACAGACCCTTTTGACGAGATGGTTAGCTAATGAGTCACCAACTTTCACTGGATTAGCTGATAAGAAGCGCAAACCTGTTTTGTAAAAATATTATTATTTAAAATTTGTGACTTCAGTCTTTAAACGGAGTAGGTACTCAATTCGAATGCTTTTATGATTCTGCTATTCTACTAATCATGTATATATTATGTTCGTGCATAACTCGATCATTTATATACGGATTCCATAATTCCTGTTTTTCTAAAGAAGTTTTGGATGAGAAATCATGATTTTAAAATTTTGCATCAATTTAGATATACATATTGTTTATCTCTTTAATAAAAGATCAAAGAATTATTATTTTTCTACAAAGTGTTAAAGGTTAGGACGGCAAATACTCTCTTTGGTTCAAACAATGTCTGTTGAAAAATTTAAGAAATACAGAAACCTGTCTAATCATGTCTTTTCTCTGACAGCGTGCCAAGATTTTTTTTTAATTCCGCAAAGCAATCATTATTTATAATATTTATGGTATGAAAATATTCGATTAAAGACCCGAGGATATGTAAAATTAATTTCGTAAAATCAAAATTTCGCCAGATAAAATTAATCTAGCGTAATCACACGCGATATGGAACTTTATTTCAGGATGTTTATTATTTTAATTGAATATATGTGTCTTCGGAATAACGTAAACAAAAAACAAACATATTTTAAGAATACAATTTTTATTTACAATAATAATTACAGAAACTACATATTTACAAATATTACAATTTCATCTAAAACAGTAATTATCAACTTTATAAATCAAGCCCCAACCTGAACCAGAACAAGTCCGAGTTCTCCTCAATTGAGCTGGGCAGAGTCGCTTGTGGTTCCGATTCTGAGAACAATTGCTGGACTTCAGTAACCGGAGGCTGATGGTATGGTTGCACGGGGAAATGTGGCTGCTGGTACTGCGCCTGGCATTCTCCCACATGCATAGTTATCGGTACGTTATATTGCTGGACTTCATTAACTGGAGGCTGGTAAGTGTGCACCGGCAAATGTGACTGCTGGTACTGCGCCTGGCATTCCCCTTCATGAATTGGTAACGGTGCGTTAAAAGTGCTCGTATCGGGTGACATCCTAATGCCTTCAGAGTCTTGGATACTCCCGACTCGGTCTATTTTTTCCTTCATACGGCGATTTTGGAACCATATCTTGATGGTGCGTTAATTGAGATGCAGCATATTCGCGAGTTCCTTTCTACGAACAGCATTTAGGTATTTCGAATTAGAGTATTCTTTTTCCAACCGAATCAGCTGCTCTGTGGTGAATGTCGTTCTGGTGCGCTTTGTTTTCTTTCTCTTTTCGTATGTTTTAGTGCTGGCCCAGGTTCGTGATAGAGAAACGAATTCTCCGAGAGCTGGTTGATTAAAACTAAATAGCCTTTCAATATTCTGACCATTTTGAGTAAGACTTGTCCCATCTATGATTTGCGGATTCATTTCATTGTTTAAATTTAAATATCCGTTAGGTATATTTATTTCTAAATTTTCTGAGTAAGGTGTGTAGTCCAACGGGTTTTTGTTGTTGACGCTATTGCCATGGTAATCAACGGGATAATTGGAGTTAGACACCGGGACTGACGTGCTTGGTAACCCGTTCGGCACAGGAGGCTGCAAAGAAAAAAAAACATAAGCATTAATTACATTCATATTAGTATTATTATGACTGCTTATTGTCAAGTCCTAAGATGTTAGGGTATAAATTTATAAAGAGACTTCTGGTGCAAGTTAATGTGATATTAATAAATTCTATAACTAAACATTGAAAACAATGAAAAAGCTTTACCGTAATATTCTGCAGCATATTTGTATTCTGCATTTGGTTGCAGGAAGTATCTCCGCAATTGCCGTTGCCAATATTGTATATTATATCCATTGTAGATATTGATGTAAGAAGAAGTTATTGATGTTGATAGCGAAAGCTCAGCTACTAATAATGAATGTCCAGATTTTCCGTGGCCTTATATATGCACAACAGACCCTTTTGACGAGGTGGTTAGCTAATGAGTCACCAACTTTCACTGGATTAGCTGATAAGAAGCGCAAACCTGTTTTGTAAAAATATTATTATTTAAAATTTGTGACTTCAGTCTTTAAACGGAGTAGGTACTCAATTCGAATGCTTTTATGATTCTGCTATTCTACTAATCATGTATATATTATGTTCGTGCATAACTCCATCATTTATATACGGATTCCATAATTCCTGTTTTTCTAAAGAAGTTTTGGATGACAAATCATGATTTTAAAATTTTGCATCAATTTAGATATACATATTGTTTATCTCTTTAATAAAAGATCAAAGAATTATTTTATTGTGTCATGTGAACCTTTTGAAACGCCCGCCCTTCACCACTATCTAGTGGTTTCGCTGAGAACAAGAAATGGTGGAACAAACTTTCGAGGAGCGCAGCTGTCTGTTCATTTAAAAAACTTATGACTATATGTATGTTAAATAACTAGCATAAGACATTAAATTAAATTAATATTATTATTACACCAGCAAAGTAAAAAAGCATTTAAAATGGAATTGTGGGATGCTTACGGATTTTATTCTTCATTTACTATAATCATTCATTTATCATCTAAAGCGATGTACGCTGAAGCTTACTGTCATTGTACTACATATACAATCTTATTGTGTCATGTGTACTTATGACTATATGTATGTTAAATAACTAGCATAAGACATTAAATTAAATTAATATTATTATTACACCAGCAAAGTAAAAAAGCATTTAAAATGGAATTGTGGGATGCTTACGGATTTTATTCTTCATTTACTATAATCATTCATTTATCATCTAAAGTGATGTACGCTGAAGCTTACTGTCATTGTACTACATATACAATCTTATTGTGTCATGTGTACCTTTTGAAACGCCCGCCCTTCACCACTATCTAGTGGTTTCGCTGAGAATAAGAAATGGTGGAACAAACTTTCGAGGAGCGCAGCTGTCTGTTCATTTAAAAAACTTATGACTATATGTATGTTAAATAACTAGCATAAGACATTAAATTAAATTAATATTATTATTACACCAGCAAAGTATAAAAGCATTTAATATGGAATTGTGGGATGCTTACGGATTTTATTCTTCATTTACTATAATCGGGAAAATTATTATTCAGAACATTGGCGATTCAATCTTACCCGGCATAAACCAATACCCAATGACGTATATAGCGAGAGGTGTAAATGGGTGTATTTGCTAAAAACATTTCATAACGTGAAGCTGCCTAGATAGTACTGCGAAGCCATGGGTACGAATCACGCGGCGCTGCGTGCATCAAACTGGTTAAGTCGAGGCGCTCGCCTTGTTATCAGTAACTGACCCTGAGGAGAACTCGGACTTGTTCTGGTTCAGGTTAGGGCTTGATATATAAATCTGATAATTACTGTTTTAGATGAAATTGTAAAATTTGTATGTAGTTTCTGTAATTATTATTGTAAATAAAAATTGTATTCTTAAAATATGTTTTTTTTTTTTGTTTACGTTATTCCGAAGACACATATATTCAATTAAAATAATAAACATCCTGAAATAAATTTCCATATCGCGTGTGGTTAAGCTAGATTAATTTTATCTGGCGAAATTTTGATTTTACGAAATTAATTTTACATAAGCATAATTGTCTTTAATCGAATATTTTCATACCATAAATATTATAAATAATGATTGCTTTGCGGAATTTAAATAAAATCTTGCCACGCTGTCAGAGAAAAGACATGATTAGACAGGTTTCCGTATTTCTTAAATTTTTCAACAGACATTGTTTGAACCAAAGAGGGTATTTGCCGTCCTAACCTTTAACACTTTGTAGAAAAAAATAATTCTTTAATCTTTTATTAAAGAGATAAACAATATGTATATCTAAATTGATGCAAAATTTTAAAATCATGATTTGTCATCCAAAACTTCTTTAGAAAAACAGGAATTATGGAATCCGTATATAAATGATGGAGTTATGCACGAACATAATATATACATGATTAGTAGAATAGCAGAATCATAAAAGCATTCGAATTGAGTACCTACTCCGTTTAAAGACTGAAGTCACAAATTTTAAATAATAATATTTTTACAAAACAGGTTTGCGCTTCTTATCAGCTAATCCAGTGAAAGTTGGTGACTCATTAGCTAACCACCTCGTCAAAAGGGTCTGTTGTGCATATATAAGGCCACGGAAAATCTGGACATTCATTATTAGTAGCTGAGAAATTTGAGTTCTGTCGTGACTATCGTTGAGTGCGGACGTGTGTTCGAATCGCTCTCCTTACTGTTGCCTGATTGGTGGACTCGAGTAGTTTCGATTCTCTTTCTATCCTTAAGTGCTCATATGGACTGTTAACGCCTCCGGGGCGTGCCTAGAAAGGGACGTATTGATTTTTGGTGATCTGGCCGCGAAATTTGCTTCTAACTCTTTTTGTGTTGGTGGGGTTCGAACTGCCGGACACGGGCGTGCGGTGAGCTGTGGACGCTGTGGCGGCCGAGCCATAACAGCATCGGGAGCGGGGCTCAAATTGACGGACTACCTACGAACCGGTATCTGCTACGAGTGCTACGACGGGTGGTGACGTCAATGTGCTACGCGGACGGGACGTCGATCACTTGCTACGCTTGGACCGAAGTGCTACGAGACGACTATCCGCTACGAAATAATTACGCACCCGTGTGTGCCAACTAAAAGACCAGAGGGCCTAGACAAAGTACACACGCTTAGTAGCGTTTCTAAATCTACGATCGATAACGAAGTAGCGTTATTGTCGATAGAATGCTAGACAAAGTCACAAGTTAACGCCAATCGCTGATTCTATTCGTATCGGAGAAATCTTGCTCTGTGGTTAGCGATCATTCACTTAACCATTCGCTCTTCGACGACAAAAAACACTTGACATTGAAAAAGCGCGCGCGGAGTTTATTTTGATAATTGTGATTTGTTTATATTTTAAGTGTTTGCGGTGTTTAATTGTAAAGGATATTAAAATGTAAGCACTTTGCAAGTTTATAAATGTTACAAAACTAAAAGTTATTTAAAAATCATAATGATATTCATTATTTGAGTGACCAAATTTGTTTTAAGTTTGTTTATTAGTTTGTAAAAGCAATTTTTAAATCCTTCTTTTAAAGGATGGAGTTCTATTCACCCCATTTTACGGTAATATGTAAAAATAGAAGTGCCACTTACTTTTGTCTCAAAGGGCAGTTCTCGAGACCCCTCAAGTTGGTCCAGCGGCGAAGATAAAGGCGTTTGTCAAACCGATATCGGTTTCGGAAACCAGTGTTCGTGATATCCTCAATTCATTCAAAGCCTCGCCCGTTATAATCTATCTTGTCACCGGAGCCATACTTCTTCCTAATATGTGCAGCCCATAATAATCGTAATGTATGCATATTTCACAGTAAACAGAATGTAATCTCAAATAAAATAATTCAAATCTAACAAAATAACTCGCACACAACACACCTCAAACAAACAGCTGACCGACAAACCGCCATTTGCTAGCGTTATCTACAAGGTCCACCCGATAGAAAGAAAGCGTTCGAAACGAAACGCTCCCTAGCGTC
This sequence comes from Sesamia inferens, assembly GCA_037179545.1. Taxonomy (NCBI): domain Eukaryota; kingdom Metazoa; phylum Arthropoda; class Insecta; order Lepidoptera; family Noctuidae; genus Sesamia; species Sesamia inferens. The sequence goes on from CM073930.1 coordinate 12,597,969, forward strand.
AACGATTATCAAAATAAGCATGTTGTCTAGCACATTTCTTTTCGTTTTTGATGGTCACGTGGTTTTTCTCCAGTCTCATTCATTTTTTTCGTTTTCTACTTTCGTTGACGCCGATAGAATGTTACTTTGTCTAGGCCCTCTGTACTAAATAAAAGTCATTAGATCTTACGGCGTTCGTACGGTGTTCTTCGCCTCATAAAAGTACGATAAGTTCAATTATGGCGACGGACCAATCACGGTCAGCACCGGATATACCCAAGGCGGTGAGTGACTTTGAATTTATCAATACAGTCGAGCGTCATAAGCGCCCGAGGCTAGATGAGTCTGCGACTGACCAATGGAGGAGTTTAAGCTTGAAATTAAGCAAATGCTGACTTCATGGAAGCTTGATCATGACGAAGCGGTAGCGAAGGTGATGGCTGAACAGACAGCACTTGTCACAAAACTGATGTCTGACGTGGCAGAATTGAAAATACAAAATCGTCAGATTCAAAACACAAATAAGGAGATTGAAAAATCCATCACTACTGTCAGCGAATTATACGAAGACATGAAGTTCCAGGTAAAAAAGTTGCAAAATGAGTATAAAGACTACAAGAAATATACGGAGACCCTGGAAAAAACAGTAAGAGACCTTCAGTACAAATCGCGGTCCTCCACGGTTGAGGTGAGAAACATACCTACACAGCCTGATGAGTCAGCTGCTGATCTCACAAAAATTATAACAAATATTGGTAAAGCTGTCGATTTTCCAATACAAAGCAAACAAGTATCCGTGACATATATCGAGTACCAGGCAACACCCCCAACAAAGCTATCGTTGCAGAGTTTACGAGTGTGCAGGTCAAAACGGAACTGATCTCCCGTGTTCGTGGATTTAATAATAAACATCCAAACAAAGATGGTAAGCTTAACACACAACTGTTAGGATTTCCAGGACAAAAACAACCTGTATTTGTGGACGAACACCTGAGTCTATCTGCAAAAAAACTATTTTATCTGGCAAGGCAGTTCGCAAAGCAGTACGACTAAAAGTTTTGTTGGTGTACTAACGGCAACATCTTTCTACGCAAGCAACTGGGACATAAACAAATACTCATTAAATCGGAAACTTCACTACAGGAGCTGCATGAAAACAAATGACTATCAATACTACCGGCTAATTTAAATAACTTATATTGTAAACTCATATCTTATAACATGTACACCATTCCTCTTTTTATACCGCATGATATATCTTTTTATAAAATGTTCTCAATAGGGAAATCTATAAATAATTACGATATTAAACGACACTCACTGACATATCTCCAACCCACGCACACACAAATTTGTTTTTTATCATACCACACATATAACACTTACACACATCATTTTAGTAATAATAAAAAAAAACATAATTCCTTATAATACAAAGAATTTAAGGGCTCACCTGTTATTTAGTGGGTGTTTATTTTATTTTTATTTCTTACTGTATTCAGCTACATTGTGTATTACGTATTCTACAAATGGCTAATCTAGTCGAAAATATTGTTACTGATCTAGACAACATTGAAGTCGCTAAGGCCTATTCATGTATTCCGGAGGATTGCTATAGGTACTTAAATAGTTTAAATGGATCCACTAATATTCTTCATATCAATATACGCAGCATAAAAAAGAATTTTGACGAATTATTATCTTTATTATCAATAATTAAAGTAAATTGCGATGTACTTATTCTGAGTGAATGCTGGCTGAGCAAAATCAGAGACCTACCAGTACTAGAGGGTTACAATTCTCACTACACAAAGCAAACAAGAAACCAGAATGACGGTGTTGTTTTATATATCAAAAATCAATTAAAATACATAATTGAAGAACCCGATTTCGTAAATGGTAATTGTCTCACCTGCCAAATAAACAACGAACTTGCAATAATTGCCATTTACCGATCTCCTTCATATAATACAAAGCAAGATTTTGAGCTCTTCCTAAATAGTCTGGACAACGTATTTATCTCCCTTAACAAATACAAAAATATATGCCTTATTGGTGACACCAATACAGACATCGGTCCCTCCAATACAGATGAACGCTCTGCCAACTATTTAAATCTCACCGCTACTCATGGCCTACTACCGACTCATACTATTTCAACAAGAATAAACTCCTGTATTGACCATGTTATCTTAAAAACTAATAAAACTACAACTGTACTTATCTTGGATTCCCACATCACTGACCACCTTCCGCTACTTGTGAAAATTGATGACACAAAACTATCTAAACATACAACCCCGGCATACAAAATTCCTAAGATAGATTACCTAAGTGCTAAAATTGATATAGAACGCAAGGATTTTACCCAAGTCCTAGCCACAGATGACCCTAATGATGCCTCCGCCGCTCTAATAAGTACTATTCAAAATATCATTCACGAACATACAAAAATAGTTCACGTTCCTAAAATAAACAGAAATATAAAACCGTGGATTACCCCCGGTCTATTGAGGTGCATTCGCCACCGAGATAGACTCCATAGTAAAGCAAGGAAATCACCCGATAACCTGATCCTGCATACTACTTATAAAAGATATCGTAACTTTTGCAATGGCCTTCTTAGGAAGCTTAAAACGCTACATGATAAACACGAACTAAATAAAGCAAAACATAATCCCAAGGCACTATGGAATAAGATAAAAGACATCACAAATACAAAAAGAATATACGCACCACCTACAGAATTGCTGAGTACTAAGGCTGATCCAAAGGCGGCAATTAACACTACATGTCATTTCTTTGCCACGATTGGAGCTGAGTTAGCTTCTAATATTTCTGCAACTTCACTACAGCCCATTAAATTAATATCTGCTAATAACTCCTTTGTGATCCTTGAAGTTGACGAATCGGAGGTGGAGTCCGTCATCATGAACCTCAAACAGGATAGTGCAACTGGCTGGGATGGTATACCTACTGCCCTGTTGAGAGCCTGTCGAGGTACTCTAGTCCCTCTAATAACGCACATTTTTAACATCTCTATAACAAAAGGTGTATTCCCAGAACCCTTTAAGAGGGCCTTAGTTCACCCGATTCATAAGGGCGGGACCAGAGACTGTGTCAATAATTATAGACCCATATCAGTTCTCTCTGCGCTCTCTAAAGTTATGGAAAAGTTAATAAACGGTAGGTTAGTACATTACCTTAACAGATATAATATTATAGCATCCAACCAGTATGGGTTCAAAAAAGGAATTTCCACTGAAGACGCAGTTATTGACCTAACTCAGTTCATATCAAAAAAGCTAGATGAACAACAAAAATGCGTCAGCATCTTCCTTGATCTAAAAAAGGCATTTGACACAGTGTCTGTTCCCACCCTTCTCTACAAACTTGAGTGTATGGGTATCCGTGGCAGTGCTCTTGACCTCTTCAAGGATTACCTCCAAAATAGAAAATTGGCCGTTAAAATCAATTCTTGCTTAAGTGACGAAAAAACTGTGACGTATGGAGTTCCGCAGGGCAGCGTGCTTGGACCTACACTGTTCCAAATCTATATAAATGACTTGTGCACGCTGCCCCTACATAAGTCACAAATCTTCACATATGCTGATGATACCGCTATTGTGGTACATGGTGAAACTTGGAGTGAGGTAAAGAGCACTGCGGAACAGTCCTTAAAAACAGTTATGAACTGGTTGCTACTTAACCTACTTACTCTAAACGTGGCAAAAACAAACTTTATCCCATTTTTTATAAATTACAGAAATAAAGCTCCGCCAGAATTTGTAATCACAGCACATACATGCTCTAATCCCAATTCCTGCTCATGTGCGAAGCTTACCCGTGTCAATTATACAAAGTACCTGGGTGTAGTGATTGATGACGGACTGAAATGGTATAACCAAATTGATAACACTGCATCAAAAGTCAGAAAACTCATCTATATTTTTAAATCTCTGAGACATTGCGCTGATATTAATACGTTAAAAATGGTTTATCTGGCACTCTGTCAGTCCGTTATCACCTACTGCATCCCGGTATGGGGAGGGGCAGCAAAAACCAAGTTCATTGTATTGGAGCGAGCACAGAGAGCTGTACTCAAGGTGATGTATGGTAAATCATATAGATTCCCTACATCTGAGTTATATTCTGACACGAAATTACTTACTGTAAGACAGCTCTTTGTCCTTCGAGCCACTCTCAGAAAACACAAGGTGATTCCCCCGCATGATCCCGCTAAGCGCAAAACAAAAAATGTATGCCCGTCTGTACGCCACAAAACTGCATTCGCCAGGCGCCAGTTTTATGTTCTTAGCACCATAATTTACAAAAATGTATGTAAAGCCATTCAGATAGCTGGGCTAAATCAGCATGAAGCTAAAATCAAGGTTCAAAGTTGGCTACTCGATCAAGATTACGTACGAACAGAAGAAATACTACATCACCAGCAGTAGTCGTATAAACAGTCAAACTTTGCAATTTCCCAACACAATCTCAAATACTTTAAAATACTCTCACCTACACACCAAACACTACCACTCACACAGTTCTACATACACACATTACACCTTCACATACATATCCTCTCATTCTAACATCAACTTTCTCAATCATACACCTTCAACGAGTCGTTTAATATAGCTATTAATTTCCTTCCTTATCTGTTTTTAGTTTTTAATTTTTAACATACCGAGATACCTATTATGTAACCTGTAAGGTACATGACTATTTTTGTAATGTCAGAACACAACACAAGGTTTTTGGTATGAAAGTGTCAGCAGAACACTGACTCCTAAGTCACAGGATCACCTAGTTTAGGAGTCAGGGTTACATTATTAGTACGACCTTTAGTTAACTAAGCTATGTATACTAGTTATAAGCAAAGTCAAAGGTTACTGTATCAATAAACTATTTTATTATTATTATTATTATTTTTTTCTACAAAGTGTTAAAGGTTAGGACGGCAAATACTCTCTTTGGTTCAAACAATGTCTGTTGAAAAATTTAAGAAATACAGAAACCTGTCTAATCATGTCTTTTCTCTGACAGCCTGCCAAGATTTTTTTTAAATTCCGCAAAGCAATCATTATTTTTAATATTTATGGTATTAAAATATTCGATTAAAGACCCGAGGATATGTAAAATTAATTTCGTAAAATCAAAATTTCGCCAGATAAATTTAATCTAGCTTAATCACACGCGATATGGAACTTTATTTCAGGATGTTTATTATTTTAATTGAATATATGTGTCTTCGGAATAACGTAAACAAAAAAAAAACATATTTTAAGAATACAATTTTTATTTACAATAATAATTACAGAAACTACATACAAATATTACAATTTCATCTAAAACAGTAATTATCAGATTCATATATCAAGCCCTAACCTGAACCAGAACAAGTCCGAGTTCTCCTCAGGGTCAGTTACTGATAACAAGGCGAGCGCCTCGACTTAACCAGTTTGTTGCACGCAGCGCCGCGTGATTCGTACCCATGGCTTCGCAGTACTATCTAGGCAGCTTCACGTTATGAAATGTTTTTAGCAGATACACCCATTTACACCTCTCGCTATATACGTCATTGGGTATTGGTTTATGCCGGGTAAGATTGAATCGCCAATGTTCTGAATAATAATTTTCCCGATTATAGTAAATGAAGAATAAAATCCGTAAGCATCCCACAATTCCATTTTAAATGCTTTTTTACTTTGCTGGTGTAATAATAATATTAATTTAATTTAATGTCTTATGCTAGTTATTTAACATACATATAGTCATAAGTTTTTTAAATGAACAGACAGCTGCGCTCCTCGAAAGTTTGTTCCATCATTTCTTGTTCTCAGCGAAACCACTAGATAGTGGTGAAGGGCGGGCGTTTCAAAAGGTACACATGACACAATAAGATTGTATATGTAGTAAAATGACAGTAAGCTTCCGCGTACATCGCTTTAGACGATGAATCACAAAATAGAATGTAATATATAATTTTTCTGTTATAATTAATATTATTATAAATATTTTTTCTATGACGCAATCAATGAACTACATGATTCCTTTCAACCAGTTAGGACGGTAGTTCGTATTATCAAATACCCTCTCTGGTTCAAAAAGTGTCTGTTAAAATTTTTAAGAAATACGGAAACATGTGTCTCTTCTCTGACAGCGTGCCAAGATTTTATTTAAATTCAATCAATCATTATATTTATAATGTTTATGGTATAAAAATATTCGATTAAAGACATTTATACCAAATTTTTACGTTTATGTGAAATTAATTTCGGAATATCAAAATTTTGCAAGATAAAATTAATCCAGCTTATTCACACGCGATATGGAACTTTATTTCAGGATGTTTAACATTTTAATTACATATATGTGTGTCTTCGAAATAACGTAAACAAAAAATAAACATATTTTAAGAAAACAATTTTTATTTACAATAATAATTACAGAAACTACATATTTACAAATATTACAATTTCATCTAAAACAGTAATTATCAACTTTATAAATCAATCCCCAACCTGAACCAGAACAAGTCCGAGTTCTCCTCAATTGAGCTGGGCGGATTCGCTTGTGGTTCCGATTCTGAGAACAATTGCTGGACTTCAGTAACCGGAGGCTGATGGTATGGTTGCACGGGGAAATGTGGCTGCTGGTACTGCGCCTGGCATTCCCCCACATGCATAGTTATCGGTACGTTATATTGCTGGACTTCATTAACTGGAGGCTGGTAAGTGTGCACCGGCAAATGTGGCTGCTGGTACTGCGCCTGGCATTCCCCTTCATGAATTGGTAACGGTGCGTTAAAAGTGCTCGTATCGGGTGACATCCCAATGCCTTCAGAGTCTTGGATACTCCCGACTCGGTCTCTTTTTTCCTTCATACGGCGATTTTGGAACCATATCTTGATGGTGCGTTCATTGAGATGCAGCATATTCGCGAATTCCTTTCTACGAACAGCATTTAGGTATTTCGAATTAGAGTATTCTTTTTCCAACTGAATCAGCTGCTCTGTGGTGAATGTCGTTCTGGTGCGCTTTGTTTTCTTTCTCTCTTCGTATGTTTTAGTGCTGGCCCAGGTTCGTGATGGAGAAACGAATTCTCCGAGAGCTGGTTGATTAAAACTAAATAGCCTTTCAATATTCTGACCATTTTGAGTAAGATTTGTCCCATCTATGATTTGCGGATTCATTTCATTGTTTAAATTTAAATATCCGTTAGGTATATTTATTTCTAAATTTTCTGAGTATGGTGTGTAGTCCAACGGGTTGATGTTGTTGACGCTATTGCCATGGTAATCAACGAGATAATTGGAGTTAGACACCGGGACTGACGTGCTTGGTAACCCGTTCGGCACAGGAGGCTGCAAAGAAAAAAAAACATAAGCATTAATTACATTCATATTAGTATTATTATGACTGCTTAGTGTCAAGTCCTAAGATGTTAGGGTATAAAATTATAAAGAGACTTCTGGTGCAAGTTAATGTGATATTAATAAATTCTATAACTAAACATTGAAAACAATGAAAAAACTTTACCGTAATATTCTGCAGCATATTTGTATTCTGCATTTGGTTGCAGGAAGTATCTCCGCAATTGCCGTTGCCAATATTGTATATTATATCCATTGTAGATATTGATGTAAGAAGAAGTAATTGATGTTGATAGCGAAAGCTCAGCTACTAATAATGAATGTCCAGATTTTCCGTGGCCTTATATATGCACAACAGACCCTTTTGACGAGGTGGTTAGCTAATGAGTCACCAACTTTCACTGGATTAGCTGATAAGAAGCGCAAACCTGTTTTGTAAAAATATTATTATTTAAAATTTGTGACTTCAGTCTTTAAACGGAGTAGGTACTCAATTCGAATGCTTTTATGATTCTACTATTCTACTAATCATGTATATATTATGTTCGTGCATAACTCCATCATTTATATACGAATTCCATAATTCCTGTTTTTCTAAAGAAGTTTTGGATGAGAAATCATGATTTTAAAATTTTGCATCAATTTAGATATACATATTGTTTATCTCTTTAATAAAAGATCAAAGAATTATTTTTTTCTACAAAGTGTTAAAGGTTAGGACGGCAAATACCCTCTTTGGTTCAAACAATGTCTGTTGAAAAATTTAAGAAATACGGAAATCTGTCTGATCGTGTCTTTTCTCTGACAGCGTGCCAAGATTTTATTTTAATTCCGCAAAGCAATCATAATTTATAATATTTATGGTATGAAAATATTCGATTAAAGACAATTATGCTTATATAAAATTAATTTCGTAAAATCAAAATTTGGCCAGATAAAATTAATCCAGCTTAATCACACGCGATATGGAACTTTATTTCAGGATGTTTATTATTTTAATTAAATATATGTGTCTTCGGAATAACGTAAACAAAAAAAAAACATATTTTAAGAATACAATTTTTATTTACAATAATAATAAGAGAAACTACATACAAGTATTACAATTTCATCTAAAACAGTAATTATCAGATTTATATATCAAGCCCTAACCTGAACCAGAACAAGTCCGAGTTCTCCTCAGGGTCAGTTACTGATAACAAGGCGAGCGCCTCGACTTAACCAGTTTGATGCACGCAGCGCCGCGTGATTCGTACCCATGGCTTCGCAGTACTATCTAGGCAGCTTCACGTTATGAAATGTTTTTAGCAGATACACCCATTTACACCTCTCGCTATATACGTCATTGGGTATTGGTTTATGCCGGGTAAGATTAAATCGCCAATGTTCTGAATAATAATTTTCCCGATTATAGTAAATGAAGAATAAAATCCGTAAGCATCCCACGATTCCATTTTAAATGCTTTTTTACTTTTCTGGTGTAATAATAATATTAATTTAATTTAATGTCTTATGCTAGTTATTTAACATACATATAGTCATAAGTTTTTTAAATGAACAGACAGCTGCGCTCCTCGAAAGTTTGTTCCATCATTTCTTGTTCTCAGCGAAACCACTAGATAGTGGTGAAGGGCGGGCGTTTCAAAAGGTACACATGACACAATAAGATTGTATATGTAGTAAAATGACAGTAAGCTTCCGCGTACATCGCTTTAGACGATGAATCACAAAATAGAATGTAATATATAATTTTTCTGTTATAATTAATATTATTATAAATATTTTTTCTATGACGCAATCAATGAACTACATGATTCCTTTCAACCAGTTAGGACGGTAGTTCGTATTATCAAATACCCTCTCTGGTTCAAAAAGTGTCTGTTAAAATTTTTAAGAAATACGGAAACATGTGTCTCTTCTCTGACAGCGTGCCAAGATTTTATTTAAATTCAATCAATCATTATATTTATAATGTTTATGGTATAAAAATATTCGATTAAAGACATTTATACCAAATTTTTACGTTTATGTGAAATTAATTTCGGAATATCAAAATTTTGCAAGATAAAATTAATCCAGCTTATTCACACGCGATATGGAACTTTATTTCAGGATGTTTAACATTTTAATTACATATATGTGTGTCTTCGAAATAACGTAAACAAAAAATAAACATATTTTAAGAAAACAATTTTTATTTACAATAATAATTACAGAAACTACATATTTACAAATATTACAATTTCATCTAAAACAGTAATTATCAACTTTATAAATCAATCCCCAACCTGAACCAGAACAAGTCCGAGTTCTCCTCAATTGAGCTGGGCGGATTCGCTTGTGGTTCCGATTCTGAGAACAATTGCTGGACTTCAGTAACCGGAGGCTGATGGTATGGTTGCACGGGGAAATGTGGCTGCTGGTACTGCGCCTGGCATTCCCCCACATGCATAGTTATCGGTACGTTATATTGCTGGACTTCATTAACTGGAGGCTGGTAAGTGTGCACCGGCAAATGTGGCTGCTGGTACTGCGCCTGGCATTCCCCTTCATGAATTGGTAACGGTGCGTTAAAAGTGCTCGTATCGGGTGACATCCCAATGCCTTCAGAGTCTTGGATACTCCCGACTCGGTCTCTTTTTTCCTTCATACGGCGATTTTGGAACCATATCTTGATGGTGCGTTCATTGAGATGCAGCATATTCGCGAATTCCTTTCTACGAACAGCATTTAGGTATTTCGAATTAGAGTATTCTTTTTCCAACTGAATCAGCTGCTCTGTGGTGAATGTCGTTCTGGTGCGCTTTGTTTTCTTTCTCTCTTCGTATGTTTTAGTGCTGGCCCAGGTTCGTGATGGAGAAACGAATTCTCCGAGAGCTGGTTGATTAAAACTAAATAGCCTTTCAATATTCTGACCATTTTGAGTAAGATTTGTCCCATCTATGATTTGCGGATTCATTTCATTGTTTAAATTTAAATATCCGTTAGGTATATTTATTTCTAAATTTTCTGAGTATGGTGTGTAGTCCAACGGGTTGATGTTGTTGACGCTATTGCCATGGTAATCAACGAGATAATTGGAGTTAGACACCGGGACTGACGTGCTTGGTAACCCGTTCGGCACAGGAGGCTGCAAAGAAAAAAAAACATAAGCATTAATTACATTCATATTAGTATTATTATGACTGCTTAGTGTCAAGTCCTAAGATGTTAGGGTATAAAATTATAAAGAGACTTCTGGTGCAAGTTAATGTGATATTAATAAATTCTATAACTAAACATTGAAAACAATGAAAAAACTTTACCGTAATATTCTGCAGCATATTTGTATTCTGCATTTGGTTGCAGGAAGTATCTCCGCAATTGCCGTTGCCAATATTGTATATTATATCCATTGTAGATATTGATGTAAGAAGAAGTAATTGATGTTGATAGCGAAAGCTCAGCTACTAATAATGAATGTCCAGATTTTCCGTGGCCTTATATATGCACAACAGACCCTTTTGACGAGGTGGTTAGCTAATGAGTCACCAACTTTCACTGGATTAGCTGATAAGAAGCGCAAACCTGTTTTGTAAAAATATTATTATTTAAAATTTGTGACTTCAGTCTTTAAACGGAGTAGGTACTCAATTCGAATGCTTTTATGATTCTACTATTCTACTAATCATGTATATATTATGTTCGTGCATAACTCCATCATTTATATACGAATTCCATAATTCCTGTTTTTCTAAAGAAGTTTTGGATGAGAAATCATGATTTTAAAATTTTGCATCAATTTAGATATACATATTGTTTATCTCTTTAATAAAAGATCAAAGAATTATTTTTTTCTACAAAGTGTTAAAGGTTAGGACGGCAAATACCCTCTTTGGTTCAAACAATGTCTGTTGAAAAATTTAAGAAATACGGAAATCTGTCTGATCGTGTCTTTTCTCTGACAGCGTGCCAAGATTTTATTTTAATTCCGCAAAGCAATCATAATTTATAATATTTATGGTATGAAAATATTCGATTAAAGACAATTATGCTTATATAAAATTAATTTCGTAAAATCAAAATTTGGCCAGATAAAATTAATCCAGCTTAATCACACGCGATATGGAACTTTATTTCAGGATGTTTATTATTTTAATTAAATATATGTGTCTTCGGAATAACGTAAACAAAAAAAAACATATTTTAAGAATACAATTTTTATTTACAATAATAATAAGAGAAACTACATACAAGTATTACAATTTCATCTAAAACAGTAATTATCAGATTTATATATCAAGCCCTAACCTGAACCAGAACAAGTCCGAGTTCTCCTCAGGGTCAGTTACTGATAACAAGGCGAGCGCCTCGACTTAACCAGTTTGATGCACGCAGCGCCGCGTGATTCGTACCCATGGCTTCGCAGTACTATCTAGGCAGCTTCACGTTATGAAATGTTTTTAGCAGATACACCCATTTACACCTCTCACTATATACATCATTGGGTATTGGTTTATGCCGGGTAAGATTGAATCGCCAATGTTCTGAATAATAATTTTCCCGATTATAGTAAATGAAGAATAAAATCCTTAAGCATCCCACAATTCCATATTAAATGCTTTTTACTTTGCTGGTGTAATAATAATATTAATTTAATTTAATATCTTATGCTAGTTATTTAACATACATATAGTCATAAGTTTTTTAAATGAACAGACAGCTGCGCTCCTCGAAAGTTTGTTCCATCATTTCTTATTCTCAGCGAAACCACTAGATAGTGGTGAAGGGCGGGCGTTTCAAAAGGTACACATGACACAATAAGATTGTATATGTAGTACAATGACAGTAAGCTTCAGCGTACATCGCTTTAGACGATGAATCACAAAATAAAATGTAAATAATAATTTTCCTGTTATAATTAATATTATTATAAATATTTTTTCTATGACGCAGTCAATGAACTACATGATTCCTTTGAACCAGTAAGGGCGGTAGTTCCAATTATCAAATACCCTCTCTGGTTCAAAAAGTGTCTGTTAAAATTTTTAAGAAATACGGAAACATGTGTCTCTTCTCTGACAGCGTGCCAAGATTTTATTTAAATTCAATCAATCATTATATTTATAATGTTTATGGTATAAAAATATTCGATTAAAGACAATTATACCAAATTTTTACGCTTATGTGAAATTAATTTCGGAACATCAAAATTTTGCAAGATAAAATTAATCTAGCTTATTCACACGCGATATGGAACTTTATTTCAGGATGTTTAACATTTTAATTATATATATATGTCGGAGACAGCGACGGCAGAGCGGTAGGGTCGACATCATCTTGGTGTGGTGGTACAGGTTCCATTTCGTAGGTGAGTTTGAATTAAAGCACGACGTGTAGATATACCCTCCAATCTTCATAATAATAATTTGAATTGGCAAACCGACAGTTTCGGTTCGGAGTAGTGCCTTGGTCCGCGTCTCGATGCAAATTCACCGTTCGATGAACCCCACTTTCCAAAGCGACTCTGTCCATGTGACGCCATCACAAAATAACGTCACAAGCGTTCGCCCCTCTACTACGTAAATCAAATCAGCAACTTCTATTAAAATTAATCGACGATCTCCGACACGGCCAGCCTGACTAGTTGCACGTCCTCGTGCATCATCTTCATCATCATCCCAGCGCCAATCCCAGTCGCATCCGAAGCTCCCTCAGCCCCGGAGTCCAGGATCCGGTTCACCAGGCCAACCGCCGATTCCGGCCAAACTTCGATATTTCCCGTTGCACGTCCTCGTGCATGTCTGTAACAAATTAAAAAAAGGCACAGAAAACCGACTCGGCTAACCTGACAGTCACACGTCACGTTTAGTTACAATGACTGTTATAAAACCAAACAAACTTCATTATTTTAACAACTTAAACACAAAAGCTTCTTTCAAGCCTTATAATTATCAAAATTCAAAAAGAAAACAAAAGGTTCCTCCAAGCCTCATAATTATCAAATCAAAATCATAATCTTCAATAAGAAAACACACCATGGTTCGCTACCACTGTAGCTAGTGACAACTCATAGTTGACACCCATATCGTCATCACCTCTTGTGATACGACCAACTCTAGAGTCCACGACTCTCAGGTCAACACATGACCGTACAACTAATAGTCTCCTCCGAGACCCTGGTCCCCACCACACCACCATCTGCCCATCGTGCCCTGACCAACTCCTCACTGAGTTTCAGTCACGACAGCAGACTAGTGCATGCAGTGCGACCATATCTACCAAAGTCCCCGCCACATCACTAGCTGCCCATCGCCCCCTGAACAACTCCTCACTGAGTTGCAGTTACGACTACAGACTAGTGCATGCAGTGCGACCATACCTACTAGTGTCCCCGCCACACCACTAGTTGCCCATCGCGCTCTGAACAACCCCTCACTGGGTTGCAGTTACGACTACAGACTAGTGCGTGCAGCGCGACCACATAGCCATGATACGTGTTCCATTTGCTGGCGGAGGCACCCTCCTCACCATCTTCTACATTATGAAAATGTAACTCAGACATTACTTGGAAAAATCTTTCGTAATTATGCGATCGTGGGGTACTTATAAGTTCTGTTTCCAATCAACGATTTCAATAGGTAACGATCGCCATTATCGCCATCAAACAACTCACCATTATTAAATTTCATTACTTTAGCACACTTCTATCAAATTTAGATTTTTCGTAAATAGCACTCATTTCTATGTTCGTTACCACTTGTTCTCTTGAGAAGATTTAATAGTCTAGCCGCACATACTATCAGAAACTCAAGTGAGCTCGTAACTATAGGCCACAGTGAACTTTAGTTTTGAAATAAAGACAAACCAGACATCATAATTTTAAAACCCGAATTTAAAATTTCTCAGCCCATTATAACAAAGAATACGGGTAGTACAAGAAATAAAGTTTGCAAATAACTCTTATTATCATGTCGCAAAGAAATGGTTCAGTACACAACACACTGGCACAACCTTGTACACTGTATAATACTGGCGCGTGTGTACATACACCAATGAAATTACAGATTGCTTGACAAGAGAACATTCGGCCACGGATTCAAAATAAAAATAGTACGACTCACCGGATTATGGCAATTTCCCGCAAACACCTGCCACTTTTCAGCTATCAACCGTTGCACACCAGACATCTCGGAGCTCCCACAAAATCCCATTACGTTACCACAAATATTTTGGGTATTTTGAAACCTTCTCATCGCCTGCAGAGTAGATGCTGCCCTGAAATCTTCTCATCGCCTGCAGAGTAGAGGCTCAAGTCTCTAAACCCTTGGCGTTCCACAAAGCGCACGCAGCACCGGTTGCGCCGCACGCAGCTCCAGCAGCGCCACACGCCATTGATGTGATTCACCAAGCAGCTAGAAGCGCGCTCCTCAAGCGCACCCTGCGCGCTCCGTAAGCGCACCCTGCGCGCTCCGCAAGCGCACCCTGCGCGCTCCGCAAGCGCACCCTGCGCGCTCCGCAAGCGCACCCTGCGCGCTCCGCAAGCGCACCTTTCGTGCTCCGCAAGCGCACCTCGCTCGCCAAGCAACAGCCAGCACTGTCGCGCGCCAAGCATCAGCCAGCACTGTCGCGACAGCGCCGCGTCCAGCCGCACGTGCACGCCTGCAGCGGACTCCTGCAGCGCACTACCACGCGGAGCGATCTCTGCGCCAGCTATTGTGCGCACCTCGTAACTTGACGTTCACTTCCAGCCTCACGTTATTCTGTTCCTTGATTTATAACGAGATTGTGAGCAGTGTAGTTCTTTATCCAACTTCTGATGTCGGAGACAGCGACGGCAGAGCGGTAGGGTCGACATCATCTTGGTGTGGTGGTACAGGTTCCATTTCGTAGGTGAGTTTGAATTAAAGCACGACGTGTAGATATACCCTCCAATCTTCATAATAATAATTTGAATTGGCAAACCGACAGTTTCGGTTCGGAGTAGTGCCTTGGTCCGCGTCTCGATGCAAAGTCACCGTTCGACGAACCCCACTTTCCAAAGCGACTCTGTCCATGTGACGCCATCACAAAATGACGTCACAAGCGTTCGCCCCTCTACTACGTAAATCAAATCAGCAACTTCTATTAAAATTAATCGACGATCTCCGACATATATGTGTCTTCGGAATAAAGTAAACAAAAAATAAACATATTTTAAGAAAACAATTTTTATTTACAATAATAATTACAGAAACTACATATTTACAAATATTACAATTTCATCTAAAACAGTAATTATCAACTTTATAAATCAAGCCCCAACCTGAACCAGAACAAGTCCGAGTTCTCCTCAATTGAGCTGGGCGGATTCGCTTGTGGTTCCGATTCTGAGAACAATTGCTGGACTTCAGTAACCGGAGGCTGATGGTATGGTTGCACGGGGAAATGTGGCTGCTGGTACTGCGCCTGGCATTCTCCCACATGCATAGTTATCGGTACGTTATATTGCTGGACTTCATTAACTGGAGGCTGGTAAGTGTGCACCGGCAAATG
This sequence comes from Sesamia inferens, assembly GCA_037179545.1. Taxonomy (NCBI): domain Eukaryota; kingdom Metazoa; phylum Arthropoda; class Insecta; order Lepidoptera; family Noctuidae; genus Sesamia; species Sesamia inferens. Next base: position 12,613,843 of record CM073930.1, read on the forward strand.
TGGCTGCTGGTACTGCGCCTGGCATTCCCCTTCATGAATTGGTAACGGTGCGTTAAAAGTGCTCGTATCGGGTGACATCCTAATGCCTTCAGAGTCTTGGATACTCCCGACTCGGTCTCTTTTTTCCTTCATACGGCGATTTTGGAACCATATCTTGATGGTGCGTTCATTGAGATGCAGCATATTCGCGAGTTCCTCTCTACGAACAGCATTTAGGTTTTTCGAATTAGAGTATTCTTTTTCCAACCGAATCAGCTGCTCTGTGGTGAATGTCGTTCTGGTGCGCTTTGTTTTCTTTCTCTTTTCGTATGTTTTAGTGCTGGCCCAGGTTCGTGATGGAAAAATGAATTCTCCGAGAGCTGGTTGATTAAAACTAAATAGCCTTTCAATATTCTGACCATTTTGAGTAAGATTTGTCCCATCTATGATTTGCGGATTCATTTCATTGTTTAAATTTAAATATCCGTTAGGTATATTTATTTCTAAATTTTCTGAGTATGGTGTGTAGTCCAACAGGTTGATGTTGTTGACGCTATTGCCATGGTAATCAACGGGATAATTGGAGTTAGACACCGGGACTGACGTGCTTGGTAACCCGTTCGGCACAGGAGGCTGCAAAGAAAAAAAAACATAAGCATTAATTACATTCATATTAGTATTATTATGACTGCTTAGTGTCAAGTCCTAAGATGTTAGGGTATAAAATTATAAAGAGTCTTCTGGTGCAAGTTAATGTGATATTAATAAATTCTATAACTAAACATTGAAAACAATGAAAAAACTTTACCGTAATATTCTGCAGCATATTTGTATTCTGCATTTGGTTGCAGGAAGTATCTCCGCAATTGCCGTTGCCAATATTGTATATTATATCCATTGTAGATATTGATGTAAGAAGAAGTAATTGATGTTGATAGCGAAAGCTCAGCTACTAATAATGAATGTCCAGATTTTCCGTGGCCTTATACATGCACAACAGACCCTTTTGACGAGGTGGTTAGCTAATGAGTCACCAACTTTCACTGGATTAGCTGATAAGAAGCGCAAACCTGTTTTGTAAAAATATTATTATTTAAAATTTGTGACTTCAGTCTTTAAACGGAGTAGGTACTCAATTCGAATGCTTTTATGATTCTGCTATTCTACTAATCATGTAAATATTATGTTCGTGCATAACTCCATCATTTATATACGAATTCCATAATTCCTGTTTTTCTAAAGAAGTTTTGGATGACAAATCATGATTTTAAAATTTTGCATCAATTTAGATATACATATTGTTTATCTCTTTAATAAAAGATCAAAGAATTATTTTTTTCTACAAAGTGTTAAAGGTTAGGACGGCAAAGACCCTCTTTGGTTCAAACAATGTCTGTTGAAAAATTTAAGAAATACGGAAACCTGTCTAATCATGTCTTTTCTCTGACAGCGTGGCAAGATTTTATTTAAATTCCGCAAAGCAATCATTATTTATAATATTTATGGTTTGAAAATATTCGATTAAAGACAATTATGCTTATGTAAAATTAATTTCGTAAAATCAAAATTTCGCCAGATAAAATTAATCTAGCTTAACCACACGCGATATGGAACTTTAATTCAGGATGCTTATTATTTTAATTGAATATATGTGTCTTCGGAATAACGTAAACAAAAAAAAAACATATTTTAAGAATACAATTTTTATTTACAATAATAATTACAGAAACTACATACAAATATTACAATTTCATCTAAAACAGTAATTATCAGATTTATATATCAAGCCCTAACCTGAACCAGAACAAGTCCGAGTTCTCCTCAGGGTCAGTTACTGATAACAAGGCGAGCGCCTCGACTTAACCAGTTTGATGCACGCAGCGCCGCGTGATTCGTACCCATGACTTAGCAGTACTATCTAGGCAGCTTCACGTTATGAAATGTTTTTAGCAGATACACACATTTACACCTCTCGCTATATACGTCATTGGGTATTGGTTTATGCCGGGTAAGATTGAATCGCCAATGTTCTGAATAATAATTTTCTCGATTATAGTAAATGAAGAATAAAATCCTTAAGCATCCCACAATTCCATATTAAATGCTTTTTTACTTTGCTGGTGTAATAATAATATTAATTTAATTTAATGTATTATGCTAGTTATTTAACATACATATAGTCATAAGTTTTTTAAATGAACAGACAGCTGCGCTCCTCGAAAGTTTGTTCCATCATTTCTTGTTCTCAGCGAAACCACTAGATAGTGGTGAAGGGCGGCCGTTTCAAAAGGTACACATAACACAATAAGATTGTAGTACAATGACAGTAAGCTTCAGCGTACATCGCTTTAGACGATGAATCACAAAATAAAATGTAAATAATAATTTTCCTGTTATAATTAATATTATTATAAATATTTTTTCTATGACGCAGTCAATGAACTACATGATTCCTTTGAACCAGTAAGGGCGGTAGTTCCAATTATCAAATACCCTCTCTGGTTCAAAAAGTGTCTGTTAAAATTTTTAAGAAATACGGAAACATGTGTCTCTTCTCTGACAGCGTGCCAAGATTTTATTTAAACTCAATCAATCATTATATTTATAATGTTTATGGTATAAAAATATTCGATTAAAGACAATTATACCAAATTTTTACGCTTATGTGAAATTAATTTCGGAACATCAAAATTTTGCAAGATAAAATTAATCTAACTTATTCCCACGCGATCTGGAACTTTATTTCAGGATGTTTAACATTTTAATTATATATATGTGGCTTCGGAATAAAGTAAACAAAAAATAAACATATTTTAAGAAAACAATTTTTATTTACAATAATAATTACAGAAACTACATATTTACAAATATTACAATTTCATCTAAAACAGTAATTATCAACTTTATAAATCAAGCCCCAACCTGAACCAGAACAAGTCCGAGTTCTCCTCAATTGAGCTGGGCGGATTCGCTTGTGGTTCCGATTCTGAGAACAATTGCTGGACTTCAGTAACCGGAGGCTGATGGTATGGTTGCACGGGGAAATGTGGCTGCTGGTACTGCGCCTGGCATTCTCCCACATGCATAGTTATCGGTACGTTATATTGCTGGACTTCATTAACTGGAGGCTGGTAAGTGTGCACCGGCAAATGTGGCTGCTGGTACTGCGCCTGGCATTTCCCTTCATGAATTGGTAACGGTGCGTTAAAAGTGCTCGTATCGGGTGACATCCTAATGCCTTCAGAGTCTTGGATACTCCCGACTCGGTCTCTTTTTTCCTTCATACGGCGATTTTGGAACCATATCTTGATGGTGCGTTCATTGAGATGCAGCATATTCGCGAGTTCCTCTCTACGAACAGCATTTAGGTATTTCGAATTAGAGTATTCTTTTTCCAACCGAATCAGCTGCCCTGTGGTGAATGTCGTTCTGGTGCGCTTTGTTTTCTTTCTCTTTTCGTATGTTTTAGTGCTGGCCCAGGTTCGTGATGGAGAAACGAATTCTCCGAGAGCTGGTTGATTAAAACTAAATAGCCTTTCAATATTCTGACCATTTTGAGTAAGATTTGTCCCATCTATGATTTGCGGATTCATTTCATTGTTTAAATTTAAATATCCGTTAGGTATATTTATTTCTAAATTTTCTGAGTATGGTGTGTAGTCCAACGGGTTGATGTTGTTGACGCTATTGCCATGGTAATCAACGGGATAATTGGAGTTAGACACCGGGACTGACGTGCTTGGTAACCCGTTCGGCACAGGAGGCTGCAAAGAAAAAAAAACATAAGCATTAATTACATTCATATTAGTATTATTATGACTGCTTAGTGTCAAGTCCTAAGATGTTTAGGGTATAAAATTGTAAAGAGACTTCTGGTGCAAGTTAATGTGATGTTAATAAATTCTATAACTAAACATTGAAAACAATGAAAAAACTTTACCGTAATATTCTGCAGCATATTTGTATTCTGCATTTGGTTGCAGGAAGTATCTCCGCAATTGCCGTTGCCAATATTGTATATTATATCCATTGTAGATATTGATGTAAGAAGAAGTAATTGATGTTGATAGCGAAAGCTCAGCTACTAATAATGAATGTCCAGATTTTCCGTGGCCTTATATATGCACAACAGACCCTTTTGACGAGGTGGTTAGCTAATGAGTCACCAACTTTCACTGGATTAGCTGATAAGAAGCGCAAACCTGTTTTGTAAAAATATTATTATTTAAAATTTGTGACTTCAGTCTTTAAACGGAGTAGGTACTCACTCAATTCGAATGCTTTTATGATTCTGCTATTCTACTAATCATGTATATATTATGTTCGTGCATAACTCCATCATTTATATACGAATTCCATAATTCCTGTTTTTCTAAAGAAGTGTTAAAGGTTAGGACGGCAAAGACCCTCTTTGGTTCAAACAATATCTGTTGAAAAATTTAAGAAATACGGAAACCTGTCTAATCATGTCTTTTCTCTGACAGCGTGGCAAGATTTTATTTAAATTCCGCAAAGCAATCATTATTTATAATATTTATGGTATGAAAATATTCGATTAAAGACAATTATGCTTATGTAAAATTAATTTCGTAAAATCAAAATTTCGCCAGATAAAATTAATCTAGCTTAACCACACGCGATATGGAACTTTATTTCAGGATGTTTATTATTTTAATTGAATATATGTGTCTTCGGAATAACGTAAACAAAAAAAAACATATTTTAAGAATACAATTTTTATTTACAATAATAATTACAGAAACTACATACAAATATTACAATTTCATCTAAAACAGTAATTATCAGATTTATACACCATGACTTTTTATTCGTCTTACAAATGCAGTCCACATCATGTATCCAATGAGTAGTTAACGTTCATAAAATAAAAATAGGTATTTATGAAATTTCATTAATTTAAAAATAAAAATATTTTTCATTATTATCACGTGGTTAAAAATAATAGAAACATCCTGTCGCGAGCGCAGGTATCAATGGAGTGGCTCGCGGGTGAGGCGCGGGGCGCGGCGTCTTTGTCTGAGTTCATTCAACTAGCGCAAGATAGGTTTCTTACTGTCAGTGCGTAGGTCAGTTGTAAATTAAAATCGTTAAGGGCTTAGGACCGTCAAAAACACTTTTCGTATTAAAACCGTATCAAAGTGATTGAAACGGTACTACACAAAATCCATCGTTAATTAACAAACTTTTTCAGTTATTTATCTACTATGACGTGCAAGTGAAATATTTGTTAGCAAACTAAGTATCAAGCGACTGATAGTTGAGAGGCGCGGGCGGGGTGAAGGGTGTACCAACGCGAGCCGGCCCGCGGCCTCTCGACAGAGCGCAAACCTGTTTGTACTTGTTTGCGCGAAATGGGAATTTGATTAACCAGAGTTACTTACATGTTTCCAAGGTAGTGTGTATGTTTACAAGGTACCTAGCTTTAGGTAAGAAACATACGGCCGATTTCAATAAGTTCAATCAATTTGTCGTTGTAATTTAGACGAAATTCCACCAAAATTGTTCACGCACATTTTGTTCGTAATTGTGTACCTACACGTCGACGCGAGTCTACAGCTATGACTTGTGTTGAATGTTCACAAACATTTTAGAAATGTTCGCAACTTCTCAATGGCGCGAAGTTTGTTACTGTTTCTAGAACGAGTACATTGCCGGGCACCTGTGTTTCTGGCGTATTTAAAGAATGGGAATTAACTGAATTATTTACACTAATTACTAATTTCGTATTTACAAATGATCACTTTTTATTTACATGGATAAGCAGTCTTTACCTGTATTGCAGCAACTGTTCAAATTGCCTACCATTTTGTTCGATGCACAAAGAGGCACGTTTTTGAATATTGTCTTTTAATTTATTTAAAGTCACTCCGTCTTGTTTCACTGTATCAAAAGCAGCAATTATTTGCTGTTTTAATTGTTCTACACTGCGTGCTTCTTCGGTATACACTAGTCTCTTTACTTCAGACCACAAAAAAAAGTCTAATGGTGTCAAATCCGGGCTGCGAGGTGGCCACGCCACAGGACCACCTCGCCCGATCCACCTGTCACCAAACTCGCGATTTAGGTAGTCTCGCACTGAACGATAATAATGTGCGGGACAGCCATCGTGTTGGTAGTAGAGATTTCTTAAACAGCTGACAGGTACATCTTCCAGTAACTCGGGAATTGCGTTCTGTATCATATCTAGGTACGTTCCACCGCTGAGGTTACCCTGAATAAAAATAGGGCCTATTATTTTGTTTCTAATAATCCCAGCCCACACATTCACACTAAATCGGATTTGATGGGAATGTTCTCGGATTAAATGTGGGTTGTTTATTGACCACCAGTGCTCGTTATGGATATTGAACATCCCAACTCGAGTGAACGTGGATTCATCCGTCCAGAGAATATTGTTGTTAGGATGTTCCCTAAGCCAGCGACAGAATACTATTCTGGATTCATGATCAGTCCCGTACAAGGCTTGTACTCGTCGGTAGTGGTACGGGTGCAATCCTTCCGCATGTAATACTTTCCAAACATAGTACTGGCTGACTCCGAAATGTCTGGCAGCCACTCTAGTACTCCGTCGCGGGTGTCGCTCGAAATAATCCAAGACATTTTCTTCGAGAACAGGTGAATAACGTGTGCGGCCCCGCGCTTGCGCGTGCGATGGGGTACGAAACTGGCCGTGATCAATCAGCCGCTGTGTTGCTGCTAAAATGGTTTGCAGTCCTGGCACTTGCGGGTTGATCACTCCTCGGTTGCGTAACAATTTGAGGTGATTAGGCTCAGCGTACAATCTTCTTGCTTCCCGTAAATTGTCACCACTTATTGCGTACAGGCGCACCATTTCTAGCCACTCGATATTCGAATACTGATAGTTTCTATCACTCATAATTAAGTAAGTAGGTAACCTATTCACTAGTTGTTGTACTGTCGTACTAGCGATCGCGATAACACGTGATTCCCGGTCGCCCGCGCACAATGTTTCGCTTCCGGGGTTAGAACGCAAACTGAGCTGAGCCCACCCATTTATTTTTTATGTGAAAGTGACACCACATGTCGCGCGCGCCGCACTTGTTAAAGGATAGCGTCCGACATTCTTATTATTGACTTACGTTGATTGGCTTACGTTATTTTGTCTCAGAAAATGATGAATGAAATAAATTGACCAATAGATTTGCGCGGAGTATGTATTTTGTCAGTTTGATACGTAAACATTATTAACAGGATGTTTCGTATTTCTGATGTATTATTTATTTTTCGCTATACCTATTATCTTAATTAAAGGTACAAAACAAATAATCGCGGCTAGGGGTATATTATGTCGGATACAGTCAGTGCACCATCTTTGTAAGACGACTAAAATGTCATGGTGTATATCAAGCCCTAACCTGAACCAGAACAAGTCCGAGTTCTCCTCAGGGTCAGTTACTGATAACAAGGCGAGCGCCTCGACTTAACCAGTTTGATGCACGCAGCGCCGCGTGATTCGTACCTCTCGCTATATACGTCATTGGGTATTGGTTTATGCCGGGTAAGATTGAATCGCCAATGTTCTGAATAATAATTTTCCCGATTATAGTAAATGAAGAATAAAATCCTTAAGCATCCCACAATTCCATATTAAATGCTTTTTACTTTGCTGGTGTAATAATAATATTAATTTAATTTAATGTCTTATGCTAGTTATTTAACATACATATAGTCATAAGTTTTTTAAATGAACAGACAGCTGCGCTCCTCGAAAGTTTGTTCCATCATTTCTTGTTCTCAGCGAAACCACTAGATAGTGGTGAAGGGCGGGCGTTTCAAAAGGTACACATGACACAATAAGATTGTATATGTAGTAAAATGACAGTAAACTTCCGCGTACATAGCTTTAGACGACGAATCACAAAATAGAATGTAATATATAATTTTTCTGTTATAATTAATATTATTATAAATATTTTTTCTATGACGCAGTCAATGAACTACATGATTCCTTTGAACCAGTTAGGACGGTTGTTCCAATTATCAAATACCCTCTCTGGTTCAAAGAGTGTCTGTTAAAATTTTTAAGAAATACGGAAACATGTGTCTCTTCTCTGACAGCGTGCCAAGATTTTATTTAAATTCAATCAATCATTATATTTATAATGTTTATGGTATAAAAATATTCGATTAAAGACAATTATACCAAATTTTTACGCTTATGTGAAATTAATTTCGGAACATCAAAATTTTGCAAGATAAAATTAATCCAGCTTATTCACACGCGATATGGAACTTTATTTCAGGATGTTTAACATTTTAATTACATATATGTGTCTTCAGAATAAAGTAAACAAAAAATAAACATATTTTAAGAAAACAATTTTTATTTACAATAATAATTACAGAAACTACATATTTACAAATATTACAATTTCATCTAAAACAGTAATTATCAACTTTATAAATCAAGCCCCAACCTGAACCAGAACAAGTCCGAGTTCTCCTCAATTGAGATGGGCGGATTCGCTTGTGGTTACGATTCTGAGAACAATTGCTGAACTTCAGTAACCGGAGGCTGATGGTATGGTTGCACGGGGAAATGTGGCTGCTGGTACTGCGCTTGGCATTCTCCCACATGCATAGTTATCGGTACGTTATATTGCTGGACTTCATTAACTGGAGGCTGGTAAGTGTGCACCGGCAAATGTGGCTGCTGGTACTGCGCCTGGCATTCCCCTTCATGAACTGGTAACGGTGCGTTAAAAGTGCTCGTATCGGGTGACATCCTAGTGCCTTCAGAGTCTATGTTCTATGTTCTATGTTATTGGTTCGGTTTCCGCACTCAGTCCCTTCAGCGGACCATTGTGCGTGGACCATGGCGGCCTTTGGCGGATTATTCCAGCCAGCCCACCTCCCTCCAAAAGCTCATCAGGTCTCCTAGCCTGTTGAGAACATCTGTATAACTTCTTGGTGCTCCTATGAATTTGTTTCTAATTTGGGTAACGCCTGTACACTCGAAGAGTACATGCGCAACTGTTTCGTCAGCCTCTATGCAGGCTCTGCACAGAGGGCTGTCCGTTATACCTATTGTGTGGAGATGCTTATTCAGCAGGCAGTGGCCCGTGATGATCCCCGTCATCAATCGTAGGGTTTTCCTATCCAGGCGCAACAGCCTTTTGGTTAGCTTGCCATCTAGGGATGGCAGAGCCTCCCTGGACTGCCTGCAGCCCGGTGACGAGGACCACCAAATCTCCGCTTGTTCGTAGGTATACCTTTGTAGCCATCTTCGTATTTGAATGAAGGGGATAGGCACAATGGGCTCCGGTCCGCTGACCAACGCGCTGGATGCCCTTCTGGCCAGCTCGTCAGCTGCGTCATTACCCAGTGAACCGCTGTGGCCCTTTATCCATTGCAGTGCCACGGTATTGCGGTCTGGTGCAGCTATCCGTTCCAGTGCATCGTGGCACTCAAGTACCAGACTTGATGTGATGCATCCCTGTTTTAGGGATTGGAGGACGGAAGCACTGTCAGTGAGTATGCGGATGCGCGTGTCCGCAACTCTCCTGGCTTTTATGGCTAGGGCTGCAAGGGTAATGCCCACACATTCTGCTTGGTAGACCGTGTTGAGCATCCCTAGCGATCTGGATATATTTATGTTGAGGTCCTGCGAGAACACCCCGACGCCCGTTCCCTGGTCGGTTTTTGATCCGTCGGTGTATACTCTCAGCTCCTCCGGACCTGAGTAATCGCACTGCTCTTCCTCAAGTACTATCTGATAGTGCTTTAGAAAGCAGTATTGCTTTGGTACTCTGTCATTGGGTGCTTGTATCATTGGTTGCCTTTTGATTGCATCTAGCATTAGGCGCGTATGTTTGACCCTGGAGTCTTTGCTCAGGGTTCCTGATAGGTGGAGTCTGAAGGCAGCCAGTGTTGCTTCCTCCCTCACAACAAGGTGAAGGGGGGGCAGTCCTAACATCGCCTGCAGGGCGGCTGTAGGCGTGGTACTCATGCAACTGGTGATTGCCACACACGCCAACCGTTGTAGTTTTTCGAGGTCCTTTTGGGCTGTGCTCAGACTAGTTCTTGGCCACCAGACTAGTGAGCCGTATGTAATAATTGGCCGGATGATTGTGGTATAAAGCCAGTGAGTGACCTTGGGGCTAATCCCCCAGTTTTTACCAAGCATCCGCTTGCATTGCCACATTGCTATGCTGGCTTTTGTTGTGATGTAGTTGGTATGTTTCGCCCAATTCAGCTGTTTGTCCAGGTACATGCCTAGGTATTTTGTTTCAGCAGATAGGCTTAGGGTGGTGCCAAAGAATCTTGGCAGATTTAGCGGTGTGAGCTTTCTCTTTTTTGTGAAGAGGATCAGCTCGGTTTTAGTGGGGTTCACAGATAGTTGGTGTGTATCGCACCAATTTTCTACGATTTTCAGGGCCTGGTGCATTAGATTGCACAGGGTGTTTTCATGCATACCGTTTATTATTATTGTTATGTCGTCGGCATAACCCACGGTATAGTAACCTTTGTCATTTAGTGTTTTTATTAGGCTGTCTACTACCAGATTCCATAGTAACGGCGAGAGAACGCCTCCTTGCGGACATCCCTTCGCCACGATGGCCCTTGTAGTGTCGTTCACGGTAACTTGCACGGCTCTTTGGCCGAGCATGTTAGCGATCCAGCCTCTCAGTGACGGGTTTATGGTATGCCTGTTCAAGGCAGTGCTAATGCTTGTGAAGGTGGTCTTGTCAAAGGCGCCTTCGATGTCAATGAAGACGGCTAGTGCTGAGCATTTGTGATCCACGGCGCATTCAATCTTGGATATTACGCTGTGCAGCGCAGATTCTGTTGATTTGCCTGTGGAGTACGCATGCTGTTGTCTGTGGAGTGGCTTTGCCTGGAGAGGTCCGTCGCGGATGTACCGGTCGCAGATTCTCTCTAGGGTTTTTAATAGGAAGGATGTGAGGCTTATGGGTCGGTATGATTTGGGTAGTGTGTAGTCCGATTTGCCAGGCTTAGGTATGAAGATAACCTTCACTTCCCGCCATGTAAGGGGTATGTATCTGTACGCTATGCATGCCTGAAAGATATTTACTAGGCATGGAGCGATGTGCACCAAACCCCATTGTAGTAGGGCTGGGAAGATGCCATCCAACCCCGCGGACTTGTATGGCTTGAAGGTGTTGATAGCCCACTTTAATCGGTCTTCTGTTATTAATTTGTAGGCATTGGACCAGTCTTGCTCTGTCGGAGTCCATTTTGGTGCAGCCTCCCAGGTCCTGTCCTCCAGGAGTTTGCAGTCCGGGAAGTGTGTTTCCAGGAGGACTCTGCTGGTTTCCTGATCCGTTGTTGTGTATGTGCCATCGGGTTTTTTCAGCGCTCCAAGGGTTCGGTCCTGATCGGTTGATAGGATTTTCCTTACCCTTGCGGCTTCGTTGTTTTCCTCTATAGACTCACAGAATTTCCGCCACGCTGTTCTTCTGGCGGTTCTGATTTGTTTCTTGTAGGTGTACTGGGTTTTTTTGTAAGTTTCCCAGTCTTCTGTGAGCCTACTATTTTTTGCTCTGTTGAAGTGCTTCCGTAGTGTTTGACGTAGCTTACCGAGCTCGGGATTCCACCACGGATTTCGCTTGCTGTTGGCTTGCGGTGTCCTTAATTTACAGCAGGCGTGGTAAGCTTCTATTATGTATTCTGAGAGCTTTGTTACGGTGTATTCTAGCTGTGCAATTGTTATTATGTTTGTTTGTGACAAGTGCCTAGCTAGTAGGGCAGCTAGAAGGCGCTTGTAGCCAGGCACATCGGTACGCCTCGGGTTACGCTTCGGTGCGGGCTTTCTCACGTTAGTGGTCAGTGTAAAGCGGATTCTTCTATGGTCTGAGCAAGAAGGTTCGCCCGACACATGCCAATTCGTGATAAGGCTCGCAGCATTTTCCGAAGCGAGTGTTAAATCTATGATGGTTTGTCCTCGGACTGTAACCCAAGTGGGTTCAGAGCCTCGGTTTATAATGTTGAGGTTAGTTGAGAACAAATAAGTGGATAATACCTCTCCTCTGGGGTTTGTTGTCTCGCTGCCCCAAAGTGGGTGATGGGCATTCGAGTCAGTGCAGATGACCAGGTCTAGCCCAGCGTCCTCGCAGTGCTGCACTAGGTCGGCCATCTCCTTCGGCGGGCAGTTTGTGTCTTCACCCGGCATGTACACCGAGGCCAGTATGATGTCTCCGGTGTCACCTATGGTCCCAAGCCTGACAGCTGTCAGGTCTCTGGAACAGAATTGGGTGAGTAGTGTGGTGGGGGTATCTTTGGGTGCGTAGACGCAGGTTCTGGGTTTATCCGTGTTATGTGTGTTAAGTATTAACTTACCTCCGATGTTGCTGAGGCCACATATTCTGTTGTTCCTGATCCACGGCTCTTGGATCAGTGCGATGGTGTTGGGCTTAACCTCCAGCGCTCTGCGTAAGCTAGCCGTGGCAGTCTGGCTGTGCTGGAGGTTAGCTTGTATAATGTTGAGTGGCGTTGGCGATGATGAGTGGGGTGGGGTGTTAGTCGGTGTCCGATCCATCGGAACATCCTTCCCCCACCTCATCCCTGTACGCACTAAGTGGGTCTTCCGGTGATGCCAGGAGCTGTATGGCCCGGTCAGGAGATGTGAGCGTAGATGACCCGGCTTCCTGTTCGTCAGCCATCGCTGCTCGGGCCATCTCCTCCTCCAGTTGGGCAATGTCCAAGTTGTTGTCTTGTGAGTCCGTCGGTGCTGTCTGTGTCTCACTCGTAGGGTCTGAATTGCTGTCGGAGGGCTGGGTGCGGGGCCAGAAGCGCACGTATATCGACCCCAGGAGGTACGATACCCGCCGCTCCCGAGCCAGGACCTTTTCCACGTCCTCCGGTGGCACACCCAGGGTCAAGTAAGACCCATAGTTGTCTCCACCGACGGTGGTTGCCCTGTATAGTGACCACTGCGCCATGTTGTACCACTTGTTCTGACGGATCAGAGTTCTGTGGAGCCTCCGCATGTCTCCCGTGTAACGGGGGACAAAGAGGGAGGCCTTAACACGGGTGGGCACATCCGACTGCTTCAGTACCGTCAGTTTAGTGTCTGAGTCTGGGAGATTCAATCGGGGCACGTTTTTAGTCAGCCAGGTCAAGGCGTCGTCGTCCTCGCACCACACCTGTACTGTGCCGTCCACTACCCGTGGGTATCCGCGGAAGGCAGGGAGTTCCGTGGTGGGGTCGTCGTCGTCGAATAGGAGCAGGTTTTCCAGTCCTGCCTTGACCTGTTCGGCTTCCTCTGGAGTTAGGTCTCTCGAGGGGGGGGAGCAACAAATTGCCACGGCGAGACGCGCAGGAATATCCTTAGTGGCCCGCGCGTAGCTCTTTGCTTCTCCCTGGTCGGAGTGGATCCTCGCACGTTTTGCATCCCCCTGAAGCGTACCCGGTGAGGCCGAGTCGTTTGGGCGCTCTCTCTTCGACGAGCCCGTACCGCTTGGTCCAGGCTGCGTCGCAGAGGCGTCCGTTAGGGTGGTAGGCTTTTTGTGCGAGGATCCGCCCCGTTTCCCTCTGGTCTTTTTGGGTTTTGGTCTGTCCGTTGGCAAGGATCGGCTTACGACCCCGGCTGGCTCCGCCTCATATGAGGGCTTTTCGCGCGGGGTTGCCCCCTCGCGTACTTGCCCCTGGGCTCGTGGTTCCGCGTCCGGCCTCTTTTCGCGCTGGGTTGCCCCTTCGCGTACTTGCGGCCGGTCGCTTGGTCCCACGTCAGGCCGCTTTTCGCGCTGAGTTGCCTCTTCGCGTACTTGCGGCCTTCCCACCTTTTCGGCGTCCGATTGTGCTCCGCGCTGGCTCATGCCTTCGCGGATTTTGCGCTTTCGGTCGCCTACTTTCCTCCCCCGGCTAGCAGGCTTTCCGCGCTTGGGTAGCAGGCGTAGGCCTTCCGCCGGGCGAGTGGTTGAGCCGCCAGGTTCGCTCACCTTTCCAGACGCCGTCTGCGTATCTGTCAGTTTCGGGTTGGTGGCACTGTTCTTCACGATGCTCTGTTGCCAGAGGTTCGTGGAGGGCGCACATCCTGTGTCATGTGTTGGCGCGTGTGTCGCTGCCGGGATGGTGCTAGAGGGCGCGTTGGTCGCTGCCTGTGTTATGGGCGCTAAAGCTGCCGGCCGTGCTGAAGTGCACGGCGAACTGATGCAAAATGTAGCCCCCCCCAGAGTACGTTGGGGGCTGACCGCCGTGGCGGTGTGGGATTCCCCGGCTTGGCCGGGACCCACCTGGGTAGTCTCTTCTTTATTCTGCATGTTCATATTAGAGGTGGTGGGCTTTTTTGGAATCGAGGTTGCCCTTCCTCTGGGACCGACGGGATATGGGAATAGGAGGGAGGGAGTTAAGGAAGGATAGGTGTTTCAATGGAAAGGTTTTTTTTTTTTTTTTTTTTTTTTTTTTTTTTTTTTTTTTTTTTTTTTTTTTTTTTGTGGGTAGGTCACCCTAGGTCTGGGATTTGACCTAGGGATTTAGAAAGGAGTGACGGGAAGTAATGATAAGGGGTGGGATGGGTTTGTGTGGATTATTAGGAACATGGGATGGGGTGTGTGGGTTACCCTAAACCTGGGGTTTGGTGTTCGGGCACTTCTCTTGTCCGGGATCTCTTACGAGATGCTCCGGGCGCGGGACCAGCCACGGGTGGCCAGAGCCGCAGCCGGAGTTGGGCTATCCGCAACCTGCCCACCCGCTCGGTTGCATGAGAAGAAGTGCCCGGCTGTCCGGGTCGCTCCACCACGGATGTACGTATAGGTACATACGCGTTGGCGCGGTCCGGCCGCCCCGAGAAAGCCTTCAGAGTCTTGGATACTCCCGACTCGGTCTCTTTTTTCCTTCATACGGCGATTTTGGAACCATATCTTGATGGTGCGTTCATTGAGATGCAGCATATTCGCGAGTTCCTTTCTACGAACAGCATTTAGGTATTTCGAATTAGAGTATTCTTTTTCCAACGGAATCAGCTGCTCTGTGGTGAATGTCGTTCTGGTGCGCTTTGTTTTCTTTCTCTTTTCGTATGTTTTAGTGCTGGCCCAGGTTCGTGATGGAGAAACGAATTCTCCGAGAGCTGGTTGATTAAAACTAAATAGCCTTTCAATATTCTGACCATTTTGAGTAAGACTTGTCCCATCTATGATTTGCGGATTCATTTCATTGTTTAAATTTAAATATCCGTTAGGTATATTTATTTCTAAATTTTCTGAGTATGGTGTGTAGTCCAACGGGTTGATGTTGTTGACGCTATTGCCATGGTAATCAACCGGATAATTGGAGTTAGACACCGGGACTGACGTGCTTGGTAACCCGTTCGGCACAGGAGGCTGCAAAGAAAAAAAAAACATAAGCATTAATTACATTCATATTAGTATTATTATGACTGCTTAGTGTCAAGTCCTAAGATGTTAGGGTATAAAATTATAAAGAGACTTCTGGTGCAAGTTAATGTGATATTAATAAATTCTATAACTAAACATTGAAAACAATGAAAAAACTTTACCGTAATATTCTGCAGCATATTTGTATTCTGCATTTGGTTGCAGGAAGTATCTCCGCAATTGCCGTTGCCAATATTGTATATTATATCCATTGTAGATATTGATGTAAGAAGAAGTAATTGATGTTGATAGCGAAAGCTCAGCTACTAATAATGAATGTCCAGATTTTCCGTGGCCTTATATATGCACAACAGACCCTTTTGACGAGGTGGTTAGCTAATGAGTCACCAACTTTCACTGGATTAGCTGATAAGAAGCGCAAACCTGTTTTGTAAAAATATTATTATTTAAAATTTGTGACTTCAGTCTTTAAACGGAGTAGGTACTCAATTCGAATGCTTTTATGATTTTGCTATTCTACTAATCATGTATATATTATGTTCGTGCATAACTCCATCATTTATATACGGATTCCATAATTCCTGTTTTTCTAAAGAAGTTTTGGATGACAAATCATGATTTTAAAATTTTGCATCAATTTAGATATACATATTGTTTATCTCTTTAATAAAAGATCAAAGAATTATTTTTTTCTACAAAGTGTTAAAGGTTAGGACGGCAAATACTCTCTTTGGTTCAAACAATGTCTGTTGAAAAATTTAAGAAATACAGAAACCTGTCTAATCATGTCTTTTCTCTGACAGCCTGCCAAGATTTTTTTTAAATTCCGCAAAGCAATCATTATTTATAATATTTATGGTATTAAAATATTCGATTAAAGACCCGAGGATATGTAAAATTAATTTCGTAAAATCAAAATTTCGCCAGATAAAATTAATCTAGCTTAACCACACGCGATATGGAACTTTAATTCAGGATGCTTATTATTTTAATTGAATATATGTGTCTTCGGAATAACGTAAACAAAAAAAAAAACATATTTTAAGAATACAATTTTTATTTACAATAATAATTACAGAAACTACATACAAATATTACAATTTCATCTAAAACAGTAATTATCAGATTTATATATCAAGCCCTAACCTGAACCAGAACAAGTCCGAGTTCTCCTCAGGGTCAGTTACTGATAACAAGGCGAGCGCCTCGACTTAACCAGTTTGATGCACGCAGCGCCGCGTGATTCGTACCCATGGCTTCGCAGTACTATCTAGGCAGCTTCACGTTATGAAATGTTTTTAGCAGATACACCCATTTACACCTCTCGCTATATACGTCATTGGGTATTGGTTTATGCCGGGTAAGATTGAATCGCCAATGTTCTGAATAATAATTTTCCCGATTATAGTAAATGAAGAATAAAATCCTTAAGCATCCCACAATTCCATATTAAATGCTTTTTACTTTGCTGGTGTAATAATAATATTAATTTAATTTAATATCTTATGCTAGTTATTTAACATACATATAGTCATAAGTTTTTTAAATGAACAGACAGCTGCGCTCCTCGAAAGTTTGTTCCATCATTTCTTATTCTCAGCGAAACCACTAGATAGTGGTGAAGGGCGGGCGTTTCAAAAGGTACACATGACACAATAAGATTGTATATGTAGTACAATGACAGTAAGCTTCAACGTACATCGCTTTAGATGATGAAACACAAAATAGAATGTAATATATAATTTTTCTGTTATAATTAATATTATTATAAATATTTTTTCTATGACGCAGTCAATGAACTACATGATTCCTTTGAACCAGTTAGGACGGTTGTTCCAATTATCAAATACCCTCTCTGGTTCAAAGAGTGTCTGTTAAAATTTTTAAGAAATACGGAAACATGTGTCTCTTCTCTGACAGCGTGCCAAGATTTTATTTAAATTCAATCAATCATTATATTTATAATGTTTATTGTATAAAAATATTCGATTAAAGACAATTATACCAAATTTTTACGCTTATGTGAAATTAATTTCGGAACATCAAAATTTTGCAAGATAAAATTAATCCAGCTTATTCACACGCGATATGGAACTTTATTTCAGGATGTTTAACATTTTAATTACATATATGTGTCTTCGGAATAACGTAAACAAAAAATAAACATATTTTAAGAAAACAATTTTTATTTACAATAATAATTACAGAAACTACATATTTACAAATATTACAATTTCATCTAAAACAGCAATTATCAACTTTATAAATCAAGCCCCAACCTGAACCAGAACAAGTCCGAGTTCTCCTCAATTGAGCTGGGCAGAGTCGCTTGTGGTTCCGATTCTGAGAACAATTGCTGGACTTCAGTAACCGGAGGCTGATGGTATGGTTGCACGGGGAAATGTGGCTGCTGGTACTGCGCCTGGCATTCTCCCAGATGCATAGTTATCGGTACGTTATATTGCTGGACTTCATTAACTGGAGGCTGGTAAGTGTGCACCGGCAAATGTGGCTGCTGGTACTGCGCCTGGCATTCCCCTTCATGAATTAGTAACGGTGCGTTAAAAGTGCTCTTATCGGGTGACATCCTAATGCCTTCAGAGTCTTGGATACTCCCGACTCGGTCTCTTTTTTCCTTCATACGGCGATTTTGGAACCATATCTTGATGGTGCGTTCATTGAGATGCAGAATATTCGCGAGTTCCTTTCTACGAACAGCATTTAGGTATTTCGAATTAGAGTATTCTTTTTCCAACCGAATCAGCTGCTCTGTGGGGAATGTCGTTCTGGTGCGCTTTGTTTTCTTTCTCTTTTCGTATGTTTTAGTGCTGGCCCAGGTTCGTGATGGAGAAACGAATTCTCCGAGGCCTGGTTGATTAAAACTAAATAGCCTTTCAATATTCTGACCATTTTGAGTAAGATTTGTCCCATCTATGATTTGCGGATTCATTTCATTGTTTAAATTTAAATATCCGTTAGGTATATTTATTTCTAAATTTTCTGAGTATGATGTGTAGTCCAACGGGTTGATGTTGTTGACGCTATTGCCATGGTAATCAACGGGATAATTGGAGTTAGACACCAGGACTGACGTGCTTGGTAACCCGTTCGGCACAGGAGGCTGCAAAGAAAAAAAAACATAAGCATTAATTACATTCATATTAGTATTATTATGACTGCTTAGTGTCAAGTCCTAAGATGTTAGGGTATAAAATTATAAAGAGACTTCTGGTGCAAGTTAATGTGATATTAATAAATTCTATAACTAAACATTGAAAACAATGAAAAAACTTTACCGTAATATTCTGCAGCATATTTGTATTCTGCATTTGGTTGCAGGAAGTATCTCCGCAATTGCCTTTGCCAATATTGTATAATATATCCATTGTAGATATTGATGTAAGAAGAAGTAATTGATGTTGATAGCGAAAGCTCAGCTACTAATAATGAATGTCCAGATTTTCCGTGGCCTTATATATGCACAACAGACCCTTTTGACGAGGTGGTTAGCTAATGAGTCACCAACATTTACTGGATTAGCTGATAAGAAGCGCAAACCTGTTTTGTAAAAATATTATTATTTAAAATTTGTGACTTCAGTCTTTAAACGGAGTAGGTACTCAATTCGAATGCTTTTATGATTCTGCTATTCTACTAATCATGTATATATTGTGTTCGTGCATAACTCCATCATATAGATACGGATTCCATAATTCCTGTTTTTCTAAAGAAGTTTTGGATGACAAATCATGATTTTAAAATTTTGCATAAATTTAGATATACATATTGTTTATCTCTTTAATAAAAGATCAAAGAATTATTTTTTTCTACAAAGTGTTAAAGGTTAGGACGGCAAATACCCTCTTTGGTTCAAACAATGTCTGTTGAAAAATTTAAGAAATACGGAAACCTGTCTAATCATGTCTTTTCTCTGACAGCGTGCCAAGATTTTATTTAAATTCCGCAAAGCAATCATTATTTATAATATTTATGGTATGAAAATATTCGATTAAAGACAATTATGCTTATGTAAAATTAATTTCGTAAAATCAAAATTTCGCCAGATAAAATTAATCTAGCTTAACCACACGCGATATGGAACTTTATTTCAGGATGTTTATTATTTTAATTGAATATATGTGTCTTCGGAATAACGTAAACAAAAAAAAACATATTTTAAGAATACAATTTTTATTTACAATAATAATTACAGAAACTACATACAAATATTACAATTTCATCTAAAACAGTAATTATCAGATTTATATATCAAGCCCTAACCTGAACCAGAACAAGTCCGAGTTCTCCTCAGGGTCAGTTACTGATAACAAGGCGAGCGCCTCGACTTAACCAGTTTGATGCACGCAGCGCCGCGTGATTCATACCCATGGCTTCGCAGTACTATCTAGGCAGCTTCACGTTATGAAATGTTTTTAGCAGGTACACCCATTTACACCTCTCGCTATATACGTCATTGGGTATTGGTTTATGCCGGGTAAGATTGAATCGCCAATGTTCTGAATAATAATTTTCCCGATTATAGTAAATGAAGAATAAAATCCTTAAGCATCCCACAATTCCATATTAAATGCTTTTTACTTTGCTGGTGTAATAATAATATTAATTTAATTTAATATCTTATGCTAGTTATTTAACATACATATAGTCATAAGTTTTTTAAATGAACAGACAGCTGCGCTCCTCGAAAGTTTGTTCCATCATTTCTTATTCTCAGCGAAACCACTAGATAGTGGTGAAGGGCGGGCGTTTCAAAAGGTACACATGACACAATAAGATTGTATATGTAGTACAATGACAGTAAGCTTCAACGTACATCGCTTTAGATGATGAAACACAAAATAGAATGTAATATATAATTTTTCTGTTATAATTAATATTATTATAAATATTTTTTCTATGACGCAGTCAATGAACTACATGATTCCTTTGAACCAGTTAGGACGGTAGTTCCAATTATCAAATACCCTCTCTGGTTCAAAAAGTGTCTGTTAAAATTTTTAAGAAATACGGAAACATGTGTCTCTTCTCTGACAGCGTGCCAAGATTTTATTTAAATTCAATCAATCATTATACAGTATGTTACGAAAACCCTGTCCGACCCATAAGGATAATAGAGGTTAGGTAAACACATGACCAAATATAATATAAAATTTTACGTATTCATCATAGTACCAATACAAATGAATTTTGAAATAATCTTTTTTTCCAACGAATTAATTCCAATTTCCCCGAAATTTGGTAATTTTTTAAAAGTGACAACACCGGTATTATTATGAGCGAATAGCGATGCGACCACGTGCCGCGTGTCCTGCCGCCCGCCCCCCGCGGTCGGCAGGCGAAGGGTGGTCAACGCACATTTAATAAGTTACCTCCTTTTGCGAAATAATATTTATTTTTTTTAGGGGGATTTTTTTTTAAGTAAAGCCCGGTTTTGTATGCATTAGTAGAATCAGTTATCGATACCTAACAACACCTTCACGGGTCGGACAGGGTTTTCGTAACATACTGTATTTATAATGTTTATGGTATAAAAATATTCGATTAAAGACAATTATACCAAATTTTTACGCTTATGTGAAATTAATTTCGGAACATCAAAATTTTGCAAGATAAAATTAATCCAGCTTATTCACACGCGATATGGAACTTTATTTCAGGATGTTTAACATTTTATATACATATATGTGTCTTCGGAATAACGTAAACAAAAAATAAACATATTTTAAGAAAACAATTTTTATTTACAATAATAATTACAGAAACTACATATTTACAAATATTACAATTTCATCTAAAACAGTAATTATCAACTTTATAAATCAAGCCCCAACCTGAACCAGAACAAGTCCGAGTTCTCCTCAATTGAGCTGGGCAGATTCGCTTGTGGTTCCGATTCTGAGAACAATTGCTGGACTTCAGTAACCGGAGGCTGATGATATGGTTCCACGGGGAAATGTGGCTGCTGGTACTGCGCCTGGCATTCTCCCACATGCATAGTTATCGGTACGTTATATTGCTGGACTTCATTAACTGGAGGCTGGTAAGTGTGCACCGGCAAATGTGGCTGCTGGTACTGCGCCTGGCATTCCCCTTCATGAATTGGTAACGGTGCGTTAAAAGTGCTCGTATCGGGTGACATCCTAATGCCTTCAGAGTCTTGGATACTCCCGACTAGGTCTCTTTTTTCCTTCATACGGCGATTTTGGAACCATATCTTGATGGTGCGTTCATTGAGATGCAGCATATTCGCGAGTTCCTTTCTACGAACAGCATTTAGGTATTTCGAATTAGAGTATTCTTTTTCCAACCGAATCAGCTGCTCTGTGGTGAATGTCGTTCTGGTGCGCTTTGTTTTCTTTCTCTTTTCGTATGTTTTAGTGCTGGCCCAGGTTCGTGATGGAGAAACGAATTCTCCGAGAGCTGGTTGATTAAAACTAAATAGCCTTTCAATATTCTGACCATTTTGAGTAAGATTTGTCCTGTTAAGGATCTAACTAAAGGTAATTAATAATAGTCAAGGTGAACTGTAAACTTAAAATGTATAATGGTTCAAGACAGTAAATGTTGGGAACTGTGACATTGAAAAGTGCGCGCGCGCGTCGTCGACCAAGTCCGAAGCAGAGTGAAGAGCCGGCCGCCATCCGCCGCTTGCCGCTGTCGTCCCGCGCCGCACCGCCCTCTCCGCGCGTCCCCTGGCGCGGACTCTGCTCACGCCTTGGTAGTCGTGAACATTCTCCCCGGGTTGAAGCATTCAATCTAGAGGAAGTGGGCAAATATTATTAAAAGAACGCAGTAGAGTCCCTTTCTTCGTTTTCACCTCGGCCACACGCGTTGTCCCGTCGTTCCCTGGAAAGACCTTCTTGACACGACCCAGTGCCCACAGCAATGGCGGTTGTCCTCTCTCTTTGATGAGAACTAATGATCCCTCTGTTAATTGTCCTGTAGATGACGTCCATTTTATCCTTTGTTGGAGTAGAGAGATATATTCTAAATGAAACCGTTTCCAAAAATGCTGCTTTATATGCTCCACCCTGTGATACCGCTCCAAGCGGCCGATGCTTATCTCAGTCACCTGTGGATGCGGAACAGCTATAAGTGATCGTCCAATCAGGAAATGTGAAGGAGTAAGGACAGTAAAATCTAGTGGATCAGAGGAAAGTGGTGTAAGAGGACTGGAATTAAGAACAGCTTCTATTTGAGTCAAGCAAGTGACCATTTCTTCATATGTGAAATGAGTTAACTGTAGTAGTCTTTTCAAGTGGTGTTTGGTAGAACGAACGGCAGCTTCAGCAATGCCATTGAAATGTGGAGAGTATGGAGGGGCAAAATTAAATTCAATGCCCATTTGTGCAACTTCATAAGAAATGTTTGAATCTTGTAAAAATTGTCGTAATTCATTACAAGTGCCGGTAAAATTTGTACCGTTATCGGATAAGGGTATGCCACGACGAGCAACAAAACGGTTCAAAGCAGCCATATAGCCCTCCTTAGTGAGGTCTGTAGCTAGCTCGATATGAACAGCTTTAACTGCGAGGCAGACAAAAATGCATAAATACGCCTTTATAAGCTTACACCCTCGCCCCTTTCGATTTGCTATCAATATTGGCCCGGCATAGTCGACACTGCAATTCAAAAATGGGAACTCCAAATGAGTTCTATTTGAAGGCAACTGTCCCATAATTGGTTGAACATTTTGACATTTGTACTTAAAACATTTAATGCAGTGTTTTACGATAGATTTTGAAAGATTTCTGCCGCCAAGAGGCCAATACCTTTGTCGTACATTTGCCATCAATAGCTGTGGGCCAGCGTGTAGTAAATCTTTATGATATTTATAAAAAATGATTTTAGTTATATGATGCTTAGAGCATAGTAAAACTGGATGTTTGGTATTGTAGTCATAAGGAGAATTATCAAGTCTCCCACCTACACGAATGAGACCATCTTTGTCAAAAAAGGGACTTAAAGAAATAAGTCTATTTTTACGAGGCAAAGTCTTACTAGATTTAAGAATAATATATTCCTTAGGAAACATCTCCATTTGAGCCCGACATAAAACAAAATTCAATGAATCTTGAAGTTCTTGATTAGATAGTTTATTTTGTAACCTGGTTTTATTTTTTAAACTATAAATAAATCTAAATATGTAAGCTACCACTCTTTGTAAACGATTTAAATCTGAATATTTATGGAGTAGTGTGTGAATGAACGATGGATTTTTATGAGAGGAATGTACATGATTTTGTAAATCTGTGAGAAAAGAGTGATCTGTGAAGTTCGATGTAATGACTTCTGGTAGATCCAGTTTCGCAGTTTTGTTGGGCATACCTGGCCAGTCTTTTTCGTTATTTAACAAAAATTGTGGGCCCGACCACCATAAAGAACACTCACTGATAAGGTCAACCTTCAGCCCACGAGAAACAAGATCTGCCGGATTTTGTCTAGACGGCACGTAACTCCACGCATGACCTGCAGTGCTCTCCTGTATCTCATTGACTCGATTACGCACATAAGGTTTTAATAGACTCGGTGAAGTATCTAACCAACTCAACACTATTGTTGAATCACACCAAAACCGGCATCTAGTTACAGGCAGAGTAATTGAACTCTGAACCTTAGCACACAGCCTTGCGCCTAGCAACGCTCCACAGAGCTCGAGACGTGGAATGGTAGTGGGCTTTACTGGTGCAACACGATTTTTCGAAGTAAAAAGTTGTACCTTAACTGAACCTTCCCTGTTCACCGACCGGAGGTAGATGCAACAACCGAAAGCTCTCTCGGATGCGTCTGTAAAAACATGGATTTCATGTGATATAGCATTGTCACATACAACCCACCTTGGAATTCTTAGATTATTTAAACATGGAAGAGTATTAACAAAATTGTACCAAAAATTGCATATAGCTTCTGGCACCTGCTCATCCCAGTCACACTTGGCTAACCACAATTGCTGCATCACAATTTTTGCCTCGACTACACATGGACCAACCCAGCCTAATGGGTCAAATATTTGACTAATAACTGACAAAATTTGGCGTTTAGACACCTGTTTCTGAGCATCAATACAAATAGAGAACGCTAAATAATCTGCCTCGCACATCCAACGTAAACCTAATGTTTTCGATGCCGCGTTCTTATATTCACACAATTTTAGACATTCCAAAACTGCTGAATCTTTACAAACTTGGCTTAATATCGTCGAATTATTAGATTGCCATTTTCGTATGTGAAAATTCGCTGATGCTAAGACGGATATAACCTCCTTGACCATTGCTACTACGTCTGGAATTGAGTTTCCTCCTGACAGATAATCGTCAACGTAGAAGTCACGCTCAATTGAAGACTTGACAGTTGTGCTGGTAGCGGCATTAGCCAAGCTGACTAAGCACTTTGTTGCTAAGTATGGAGCGGAAGCTGTGCCGTAGGTCACAGTGTTAAGACTGTACGTCTTTAACTCTGACTTAGGATCTGTCCTGAAAATGATTTGCTGCAAAGCACGTTGGGAAGGTGTAACATCAATAGCACGATACATCTTGGCTATGTCTCCAGAGATGACATATTTGTGCTGCCGAAATCTTAATAGGATTGATAGTAGATCTTCTTGAATAGTTGGGCCAACCATCTGTATTTGATTGAATGATACGCCCGACGTGGTTGCCGCTGAGGCATCGAAGACTGCCCGTAGTTTCGTTGTCGAGCTGGACTCTTTGACAACCCCATGATGAGATAAGAAATACTCAACATTGTCACCTGAATGAGGCTTCTTAGACGTTTGATTTTCTGTCATGTGTCCTAGATGCTCGTACTCCTGCATGAAGGCAACATAAAGCTCCTTGAAGCTTGGATCACGTAGAAAACGACGCTCCAGTGATAGAAATCGACGTTTAGCCATCTCGTATGACTCACCTAAAATGTTTGGGTTGTCCTTTAAAGGTATGGTCACAACAAAACGACCCTGATCATCTCGAGTGGTGTTATGGCGGAAACTTTCTTCGCATGCACGTTCCTCCTGTGACAAAGCATACTTGGATGGTACGGAATCTGATTCCCAAAACCTGTTGAGGTTATTATTCAATTCACCCATAGACACGTTGCAGTAGTGTGATTGCCTATTAGAAGATGAACGCAATGGAACTGGTCCTGAAACTATCCATCCGAATCTTGTTGCGTGAAGTTTGGGTTGATTTCTACCTAAATTTATAGATGAAGAACCTAAGATATTCCAAAATACTTCCGCGCCAACAAGAATGTCGATGACAGATGGAATATGGAAAGATGGATCAGCTAATTGAATGTCTGCTGGAATGTTGATGTTGGTAACGTCTACAACTGCGGACGGCAATATCCTAGTAATTTCAGGCAATATGATAAAGGTAATAGTTTCCCTATAGCCACCATTTCGAGCCTGAATTGTAAATCTACAAGACTGTGTGCTATTAGATGTTTGCCTGTTTATACCTGATACTGTAGAGTTAACGTTACGTCTAGACAATCCCAGCTTGTGGCACAGTGTTTCAGTAACAAAGTTGGCTGTGCTACCATTATCAAGCAGGATCCTGGCGTCGGACTTCTCACCTCGGTTGTTGACCACCGTCACCAGAGCTGTGGAAAGTAAAACAGAACGGGTAGTATTGTCTGCAGTGTTACTTGACAGAACAACGCTTTCTGACGTGCCTCTTTGTAACTGTACACCTTCAGAAACGTCAGCAAGTACACTAGGCAAAGCAACACTAGGCATTGGATCTTGTACATTTAGATCAGGCTTATCTACGTGCAAAAGCGTATTATGTCTGCGATTACAATATCTACAGTGTGATAATTTGCAACGCTTACTTGAATGCCCAGGACGTAGACAATTAAAGCATACATTAAGCTCCTTCACCTTTGTCAAACGATTTTCTACTGGCAGCTTACGAAACTCATCGCACACATACATAAAGTGATCCTGTTTACACAACGGACATTTAAAATCTTTTATATATGTTTTATTATTAATTTTATTTTTGTTAATATTCTGTACATCTACTATGTGACTGTTAGTGCTACTGTCTACCCTTTCTTTTGCCGATTCACTATTTTCCACAGTCTCTAACAAATCAGCCCTCCTACTAACAAACGAACAAAATTCTGACAAAGTAGGAGGTATACGTAAATTATTGCGATATTCTTCCCAGTCTCTGTTAGTAACTTTGTCAAGGCGACTACTCATCATAAACACCACCAGTGTACTCCACTGGTCAGTGGGCTCGTTCAGCGACTTCAAAGCCCTAATTTGTTTATTTATACTATCTATTAACTGACGCAATGCTACACATGACTCCCCTGAAACTGTTGGAATATTGAACAAAGCCTGCACGTGGTTATTTACTAAAAGTCTACTATTATCATACCGCTGACATAGCAAATCCCAAGCTAATTGATAATGCTCGCCTTTGAAATCTATATTTTTTATAATTTGTTGAGCATCTCCCTCGAGCGACGCACGTAAATAATGGAACTTGCTAATGTCGTCGATTGCACTACTACTATGTATAAGCGAAAGGTAAGTGTCTCTATACTCTAACAAACACTGATAGCTACCATCGAAATGTGGTAAATTAATTTTAGGTAAGCGTACAAAATTTTGACGGAACGATGCACCTGTGTTTTTGTCTGCTGAGCCCCCTACAGACCCGCCTTCCATGCCGGCATCAGCACTGATAAGCAAACTGCGTGCCTGTGCTGCCACTGCGTGGTACCGCTCCTCAAACTTGGCACGTTCTTGATACGCTTCGTCTGGCTTATCCGAGAGCACCTCAATCTCCAACTGTAAATTATCAAATTCATCATATAGGGCGTCAAATTTACTAAGGCGACCTTCCAATTCAATGCGCTGCAAACAAGAAATTGACTCGCAACTCATAAGCACATTTATCCAATTGCAGAAATTGGTTAGCTTAGCTTTCATAGCACTGCGTTTTCTTACTAATAGTTCCTCATTAGCCATTTTAAGAAACTGGTATTAACCAAAGAAGCAATATAATATAAAGCAGGTGAGAGAAAAAAAAAATAAGCCGATAGGTAGGTATTATGATAATTAATAAGCAGCTACAGATGTTTCTCGAAATGAATAGATGCGTGACCTTGAAGCTTGCTCGCTAACAAAGAAATGTCAGCCGGTGCAGCGATAAGAAACTGGTTTGATACAATTGTAAATATTATTGAACACACCATAAAACGATGCTACCAACTACTTGATGACTCAAACATTGAACTGAACTGAGAAAAAATTGCAATGGAGACTTTCAGTTTAGAATTCAAACTGGAATATTAATAGAAAGGAATTTGGAACGATACACAAATATATGCTTATCTTTATCCACAGGCGGACTGTGTTGATTCCCACGAAGCACGTAGATAAATGTAACGGCGGGTTCGACCAACGTAGTCGAGACTTGACCACCGTCGACGTGAAGGCCTCGGGAACTTGTAGACGTCCTCTCCTTGCCTCTTCTAGACGACTCCAACTCGTAACTTGACTGCTTTGAACGCAGCTTGTAGTGACACGGCGCTTTGTAGACTCGTTTTATCAAAGTTCACCAACGTCGACCGTTGATACTGCCACGGCGCAAACGTTTTTTTTTTCTTCCAAAAATAGTAATTACGCGGCGGAAAAAAGAAGTTCGAAGGACCAAAAATGTTAAGGATCTAACTAAAGGTAATTAATAATAGTCAAGGTGAACTGTAAACTTAAAATGTATAATGGTTCAAGACAGTAAATGTTGGGAACTGTGACATTGAAAAGTGCGCGCGCGCGTCGTCGACCAAGTCCGAAGCAGAGTGAAGAGCCGGCCGCCATCCGCCGCTTGCCGCTGTCGTCCCGCGCCGCACCGCCCTCTCCGCGCGTCCCCTGGCGCGGACTCTGCTCACGCCTTGGTAGTCGTGAACAGTCCCATCTATGATTTGCGGATTCATTTCATTGGTTAAATTTAAATATCCGTTAGGTATATTTATTTCTAAATTTTCTGAGTATGGTGTGTAGTCCAACGGGTTGATGTTGTTGACGCTATTGCCATGGTAATCAACGGGATAATTGGAGTTAGATACCGAGACTGACGTGCTTGGTAACCCGTTCGGCACAGGAGGCTGCAAAGAAAAAAAAACATAAGCATTAATTACATTCATATTAGTATTATTATGACTGCTTAGTGTCAAGTCCTAAGATGTTAGGGTATAAAATTATAAAGAGACTTCTGGTGCAAGTTAATGTGATATTAATAAATTCTATAACTAAACATTGAAAACAATGAAAAAACTTTACCGTAATATTCTGCAGCATATTTGTATTCTGCATTTGGTAGCAGGAAGTATCTCCGCAATTGCCGTTGCCAATATTGTATATTATATCCATTGTAGATATTGATGTAAGAAGAAGTAATTGATGTTGATAGCGAAAGCTCAGCTACTAATAATGAATGTCCAGATTTTCCGTGGCCTTATATTTGCACAACAGACCCTTTTGACGAGGTGGTTAGCTAATGAGTCACCAACTTTCACTGGATTAGCTGATAAGAAGCGCAAACCTGTTTTGTAAAAATATTATTATTTAAAATTTGTGACTTCAGTCTTTAAACGGAGTAGGTACTCAATTCGAATGCTTTTATGATTCTGCTATTCTACTAATCATGTATATATTATGTTCGTGCATAACTCCATCATTTATATACGGATTCCATAATTCCTGTTTTTCTAAAGAAGTTTTGGATGACAAATCATGATTTTAAAATTTTGCATCAATTTAGATATACATATTGTTTATCTCTTTAATAAAAGATCAAAGAATTATTTTTTTCTACAAAGTGTTATAGGTTAGGACGGCAAATACCCTCTTTGGTTCAAACAATGTCTGTTGAAAAATTTAAGAAATACGGAAACCTGTCTAATCATGTCTTTTCTCTGACAGCGTGCCAAGATTTTATTTAAATTCCGCAAAGCAATCATTATTTATAATATTTATGGTATGAAAATATTCGATTAAAGACAATTATGCTTATGTAAAATTAATTTCGTAAAATCAAAATTTCGCCAGATAAAATTAATCTAGCTTAACCACACGCGATATGGAACTTTATTTCAGGATGTTTATTATTTTAATTGAATATATGTGTCTTCGGAATAACGTAAACAAAAAAAAACATATTTTAAGAATACAATTTTTATTTACAATAATAATTACAGAAACTACATACAAATATTACAATTTCATCTAAAACAGTAATTATCAGATTTATATATCAAGCCCTAACCTGAACCAGAACAAGTCCGAGTTCTCCTCAGGGTCAGTTACTGATAACAAGGCGAGCGCCTCGACTTAACCAGTTTGATGCACGCAGCGCCGCGTGATTCGTACCCACGGTTTCGCAGTACTATCTACGCAGCTTCACGTTATGAAATGTTTTTAGCAGATCCACCCATTTACACCTCTCGCTATATACGTCATTGGGTATTGGTATATGCCGGGTAAGATTGAATCGCCAATGTTCTGAATAATAATTTTCCCGATTATAGTAAATGAAGAATAAAATCCGTAAGCATCCCACAATTCCATTTTAAATGCTTTTTTACTTTGCTGGTGTAATAATAATATTAATTTAATTTAATGTCTTATGCTAGTTATTTAACATACATATAGTCACAAGTTTTTTAAATGAACAGACAGCTGCGCTCCTCGAAAGTTCGTTCCATCATTTCTTGTTCTCAGCGAAACCACTAGATAGCGGTGAAGGGCGGGCGTTTCAAAAGGTACACATGACACAATAAGATTGTATATGTAGTAAAATGACTGTAAGCTTCAGCGTACATCGCTTTAGACGATGAATCACAAAATAGAATGTAATATATAATTTTTCTGTTATAATTAATATTATTATAAATATTTTTTCTATGATGCAGTCAATGAACTACATGATTCCTTTGAACCAGTTAGGACGGTAGTTCCAATTATCAAATACCCTCTCTGGTTCAAAGAGTGTCTGTTAAAATTTTTAAGAAATACGGAAACATGTGTCTCTTCTCTGACAGCGTGCCAAGATTTTATTTAAATTCAATCAATCATTATATTTATAATGTTTATGGTATAAAAATATTCGATTAAAGACAATTATACCAAATTTTTACGCTTATGTGAAATTAATTCGGAACATCAAAATTTTGCAAGATAAAATTAATCCAGCTTATTCACACGCGATATGGAACTTTATTTAAGGATGTTTAACATTTTAATTACATATATGTGTCTTCGGAATAACGTAAACAAAAAATAAACATATTTTAAGAAAACAATTTTTATTTACAACAATAATTACAGAAACTACATATTTACAAATATTACAATTTCATCTAAAACAGTAATTATCAACTTTATAAATCAAGCCCCAACCTGAACAAGAACAAGTCCGAGTTCTCCTCAATTGAGCTGGGCGGATTCGCTTGTGGTTCCGATTCTGAGAACAATTGCTGGACTTCAGTAACCGGAGGCTGATGGTATGGTTGCACGGGGAAATGTGGCTGCTGGTACTGCGCCTGGCATTCTCCCACATGCATAGTTATCGGTACGTTATATTGCTGGACTTCATTAACTGGAGGCTGGTAAGTGTGCACCTCCAAATGTGGCTGCTGGTACTGCGCCTGGCATTCCCCTTCATGAATTGGTAACGGTGCGTTAAAAGTGCTCGTATCGGGTGACATCCTAATGCCTTCAGAGTCTTGGATACTCCCGACTAGGTCTCTTTTTTCCTTCATACGGCGATTTTGGAACCATATCTTGATGGTGCGTTCATTGAGATGCAGCATATTCGCGAGTTCCTTTCTACGAACAGCATTTAGGTATTTCGAATTAGAGTATTCTTTTTCCAACCGAATCAGCTGCTCTGTGGTGAATGTCGTTCTGGTGCGCTTTGTTTTCTTTCTATTTTCGTATGTTTTAGTGCTGGCCCAGGTTCGTGATGGAGAAACGAATTCTCCGAGAGCTGGTTGATTAAAACTAAATAGCCTTTCAATATTCTGACCATTTTGAGTAAGATTTGTCCCATCTATGATTTGCGGATTCATTTCATTGTTTAAATTTAAATATCCGTTAGGTATATTTATTTCTAAATATTCTGAGTATGGTGTGTGGTCCAACGGGTTGATGTTGTTGACGCTATTGCCATGGTAATCAACGGGATAATTGGAGTTAGACACCGGGACTGGCGTGCTTGGTAACCCGTTCGACACAGGAGGCTGCAAAGAAAAAAAAAACATAAGCATTAATTACATTCATATTAGTATTATTATGACTGTTTAGTGTCAAGTCCTAAGATGTTAGGGTATAAAATTATAAAGAGACTTCTGGTGCAAGTTAATGTGATATTAATAAATTCTATAACTAAGCATTGAAAACAAAGAAAAAACTTTACCGTAATATTCTGCAGCATATTTGTATTCTGCATTTGGTTGCAGGAAGTATCTCCGCAATTGCCGTTGCCAATATTGTATATTATATCCATTATAGATATTGATGTAAGAAGAAGTAATTGATGTTGATAGCGAAAGCTCAGCTACTAATAATGAATGTCCAGATTTTCCGTGACCTTATATATGCACAACAGACCCTTTTGACGAGGTGGTTAGCTAATGAGTCACCAACTTTCACTGGATTAGCTGATAAGAAGCGCAAACCTGTTTTGTAAAAATATTATTATTTAAAATTTTTGACTTCAGTCTTTAAACGGAGTAGGTACTCAATTCGAATGCTTTTATGATTCTGCTATTCTACTAATCATGTATATATTATGTTCGTGCATAACTCCATCATTTATATACAAATTCCATAATTCCTGTTTTTCTAAAGAAGTTTTGGATGACAAATCATGATTTTAAAATTTTGCATCAATTTAGATATACATATTGTTTATCTCTTTAAAGACCAAACTCGCGAATACAAAAAGGAGTTTATGTTGTTTTCACCATTTGACACCACGGCGGACTAAACACAACTTGACTTAAGTTACGTTAACCAGTGCTCAGACCATTGGTTAACGTAATCGTATTTTTTGCGTGCGTTAACGTTTACGTATTGTGAAACAAGTTATTTTATGACTTAACGATAATTAGCACCATTTTAAACTTTTACGCATGCGTTACGTGAACGTGAAACAACCCGCCCTTAATGATAGAAAAAATATTCAATACCTTAAGACAGTGATTCCCAAAGTGGTCCAGGTGGACCCCCAGGGGTCCACGGGAGACTTGCTGGGGGTCTACGTAGGCGTGAACAAAAAATGGGGGTCCATAAGATGTTAATGGGGGTCCACGAAAATTTATCTGCTTTTGATAGTAAGGAGCAAAAATGTAAGCATAGTTTTTATAAGGGCCTACCTACATTGTTTTAAGTACCTATCTAAGCAGATAATATTTTAATAAGGCAAGCGACTGTTACTTGTCCAAACTTGCGTATTCGATATTACGTACAATTTCGTGTACAGACTTGCAAACCGCTATCCGCCCGACAATGCTTAATGCTTGTTCAGACATGAACTTGATCACCACTATAAATACTTGATGCCAAAGGCAAACGCATTCATTCGTTTCCGGAATTTCGAAAAAAGGCGGAATTTGTAAAAAAAGGTGTGAGAAAATTTATATCTGTGTTTGCTAGTGCCGGAGAAAAGTAAGTAACCTACCTTTTTTTGTTATAGTACTTAAGTATTTTGTTTACGTGTACTAGTCGGTTGATCACAACGGCCTGTAACTTAGTAACTTACAGATATATTAATTGTCCTCTTTCGATTTGAAGACAAACACAGCACGTTTTATTCAATTGTTTTTTCACGAGAGAAGCACTGCCTCTCTAAAAAGGCCGAATAAGCAATATTGCAGAGCAATTAATTTTGTAATTTTTCTTGCAAATAACTACTAATTTTATAAAACAGTAATTTCATAATCATTTTAAATTGATTTTGATGTAACTATTTTATCAAAACTATTCCTTTTCGGAAAGAGCGAGCAGTGCGCGGGCGACGGGAAAAGGGCGGGGCTTGAACTTCGATGCCAGTTTGTCACGTTTTAACAATGAAGCCGCAGACAAAAAATACGCAAATACACGGAGCGCGTGAACTCATTGATTTAATAAAATTTTAGTTATCGTTTTTATGGACAATTTTGGGATTTCGACTTTTATTTTTTCCTACACAAATATGATCAGTATTCGATACTGAGTACACCAATTTTTATTTATACTATTAAAAATTAGTGGTAAATTATGTACTTTAAAATTGATACCGTTTTGTGAAAACGTCTGTATTTGTCTCAGCGGTTTATTACTTGGTCCCTTTACAAGCCGTAATTCTATTTCCGCGTGCTGACAAAGGCTGCGGTGTGATACCACCATATTCAGAAAAAAACTTGGTTACTAAAATATTTTTTTTACAGGTAAGGTAACTGACACGAAACATGGCTACAGCAAAGAAAAAATGTCGACAATATAGTGTCGATTATTTGAAATACGGTTTTGTTCCATCAGAGGCAGACAAACAATAATTGCCCATGTGCCTATTATGCAACAAAGTTTTGAGCAATGACTCTATGAAACCATCAAAGCTCGAAGATCATCTAAAAAGGTATCATACTGATAAAATAGGTAAAGATTTAAAATATTTTCAAACATTGAAAGAAAAATATGGAAAGAAGAGAAGAAGAGACCCACCGTGCACAGTATGTTCGCTTCAACATCTCAAAGTAACGATGATGGCTTGCGGGCATCTTACAATATCTCATTATTTATAGCAAAATCTGGAAAACCGCACACAAGAGGTTTTAAAAACTGTTTTGCACAAACCTCCATTTGACGTACTAAATAGAATCCCATTAAGTAACAATACTGTACAAAGACGAATTGATGAAATGAGCTCTGATATCGAAAGCTTTTTGTGCAATCATCTGCACAAAACTCTTTTTTCTATACAACTGGACGAGTCAACGTTACCCAGTAATGAAGCATTACTATTGGCATATGTCCGATTTATTGTTGAGGAAGAAATTCACGAAGAATTGCTATTTGCCAGAACTTTGGAGACTGAAACTAAAGGCGAATCAATATTTAATGTCCTGAGTAATTTTTTTACGGAAAAATTGATCCCATTTACAAACATTATTTCAGTGGCAACAGACGGAGCTCCTGCAATGGTCGGGCGATATCGTGGGTTTATAAGTCATCTCAAAAGAATTATACCAGGATTTACAGCTATTCATTGCGTAATCCACCGACAACATCTTGTGGCAAAACATTTAAGTGACAGGTTGAACCAATCTCTTCATTTTGTAATAAAAGCTGTCAACAAAATCAGAAGCAATGCATTGAATACGCATTTATTTGCTCAATTGTGCGACGAAAATGATGAAGACTTCCAACGACTGCTCTTACATACTGAAGTACGCTGGTTGTCGAAAGGTGCATGCTTAACGAGATTTTACTCTGTTTTCGATTCCATATTAGAGTTCTTAGAAAGTAGAGATCCAGATTTAAAAGAAAACTTGATCAAATTCAAAGCAGACATTGCGTATTTGACAGATTTGTTTAAAAAATTTAATGATATTAACTTGCAGTTACAAGGGGACAGCCTGAATTTAATAAAAACAAAGGGGATAATTTCGGCTTTTCTTGGGAAATTGAAATTAATGAAGCAAAACATTAGTCGGCACGAATTCTCTCAATTTCCAAACTTGTCCCAGGTAGAATATATTGATGAGGATATCCATACCTACAGTCAACATTTAAGTGCCCTGCATGATGACTTCAAAACCAGGTTTGAAGATATACTGACGATGGATATACCACCATGGATCATAAATCCATTTGATGAAACGGAAGTGGCCAATGTTGTATTACAAGAGGAGCTGCTCGAAGGTGAAATTTAGAAAAGGCTACCCAACATTTTGGCTGCAAGCAGAAATACCCGAAAAATATCCTGGACTGCGGGAAATCGCAAGGAAATTTTTAATAGCTTTTCCCTCGTCATACCTTGTCGAAAGGAGTTTTAGTGCCGTTACAAACCTCTTAACAAAAAAAAAGGAGCAAATTAAACATCACAGAGCGGGGGGATTTGCGGTTATTGCTGACAAAAATAAAGCCAAACATTGATCGTTTGCTGACACTCCATCAGATACATCCTTCCCATTAATTAAAATTATGACCTGAACCTATATTACCTTAATATTTTTTTCTTGTAATTCTATTCTTTTAATAAATAAAGTGATATAAAATGTACCATTTTTCGTTTTTATTTTACATATCGGAATATAGGGACAGAACTCAGAAGTGACACAATTTTTATTTTTTGGCGACTTTAAGAATGTGGTAGAAATGTAGCAGCAGGGGTTCCACCGAAACCAGTAAAATTTTGAAAGTTGTCCACGAGAAAAATAAGTTTGGGAACTACTGCCTTAAGATGTAGTGTATCTAGTATTCACTTAATCATTTGGGTTATGATCAAAAGATATAACACAGCAAAATATAAAATTACCTGACGAGGTGGTATCTGTAAGGCAATCATATTTCTAATAGCAGCTTCAGCTTTGTGTTTAATGTATGGGATCGTTTCCTTAAAATTGATGTGCCACAGCTGATACATACATTTACATGACCATTGACCAACCATAGGCTCAGACCCTGTGAAACTTGTACCTAAAACAAAAGATTAGTGAAATTTTAAAGTCAGCTCTTAACTATGTAATTTGATATAAGTTTTTTTTCCATAATTATAAACTAGTGCTTGACCGCAATCCCGCCCGATAGTAAGCAGTGTTGCAATCGTTGATAGTAAAGCGCGCCAGTTTATAAAGATCCTATTCACTCTAAGAAAGTGATCCAAATCAGTATCGTGTAAACGCTCGCCCTTCACCACTATCTAGTGGTTTCGCTGAGAACAAGAAATGATGGAACAAACCTCCCAGGAGCGCAGCTGTCTGTTCATTTAAAAAACTTATGACTGTATGTATGTTAAATAACTAGCATAAGATATTAAATTAAATTATTATTATTATTACACCAGCAAAGCAAAAAGCATTTAAAATGGAAAAGTGGGATGCTTACGGATTATGATATCCTACATTTACTATAATCGCGAAAATTATTCTGCAAAATATTGGCGATTCAGTCTTACCTGGCATAAACCAATACCCGATGACGTACATAGTGATAGGTGTTAAGGCTGCCTAGATATTACTGCGAAGCCGTGCGTACGAATCACGCGGCGCTGCGTGCATCAAACCGGTTTAGTCGAGGAGCTGACCCTCCGCCACCTATGAATGCTCGGAATGCGAACCTACAATTTCATATACTTTGTGATTCATTGTCTATAACGATGTACGCGGTAGTTTACTGGCGCGGGGAATACAATGGAATTTTTAATGTAACAATTATAAGTAACAAAGACTCATACTGTTAGTAAACCTTAAGAACTATGTTGATCAATAATACCGATCTACGTCTTTTGATGTACGATTACGTATTATTTTATAATTAACAAAACATCGAAATATAACCATAATTTGTCACCTAAATATATAAGTATGTTACTTGGTGACACAAAGAACTTATTTATATGCACTGTGTTCACATTTCCGTTTAATGTTTACTTTTTCAAGGTCCACATTTCTTCCAGAGTTCTTATAAATATAATTTATTATATCCGAATCTGAAGCGTCCTTATATACATTTGTTATATATATAGGTATTTTTTTATCGGCTGCTTAAAATTTCTCCTCAGATTCAACTATACCACAACCTAGGTTTCCTTTAAATCCACTTCTAGGGTTTCGTACCTTTCTTTGCACCAATGTGAAACCGTCATTATCCTTCTTGCCAGGAGATCAATAGCAAGCCGAGAGAATGAAATCTCACCAACCTCAAGTGCAAAATTGGGAAGAGCATTGGTTTAGACTTGATTATGGAATGTATTTCTAAACAGGGAAATTATTAAATGAAATTATTATTTAACTCGCAGAGATTTTGCGCCTCAATGAGCGCACTGTTAAAATGTGGTTCGAGAACCGCCGCATTAAAGAAAAAGAACAAGTTGAGAGAATGCAAGTCTCAAAGACGCACCCCGTCGTCTGTGCCATCAGGCCTGTGCATGAACACTCACAACAAATTTACGTGGAACAGTGTTCAGTACTGCCGACAACGTATCCAGTGCCAAGTACAAGTCTACGAGTTCAGTACCAGGAACAATCTTACCACAACCCATTAACGAAGTTCTTTTCAGAAGTGGACATACGAACGGACTCGCCAATCCCAAGTTACCGAACAGAGAAATTCATTTATTTATTTTATTATTTATGTACACACAATAAAATACATATAGATTCAACAAAATGAAGATCTGAGTACAAAGGTACTGCTTATTTCTTAAGAAATTTCTTCCAGCAGACCTGCGAAAGGAGAAGTAAAACAGAAATGTAGACAATAGTGTGTAAGAACAAGGAAGAAATAAAATATGAATATGATAACTATTAAAGTAATAAAATTAAATATACCTAAACATATAAACCTAAAATAATTATATAAGCCAAACCAATAAAACCAAAAATAAGTATACTACTTAAATAAATACATAATACTAAAATATATAAATATGTATAAATAATAAACAAATTCTCACAATATGGTATAGTATTCTAGTTCTTGTCTTTATAACTTTTCATACTACATACAAATTGTATTCTCAAAATATATTTTTTATTTATGTACATTATGCCATTGAATAATAGCCATATGATCAATAAAATTTGTTAGAAATCCTGAGATAAGGTGTAGGTATACTCATTTTTATAAATGACGATATTGGAAGGTACTAGAAGATTTTGATTAAACATCAGTCTGTCTCGTAGTAAGGTGTTTCATTGACTTCATCCTTAAGGGGCAGTTTTAGTACAGAATGCGCAGTGCGGCCCCCGTGCAGTAACGTGGCTGCTATTCCGGAGGAAGCCACTGCCACCGCAATGTTCTTGTCCTTTTTCACATGGGTCAGCAACAAATTTAACAAAAATGTTTTTCCAGTTCCTCCAGGGGCATCAAGGAACAACAGTGCACCATTTTGTGAATCTAATTGCCTTAACACTTGTTCGAATACATGACTTTGTTCCGGAAGTAACTGAGGAACCATTTCGGTCAATTGCTGCTCCAACGCGAAGGCATCGTAATTAAGTTCGCTAATGATGTCGTCGTTTAGTCTGTCGCTTGAACGTGGTGGGTGGGCTGGTTATGGTTATCATTTTCTACCAGACGCAGAGCCTCACATGCCTCTCAATATGTTGCGCATTCTCCACCATTGACAGTTTTAAGATCTCTGTGGCTTGTCGGACTTCGGACGTGGTGTAGCAGCAAACGCAGACAGAAACATTCAAAATTTGTAACGTTAACGGTATATATACGACCCAGGGCATCTGATGCCTTGACCCCTGGCCAATTTTCTACAGGTGAGCCTTGAACGCGGCGTTTCCACTGTCTTCTTGATACGTTTCAAATGTAATAGTGGGGGACTTCAACATACAGCAACGTTTTTGCAAAAGGGTCGATCTGAGAAAGCTCAAAAGAGGCTGTAAGTGTGGTTTTAGGCGGAGATGAGACTCTATCTTGGAAGTTGTTCTCGTTAAAATAGACGCGTTCCCCGTTTTCCAAGTGCACGGCTAGATGAGTGACGGTTGGGTGTCTTTCATGCAGGCGTAATCCAAGGAGCCGCCACGATGCCTCGTTGCTACTAACATGACGTCCTGCCTGAAAACTCTGAACTTCATTAACAGGCTGCGCCCCACCCTCATTTCTAAGATTGAATATGGCCTGGTCGTTTCCCTTATTTATGTACTTGCATATATAATTAATCGCTCGGACGGAACTGCAGGCTTCAACATTAATATGCGAATTAAATATTTTACTTAGAATGGGGGAATATGGTACCACCCAGCTGTTATCTAGATTTTCGAACGCACCGCTGCGAACGTTTACACTAACGGACCGCCCGTCATCTTCGGGAGCCCTGCGTCTATACAACGGGTAGCCTTCATCGTTATGCACTGTTTCTTTTAATAGCTCTCGGGGATATTGTTTCATACATTTTCCGTCTTTCATGCAAGGTGATGCAGCGTTTCGCGAGCCACAGGGACCATGAATCATATTTCTGACGATTGTGTCATATAACTCTTTGTCTTCGACTGGATCAGGAATTTCAGCGCTTATGATATCATCAATCTGGTTGGGGCGCAGTGTTTCTTTTAGCCAAATCAGAATATGCACATGCGGTAAGCCTCGTTTTTGCCATTCTATGGAATACATGTAGCATTGTACATCGCCGAATATTTTTCCTTTAATCATTACTGCCATTAACATCTGAACCTTCAGTTGAAATACTCGAGCGGTTAGGTCATGTTTGTCAGTAGCTCTTTGTTCGGGTATTCATTCTTCTGTTATTTCTTTCCAGGAAGGGTTGCACGTAAAAGTAACAAAAAGATATGGTCGGCCGTATGTTCTTACGTAGGCGAATGCGTCTTGTGTGTACTCGTGCAGGTAGCGGGAGCTGTTAACAAATGAAGAAGGGAGAATAACCATTTTGCCCAAGTCCCTTGGATTTACATTGGCATCGTTACTGACAGCATCTTGCAAGTGGATGTAATTCTCTACTCGGAGTTTTTGTTGATTAAGGGAAATGAAGCGGAGTCGTCGACTTTCAACTTTGACGTACATGTCTACTAAAAATTGATTGAGTAGTTGTCTGCATTGCGAGAGAATGTTACAATCATTTCGTCGAACAATCATGTAATAAGCATAGAAATTCATGCACGATACCTTTTTGTTGGTAAGCGGAACTTTAGTTACTGGATTAATTAACGATATTTCAAAATTGTACCCTTCCTGACCCTTACTAAAAATCAATGGATACTGCAGGGAGTCACAAAACTTATGAGTGTCGGCTACCCGTGTCAAAGTATTATCCCGCGAACGCAGAACAATGTCTCGTGATAAGTACTGGTCACCACACACTACGGCGGCGATCTCGTTAATCACAGGTGCATTATAGCGCCTCTCATGTTCGCCGCGTGGTGTCCGATCAGTGTGGATAACTACCTTATAATTATCTTGAGGCATGTGTTCTAATGCTGTCTTAAACCTTTTTATCAGAATGTTATGCTCATGCAACATTCTTTGTATTTTTAATACAGTATCTCTTTCGACACCTTGAATAAATTGACAGCGGCGGTTTACCTCACATTCTTCTTCACTCATAAAATAAACTTGCAAGAATTTGTGTTGTTCATTGTCTGCCGGATAAAATGAACCTATTCTGTGATAAACCTGGCCCTGAACTATAAAAGTTGGCGAGAAGTCGGGCATTATTATCTCCCTATCGACTCCAAAAGACGTCATTTGAAACACGAATTGTACTTTCTTATCCTGTTTAAAAAGCGACGCGATTCATCAGTGTGACATAAGAATAGAGTTCTGATAGGCTCCTCTGGCTCACCGAGGAATGGAAGGGAAACTTTTCCATTAGAGCAGCACATGCCCGCAGTCTCATCTTTCCAATTTAATGCATTGCAAAATCGACACGCCTTGTCCATGGGCCCGATAATTATGAGTCTGTGATCCTTGTAGTTAACTGAGTGGTCGTAATAAAATGCTGCATTATTAAACACAGACCAAGTATGTCGTTCCATAAGTCCACGACGCCCCGTTTGCAACTCCGCATTTGCGTTTCTTCGAGCCTGTGCCTGTTCAAGGGTTTCGGCAGATCTCAAAGTGGCTTGGCGCTCGGCTGGTTCATCTATACCGAGTTGAGTTAGTTCAGACGTTTTGGCAGCTCTCAAAATCGTTTGACGCTCATTTTGCCTGTCCTGGCGGAGTCTGGTTTGGGCAGCAGTTTCAGAAGCCCTTATTGTGGCCTGACGCATGGCCCGTTCTTCAAGCCTTTGTTGAGTCTGAGCAGGTGATTCAGCGGCTCTTAAAGCGGCTAGACGCTTTACTTGTTCTTGTCTTCTTACTTTCGAATCGTATGATGACTCTTGAGCTCGAGCAACTCTTTTTGCACGAGCTTGAGACGATACCTTCGAAAGGTTAGACTTGCGTTTGCGAGTCATTTTCGAGGTTAACAAAAAATATAAATAAAAAGCCAACACAACAAATCCTAATCGAAATGCAAATCAATACCAAGGAAAGCGAATCAATCCTAAACCTAACAATATGAAATCAAAGACAAATCCTAAACAACAAAACCAAATCGCAAAGCAAATCAGAGGAAACCAAAAGCAGAAACAGTCAAATTAAGAGCAGAAATAACGAAAATGTAATACAGAAATATAGGTACCCCAAATACTACAGGATGACGAGCTGAGTAACAACGCGCCTTAAGATAAAAAAGAAAAACGCAACGATAGCGTGTTCTAAACGTCAAGCAGCGCCACCTAGTATGGTTTGGGTGAACTGTTTTGTATTTGCAGTTTTATTTTCTGTTGTTTTTATTTTTTTTGGCATGTAGTAGTTTTATTATAAAAAATTATAAAATAATGTTATTCTCAATCCTTCAACAAACTACTTTCAACTAACTATATGCTAAAAATCAAGTCGATTCGTTGCTTTATTAGGTTATATATATGAACGATATTTGGACACATACAAATATTCCAGTAATGTCCCTTGGGAACTTGATGTTTTTTTAGGACCAAAAGTAGCCTATGTTACTCTCCATCTTTTCAACTAACTGTATACCAAAAATCAGGTCGATTGATTGCTTAGCTACGGCGTGAAGGAAGGACAAACAAACAAACAAACACACTTTCACATTTATAATATTAGTATGGATTAATTATAACAGAAAAATTATTATTTACATTCTATTTTGTGATTCATCGTCTAAAGCGATGTACGCTGAAGCTTACTGTCATTGTACTACATATACAATCTTATTGTGTCATGTGTACCTTTTGAAACGCCCGCCCTTCACCACTATCTAGTGGTTTCGCTGAGAACAAGAAATGATGGAACAAACTTTCGAGGAGCGCAGCTGTCTGTTCATTTAAAAAACTTATGACTATATGTATGTTAAATAACTAGCATAATACATTAAATTAAATTAATATTATTATTACACCAGCAAAGTAAAAAAGCATTTAATATGGAATTGTGGGATGCTTAAGGATTTTATTCTTCATTTACTATAATCGGGAAAATTATTATTCAGAACATTGGCGATTCAATCTTACCCGGCATAAACCAATACCCAATGACGTATATAGCGAGAGGTGTAAATGGGTGTATCTGCTAAAAACATTTCATAACGTGAAGCTGCCTAGATAGTACTGCGAAGTCATGGGTACGAATCACGCGGCGCTGCGT
The DNA here is from genome assembly GCA_037179545.1 of Sesamia inferens. Lineage (NCBI taxonomy): Eukaryota > Metazoa > Arthropoda > Insecta > Lepidoptera > Noctuidae > Sesamia > Sesamia inferens. Next base: position 12,656,584 of record CM073930.1, read on the forward strand.
GCATCAAACTGGTTAAGTCGAGGCGCTCGCCTTGTTATCAGTAACTGACCCTGAGGAGAACTCGGACTTGTTCTGGTTCAGGTTAGGGCTTGATATATAAATCTGATAATTACTGTTTTAGATGAAATTGTAATATTTGTATGTAGTTTCTGTAATTATTATTGTAAATAAAAATTGTATTCTTAAAATATGTTTTTTTTTGTTTACGTTATTCCGAAGACACATATATTCAATTAAAATAATAAGCATCCTGAATTAAAGTTCCATATCGCGTGTGGTTAAGCTAGATTAATTTTATCTGGCGAAATTTTGATTTTACGAAATTAATTTTACATAAGCATAATTGTCTTTAATCGAATATTTTCATACCATAAATATTATAAATAATGATTGCTTTGTGGAATTTAATAAAAATCTTGGCACGCTGTCAGAGAAAAGACATGATTAGACAGGTTTCCGTATTTCTTAAATTTTTCAACAGACATTGTTTGAACCAAAGAGAGTATTTGCCGTCCTAACCTTTAACACTTTGTAGAAAAAAATAATTCTTTGATCTTTTATTAAAGAGATAAACAATATGTATATCTAAATTGATGCAAAATTTTAAAATCATGATTTGTCATCCGAAACTTCTTTAGAAAAACAGGAATTATGGAATCCGTATATAAATGATGGAGTTATGCACGAACATAATATATACATGATTAGTAGAATAGCAGAATCATAAAAGCATTCGAATTGCGTACCTACTCCGTTTAAAGACTGAAGTCACAAATTTTAAATAATAATATTTTTACAAAACAGGTTTGCGCTTCTTATCAGCTAATCCAGTGAAAGTTGGTGACTCATTAGCTAACCACCTCGTCAAAAGGGTCTGTTGTGCACATATAAGGCCACGGAAAATCTGGACATTCATTATTAGTAGCTGAGCTTTCGCTATCAACATCAATTACTTCTTCTTACATCAATATCTACAATGGATATAATATACAATATTGGCAACGGCAATTGCGGAGATACTTCCTGCAACCAAATGCAGAATACAAATATGCTGCAGAATATTACGGTAAAGTTTTTCCATTGTTTTCAATGTTTAGTTATAGAATTTATTAATATCACATTAACTTGCACCAGAAGTCTCTTTATAATTTTATACCCTAACATCTTAGGACTTGACACTAAGCAGTCATAATAATACTAATATGAATGTAATTAATGCTTATGTTTTTTTTTCTTTGCAGCCTCCTGTGCCGAACGGGTTACCAATCACGTCAGTCCCGGTGTCTAACTCCAATTATCCCGTTGATTACCATGGCAATAGCGTCAACAACATCAACCCGTTGGACTACACACCATACTCAGAAAATTTTGAAATAAATATACCTAACGGATATTTAAATTTAAACAATGAAATGAATCCGCAAATCATAGATGGGACAAATCTTACTCAAAATGGTCAGAATATTGAAAGGCTATTTAGTTTTAATCAACCAGCTCTCGGAGAATTCGTTTCTCCATCACGAACCTGGGCCAGCACTAAAACATACGAAAAGAGAAAGAAAACAAAGCGCACCAGAACGACATTCACCACAGAGCAGCTGATTCGGTTGGAAAAAGAATACTCTAATTCGAAATACCTAAATGCTGTTCGTAGAAAGGAACTCGCGAATATGCTGCATCTCAATGAACGCACCATCAAGATATGGTTCCAAAATCGCCGTATGAAGGAAAAAAGAGACCGAGTCGGGAGTATCCAAGACTCTGAAGGCATTAGGATGTCACCCGATACGAGCACTTTTAACGCACGGTTACCAATTCATGAAGGGGAATGCCAGGCGCAGTACCAGCAGCCACATTTGCCGGTGCACACTTACCAGCCTCCAGGGCCCCAATTCTGTAAACTAAACTGTTGATAATGGCAATGTTTATACATAATGTAAATTTAATTTTGGCCATACTAAGCTGCGCATAAGTTGGTAGCATTGTTTAACTTCCTTTTTTGTCGTCGTTGTTGTTGAAGCTCGCTACAGATAACATTGTATCAAGCTATCTTTAAAGTAATTTAATAAATACAGTTTGTTCACAAGTTTATGCTTTTATTCGATATTAACAACAGGTTATGGGCCCAGGCACATAATCCTATACTGATTACACGAATCGAATAAAGCTACGACGTTATTGATTAATCATCGGCAAAAGTGAGGTTATCTAAAGCCGCACGCGTGGCGTCAGCGATCGTCGACACGCCGAGAAGGATAAATACTTGTTCCGGATTAAGAACGAACGAGGTTGGAGATGGAGTCAAATAATAATGTCAACGTGCTCAAACTGGAAGGTTCCAGAAATTGGAACATTTGGAAATTCCAAACAATGGTATTACTGAGAGGCAATGGATGGCTGGACATTGTGGAGGGAAGATGTGTAAAGCCCGAGGATGGTACAGAAAAATCTACCTGGGAAACAAAAGATGCCAAAGCGCAGACAATGTTGGTTACACGCATGACTGAAGAGGCCATGTTACACATCATCACCTGCACAAGTTCAAGTGAAATGTGGAGAAAACTCCAAAGCGTCTACGAGCAAAAGACTGAAACTAGTGTCCATATATTACAACAGAGATTCTTTCAGTACAAGTATGAGAAAGGCACTAATATGTCAGTTTTCCTGTCCAAAATTCAAGAAATGCAAAACCAGTTAAAACAGATGGGGGAAGAAATTACTAACAAATTTGTAATAACGAAAGTACTGATGTCACTGCCAGATGAATACAAACATTTTGTATCAGCGTGGGAATCTGCTCCTGATGAAAAGCAAACTATCGAAAACTTGGTAGCCAGGTTACTAATTGAAGAGGAGAGAGTAAAAGGAAAGAACGAAGATATTCAGCAAAATTCTTCCTCATCCGCCTTCGTCGTGAAAAATAAGAGTAATGTAAAGTGTCACACCTGTGGCAAAGTGGGACATTATCAAAGTGCTTGCAAAAACAATAAGAACTGTTACTACTGTGGAAAAATAGGACATTACAAGGCGCAGTGTCGGTTTAAGAAACTTAAAGAAAATAAGTTTGAGGAGAAAACAAAGAGTAACGCATTCATAGTGTCTAACTCGTCATATGAAGTGCAAAAATCAAGGTGGTTAGTCGACTCTGGTGCTAGCGAACATATGTGTCGGGATCGTGTATTGTTTACTACATTCTCAAGTACTTTACAAAAATCGGTGATCGTCGGTAATGGCGCTGTAATTAGTGTGCTCGGTTGCGGACAGATGGCGGTGCAAGTATCGGACGGAACCGACTGGGTGAAGACGACCATAAACAATGTATTGTACGTTCCGGAATTAGAGACGAATCTGTTCTCTGTCAATCGCGCCACAGACAAAGGCTACGTCATGATGACAGATGACAGCTCATGCAAATTCTACAAGTCTGGAAAGATTTGTGCAGTAGCGGAACGAGTTGGAAGTTCATATTATTTAGATTTGCGTTTTAAACGACAGTGCGAGATTGCAAGCAATGCTAATTTGGTGCAGAACGATTTAAATGAATGGCACAAAAGACTGGCGCATCAGAACTTTGCCTATGTGAAAGATATTTTGCACAAAAACAATATCACTGTGAAACAAATTTCTAAGCCGGAGTGTGAAAGTTGTTTGGCTGGAAAAATTCATCGTTTGCCATTCGAAAAGAGTAAATATGTAAGTGCAAAGACATGTGAGCTAATCCATGCTGACACGTGTGGTCCAATGGAAGAAGATTCAGTTGGTGGGTCAAAATACTTTGTAATACTGAAGGATGATTACTCAAACTTTAGAAGTGTTTACTTTGTAAAAACAAAAGACAGTATTAAACAGTGTATTGAGAACTTCTTAAATAAGGCTGAAAATATGACTGGTAATAGAGTGAAGCTGTTTCGAAGTGACAATGGTCTAGAATTTGTAAATAAAGAAGTGAAGGAAATGTTTTTAAAACGTGGAATAACACACCAAACTACAGTACCCTATACCCCAGAACAGAATGGGAAGGCTGAGAGGGAAAACAGAACTTTAGTAGAAGCGGCAAGAACCATGTTATATGAAGCAGATTTACCAAAGAAACTTTGGGCGGAGGCCATTAATACGGCAGCGTTTGTCCTGAATAGAACTGGGAAGAGTAATGAAAATGGAAGGTCTCCATTTGAAGTATGGACTAATAAAAAGTTCGATATTCACCAGTTGAGAGCATTTGGTTCCGAAGTATTTGTGCATATACCAAAAGAAAAAAGAAGGAAATGGGACAAGAAAGGTGAAAAAGGGTTGATGGTTGGATATGAAGAGGATGTGAAAGGATATAGAATTTATTTTACACAAAAGAATAAAGTGGAAACAAAAAGAGACGTAATTTTCTTAAACAAAGATTGTCATAAAGAAGAAAATCAAATGAAAGAAGCTAAAGAAACAGAATCAACAATGATCATGAATTTGGAACAGGACTTTGAGCAAGACCACAACCAAGAGGCGGTTGTAGACCAGTTAACCGCTGAGGTAGATAAAACTACAGAAGTAAACCATACAATCTGTAATATTGAAGATGATGAGAAATCCAGCAGTGATAGTGAGTACTTACCATGCAGTGATGAAGAGGGCTTGCTAGAAGAAATCAGTTCACCCAGAAGAGAAAGAAGTAGGCGCGTGAGGAAACAAACTTCTTTCTATAAGTGTAATAATGTGCAGTTGAACCAAAGTGAGAGTGAGCCAGTTACATACAGTGAGGCCATGCAAAGTTGTGATGCTGGCAAGTGGCGTGAAGCTATTGCACAGGAACTACAAAATCTAAAAGACAATAATACATTTGAATTTTGTGATGCACCGGTGAACGCGAAAGCGGTAAGCAGCAAGTGGGTTTTTAAGATTAAAAATATAAATAGTACTAAACAGTATAAAGCTAGATTAGTTGCAAGAGGGTTTGAACAACAAGATGTGTTTGATTTCAATGATATTTATGCTCCAGTCGCAAGGTTATCTACCTTCAGACTATTTGTAGCAGTAGCAACTAAGTTAAATTTACCTATTTATCAGATGGACGTAACAGGGGCGTTTCTATATGGAGATATAAAAGGGGATGTATATGCTGCATTACCAGAAGGGGCTTATTTTGGAAATAATAATATTGTAAAATTAAAAAAATCCTTGTATGGGTTGAAAAGTTCACCCAACAGTTGGAATCGAAAATTTAATTCTGTTATTATAAACGAAGGGTTTTTAAGGTCAAAATGTGACTCATGTTTATATACAAGGTATAATGGCACTAGTAAAACTTTTGTATTATTATATGTTGACGACTTGTTGATATTTGGCACAGATACACACGAGATTACAAAACTAAAAATTGCATTGAATAATAAATTTAAAATGAAAGACTTAGCATTTTGTAGAATTTGTAGAATTTGGTGACAACCTATTATTGATACATTATTGTGTCTAAAAATAAATATTTACTTACAATCATGACATTCAGAGAATGGTAGCCTTTTCGGTTATAATATCGCTCTGCATGAAGAAAGCGACATGTGTGTTTTATTTATTTAATAAAAGAAAAATTTGTTTTCTTATCGGTCACCACGCTCAAAAAGTGTAACTTGAATTAATATCAAAGAAAAAGAAATACTGCATAAATAAAATAAATAAATAATTATAATTGCATAAATTGATACAAAATGCTATGCAATAGCTTTATCGCGGCAGTCCCCGAGTGCCACACGTCTTTTTTTTTTTTTAAGTTTGTTGATTTTTGTTTTAAATTTATTGTTAGTGTTTATAAAAATATACCAATTTTATTTTTTTATTTAGATAGGTAGTCAATTGCTATTTGTATTTAAAATATATAACATTAGAATCATCTTGTTTTTTAATGACTTGCCTGATATTGTAGCTGATGCTCCATTTCTTCTTCCTCGCTTGTGACTGGTACCCTGCAGCGGTTAGCAATGTTGTGTAGCATGCAACATGCATTTATTATTTTCCCAGCAGTGATGGGTCATAGTGTAATGCTCTTGCTGCTAACAAACATCTGAAAACGGATTACAGTTATTATTATTTATCTGGAACATACATCATCATATCACCTCATACATATCTTCTCTAAGAAGCTGGTTTAGACTGTAGTAGCATGTCTGGGACTTAACAAATAAATATTATATAAATGTATGGATGTTAATTATAGGTATTATATTATATATAAAATATCAAACCTAAATCGAGCCTTCAATACTCCTATGCAATGTTCCACTGTGTCGCGTGTTGACACATGAACTTTGTAATAATTGTGTTCAGCAGTCCCCTCCTTTGTATCCAAAATAGGTGTCATTATAGTCGGCCGTAAAGGATAACCACTATCACCTAAAATTGATATATAATTGATTACTACTCCTTTAGATTATTGTTATTATTTAGTTAGGTCTGTGATCTTATAATAAATAATATGTAATTGATACCTAACATAAGCACTTCCTCCCCAGCGCTTGACACCTCATTTAGATGCTGACTCAGTGGGTGTTTGCCACACCATAGAATCATGTGCTGAACCGGGCTGCTTGCATCAACACACAATATATTTAACTCTGCATCACAAATCTGTAATAAAGTTTATTATACTTAAGTTAATATTTAGCATATTAACTTAAGTATAATAAACTATATTACAGATTTATAGAATTTGGTGACAACCTATTATTGATACATTATTGTGTCTAAAAATAAATATTTACTTACAATCATGACATTCAGAGAATGGTAGCCTTTTCGGTTATAATATCGCTCTGCATGAAGAAAGCGACATGTGTCCCATCAATACAACCCAGTACACCCGGGAAACCAAAATATGAGTAAAATCTGTAAATAATAACATAAACAAACACATATTGTTTGTTTATGTTATTATTTGCCGAGTTAAATATATTGTGTGTTGATGCAAGCAGCCCGGTTCAGCACATGATTCTATGGTGTGGCAAACACCCACTGAGTCAGCATCTAAATGAGGTGTCAAGCGCTGGGGAGGAAGTGCTTATGTTAGGTATCAATTACATATTATTTATTATAAGATCACAGACCTAACTAAATAATAACAATAATCTAAAGGAGTAGTAATCAATTATATATCAATTTTAGGTGATAGTGGTTATCCTTTACGGCCGACTATAATGACACCTATTTTGGATACAAAGGAGGGGACTGCTGAACACAATTATTACAAAGTTCATGTGTCAACACGCGACACAGTGGAACATTGCATAGGAGTATTGAAGGCTCGATTTAGGTTTGATATTTTATATATAATATAATACCTATAATTAACATCCATACATTTATATAATATTTATTTGTTAAGTCCCAGACATGCTACTACAGTCTAAACCAGCTTCTTAGAGAAGATATGTATGAGGTGATATGATGATGTATGTTCCAGATAAATAATAATAACTGTAATCCGTTTTCAGATGTTTGTTAGCAGCAAGAGCATTACACTATGACCCATCACTGCTGGGAAAATAATAAATGCATGTTGCATGCTACACAACATTGCTAACCGCTGCAGGGTACCAGTCACAAGCGAGGAAGAAGAAATGGAGCATCAGCTACAATATCAGGCAAGTCATTAAAAAACAAGATGATTCTAATGTTATATATTTTAAATACAAATAGCAATTGACTACCTATCTAAATAAAAAAATAAAATTGGTATATTTTTATAAACACTAACAATAAATTTAAAACAAAAATCAACAAACTTAAAAAAAAAAAAGACGTGTGGCACTCGGGGACTGCCGCGGTAAAGCTATTGCATAGCATTTTGTATCAATTTATGCAATTATAATTATTTATTTATTTTATTTATGCAGTATTTCTTTTTCTTTGATATTAATTCAAGTTACACTTTTTGAGCGTGGTGACCGATAAGAAAACAAATTTTTCTTTTATTAAATAAATAAAAAGTTAATATTATTTAAAATATTTTTATTATTTTACAATACATGTGGGTTTTATTACCTTACAGTAGCTGTTGGTTATTCAGGAATATTTATCATTGAAACTATAGGTTTATGATAACTGAAATAAGAAACATAAGTTTGCGACTTAATATCCTCTAAATACCTAGAAAATACCGCGTCAATGGTGGTCCAATATTTTGTTGTGGACTATTGTGGATCATTATTCATTTTCAAATTCAATGTTTTTGATAGAAAAGTTGTCAACCGCTCTGATTTTTTATCAGCGAAGTTAATGTTGAAATCGCCAGCCAAGATAAGTGGAAATTTATTACCATTTGTACCAAGTATTTTCGAGCCTTCTTCAGTGTACTCCAGTAAAGTGCGATGAATAAAATGCTCTACCTCGTCCAATTTTGGATTCGGAGAAATGTAAATTGCTACCATAACTATTTGTAGGCCATTTCTAAGTTTGCATAAGCACGCACAAATATCTCCAACAACTGAGCGCCTAACATTAACATCGCTAACGTGTGCAATATTTATTTCAATATTCGGAGTCATAATATTAGTAATATCATTTTTATTTTGGTAAATAGCTACCCCACCTTTTGAAACAGTATCTCGTTTGAACTGAACAATACAATTAAAATTAGGTATTTCAATTGAATTATCATGCGTCATGCAAGTTTCGGTAAGAAGTAACACATTTGTTTGTCTCGTAACTGAATCTTGTAAATCGTATTTATGACTATTTAGACTTTGGCAGTTGAAAGTCATTATTGAAATGCCATTTCTATTACTAATGAAATCTAATACACTTTGAGCAATCGTCTGAACACTATTTAAAGACAGTCTTTTGAATTCTTGCAACAATTGAAAAAACGGCCGCGTGAGCACTTTTTACTCTATAAAATCACGCGCTTTTATTTAGTAAACAACACTATAAATAATTTAAAAGTCCAATGAAAAATTAGCGTGACATTCATCTTAGCTTTTCCGTTAAAAAAAAAGCTATTTTATAAAAACACTACTAAATTAATTTGAATAAAAGTACTTAATTATATGAAAAGTTTTTAAGGTAGCCATGACAACGTCGATGACGTCTATGACGTATCTCTATAGAAGACCTATTTCAGAGAGAAAATTAATCGCAAGTTTAGCACATCGCGACTATCAGTAACATGGCAAGTGTGTAGAACTGAGTTCGCGCCCTGCAATATGCATGCTCTTTTTGAAAATCTATAAATTGTTTTCAAAAGATGTAGTCGCACGCACACAAACATACCATGCCGAAGACTGCCGAACTGAAACGACGTTAGACGATGGGGAGCGTGAGGTTTTTTCGTTACGGAATTTCTGGATTCGGTCCCCGCGCTCAAGGCCCGCGATAGAAGCTATGCAATAGCTTAAAAATACATCAAATCTGTAAATGTGTAACTGATTTTACCTATGATGTACATGCTGTTGGTACCTAGTGATAACCAACAGCGTGTAAATCATTAGTAAAATTAATCTTCTCAGTTACACATTAAAAGTATATAATTCTAAGTATCTACAATCACACTAGCATTTTAAGAAATCTAATCAGTCTTATTTATTAATTAATCACAGGTTGTAGATCAGACAAGAAGCATGGAAAATCCGGGGCACCACCGTGTCAACCCAGAGCTGCAAAGAGGCCGGGCGATTCAGCAGTCGCTCATTTCAAGGCTGTGGAGAGAACACCAAATTTAATTGACAAAATTAAAAGAGTTTTACAATTTTCCAGTTTTGTTTTTTATATTTTATTTATCAGCCAAAAGGCTGCCACTAATGGATATAAGATATAAGCTAAGGTTCAATAGCCCAGGCTTCCCTTCTTACAAATAAAATAACGTGACATAACCATCAGTGTAAAAATTAAATAATTTCATAGTGATTATCAACAAAATCAGAAGGCACACTGAAAAGTAAGGTGTTCAGTGCCTTATCGACCCTGACGATTATAACCTTTTTTTTCAGACTTACAAGTTAATACAAATTATATAATACATACAGTTTGTGGGGCGTTTTGAAGCACAATGGTTATTGGCTCTCTTAGCCTCTCTGCTATTGCCTCTAATGCAGCTGCCAGTCTATTAGTGGCTTGGGCGTGCTCCCTTGTTGCCTCTGTGCTCAAACGCTCCATTGCCTCCAGCCTTGCAGACGCCTCTTGCGTAGTAACATATTCTGTTAGATAAATTTAAAATTTTACAGCAACAAAACATGGGGCAGGCAAATAATGAAATAGAAATAAGATTAATACCCACCACTTCTGTTAACTTCCAAAGGACTTCTCTGTGCGCGGCGTCGACGTCGCCTCAGAGCTGGCAAAGACTGCCGCGATGCAGGAGCAGTAGTAGGTGTGCTAGGTTCCAGCATCCTCTCAGCCTCCTGGCTTGTTATGGGTCCTACTCCTGACAGTTGCAGCTCAGGCTGAGATATTGGCAACTCCAGTACTGCATCAGTGTTATGTGCAATATCTGTATCTAGCTGTAAAAGGAAAAATTGTTAGTATCCATTTCAAATAAAATGAACAAAAGATAATTTTAATATAATATAAAACACACCATTTGCACCACCTCTTCTACATTTTGACTGTTTTCCTGTGTAATGAAAATACAAACATTATTCATATGGCTAGCTATAATTATATAGCAAAAAAAAAAAAGTTTCAGTATTTAATAATGTATTGCATTCCATAATGTGTACACAATAGTTGTTGTAATAAAATATAGAATCAATTATATGAACCCTGTTGGGCACAGCAAAGTACTTTATTTTTTAATAGGAGAGAGGATGAAGAAGCTCTTGTTAAGGAAAAACAATATAAATAATAAATAAAATAGTATCATTAAAGAACTGTATTTTATGCTTTAGTGGTATTTATATAGTGGTATACTAAATTTTATTTTCATAATATATATGTATATATTGCATGAATGACATTATTATCCTTATTAATATTAATCATAATAAACTACTTAAATATTTTCAATTTTATTGAGTAGGTATTGTATAATGTTATTAATATAAATTGTGTACTCATTAGCACAATCAATTTCAAACTAACAGTATATAAGTGTTTACATATACTTTTTTTAAATTTAAGTGTTTTAAAAGAAATTTATTTTCTAGGCTAGAAAAATGAAAAATGGAATGTAGGTAATACATAGAAAAGGTTTTTTATTGTTGGTTTAAATAAGGGGAAGAAAAGTCAGATTTAAAAAAAATGCCCCGTTAAACTATTATATTCTTATAATAAATATGAAGAGGAAAACTCACAGCTAGAGGAATCTGCACCATCTCCACTGAAGCTTGGCTGCTTTGCTGTAAAGTGAAAAAAAATAGTGTCTTATTTGTATGTCTTCCAACTCATTGACCTTAAATAATGATATTAATCCAATGCGGTATATGTTTTTGAATTAAAATCAAGGGAAAGTAAGTGGAAGGCTGACATCAAAGTATGTTGTCTGTACTGCTGGGTACCTAGCATTAACCATGCCCAGTGCCCAGCAAAACCATTACATATCCCTCACCTATACGAATATTCAATTTTTCAAATTTAAGTTATAAAACTCACAGACTGTGACATGATGAGAGGATTATGGCGGACCCCTGGTAAGGGCTCCCCTATGTCGCGTCCAAGTATATTGTACAGCCTCTCTTGTATAGGTGAAAGCTTTTTCAAGCTTGATGGTCCCCCTCCTAAAAGCCAGATTATTAACAATTGAAAACTACACAGTTGTAAATAACTATTAAGGTAAAACTTAATGATAATTATTATTGGAGTGATAATTACATAAAATTATTATTATGCACCCACTTGTAGCTGACATATCAGCCTTCTCCATTTTATTTTTTTTTAGAACTTTAGATTTGTACTCATTGTAGTACTGAAAAAGGTAGTAAAAGAACAATGTAAGTATAGGGCATTTAAAAATATACATAAACAAGAGTAAGTAGGTATCTTATTCTTACCAGTCTCCATTGATCTGGCGTTTTTTGCACACAGTTTGCAGAGACGCTGTTGAGTACAGTAGAACATTCCTCCCAAAGCCGCCTAGCCAGACTGCGACCTTCTTTGCTCCTGTTGCAATAGCCAAGAGCCAACTCTCGGTTGAACTCTAAAAAATCCATGAGAGCCGAGAGTTGGTTAACGCTTACATTTCCCACGATATTGTCGACCCTAAAATGAAGTTATGTGTAAGTTCATATCATAACTCAAAAGTTATTGTAAAAAAATTTAAAACACTTCACCAAACTTATGTTACTATAAATTCTTACTTACCTTTTCGCACTGTTGAATGAAATTAGGAATCCAAAAATTTGCTAAAGTGCCGTCGGAATTGAGCGATGGCGGCGGGCTCTTATCTATCTGTGATAAAACTATTGGAAGAACTTGATTCGGTTCTTATTTTACTTCCTATTAAAAATAAAGAAAGTTGAGTCTATTAATCTAGAATTCTAGAGTAACAAGAAAACGCTTTTGAAACCAAAACAGCCGTTCAAAGTTTTGTTTGTTTAAGTTTTCTTTTTTGTTCTAAGATTCTGGCTCGGTTACTAGACCTTTAAGCCAATTATGGTTTTAGAATGTCAATAACAAAATTGTTGTGATAAAAATCTTTTTCTTTTTTAAGTAAAGGCACGTTTTTAGTAAAATTTAATGTTTTTGATAATAAAACGGTCTTAAATTATTAAAACAACCATTTAATATAAAGATTTTATTGTTAAAAAAAGATTTTAGTAAGTAATAGCTTTGGCGCACCTCTATAATCGCATGGTAGGTTTTTTGTTAGCAACACTAAAAATGATTGTGCTGATACAATATAGAGATACTATAGACACACTACAGAAACGTTATTGAAGTTGTTGTAGAATGCCCTATTTGCAACAGTCGCAAAATAATTCCTATAGTGTGTCGATAAAATATCTATGGCATGTTGCTTAAGACAAAGTTACAGAATTGAGGCCCAGTTAATGAAGTCCAGCAATATAACGTACCGATAACTATGCATGTGGGAGAATGCCAGGCGCAGTACCAGCAGCCACATTTCCCCGTGCAACCATACCATCAGCCTCCGGTTACTGAAGTCCAGCAATTGTTCTCAGAATCGGAACCACAAGCGAATCCGCCCAGCTCAATTGAGGAGAATTCGGACTTGTTCTGGTTCAGGTTGGGGCTTGATTTATAAAGTTGATAATTACTGTTTTAGATGAAATTGTAATATTTGTAAATATGTAGTTTCTGTAATTATTATTGTAAATAAAAATTGTTTTCTTAAAATATGTTTATTTTTTGTTTACGTTATTCCGAAGACACATATATGTAATTAAAATGTTAAACATCCTGAAATAAAGTTCCATATCGCGTGTGAATAAGCTGGATTAATTTTATCTTGCAAAATTTTGATGTTCCTAAATTAATTTCACATAAGCGTAAAAATTTGGTATAATTGTCTTTAATCGAATATTTTTATACCATAAACATTATAAATATAATGATTGATTGAATTTAAATAAAATATTGGCACGCTGTCAGAGAAGAGACACATGTTTCCGTATTTCTTAAAAATTTTAACAGACACTTTTTGAACCAGAGAGGGTATTTGATAATTGGAACTACCGTCCTAACTGGTTCAAAGGAATCATGTAGTTCATTGATTGCGTCATAGAAAAAATATTTATAATAATATTAATTATAACAGAAAAATTATATATTACATTCTATTTTGTGATTCATCGTCTAAAGCGATGTACGCTGAAGCTTACTGTCATTGTACTACATATGCAATCTTATTAAGTTATGTGCACCTTTTGAAACGGCCGCCCTTCACCACTATCTAGTGGTTTCGCTGAGAACAAGAAATGATGGAACAAACTTTCGAGGAGCGCAGCTGTCTGTTCATTTTAAAAACTTATGACTATATGTAGTATGTTAAATAACTAGCATAAGACATTAAATTAAATTAATATTATTATTACACCAGCAAAGTAAAAAGCATTTAATATGGAATTGTGGGATGCTCAAGGATTTTATTCTTCATTTACCTACTATAATCGGGAACATTGGCGATTCAATCTTACCCGGCATAAACCAATACCCAATGACGTATATAGCGAGAGGTGTAAATGGGTGTATCTGCTAAAAACATTTCATAACGTGAAGCTGCCTAGATAGTACTGCGAAGTCATGGGTACGAATCACGCGGCGCTGCGTGCATCAAACTGGTTAAGTCGAGGCGCTCGCCTTGTTATCAGTAACTGAACCTGAGGAGAACTCGGACTTGTTCTGGTTCAGGTTAGGGCTTGATATATAAATCTGATAATTACTGTTTTAGATGAAATTGTAATATTTGTATGTAGTTTCTGTAATTATTATTGTAAATAAAAATTGTATTCTTAAAATATGTTTTTTTTTGTTTACGTTATTCCGAAGACACATATATTCAATTAAAATAATAAGCATCCTGAATTAAAGTTCCATATCGCGTGTGGTTAAGCTAGATTAATTTTATCGGGCGAAATTTTGATTTTACGAAATTAATTTTACATAAGCATAATTGTCTTTAATCGAATATTTTCATACCATAAATATTATAAATAATGATTGCTTTGCGGAATTTAAATAAAATCTTGGCACGCTGTCAGAAAAAAGACATGATTAGACAGGTTTCCGTATTTCTTAAATTTTTCAACAGACATTGTTTGATCCAAAGAGGGTTTTGCCATCCTAACCTTTAACACTTTGTAGAAAAAAATAATTCTTTGATCTTTTATTAAAGAGATAAACAATATGTATATCTAAATTGATGCAAAATTTTAAAATTATGATTTGTCATCCAAAACTTCTTTAGAAAAACAGGAATTATGGAATCAGTATATAAATGATGGAGGTATGCACAAACATAATATATACATGATTAGTAGAATAGCAGAATCATAAAAGCATTCGAATTGAGTACCTACTCCGTTTAAAGACTGAAGTCACAAATTTTAAATAATAATATTTTTGCAAAACAGGTTTGCGCTTCTTATCAGCTAATCCAGTGAAAGTTGGTGACTCATTAGCTAACCACCTCGTCAAAAGGGTCTGTTGTGTTATTATTATCTGTTATTATTATTATTTAGGTGACATATTATGGTTATATTTAGACGTTATGTTAATTATAAAATAATACGTATTCGTACATCAAAAGACGTAGATCGGTATTATTGATCAACATAGTTCTTAAGGTTTACTAACAGTATGAATTTTTGTTACTTGAATAAAGATATTATTATTTATTTATTTATAATTGTTACATTAAAAATTCCATTGTATTCCCAGCGCCAGTAAACTACCGCGTACATTGTTATAGACAGTGAATCACAAAATATAATATGTAATTGTAGGTTCGCATTCCGAGTACTCATGCGCGGCGGAGGGTCAGTTACTGATAAAAACGCGAGCGCCGCGACTAAACCGGTTCGATGCACGCAGTGCCGCGTGATCAAGGCAGCTTCACGTTAAGAAATGTTTTTAGCGGATCCACCCATTTACACCCCTCGCTATATACGTCATTGGGTATTGGTTTATGTCAGGAAAGATTGAATCGCCAATGTTCTGAAGAATAATTTTCCCGATTATAATAAATGAAGAACACAATCCGAAAGCACCCTACTTTTCCATTTTAAATGCTTGTTGATTTGCTGGTGTAATAATAATAATAATCATTTAATTTAATGTCTTATGCTAGTTATTAAAGATACATATATGCATATGTTTTTTAAATGATCAGACAGCTTCGCTCCTGGGAATTATGTTCACGATACTGATTTCACTCGATCACTTTGTTAGAGTGAATAGACTCTTAATAAACTGGCGCCCTTTACCGTCAACGATTGCAACACTGCTTACCATCGGGCGGGATTGCGGTCAACCACTAGTTTATAATTATGGAAAAAAACAAATCAAATTTCATAGTTAAGAGGTGACTTTAAAACTTCACTAATCTTTTCTTTTAGGTACAAATTTCTAGTGATAATTTTATGTGCCATGCATGTTGGACCAGTGCTTGGGATTAGGTAGGACATCCTACAAGGTCTGAGCCTATGGTTGGTCAATGGTCATGTAAATGTATGTATCATCTGTGGCACATCAATTTTAAGGAAACGATCACATACATTAAATACAAAGCTGAAGCTGCTATTAGAAAATTTCGCGGGGCGATGATGCAGATCTGCGACGCGTCCATGCCCCGCGTCCGCCAACAGTCCGCAAGGCGCAACGTGTACTGGTGGAACGACGACATTGCGCGGTTGCGCGTCCAGTGCGTCGCGGCTCGCCGCCAGTACACGCGCTACCGGAGACGACGTCGACGGGATCCCGTCGAGGAGGCCGCGTTGTATGGGGTGTACTGCGCGGCCCAGGAGACTCTGTGGCTGGCCATCGGCGACTCCAAGTCGCGGGCCAGGGAAGAGCTGCTGGGGTCCCTAGATCGGGATCCGTGGGGGCGATCCTACCGTTGGGTACGGGGCAAGTTGCGTCCCTGGGCGCCCCCACTGGTGCAGAGTATGCAACCCCAGCTGCTGGAGGCGGTGGTATCCACCCTCTTCCCTGAGCGGGCGGGACATGTTCCCCCGGCGATGGTTTCACCCTCAGCCACAGACTCTCCAGAAGAAGAGGGCACCGATGTCCCCGTGGTGACGCAAGCAGAGACGGGAGCGGCCGTGTCGCGGCTCCGGGCCAAGAATAAAGCGCCCGGACTCGACGGAGTTCCTGGCCGAGCTCTCGTCCTTGCTCTGAAGGAGCTAGAGCCCCAGCTGAGGGGGCTCTTCACGGCATGCTTCGAGCAGGGTCAGTTTCCCAGTGTGTGGAAGGAGGGGAAGCTGGTCCTGCTCAGAAAGGAGGGGCGCCCCGCGGACTCGCCGTCCGCGTATCGGCCCATAGTGCTGCTCGACGAGGCGGGCAAACTTTTTGAGCGTATAATCGCAGATCGCCTCGTCGGCCACTTGTTGAACCTGGACGACAACCAGTTCGGTTTTCGTCGAGGGCGCTCCACCATAGATGCCATTAAGCGCGTGAGAGCCCTGGCGGAGGATACGGTGTCCCGGGGTGGGGTGGTGTTGGCGGTGTCTTTAGACATTTCCAACGCCTTCAACACCCTACCCTGGAGCTGTATTAGGGAGGCCCTGAAATACCATCGGGTGCCTCCCTACCTCCGCCGCATAGTAGGGGCTTATCTGGAGGACAGATGCGTCATCTATCGGGGACGTGACGGTGCCGGTCGGCACCAAATGTCGTGCGGTGTTCCACAGGGATCGGTCTTGGGACCGCTCCTGTGGAACATCGGCTACGACTGGGTGCTGAGAGGCGAGCTCCCTTCGGGCGCCAACTTGACGTGTTATGCGGACGACACGCTTGTCACTGCCCGGGGGAGCTCGTACAGGGAAGCGACGTTGATAGCCACGGCTGCGGTTTCACAGGTGGTGAACCGCATCCGACGCCTGGGCCTGGAGGTGGCCCTTGACAAGTCGGAGGCCATGGTTTTCCATGGCCCCCGGCGTGCGCCGGCCCCGGGATCACATATCGTGGTCAGTGGGGCCCGGATAGCTGTCAAGTTCACCATGAAGTACCTGGGATTGGTGCTCGACAGCCGGTGGGAATTCGGACCCCACTTCCGGCGGCTGGCGCCCAAGCTGATGGGTGCAGCAGGCGCGCTGTCAACGTTGCTTCCCAACATGGGGGGCCCGAGCGCCGCCTGTAGGCGGTTGTACGTAGGAATCGTGCGGTCCATGGCCCTGTATGGGGCCCCTGTGTGGGCGATGGACCTGACGGCCGGAACACTCGCCATTCTGCGCAAGCCGCAGAGGGCGATGGCCGTCAGGGTCGTCCGCGGGTATCGCACGATATAGAGGCGAAAGTACTCGCGTCATTGTACCGATGACGCGAGGAAGAGCGGACACGGGGCTCCAGTCCGGTGCAGCGGCAGATCGAGCTGCGCCGAGAGGAGCTCCATCAGGTCCTGGTGGTGGACTGGCGGCAGAGGCTCATGCGCCCTACCGCCGGCCTCGGTAACGTCGAGGCGATCCGGCCAGTACTCGACGACTGGCTCGGGAGGAGGCACGGCTCCCTGTCGTTCAGGGTGACGCAGGTGTTGTCGGGGCACGGCTGCTTCGGCAAGTACCTGCATCGCTTAGGCAGGGAGCCGGACGCTCGGTGCCACCACTGCGTCCAATGCGGGGAGGACACGGCGCAGCACACGCTCTCCGAGTGTGTAGCTTGGGAGGAGCAGCGCCGTGTCCTCACAAATGAAGTAGGAGGCGACCTGACGCTGCCGGCAGTAGTGCGGAGGATGGTCGGCAGCTCAGAGTCGTGGGACGCGGTGGTGTCCTTCTGCGAGGACGTGATGTCGCAGAATAAAGCTGCGGAACGGGAGAGGGAGATATCAACTCCCTTCCCGGGCCGCAGAAGACGCACCGGGCGCCGAAGAAGGGCGGATAACGCCCTCTTCCGCCCCCCATGAATGGGTCCAGGGGCGAGGGACATGGGGAAGTCCCCGCCCCCCTATTGATGGACCCAGAGGTGAAGGCGCGCGCGAGTGTCGGCGCGCGCCTTTGAGGTGATGCACGGGGTAGTTTTACACCCCACTACCCCGTGCAGGAGTGGAGGCCCGGACAGACCGGGCCAGCACGAGGGTGGGGCCGTGGAAGAATTTAGACTCCCGCGGCCCCACGTGCGCTCGTGATAGAAGACACACCGGGGTGGTTTTAGTCAGTAAAAGTCTGACATACCCCGTCGCCCACCCCAGGGCGGCGGGCATCCTATGAGGATTTCCACCCCGGAAAAAAAAAAAAAAAAAAGGTTATTCTGTACCCTAGCTAGGAGAACAGTGCTTCACCCACTCGATTGTAGACTACCTAACATATTTTGTAAGAAACTTTTAACTTTATTATTATTTGTTATTATTATTTAGGTGACATATTATGGTTATATTTAGACATTTTGTTAATTATAAAATAATACGTAATCGTACATCAAAAGACGTAGATCGGTATTATTGATCAACATAGTTCTTAAGGTTTACTTGAGTCTTTGTTACTTGAATATTAATAAATTGAATACTTGAATTACAAAAATAAAAATTCCATTGTATTCCCAGCGCCAGTAAACTACCGCGTACATTGTTATAGACAGTGAATCACAAAATATAATATGTAATTGTAGGTTCGCATTCCAAGTACTCATGCGCGGCGGAGGGTCAGTTACTGATAAAACGCGAGCGCCGCGACTAAACCGGTTCGATGCACGCAGTGCCGCGTGATCAAGGCAGCTTCACGTTAAGAAATGTTTTTAGCGGATCCACCCATTTACACCCCTCGCTATATACGTCATTGGGTATTGGTTTATGTCAGGAAAGATTGAATCGCCAATGTTCTGAAGAATAATTTTCCCGATTATAATAAATTAAGAACACAATCCGAAAGCACCCTACTTTTCCATTTTAAATGCTTTTTGATTTGCTGGTGTAATAATAATAATAATTATTTAATTTAATGTCGTATGCTAGTTATTAAACACACATACAGGCATATGTTTTTTAAATGATCAGACAGCTTCGCTCCTGGGAAGTGTGTTCACGATACTGATTTCACTCGATCACTTTGTTAGAGTGAATAGACTCTTAATAAACTGGCGCGCTTTACCGCCAACGATTGCAACACTGCTTACCATCGGGCGGGATTGTGGTCAGCCACTAGTTTATAATTATGGAAAAAAACAAATCAAATTACATAGTTAAGAGGTGACTTTAAAACTTCACTAATCTTTTCTTTTAGGTACAAATTTCTAGTGATAATTTTGTGTGCCATGCATGTTGGACCAGTACTTGGGATTAGGTAGGACATCCTACAAGGTCTGAGCCTATGGTTGGTCAATGGTCATGTAAATGTATGTATCAGCTGTGGCACATCAATTTTAAGGAAACGATCACATACATTAAATACAAAGCTGAAGCTGCTATTAGATATATGGTTGCCTAACAGATAACACCTCGTCAGGCAATTTTATATTTTGCTGTGTTAATCTTTTGGTCATAATCCAAATGAATAAGTGAAGACTAGATACATTAGATCTTAAGGCATTGAATATTATTTTTATCATTATGTCGAACTAACTAAAAACATAAAATAATTTGGTATAATATTTCTTTACATCAGCTGTTTACTTTTGTTGCAGTTAACAAGCCCAAAACTTCTCTGTTATACATGTTGGCGAAGAATTGACAGAGCAACATCGCATTCTGATGTAGAACGTGAACCTGAAGCAACAGGACATAGTCCTTCTCTAGAATCAGAGGCAGGCTCTGTAACTTCTACCCAAGAAGAAGAAAGGAATGCAGATATACCTGCCAGTTATCAAATAATACTGTCAAATTACATACAGGCCCCAAGTACATTGTTTTTTTCCGTGGTTGTAACGGTGTTGAAAGACTTTTAGTCCTAGCATCACTAAGCGTAAGTTTACTTTGCGATTATAAAAGTAAATCTGAAGGCACATAATAATGTGTTTTTAGAATCAGCTCATATCACTTGACTAGTAATTCATGGGATTTAAGTTTTAACAATTTAGGCAAGCATTTTCAACAGGTCATTTGAGCATATTATGATAGATTTCTCTGTGGCTGGTGCTCTTATCAAAAAGTACCATTTGGGAGCACATGATATAGAAGAAGCTGCTACACGACCTCAGCGCCCTCATTTATGTTCACGATTTTATAGACAGACTATAATTTGAAAGGTTCTAACTTTAGCATATGGATACACTAACTAGTCGTAGGAAAAAAATGGACTTCATTATGCTTCACAAAATATTTAATTTGTTTCGTTCTCAAGCTCTGCTGCGTGTTAAGTAATTGAGGGCTTGAAATGAGTAGGCGATACTAGGAATCCCTTTTAACTTGATTGTGTTTTGAACGTGTGAAGTCTGTGTGATACGTAGCGCGTACAATGCGGTAGTAGTTCTAGAAGAAGGAAATTTTTTTACAAAAAAAAAAAAAACAGTCGGCGCGTTTTCCTGTGGCTATTGGTAGATCGCATGCGTGGGCGACCAAACTTTTAAGTTCATTAGAAATTAAACTTCCACCTCGGACTCCCAGGTGTAATATATATGAGTTAATCTACATTTCTGGCTTAAAAACCAACCTGGGTTATTTCGCCGCTGTGCCAAGACTTTGTAGGCAATACAACAAGTTAGCAAAGACAACTAACTTTGACAATTGTGAACTATAAAATGTCTTGACTAGTTATTAGTTTTAGATGTTTATTTTGATCTAAATTAAGGATTTGATGTTGTTCATGTACGTATTTATTTTGTTTTAAATATGTTACCGAATATGTTATATTTTAATTTAATTATTATTATTTTAAACTTTTTAACTTTGTTTGCATAGTTGTATTTTTTTTATGCATGTTGTGGTCTCCTATAAGGGAAGGAGTACATCTTCGTGATAATATTGTCGTTCATTCATATTTTTTTATGATTTCTGTATATCCTTTATTGGAGATCCTAAATAAATAAATAAATCACTGGAAAATTGGCTTTCTTCTACTGTTGTTAGGAAAGATGCTCTCGAGGAATAGATTGGATCATAGAAAATAAAATTCAGAAATTTAAATAAAATAATTTATTTTCACATAATTATCACAAATTGTTCAATAAGTTAATATAACAACCTAGTTAGTTAGTGTTAATATAAACACAACCTTGACACGGACTAAAATAATGGCATATTTTGCAAATCAAAAAGTATATCCAGTGATTCTCTTGGGTCAGGCGGTGTCCAATATGCAAACTTGTGTTCTTCATTATTCTCACTAATTCTAGCTGGAGAAATAGGTTCATAAATAGGACTACTATTAATTCCTACAACATCTTCAACAGGAATATCTACACTGCTGTTTGTTAACCAGTCATCGGGAATTTGTTTCTGACTGTGTAAGTGCTCATGTATAGGCCCGAAGTCTATGTGAATATTGCTCACATCGAGCGATGGCATAGGCGAGGTGGCATTTTCGGTGACTTGCATTCTCTCGGCTTGAAGTTTCTTCGCCTTCTTGCGGCGGTTCTGGAACCATATTTTATCAGAGCGCTCATTTAGACACAAATGCTTTGCGAGTTCTATTCTACGAGTGCTCTTTAAATAGGGTGATGTAGTTATTCTCGTTCTAAACAAATCAACTGTTCAGTTGAGAATAGTTCTGTAATCTATATGGTGTACATAATAAAGAGTATTCTATTCTATTCTATTCTAATATCTGCAGAGAAGAAAAGGCCAAAACGTGCGAGAACTCTATTCTCAACTGAACAGTTGATTTGATTAGAACGAGAATACGCTACATCACCCTATTTAAAGAGCACTCGTAGAATAGAACTCGCAAAGTATTTGCGTCTAAATGAGCGCTCTGTTAAAATATGATTATATCAAATAATACTGCCAAATTACATACAGACCCCAAGTACACAACGGCATTGTTTTTTTCCATGGTTGTAACGGTGTTGAAAGACTTTTAGTCCTAGCATCACCAAGCGTAAGTTTACTTTGCGATTATAATAGTAAATCTGAAGGCACATAATAATGTGTTTTAAGAATCTGCTCATATCACTTGACTAGTAATTCATGGAATTTAAGTTTAAACTATTTAGACAAGCATTTTTCAAAAGGGCATTTAATTATATTATCATAGATTTCTCTGTGGCTGGTGCTCTTATCAATAAGTACCATTTGAGAGCACAGGATGGAGAAGAAGCTGCTACACGACCGCAGCGCCCTCATTTATGTTCACGATTTTATAGAGAGACTATACTTTGAAAAGTTCTAACTTTATCATATGGATACACTAAGTAGTCGTAGGAAAAAAATGGACTTCATTATGCTTCACAAAATATTTAATTTGTCTCGTTCATAAGCTCTGCTGCGTGTTAAGTGATTGGGAGCTTGAAATGAGTACGCAATACTAGGAATTCCTTTTAATTTGATTGTATTTTGAGTATAATAATGAAATAACGTGTGAAGTCTGTGTGATTCGTAACGCGTACAATGCGGTAGTAGTTCTAGAAGAAGGACATTTTTTAACAAAAAAAAAAAAAAAAAACCGACGGCGCCTAGCTCTGTGGCTATTGGTAGATCGCATGCGTGGGTGACCAAACTTCTATGTTCATTAGAAATTAAACTTCCACCTCGGACTCCCAGGTGTAATACATATGAGTTAATCTACATTTCGGGCTTAAACACCAACCTGGGTCATTTCGCCGTTGTGCCAAGACTTTGTAGGCAATACAACAAGTTAGCAAAGACAACCAACTTTGACAATTGTTAACTACAAAGTGTCTCAACTAGTTATTGGTTTTTGATGTTTATTTTGATCTAAATTAAGGATTTGATGTTGTTCATGTACGTATTTATTTTGTTTTAAATATGTTACTGAATATGTTTTATTTTAATTTAATTATTATTATTTTAAACTTTTTAACTTTGTTTGCATAGTTGTATTTTCTTTTATGCATGCTGTGGTCTCCTATAAGGGAAGGAGTACACCTTCGTGATAATATTGTCGTCCATTTATATTTTTTTATGATTTCTGTATATCCTTTGTTGGACATCCTAAATAAATAAATAAATCACTGGAAAATTGGCTTTCTTCTACTGTTGTTAGGAAAGATGCTCTCTTTTCGAGGGCATCTTTCCTAACAACAGTAGAGATTTTATCATCTTCGTGAGAAAGAAAGTTTCTTTAAACCTAAATAGATTGGATCATAGTTAATAAAATTCAGAAATTTAAATAAAATAATTTATTTTCACATAATTATCACAAATTGTTCAATAAGTTAATATAAACACAACCTAGACACGGACTACAATAATGGCATATTTTGCAAATCAAAAAGTATATCCAGTGATTCTCTTGGGTCAGGCGGTGTCCAATATGCAAACTTGTCTTCTTCATTATTCTCACTAATTCTAGCTGGAGAAATAGGTTCATAAATAGGACTACTATTAATTCCTACAACTTCTTCAACAGGAATATCTACAGTGCTGTTTGTTAACCAGTCATCGGGAACTTGTTTCTGACTGTGTAAGTGCTCATGTATAGGCCCGAAGTCTATGTGAATATTGCTCACATCGAGCGATGGCATAGGCGAGATGGCATTTTCGGAGACTTGCATTCTCTCGGCTTGATGTTTCTTCGCCTTCTTGCGGCGGTTCTGGAACCATATTTTAATAGAGCGCTCATTTAGACCCAAATACTTTGCGAGTTCTATTCTACGAGTGCTCTTTAAATAGGGTGATGTAGCGTATTCTCGTTCTAAACAAATCAACTGTTCAGTTGAGAACAGAGTTCTTGTACGTTTTGGCCTTTTCATCTCTGCAGATATTGTGTTGTTGCTGGCCGGGACTGGTGAATCCAAAACAAATCTCTCGAGAGCCGACTTCTCAGAAAATATAGGCTCTATAATGGGCTGGTTTATTTCTGTTGTAGAGTTTAAATTTGTGTACCCATTAGATACTATGTTTCCCGTGAATGGTATGTTCACGAAGTTAGGCTTGAACACGAGCTGGTTGCTTATGATGTTTACTTTGCTGGTGCCGTAGTGATCATCGTAGGTAGACACCGGACAGTGTGGTGATAAATCGTTCCACTCCGTAGTCTGCAATGAACAAAAATATTATTAGTTACTTCTTTGACAGATCCCAACATGCAAAGTATATTAAATAAAAAAAAGGAGTATTCATGAGACATTGATAGATACTATAACTGAACACAGAACGTTATGAAAACCAATTACCGTAGTATTCTGCAGCATATTACTGCTATTCGCATCGTTCCAGGTTCCACCTCCAAATGTACCCACACCATTGCCAATATCAAATAGGGTATGCATTGAAGATATTGATTAAAATTAATACAAGACGAAGTAATGTTCACAACGAAAGCTCAAATACTGGTATTGCTTGTCGAAATTCTCGGGGTTTTTATATATGCACAACAAATCGTTATCACGAGGTGGCGGGTGGTGGGGGTAGCTGACGGGTTTTGATGGAATATGCGATAAGGTGAGCGAACTTGTTTTGTAAAATGAGTCAGCAACTTTCACTGGACTAGCTGATAAGGAGCGCAAACCTGTTTTGTAAAAATATTATTATTAAAAATTTGTGACTTTAGTCTTTAAATGGATTAGGTACTCAATTTGAATGCTTTTATAATTATGCTATTCTACTAATCGTATTTATATGTTCGTGCATAACTCCATCATATATATACAGATTTCATAATTCCTGTTTTTCTAAAGAAGTTTACGATGACAAATCATAATTTTAAAATTTTGCATTATTTTAAATATGGCCATTGTTTATCTCTTTGATGAAAATCAAAGAATTATTTGGTTCTTCGAAGTGTTAAAGGTTAGAACGGCACATACCCTCTTTGGGACTCTTTCTTTCTCTCCTTTTTTCTCTTTTAATTTTTTATCAGAAATTTAAGAAATACGGAAACCTGTCTAATCACGCGTCTTTTCTCTAACAGCGTGGCCAGATTTTATTTAAATTCCGCAAAGCAATCATTATTTAAAAGGTTTATGGTATATAAATATTTGATTAACGACAATTATGCCAAATGTCTGGGCGTATGTAAAATTAATTTCGTAAAATCAAAATTTTGCCAAACAACATTAATCCAGCTTAATCACACGCGATATCGTCGCTTAAGTTCTAACACCGCGTAACTCAAAATAATGAACTTTTCAGGAGACTAAAAAAACGACAGTTTTTTTAGTTAAAAATTTCATTATTTTGAGTTACGCGGTGGAGACTAAAAAAACTGTCTAGGTTTGTATTTGCAGTTTTTTTAGTATAAAAAAACTTCTAGGCTTGTATACCTAGACAGTTTTTTTAGTCTCTCGAAAAGTTCATTATTTTGAGTTACGCGGTGTTAGAACTTAAGCGACGATATGGTACTTTATTTCAGGATGTTTAACATTTTAATTGAATATATGTGTGTTCGGAATAACACAAACAAAAAAAAAAACATATTTTAAGAATACAACTTATATTTACAATAATAATTACAGCTTCTACATATTTACAAATATTACAATTTCATCTACAACAGTAATTATATACTTAATAAATCAAGACCCAACCTGAACCACAACAAGTCCGAGCTATCCTCAATTGAGGTCAGCGGATCCGTTTGTGGTTCCAATTCTGAGGACGGTTATTGGACTTAAGTAACCGGAGGCTGGTGGTAAGGTTGCACCGGCAGATGTGGCTACTGGTACTGGGCCTGGCATTCCTCCTCGTGCATAGGTAATGGTACGTTACATTGCTTGGCTTCAGTAACCGGAGTCTGGTAAGTTTACACCGTACCGCAATAACAAAATATAATGTAATTGTAGGTTCGCATTCTGAGCATTCCTTTACGGCGAAGGGTCGATTACAGATAAAGAAGCGGGCGCCTCGTCTAACCGGTTTGATGCACGCAGCGCTGCGTTACTCTTACGTGCGGCGTCGCAGTTATATCTATGCAGCTCCACGATATGAAATGTTTCAAGGCAGATGTACCCATTTACACCTATCGCTATAGATGGCTTCGGGTACAGTTTTATCATAAGTTAGATTGAATCGCCAAGTATTCTGATAATAAAAATGATTTTCCCGGTTAAAGTAAATGGGGAAAGAAATCCATCAACATCACAAATTTATATTATTACTCGAAACATGTTCCGTTTCGTAGCCCTTTGTTCGACGCTAATGAGCCTATATTCATAGGTATGTTCATGTATGCATAGTGTATTTTTCATTAAAATATTTCGTTGGATTCACATGTTACGGTCTTGCTATCTGTGTTGTGCAATGTGCAGTTAGTTACATTAAGACACGTGTGGTTATTCTATGTAACTACACGAGAATATTACCTTATCTCAGGATTTCTAACAAATTTTATTGATCATATGGCAATTATTCAATGGCATAATGTACATAAATAAAAAATATATTTTAAGAATACAATTTGTATGTAGTATGAAAAGTTATACAGACTAGAACTAGAATACTATACTTTAAATTTCCCTGTTCGGTAACTTGGGATGGGCGAGTCCGTTCGTATGTCCACTTCTGAAAAGAACTTCGTTAACGGGTTGTGGTAAGATTGTTCCTAGAACTGAACTGGTGGACTTGTACTTGGCATTGGATACGTTGTCGGCAGTACTGAACATTGTTCCACGTAAATTTGTTGTGTGTGTTCATGCACAGGCCTGATGGCACAGACGACGGAGTTCATCTTTGGAGACTTGCATTCTCTCAGCTTGTTCTTTTTTTTTCATGCGGTGGTTCTCGAACCACATTTCAACAGTGCGCTCATTGAGGCGCAAAATCTCTGCGAGTTTAATAATAATTTCATTTAATAATTTCCCTGTTTAGAAATACATTCCATAATCAAGTCTAAACCAATGCTCTTCCCAATTTTGCACTTGAGGTGGGTGAGATTTCATTCTCTCGGCTTGCTATTGATCTCTTGGCAAGAAGAATAATGACGGTTTCACATTGGTGCAAAGAAAGGTACGAAACCCTAGAAGTGGATTTAAAGGAAATCTAGGTTGTGGTATAGTTGAATCTGAGGAGAAATTTTAAGCAGCCGATAAAAAAATACCTATATATATAACAAATGTATATAAGGACGCTTCAGATTCGGATATAATAAATTATATTTATAAGAAAACTGGAGGAAATGTGGAGCTTGAAAAAGTAATCATTAAACGGAAATGTGAACACAGTGCATATAAATAAGTTCTTTGTGTCACCAAGTAACATACTTATATATTTAGGTGACAAATTATGGTTATATTTCGACGTTTTGTTAATTATAAAATAATACGTAATCGTACATCAAAAGACGTAGATCGGTATTATTGATCAACATAGTTCTTAAGGTTTACTAACAGTATGAGTCTTTGTTACTTATAATTCTTACATTAAAAATTCCAATGTATTCCCAGCGCCAGTAAACTACCGCGTACATCGTTATAGACAATGAATCACAAAATATATGTAATTGTAGGTTCGCATTCCGAGCATTCATACGCGGCGGAGGTTCAGCTCCTCGACTAAACCGGTTTGATGCACGCAGCGCCGCGTGATTCGTACGCATGGCTTCGCAGTAATATCTAGGCAGCCTTAACACCTATCACTATGTACGTCATCGGGTATTGGTTTATGCCAGGTAAGACTGAATCGCCAATATTTTGCAGAATAATTTTCGCGATTATAGTAAATGTAGAATATCATAATCCGTAAGCATCCCATATTTCCATTTTAAATGCTTTTTGCTTTGCTGGTGTAATAATAATAATAATTTAATTTAATGTCTTATGCTAGTTATTTAACATACATACAGTCATAAGTTTTTTAAATGAACAGACAGCTGCGCTCCTGGGAGGTTTGTTCCATCATTTCTTGTTCTCAGCGAAACCACTAGATAGTGGTGAAGGGCGAGCGTTTACACGATACTGATTTGGATCACTTTCTTAGAGTGAATAGGCTCTTTATAAACTGGCGCGCTTTACTATCAACGATTGCAATACTGCTTACCATCGGGCGGGATTGCGGTCAAGCACTAGTTTATAATTATGGAAAAAAACTTTTATCAAATTACATAGTTAAGAGCTGACTTTAAAATTTCACTAATCTTTTGTTTTAGGTACAAGTTTCCAGTGATAGTTATGTGTGCCATGCATGTTGGATCAATGCTTGGGATTAGGTACCATATCCCACAGGGTCTGAGTCTATGGTTGGTCAATGGTCATGTAAATGTATGTATCAGCTGTGGCACATCAATTTTAAGGAAACGATCACATACATTAAACACAAAGCTGAAGCTGCTATTAGAAATATGATTGCCTTACAGATACCACCTCGTCAGGTAATTTTATATTTTGCTGTGTTATATCTTTTGATCATAATCCAAATGATTAAGTGAATACTAGATACACTACATCTTAAGGCATTGAATATTTTTTCTATCATTAAGGGCGGGTTGTTTCACGTTCACATAACGCATGCGTAAAAGTTAAAAATGGTGCTAACTATCGTTAAGTCATAAAATAACTTGTTTCACAATACATAAACGTTAACGCACGAAAAAATACGATTACGTTAACCAATGGTCTGAGCACTGGTTAACGTAACTTAAGTCAAGTTGTGTTTAGTCCGCCGTGGTGTCAAATGGTGAAAACAACATAACCTCCTTTTTGTATTCGCGATTTTGGTCTTTAATTGACGATAGTAGTTCATCTGATGATGATACAAGTACCGTAGAAAAAAAGAGAAAGGTATTTAAAACACGAAATAATAATTTAAGCCTTTGGGATGATCAGGAATGTATTGCAAGATACCGAGAATCGAAGGAAGTAGCTATATTGTTAACACGAAGCATTCGACTCTGTGTGTATTGCAGCCCAAGATTTTTTTTTTTTAATTCTGTTGTTGTCTTGTCTGTTTTTTAAAGAACAACTCATCTTTATATTTTGCAATCAAAAATTCAAAACGATCTTTCTCATTTTTTGTGATGTTAGTAGACCGTTCTCGTTCTTCGTTTCGTTCGTAATGAAAATAAAAAATTAAATGTATGCATTTTTCGTCAAAGTAGTAGTTTTTCTATAGGTACACAGTTTTCTAGTATAAGCGGACTTAATTTATAAAAATGGCACGAAGTTATTTCCCAAAACAATAAACAATAATACCATGAAGGTTAGATATAGATAAAATACAGCACAATGACAGTCGTCCAGATAAAATTTGACGTGAACGTGAATGTTGTCATACTAGAAAAAAATCTCCCATCGATTTTATTAGGAAAACATCTTGCTTTCTACTGACAACCCTGTTAACTATGACAGCTAGTATTTTACGCTTTGAAACAACACTTCTAATTAACGAACGTTAAACATCATCCGTTAACGTAACTTTTTGACGTACGTATGTTACGATAACCAACCGTTTGAAACAACCCGCCCTATGTCTAACTAACTAAAAACATAAAATAATTTGGTATAATATTTCTTTATATCAGCTGTTTACTTTTGTTGCAGTTAAAAAGACCAAAACTTCTCTGTTATACATGTTGGCGAAGGATTGACAGAGCAACGTCACATTCTGATTTAGAACGTGAACCTGAAGCAACAGGACATAGTCCTTCTCTAGAATCTGAGGCAGGCGCTGTAGCTTCTACACAAGAAGAAGAAAAGAATGCAGATATACCTGTCAGTTATCAAATAATACTGCCAAATTACATAGAGGCCCCAAGTACACAACGGCATTGTTTTTTTCCATGGTTGTAACGGTGTTTACTTTGCGATTATAATAGTAAATCTGAAGGCACATAATAATGTGTTTTTAGAATCTGCTCATATCACTTGACTAGTAATTCATGTGATTTAAGTTTAAACTATTTAGGCAAGCATATTTCAAAAGGGCATTTAAGTATATTATCATAGATTTCTCTGTGGCTGGTGCTCTTATCAATAAGTACCATTTGAGAGCACAGGATGGAGAAGAAGCTGCTACACGACCGCAGCGCCCTTATTTATGTTCACGATTTTATAGAGAGACTATACTTGAAAGTTCTAACTTTATCATATGGATACACTAACTAGTCGTAGGAAAAAAATGGACTTCATTATGCTTCACAAAATATTTAATTTGTTTCGTTCTCAGGCTCTTCTGCGTGTTAAGTGATTGGGGGCTTGAAATGAGTACGCAATACTAGGAATTCCTTTTAACTTGATTGTATTTTGAGTATAATAATGAAATAACGTGTGAAGTCTGTGTGATTCGTAACGCGTACAATGCGGTAGTAGTTCTATAAGAAGGACATTTAAAAAAAAAAAAAAAAAAACCGACGGCGCCTAGCTCTGTGGCTATTGGTAGATCGCATGCGTGGGTGACCAAACTTCTATGTTCATTAGAAATTAAACTTCCATCTCGGACTCCCAGGTGTAATACATATGAGTTAATCTACATTTCTGGCTTAAAAACCAACCTGGGACATTTCGCCGTTGTGCCAAGACTTTGTAGGCAATACAACAAGTTAGCAAAGACAACCAACTTTGACAATTGTTAACTACAAAGTGTTTCAACTAGTTATTAGTTTTTGATGTTTATTTTGATCTAAATTAAGGATTTGATGTTGTTCATGTACGTATTTATTTTGTTTTAAATATGTTACCTAATATGTTTTATTTTAATTTTATTATTATTATTTTAAACTTTTTAACTTTGTTTGGATAGTTGTATTTTCTTTTATGCATGCTGTAGTCTCCTATAAGGGAAGGAGTACACCGTCGTGATAATATTGTCGTCCATTTATATTTTTTTATGATTTCTGTTTATCCTTTGTTGGACATCCTAAATAAATCACTGGAAAATTGGCTTTCTTCTACTGTTGTTAGGAAAGATGCTCTCTTTTCGAGAGCATCTTTCCTAAAAACAGTAGAGATTTTATCATCTTCGTGAGAAATAAAGTTTCTTTAAACCTAAATAGATTGGATCATAGTTAATAAAATTCAGAAATTTAAATAAAATAATTTATTTTCACATAATTATCACAAATTGTTCAATAAGTTAATATAAACACAACCTAGACACGGACTACAATAATGGCATATTTTGCAAATCAAAAAGTATATCCAGTGATTCTCTTGGGTCAGGCGGTGTCCAATATGCAAACTTGTCTTCTTCATTATTCTCACTAATTCTAGCTGGAGAAATAGGTTCATAAATAGGACTACTATTAATTCCTACAACTTCTTCAACAGGAATATCTACAGTGCTGTTTGTTAACCAGTCATCGGGAACTTGTTTCTGACTGTGTAAGTGCTCATGTATAGGCCCGAAGTCTATGTGAATATTGCTCACATCGAGCGATGGCATAGGCGAGATGGCATTATCGGAGACTTGCATTCTCTCGACTTAATGTTTCTTCGCCTTCTGGCGGCGGTTCTGGAACCATATTTTAATAGAGCGCTCATTTAGACGCAAATACTTTGCGAGTTCTATTCTGCGAGTGCTCTTTAAATAGGGTGATGTAGCGTATTCTCGTTCTAAACAAATCAACTGTTCAGTTGAGAACAGAGTTCTTGTGCGTTTTGGCCTTTTCTTCTCTGCAGATATTGTGTTGTTGCTGGCCGGGACTGGTGAATCCAAAACAAATCTCTCGAGAGCCGACTTCTCAGAAAATATAGGCTCTATAATGGGCTGGTTTATTTCTGTTGTAGAGTTTAAATTTGTGTACCCATTAGATACTATGTTTCCCGTGAATGGTATGTTCACGAAGTTAGGCTTGAACACGAGCTGGTTGCTTATGATGTTTACTTTGCTGGTGCCGTAGTGATCATCGTAGGTAGACACCGGACAGTGTGGTGATAAATCATTCCACTCCGTAGTCTGCAATGAACAAAAATATTATTAGTTACTTCTTTGACAGATCCCAACATGCAAAGTATATTAAATAAAAAAAAAGGAGTATTCATGAGACATTGATAGATACTATAACTGAACACAGAAAGTTATGAAAACCAATTACCGTAGTATTCTGCAGCATATTACTGCTATTCGCATCGTTCCAGGTTCCACCTCCAAATGTACCCACACCATTGCCAATATCAAATAGGGTATGCATTGAAGATATTGATTAAAATTAATACAAGACGAAGTAATGTTCACCACGAAAGCTCAAATACTGGTATTGCTTGTCGAAATTCTCGGGGGTCTTATATATGCACAACAAATCGTTATCACGAGGTGGCGGGTGGTGGGGGTAGCTGACGGGTTTTGATGGAATATGCGATAAGGTGAGCGAACTTGTTTTGTAAAATGAGTCAGCAACTTTCACTGGAGTAGCTGATAAGGAGCGCAAACCTGTTGTGTAAAAATATTATTATTAAAAATTTGTGACTTTAGTCTTTAAATGGATTAGGTACTCAATTTGAATGCTTTTATAATTATGCTATTCTACTAATAGTATTTATATGTTCGTGCATAACTCCATCATATATATACAGATTTCATAATTCCTGTTTTTCTAAAGAAGTTTACGATGACAAATCATAATTTTAAAATTTTGCATCATTTTAAATATGGCCATTGTTTATCTCTTTGATAAAAATCAAAGAATTATTTGGTTCTTCGAATTGTTAAAGGTTAGAACGGCACATACCCTCTTTGGGACTCTTTCTTTCTCTCCTTTTTTCTCTTTTATTTTTTATCAGAAATTTAAGAAATACGGAAACCTGTCTAATCACGCGTCTTTTCTCTGACAGCGTGGCCAGATTTTATTTAAATTCCGCAAAGCAATCATTATTTAAAAGGTTTATGGTATATAAATATTTGATTAACGACAATTATGCCAAATGTCTGGGCGTATGTAAAATTAATTTCGTAAAATCAAAATTTTGCCAAACAACATTAATCCAGCTTAATCACACGCGATATCGTCGCTTAAGTTCTAACACCGCGTAACTCAAAATAATGAACTTTTCAGGAGACTAAAAAAAAGACAGTTTTTTTAGTTAAAAATTTCATTATTTTGAGTTACGCGGTGGAGACTAAAAAAACTGTCTAGGTTTGTATTTGCAGTTTTTTTAGTATAAAAAAACTTCTAGGCTTGTATACCTAGACAGTTTTTTTAGTCTCTCGAAAAGTTCATTATTTTGAGTTACGCGGTGTTAGAACTTAAGCGACGATATGGTACTTTATTTCAGGATGTTTAACATTTTAATTGAATATATGTGTGTTCGGAATAACACAAACAAAAAAAAAACATATTTTAAGAATACAACTTATATTTACAATAATAATTACAGATTCTACATATTTACAAATATTACAATTTCATCTACAACAGTAATTATATACTTAATAAATCAAGACCCAACCTGAACCACAACAAGTCCGAGCTATCCTCAATTGAGGTCAGCGGATCCGTTTGTGGTTCCAATTCTGAGGACGGTTATTGGACTTAAGTAACCGGAGGCTGGTGGTAAGGTTGCACCGGCAGATGTGGCTACTGGTACTGGGCCTGGCATTCCTCCTCGTGCATAGGTAATGGTACGTTACATTGCTTGGCTTCAGTAACCGGAGTCTGGTAAGTTTACACCGTACCGCAATAACAAAATATAATGTAATTGTAGGTTCGCATTCTGAGCATTCCTTTACGGCGAAGGGTCGATTACAGATAAAGAAGCGGGCGCCTCGTCTAACCGGTTTGATGCACGCAGCGCTGCGTTACTCTTACGTGCGGCGTCGCAGTTATATCTATGCAGCTCCACGATATGAAATGTTTCAAGGCAGATGTACCCATTTACACCTATCGCTATAGATGGCTTCGGGTACAGTTTTATCATAAGTTAGATTGAATCGCCAAGTATTCTGATAATAAAAATGATTTTCCCGGTTAAATTAAATGGGGAAAGAAATCCATCAACATCACAAATTTATATTATTACTCGAAACATGTTCCGTTTTGTAGCCCTTTGTTCGACGCTAATGAGCCTATATTCATAGGTATGTTCATGTATGCATAGTGTATTTTTCATTAAAATATTTCGTTGGATTCACATGTTACGGTCTTGCTATCTGTGTTGTGCAATGTGCAGTTAGTTACATTAAGACACATGTGGTTATTCTATGTAACTACACGAGAATATTACCTTATCTCAGGATTTCTAACAAATTTTATTGATCATAATGGCAATTATTCAATGGCATAATGTACATAAATAAAAAATATATTTTAAGAATACAATTTGTATGTAGTATGAAAAGTTATACAGACTAGAACTAGAATACTATACTTTAAATTTCCCTGTTCGGTAACTTGGGATGGGCGAGTCCGTTCGTATGTCCACTTCTGAAAAGAACTTCGTTAACGGGTTGTGGTAAGATTGTTCCTAGAACTGAACTGGTGGACTTGTACTTGGCATTGGATACGTTGTCGGCAGTACTGAACATTGTTCCACGTAAATTTGTTGTGTGTGTTCATGCACAGGCCTGATGGCACAGACGACGGAGTTCATCTTTGGAGACTTGCATTCTCTCAGCTTGTTCTTTTTTTTTCATGCGGTGGTTCTCGAACCACATTTCAACAGTGCGCTCATTGAGGCGCAAAATCTCTGCGAGTTTAATAATAATTTCATTTAATAATTTCCCTGTTTAGAAATACATTCCATAATCAAGTCTAAACCAATGCTCTTCCCAATTTTGCACTTGAGGTGGGTGAGATTTCATTCTCTCGGCTTGCTATTGATCTCTTGGCAAGAAGAATAATGACGGTTTCACATTGGTGCAAAGAAAGGTACGAAACCCTAGAAGTGGATTTAAAGGAAACCTAGGTTGTGGTATAGTTGAATCTGAGGAGAAATTTTAAGCAGCCGATAAAAAAATACCTATATATATAACAAATGTATATAAGGACGCTTCAGATTCGGATATAATAAATTATATTTATAAGAAAACTGGAGGAAATGTGGAGCTTGAAAAAGTAAACATTAAACGGAAATGTGAACACAGTGCATATAAATAAGTTCTTTGTGTCACCAAGTAACATACTTATATATTTAGGTGACAAATTATGGTTATATTTCGATGTTTTGTTAATTATAAAATAATACGTAATCGTACATCAAAAGACGTAGAACGGTATTATTGATCAACATAGTTCTTAAGGTTTACTAACAGTATGAGTCTTTGTTACTTATAATTGTTACATTAAAAATTCCATTGTATTCCCAGCGCCTTAAACTACCGCGTACATCGTTATAGACAATGAATCACAAAATATATGTAATTGTAGGTTCGCATTCGGAGCATTCATACGCGGCGGAGGTTCAGCTCCTCGACTAAACCGGTTTGATGCACGCAGCGCCGCGTGATTCGTACGCACGGCTTCGCAGTAATATCTAGGCAGCCTTAACACCTATCACTATGTACGTCATCGGGAATTGGTTTATGCCAGGTAAGACTGAATCGCCAATATTTTGCAGAATAATTTTCGCGATTATAGTAAATGTAGAATATCATAATCCGTAAGCATCCCATATTTCCATTTTAAATGCTTTTTGCTTTGCTGGTGTAATAATAATAATAATTTAATTTAATGTCTTATGCTAGTTATTTAACATACATACAGTCATAAGTTTTTTAAATGAACAGACAGCTGCGCTCCTGGGAGGTTTGTTCCATCATTTCTTGTTCTCAGCGAAACCACTAGATAGTGGTGAAGGGCGAGCGTTTACACGATACTGATTTGGATCACTTTCTTAGAGTGAATAGGCTCTTTATAAACTGGCGCGCTTTACTATCAACGATTGCAACACTGCTTACCATCGGGCGGGATTGCGGTCAAGCACTAGTTTATAATTATGGAAAAAAACTTATATCAAATTACATAGTTAAGAGCTGACTTTAAAATTTCACTATTCTTTTGTTTTAGGTACAAGTTTCCAGTGATAGTTATGTGTGCCATGCATGTTGGATCAATGCTTGGGATTAGGTACCATATCCCACAGGGTCTGAGTCTATGGTTGGTCATATAAATGTATGTATCGGCTGTGGCACATCAATTTTAAGGAAACGATCACATACATTAAACACAAAGCTGAAGCTGCTATTAGAAATATGATTGCCTTACAGATACCACCTCGTCAGGTAATTTTATATTTTGCTGTGTTATATCTTTTGATCATAATCCAAATGATTAAGTGAATATTAAATACACTACATCTATAAGGCATTGAATATTTTTTCTATCATTAAGGGCGGGTTGTTTCACGTTCACATAACGCATGCGTAAAAGTTAAAAATGGTGCTAACTATCGTTAAATCCTAAAATAACTTGTTTCACAATACATAAACGTTAACGCACGAAAAAATACGATTACGTTAACCAATGGTCTGAGCACTGGTTAACGTAACTTAAGTCAAGTTGTTTCTAGTCCGCCGTGGTGTCAAATGGTGAAAACAACATAAACTCCTTTTTGGATTTTTTTTTTTTATTAAAGTATAAACCAGCGCTTGACCGCAATCCTGCCCGATGGTAAGCAGTGACGCAATCGTTGATGGTAAAGCGCACTAGTTTATTAAGAGCCTATTCACTCTAGCCTTGAAGACACTCAAATTGTAGTCCGACGGAAACACCGCCGCCGGCAGATTGTTCCAGTCCCTCGATGTACGCGGTATAAAGGAGGAGGCGAAACGCTTCGTCCGGATCGTAGAGGTGTTAACAACATAAGTGTGGAAACTCGCCGTACGACGGGTCGTCCGATGGTGGAACGGAGATGGGGGAATTAAATCGTGCAATTCCCTCGCACACTCCCCAGAATGTATCCTATAGAACACCGAAAGGCTGGCTGGCTGGCTTTAATTGACGATAGTAGTTCATCTGATGATGATACAAGTACCGTAGAAAAAAAGAGAAAGGTATTTAAAACACGAAATAATAATTTAAGCCTTTGGGATGATCAGGAATGTATTGCAAGATACCGAGAATCGAAGGAAGTAGCTATATTGTTAACACGAAGCATTCGACTCTGTGTGTATTGCAGCCCAAGTTTTTTTTTTTTAATTCTGTTGTTGTCTTGTCTGTTTTTTAAAGAACAACTCATCTTTATATTTTGCAATCAAAAATTGAAAACGATCTTTCTCATTTTTTGTGATGTTAGTAGACCGTTCTCGTTCTTCGTTTCGTTCGTAATGAAAATAAAAAATTAAATGTATGCATTTTTCGTCAAAGTAGTAGTTTTTCTATAGGTACACAGTTTTCTAGTATAAGCGGACTTAATTTATAAAAATGGCAC
This sequence comes from Sesamia inferens, assembly GCA_037179545.1. Classification (NCBI taxonomy): domain Eukaryota; kingdom Metazoa; phylum Arthropoda; class Insecta; order Lepidoptera; family Noctuidae; genus Sesamia; species Sesamia inferens. Next base: position 12,694,450 of record CM073930.1, read on the forward strand.
GAAGTTATTTCCCAAAACAATTAACAATAATACCATGAAGGTTAGATATAGATAAAATACAGCACAATGACAGTCGTCCAGATAAAATTTGACGTGAACGTGAATGTTGCCATACTAGAAAAAAATCTCCCATCGATTTTATTAGGAAAACATCTTGCTTTCTACTGACAACCCTGTTAACTATGACAGCTAGTATTTTACGCTTTGAAACAACACTTCTAATTAACGAACGTTAAACATCATCCGTTAACGTAACTTTTTGACGTACGTATGTTACGATAACCAACCGTTTGAAACAACCCGCCCTATGTCTAACTAACTAAAAACATAAAATAATTTGGTATAATATTTCTTTATATCAGCTGTTTACTTTTGTTGCAGTTAAAAAGACCAAAACTTCTCTGTTATACATGTTGGCGAAGGATTGACAGAGCAACGTCGCATTCTGATTTAGTACGTGAACCTGAAGCAACAGGACATAGTCCTTCTCTAGAATCTGAGGCAGGCGCTGTAGCTTCTACACAAGAAGAAGAAAAGAATGCAGATATACCTGTCAGTTATCAAATAATACTGCCAAATTACATACAGGCCCCAAGTACACAACGGCATTGTTTTTTTCCATGGTTGTAACGGTGTTTACTTTGCGATTATAATAGTAAATCTGAAGGCACATAATAATGTGTTTTTAGAATCTGCTCATATCACTTGACTAGTAATTCATGTGATTTAAGTTTAAACTATTTAGGCAAGCATTTTTCAAAAGGGCATTTAAGTATATGATCATAGATTTCTCTGTGGCTGGTGCTCTTATCAATAAGTACTATTTGAGAGCACAGGATGGAGAAGAAGCTGCTACACGACCGCAGCGCCCTCATTTATGTTCACGATTTTATAGAGAGACTATACTTGAAAGTTCTAACTTTATCATATGGATACACTAACTAGTCGTAGGAAAAAAATGGACTTCATTATGCTTCACAAAATATTTAATTTGTTTCGTTCTCAGGCTCTGCTACGTGTTAAGTGATTGGGGGCTTGAAATGAGTACGCAATACTAGGAATTCCTTTTAACTTGATTGTATTTTGAGTATAATAATGAAATAACGTGTGAAGTCTGTGTGATTCGTAATGCGTACAATGCGGTAGTAGTTCTAGAAGAAGGACATTTTTTAACAAAAAAAAAAAAAAAACCGACGGCGCCTAGCTCTGTGGCTATTGGTAGATCGCATGCGTGGGTGACCAAACTTCTATGTTCATTAGAAATTAAACTTCCACCTCGGACTCCCAGGTGTAATACATATGAGTTAATCTACATTTCTGGCTTAAAAACCAACCTGGGTCATTTCGCCGTTGTGCTACTTTGACAATTGTTAACTACAAAGTGTCTCAACTAGTTATTGGTTTTTGTACGTATTTATTTTGTTTTAAATATGTTACCGAATATGTTTTATTTTAATTTTATTATTATTATTTTAAACTTTTTAACTTTGTTTGCATAGTTGTATTTTCTTTTATGCATGCTGTGGTCTCCTATAAGGGAAGGCGTACACCTTCGTGATAATATTGTCGTCCATTTATATTTTTTTATGATTTCTGTATATCCTTTGTTGGACATCCTAAATAAATCACTGAAAAATTGGCTTTCTTCTACTGTTGTTAGGAAAGATGCTCTCTTTTCGAGAGCATCTTTCCTAACAACAGTAGAGATTTTATCATCTTCGTGAGAAATAAAGTTTCTTTAAATCTAAATAGATTGGATCATAGTTAATAAAATTCAGAAATTTAAATAAAATAATTTATTTTCACATAATTATCACAAATTGTTCAATAAGTTAATATAAACACAACCTAGACACGGACTACAATAATGGCATATTTTGCAAATCAAAAAGTATATCCAGTGATTCTCTTGGGTCAGGCGGTGTCCAATATGCAAACTTGTCTTCTTCATTATTCTCACTAATTCTAGCTGTAGAAATAGGTTCATAAATAGGACTACTATTAATTCCTACAACTTCTTCAACGGGAATATCTACACTGCTGTTTGTTAACCAGTCATCGGGAACTTGTTTCTGACTGTGTAAGTGCTCATGTATAGGCCCGAAGTCTATGTGAATATTGCTCACATCGAGCGATGGCATAGGCGAGATGGCATTTTCGGAGACTTGCATTCTCTCGGCTTGATGTTTCTTCGCCTTCTTGCGGCGGTTCTGGAACCATATTTTAATAGAGCGCTCATTTAGACGCAAATACTTTGCGAGTTCTATTCTACGAGTGCTCTTTAATCTAACTCAAGAAGAGATACCAATCTGTAATTTTAGCAAAAAATAGCGCTAGGGGTACGTTGTTTTGTCAGTGGAAACTGTTAGTGTGGGATGAATGCACAATGTCACACAAAAAGGCAATTGAGGCTCTTAACACAACTCTACAGGATATTAGACATAATAAAAACATCATGTGAACTAGTGTGTAAACTAGTGCGCTTTACCATCAACGATTGCGTCACTGCTTACCATCAGGCAGGATTGCGGTCAAGCGCTGGTTTATACTTTAATAAAAAAAAAAAAAAAATAATGTGAGGAATGGTGGTACTACTGGCTGGTGACTTCCGCCAAACTCTACCAGTGATCCAAAGTGGCACACCTGCAGATGAAATAAAAGTCTGCCTCAAATCGTCAGCGTTATGGACTAATGTCCAGAAATTCAGCTTGACGAGAAATATGAGGGTGCACCTCTACAATTATGTAGCCACGGGGCGCTATGCAGACAAACTGTTAAAAATTGGAGACTGACAGCTGGACACAGATGCCGAGGGCTATGTGTCACTAACGGGGGACTTTTGTAACGTAGTACAGAATGATGTAGAACTGATTGGCAGGGTTTACCCTGACCTACAGAATAATATAAATGATGATTCGTGGCTATGTCAAAGAGCAATACTTGCTCCAAAAATGACACTGTTATCCAAATAAATAGTGACATTCTTAAAAATATTCCTACTGAAATTACAGAGTATTTGTCAATAGACACCATCATGGATGCAGAACAGAGTACTTCATATCCTCTGGAGTTCTTAAATTCCTTAGAGCTGTCACGTGTGCCCTCACATAAGCTGCAGCTAAAATTAGGCGGTCCGGTTATGCTCATGCGTAATTTAGATGCACCGCGATTATGCTACGGAACAAGGCTTCGCGTCACACAACTTGGGTGGAACATTATTGGTGCCACAATTTTAACAGGGGCAAGTAAGGGCGAGAATGTGATGATCCCTCGGATCGTTATAATTCGCACGGATCTTCCATTTCAATCCAAAAGGTTGCAGTTCCCACTCAAGCTCAGTTTTGCCATTACTATCAACAAGGCACAAGGTTAGACACTTCAAGTAGCCGGCGTACACTTGGAAAAGCCATGCTTCTCACATGGGCAGCTCTACGTGGCATGTTTGCGAGTATCCAATGCTAGAAATTTACATGTCTTAGCTGTTAATGGAAAGACCCACAACATTGTTTACACTAGCGTGCTTAAATAGTGCTCTGTTCTATATACATGATTGATGACGTGTTTTTCTTCCTGACAAAATTTTTCTAATTCCACGCGAGCGAAGCCGCGGGTAAAAGCTAGTATTATTATAAATATTTTTTCTATGACGCAGTCAATGAACTACATGATTCCTTTGAACCAGTTAGGACGGTAGTTCCAATTATCAAATACCCTCTCTGGTTCAAAAAGTGTCTGTTAAAATTTTTAAGAAATACGGAAACATGTGTCTCTTCTCTGACAGCGTGCCAAGATTTTATTTAAATTCAATCAATCATTATATTTATAATGTTTATGGTATAAAAATATTCGATTAAAGACAATTATACCAAATTTTTACGCTTATGTGAAATTAATTTCGGAACATCAAAATTTTGCAAGATAAAATTAATCCAGCTTATTCACACGCGATATGGAACTTTATTTCAGGATGTTTAACATTTTAATTACATATATGTGTCTTCGGAATAACGTAAACAAAAAATAAACATATTTTAAGAAAACAATTTTTATTTACAATAATAATTACAGAAACTACATATTTACAAATATTACAATTTCATCTAAAACAGTAATTATCAACTTTATAAATCAAGCCCCAACCTGAACCAGAACAAGTCTGAGTTCTCCTCAATTGAGCTGGGCGGATTCGCTTGTGGTTCCGATTCTGAGAACAATTGCTGGACTTCAGTAACCGGAGGCTGATGGTATGGTTGCACGGGGAAATGTGGCTGCTGGTACTGCGCCTGGCATTCTCCCACATGCATAGTTATCGGTACGTTATATTGCTGGACTTCATTAACTGGAGGCTGGTAAGTGTGCACCGGCAAATGTGGCTGCTGGTACTGCGCCTGGCATTCCCCTTCATGAATGGGTAACGGTGCGTTAAAAGTGCTCGTATCGGGTGACATCCTAATGCCTTCAGAGTCTTGGATACTCCCGACTCGGTCTCTTTTTTCCTTCATACGGCGATTTTGGAACCATATCTTGATGGTGCGTTCATTGAGATGCAGCATATTCGCGAGTTCCTTTCTACGAACAGCATTTAGGTATTTCGAATTAGAGTATTCTTTTTCCAACCGAATCAGCTGCTCTGTGGTGAATGTCGTTCTGGTGCGCTTTGTTTTCTTTCTCTTTTCGTATGTTTTAGTGCTGGCCCAGGTTCGTGATGGAGAAACGAATTCTCCGAGAGCTGGTTGATTAAAACTAAATAGCCTTTCAATATTCTGACCATTTTGAGTAAGATTTGTCCCATCTATGATTTGCGGATTCATTTCATTGTTTAAATTTAAATATTCGTTAGGTATATTTATTTCTAAATTTTCTGAGTATGGTGTGTAGTCCAACGGGTTGATGTTGTTGACGCTATTGCCATGGTAATCAATGGGATAATTAGAGTTAGACACCGGGACTGACGTGCCTGGTAACCCGTTCGGCACAGGAGGCTGCAAAGAAAAAAAAACATAAGCATTAATTACATTCATATTAGTATTATTATGACTGCTTAGTGTCAAGTCCTAAGATGTTAGGGTATAAAATTATAAAGAGACTTCTGGTGCAAGTTAATGTGATATTAATAAATTCTATAACTGAACATTGAAAACAATGAAAAAACTTTACCGTAATTTTCTGCAGCATATTTGTATTCTGCATTTGGTTGCAGGAAGTATCTCCGCAATTGCCGTTGCCAATATTGTATATTATATCCATTGTAGATATTGATGTAAGAAGAAGTAATTGATGTTGATAGCGAAAGCTCAGCTACTAATAATGAATGTCCAGATTTTCCGTGGCCTTATATATGCACAACAGACCCTTTTGACGAGGTGGTTAGCTAATGAGTCACCAACTTTCACTGGATTAGCTGATAAGAAGCGCAAACCTGTTTTGTAAAAATATTATTATTTAAAATTTGTGACTTCAGTCTTTAAACGGAGTAGGTACTCAATTCGAATGCTTTTATGATTCTGCTATTCTACTAATCATGTATATATTATGTTCGTGCATAACTCCATCATTTATATACGGATTCCATAATTCCTGTTTTTCTAAAGAAGTTTTGGATGACAAATCATGATTTTAAAATTTTGCATCAATTTAGATATACATATTGTTTATCTCTATAATAAAAGATCAAAGAATTATTTTTTTCTACAAAGTGTTAAAGGTTAGGACGGCAAATACCCTCTTTAGTTCAAACAATGTCTGTTGAAAAATTTAAGAAATACGGAAACCTGTCTAATCATGTCTTTTCTCTGACAGCGTGCCAAGATTTTATTTAAATTCCGCAAAGCAATCATTATTTATAATATTTATGGTATGAAAATATTCGATTAAAGACAATTATGCTTATGTAAAATTAATTTCGTAAAATCAAAATTTCGCCAGATAAAATTAATCTAGCTTAACCACACGCGATATGGAACTTTATTTCAGGATGTTTATTATTTTAATTGAATATATGTGTCTTCGGAATAACGTAAACAAAAAAAAACATATTTTAAGAATACAATTTTTATTTACAATAATAATAATTACAGGAACTACATACAAATATTACAATTTCATCTGAAACAATAATTATCAGATTTATATATCAAGCCCTAACCTGAACCAGAACAAGTCCGAGTTCTCCTCAGGGTCAGTTACTGAAAACAAGGCGAGCGCCTCGACTTAACCAGTTTGATGCACGCAGCGCCGCGTGATTCGTACCCATGGCTTCGCAGTACTATCTAGGCAGCTTCACGTTATGAAATGTTTTTAGCAGATACACCCATTTACACCTCTCGCTATATACGTCATTGGGTATTGGTTTATGCCGGGTAAGATTGAATCGCCAATGTTCTGAATAATAATTTTCCCGATTATAGTACATGAAGAATAAAATCCTTAAGCATCCCACAATTCCATATTAAATGCTTTTTTACTTTGCTGGTGTAATAATAATAATAATTTAATTTAATGTCTTATGCTAGTTATTTAACATACATATAGTCATAAGTTTTTTAAATGAACAGACAGCTGCGCTCCTCGAAAGTTTGTTCCATCATTTCTTGTTCTCAGCGAAACCACTAGATAGTGGTGAAGGGCGGGCGTTTCAAAAGGTACACATGACACAATAAGATTGTATATGTAGTACAATGACAGTAAGCTTCAGCGTACATCGCTTTAGACGATGAATCACAAAATAGAATGTAAATAATAATTTTTCTGTTATAATTAATATTATTATAAATATTTTTTCTATGACGCAGCCAATGAACTAGATGATTCCTTTGAACCAGTTAGGACGGTAGTTCCAATTATCAAATACCCTCTCTGGTTCAAAAAGTGTCTGTTAAATTTTTTAAGAAATACGGAACCATGTCTCTCTTCTCTGACAGCGTGCCAAGATTTTATTTAAATTCAATCAATCATTATATTTATAATGTTTATGGTATAAAAATATACGATTAAAGACAATTATACCAAATTTTTAGGCTTATGTGAAATTAATTTCGGAACATCAAAATTTTGCAAGATAAAATTAATCCAGCTTATTCACACGCGATATGGAACTTTATTTCAGGATGTTTAACATTTTAATTACATATATGTGTCTTCGGAATAACGTAAACAAAAAATAAACATATTTTAAGAATACAATTTTTATATACAATAATAATTACAGAAACTACATATTTACAAATATTACAATTTCATCTAAAACAATAATTATCAACTTTATAAATCAAGCCCCAACCTGAACAAGAACAAGTCCGAGTTCTCCTCAATTGAGCTGGGCGGATTCGCTTGTGGTTCCGATTCTGAGAACAATTGCTGGACTTCAGTAACCGGAGGCTGATGGTATGGTTGCACGGGGAAATGTGGCTGCTGGTACTGCGCCTGGCATTCTCCCACATGCATAGTTATCGGTACGTTATATTGCTGGACTTCATTAACTGGAGGCTGGTAAGTGTGCACCGGCAAATGTGGCTGCTGGTACTGCGCCTGGCATTCCCCTTCATGAATTGGTAACGGTGCGTTAAAAGTGCTCGTATCGGGTGACATCCTAATGCCTTCAGAGTCTTGGATACTCCCGACTCGGTCTCTTTTTTCCTTCATACGGCGATTTTGGAACCATATCTTGATGGTGCGTTCATTGAGATGCAGCATATTCGCGAGTTCCTTTCTACGAACAGCATTTAGGTATTTCGAATTAGAGTATTCTTTTTCCAACCGAATCAGCTGCTCTGTGGTGAATGTCGTTCTGGTGCGCTTTGTTTTCTTTCTATTTTCGTATGTTTTAGTGCTGGCCCAGGTTCGTGATGGAGAAACGAATTCTCCGAGAGCTGGTTGATTAAAACTAAATAGCCTTTCAATATTCTGACCATTTTGAGTAAGATTTGTCCCATCTATGATTTGCGGATTCATTTCATTGTTTAAATTTAAATATTCGTTAGGTATATTTATTTCTAAATTTTCTGAGTATGGTGTGTAGTCCAACGGGTTGATGTTGTTGACGCTATTGCCATGGTAATCAATGGGATAATTGGAGTTAGACACCGGGACTGACGTGCTTGGTAACCCGTTCGGCACAGGAGGCTGCAAAGAAAAAAAAACATAAGCATTAATTACATTCATATTAGTATTATTATGACTGCTTAGTGTCAAGTCCTAAGATGTTAGGGTATAAAATTATAAAGAGACTTCTGGTGGAAGTTAATGTGATATTAATAAATTCTATAACTGAACATTGAAAACAATGAAAAAACTTTACCGTAATTTTCTGCAGCATATTTGTATTCTGCATTTGGTTGCAGGAAGTATCTCCGCAATTGCCGTTGCCAATATTGTATATTATATCCATTGTAGATATTGATGTAAGAAGAAGTAATTGATGTTGATAGCGAAAGCTCAGCTACTAATAATGAATGTCCAGATTTTCCGTGGCCTTATATATGCACAACAGACCCTTTTGACGAGGTGGTTAGCTAATGAGTCACCAACTTTCACTGGATTAGCTGATAAGAAGCGCAAACCTGTTTTGTAAAAATATTATTATTTAAAATTTGTGACTTCAGTCTTTAAACGGAGTAGGTACTCAATTCGAATGCTTTTATGATTCTGCTATTCTACTAATCATGTATATATTATGTTCGTGCATAACTCCATCATTTATATACGGATTCCATAATTCCTGTTTTTCTAAAGAAGTTTTGGATGACAAATCATGATTTTAAAATTTTGCATCAATTTAGATATACATATTGTTTATCTCTATAATAAAAGATCAAAGAATTATTTTTTTCTACAAAGTGTTAAAGGTTAGGACGGCAAATACCCTCTTTGGTTCAAACAATGTCTGTTGAAAAATTTAAGAAATACGGAAACCTGTCTAATCATGTCTTTTCTCTGACAGCGTGCCAAGATTTTATTTAAATTCCGCAAAGCAATCATTATTTATAATATTTATGGTATGAAAATATTCGATTAAAGACAATTATGCTTATGTAAAATTAATTTCGTAAAATCAAAATTTCGCCAGATAAAATTAATCTAGCTTAACCACACGCGATATGGAACTTTATTTCAGGATGTTTATTATTTTAATTGAATATATGTGTCTTCGGAATAACGTAAACAAAAAAAAACATATTTTAAGAATACAATTTTTATTTACAATAATAATAATTACAGGAACTACATACAAATATTACAATTTCATCTGAAACAATAATTATCAGATTTATATATCAAGCCCTAACCTGAACCAGAACAAGTCCGAGTTCTCCTCAGGGTCAGTTACTGAAAACAAGGCGAGCGCCTCGACTTAACCAGTTTGATGCACGCAGCGCCGCGTGATTCGTACCCATGGCTTCGCAGTACTATCTAGGCAGCTTCACGTTATGAAATGTTTTTAGCAGATACACCCATTTACACCTCTCGCTATATACGTCATTGGGTATTGGTTTATGCCGGGTAAGATTGAATCGCCAATGTTCTGAATAATAATTTTCCCGATTATAGTAAATGAAGAATAAAATCCTTAAGCATCCCACAATTCCATATTAAATGCTTTTTTACTTTGCTGGTGTAATAATAATAATAATTTAATTTAATGTCTTATGCTAGTTATTTAACATACATATAGTCATAAGTTTTTTAAATGAACAGACAGCTGCGCTCCTCGAAAGTTTGTTCCATCATTTCTTGTTCTCAGCGAAACCACTAGATAGTGGTGAAGGGCGGGCGTTTCAAAAGGTACACATGACACAATAAGATTGTATATGTAGTACAATGACAGTAAGCTTCAGCGTACATCGCTTTAGACGATGAATCACAAAATAGAATGTAAATAATAATTTTTCTGTTATAATTAATATTATTATAAATATTTTTTCTATGACGCAGCCAATGAACTACATGATTCCTTTGAACCAGTTAGGACGGTAGTTCCAATTATCAAATACCCTCTCTGGTTCAAAAAGTGTCTGTTAAATTTTTTAAGAAATACGGAACCATGTCTCTCTTCTCTGACAGCGTGCCAAGATTTTATTTAAATTCAATCAATCATTATATTTATAATGTTTATGGTATAAAAATATACGATTAAAGACAATTATACCAAATTTTTACGCTTATGTGAAATTAATTTCGGAACATCAAAATTTTGCAAGATAAAATTAATCCAGCTTATTCACACGCGATATGGAACTTTATTTCAGGATGTTTAACATTTTAATTACATATATGTGTCTTCGGAATAACGTAAACAAAAAATAAACATATTTTAAGAATACAATTTTTATATACAATAATAATTACAGAAACTACATATTTACAAATATTACAATTTCATCTAAAACAATAATTATCAACTTTATAAATCAAGCCCCAACCTGAACAAGAACAAGTCCGAGTTCTCCTCAATTGAGCTGGGCGGATTCGCTTGTGGTTCCGATTCTGAGAACAATTGCTGGACTTCAGTAACCGGAGGCTGATGGTATGGTTGCACGGGGAAATGTGGCTGCTGGTACTGCGCCTGGCATTCTCCCACATGCATAGTTATCGGTACGTTATATTGCTGGACTTCATTAACTGGAGGCTGGTAAGTGTGCACCGGCAAATGTGGCTGCTGGTACTGCGCCTGGCATTCCCCTTCATGAATTGGTAACGGTGCGTTAAAAGTGCTCGTATCGGGTGACATCCTAATGCCTTCAGAGTCTTGGATACTCCCGACTCGGTCTCTTTTTTCCTTCATACGGCGATTTTGGAACCATATCTTGATGGTGCGTTCATTGAGATGCAGCATATTCGCGAGTTCCTTTCTACGAACAGCATTTAGGTATTTCGAATTAGAGTATTCTTTTTCCAACCGAATCAGCTGCTCTGTGGTGAATGTCGTTCTGGTGCGCTTTGTTTTCTTTCTATTTTCGTATGTTTTAGTGCTGGCCCAGGTTCGTGATGGAGAAACGAATTCTCCGAGAGCTGGTTGATTAAAACTAAATAGCCTTTCAATATTCTGACCATTTTGAGTAAGATTTGTCCCATCTATGATTTGCGGATTCATTTCATTGTTTAAATTTAAATATTCGTTAGGTATATTTATTTCTAAATTTTCTGAGTATGGTGTGTAGTCCAACGGGTTGATGTTGTTGACGCTATTGCCATGGTAATCAATGGGATAATTGGAGTTAGACACCGGGACTGACGTGCTTGGTAACCCGTTCGGCACAGGAGGCTGCAAAGAAAAAAAAACATAAGCATTAATTACATTCATATTAGTATTATTATGACTGCTTAGTGTCAAGTCCTAAGATGTTAGGGTATAAAATTATAAAGAGACTTCTGGTGCAAGTTAATGTGATATTAATAAATTCTATAACTGAACATTGAAAACAATGAAAAAACTTTACCGTAATTTTCTGCAGCATATTTGTATTCTGCATTTGGTTGCAGGAAGTATCTCCGCAATTGCCGTTGCCAATATTGTATATTATATCCATTGTAGATATTGATGTAAGAAGAAGTAATTGATGTTGATAGCGAAAGCTCAGCTACTAATAATGAATGTCCAGATTTTCCGTGGCCTTATATATGCACAACAGACCCTTTTGACGAGGTGGTTAGCTAATGAGTCACCAACTTTCACTGGATTAGCTGATAAGAAGCGCAAACCTGTTTTGTAAAAATATTATTATTTAAAATTTGTGACTTCAGTCTTTAAACGGAGTAGGTACTCAATTCGAATGCTTTTATGATTCTGCTATTCTACTAATCATGTATATATTATGTTCGTGCATAACTCCATCATTTATATACGGATTCCATAATTCCTGTTTTTCTAAAGAAGTTTTGGATGACAAATCATGATTTTAAAATTTTGCATCAATTTAGATATACATATTGTTTATCTCTATAATAAAAGATCAAAGAATTATTTTTTTCTACAAAGTGTTAAAGGTTAGGACGGCAAATACCCTCTTTGGTTCAAACAATGTCTGTTGAAAAATTTAAGAAATACGGAAACCTGTCTAATCATGTCTTTTCTCTGACAGCGTGCCAAGATTTTATTTAAATTCCGCAAAGCAATCATTATTTATAATATTTATGGTATGAAAATATTCGATTAAAGACAATTATGCTTATGTAAAATTAATTTCGTAAAATCAAAATTTCGCCAGATAAAATTAATCTAGCTTAACCACACGCGATATGGAACTTTATTTCAGGATGTTTATTATTTTAATTGAATATATGTGTCTTCGGAATAACGTAAACAAAAAAAAACATATTTTAAGAATACAATTTTTATTTACAATAATAATAATTACAGGAACTACATACAAATATTACAATTTCATCTGAAACAATAATTATCAGATTTATATATCAAGCCCTAACCTGAACCAGAACAAGTCCGAGTTCTCCTCAGGGTCAGTTACTGAAAACAAGGCGAGCGCCTCGACTTAACCAGTTTGATGCACGCAGCGCCGCGTGATTCGTACCCATGGCTTCGCAGTACTATCTAGGCAGCTTCACGTTATGAAATGTTTTTAGCAGATACACCCATTTACACCTCTCGCTATATACGTCATTGGGTATTGGTTTATGCCGGGTAAGATTGAATCGCCAATGTTCTGAATAATAATTTTCCCGATTATAGTACATGAAGAATAAAATCCTTAAGCATCCCACAATTCCATATTAAATGCTTTTTTACTTTGCTGGTGTAATAATAATAATAATTTAATTTAATGTCTTATGCTAGTTATTTAACATACATATAGTCATAAGTTTTTTAAATGAACAGACAGCTGCGCTCCTCGAAAGTTTGTTCCATCATTTCTTGTTCTCAGCGAAACCACTAGATAGTGGTGAAGGGCGGGCGTTTCAAAAGGTACACATGACACAATAAGATTGTATATGTAGTACAATGACAGTAAGCTTCAGCGTACATCGCTTTAGACGATGAATCACAAAATAGAATGTAAATAATAATTTTTCTGTTATAATTAATATTATTATAAATATTTTTTCTATGACGCAGCCAATGAACTAGATGATTCCTTTGAACCAGTTAGGACGGTAGTTCCAATTATCAAATACCCTCTCTGGTTCAAAAAGTGTCTGTTAAATTTTTTAAGAAATACGGAACCATGTCTCTCTTCTCTGACAGCGTGCCAAGATTTTATTTAAATTCAATCAATCATTATATTTATAATGTTTATGGTATAAAAATATACGATTAAAGACAATTATACCAAATTTTTAGGCTTATGTGAAATTAATTTCGGAACATCAAAATTTTGCAAGATAAAATTAATCCAGCTTATTCACACGCGATATGGAACTTTATTTCAGGATGTTTAACATTTTAATTACATATATGTGTCTTCGGAATAACGTAAACAAAAAATAAACATATTTTAAGAATACAATTTTTATATACAATAATAATTACAGAAACTACATATTTACAAATATTACAATTTCATCTAAAACAATAATTATCAACTTTATAAATCAAGCCCCAACCTGAACAAGAACAAGTCCGAGTTCTCCTCAATTGAGCTGGGCGGATTCGCTTGTGGTTCCGATTCTGAGAACAATTGCTGGACTTCAGTAACCGGAGGCTGATGGTATGGTTGCACGGGGAAATGTGGCTGCTGGTACTGCGCCTGGCATTCTCCCACATGCATAGTTATCGGTACGTTATATTGCTGGACTTCATTAACTGGAGGCTGGTAAGTGTGCACCGGCAAATGTGGCTGCTGGTACTGCGCCTGGCATTCCCCTTCATGAATTGGTAACGGTGCGTTAAAAGTGCTCGTATCGGGTGACATCCTAATGCCTTCAGAGTCTTGGATACTCCCGACTCGGTCTCTTTTTTCCTTCATACGGCGATTTTGGAACCATATCTTGATGGTGCGTTCATTGAGATGCAGCATATTCGCGAGTTCCTTTCTACGAACAGCATTTAGGTATTTCGAATTAGAGTATTCTTTTTCCAACCGAATCAGCTGCTCTGTGGTGAATGTCGTTCTGGTGCGCTTTGTTTTCTTTCTATTTTCGTATGTTTTAGTGCTGGCCCAGGTTCGTGATGGAGAAACGAATTCTCCGAGAGCTGGTTGATTAAAACTAAATAGCCTTTCAATATTCTGACCATTTTGAGTAAGATTTGTCCCATCTATGATTTGCGGATTCATTTCATTGTTTAAATTTAAATATTCGTTAGGTATATTTATTTCTAAATTTTCTGAGTATGGTGTGTAGTCCAACGGGTTGATGTTGTTGACGCTATTGCCATGGTAATCAATGGGATAATTGGAGTTAGACACCGGGACTGACGTGCTTGGTAACCCGTTCGGCACAGGAGGCTGCAAAGAAAAAAAAACATAAGCATTAATTACATTCATATTAGTATTATTATGACTGCTTAGTGTCAAGTCCTAAGATGTTAGGGTATAAAATTATAAAGAGACTTCTGGTGCAAGTTAATGTGATATTAATAAATTCTATAACTGAACATTGAAAACAATGAAAAAACTTTACCGTAATTTTCTGCAGCATATTTGTATTCTGCATTTGGTTGCAGGAAGTATCTCCGCAATTGCCGTTGCCAATATTGTATATTATATCCATTGTAGATATTGATGTAAGAAGAAGTAATTGATGTTGATAGCGAAAGCTCAGCTACTAATAATGAATGTCCAGATTTTCCGTGGCCTTATATATGCACAACAGACCCTTTTGACGAGGTGGTTAGCTAATGAGTCACCAACTTTCACTGGATTAGCTGATAAGAAGCGCAAACCTGTTTTGTAAAAATATTATTATTTAAAATTTGTGACTTCAGTCTTTAAACGGAGTAGGTACTCAATTCGAATGCTTTTATGATTCTGCTATTCTACTAATCATGTATATATTATGTTCGTGCATAACTCCATCATTTATATACGGATTCCATAATTCCTGTTTTTCTAAAGAAGTTTTGGATGACAAATCATGATTTTAAAATTTTGCATCAATTTAGATATACATATTGTTTATCTCTATAATAAAAGATCAAAGAATTATTTTTTTCTACAAAGTGTTAAAGGTTAGGACGGCAAATACCCTCTTTGGTTCAAACAATGTCTGTTGAAAAATTTAAGAAATACGGAAACCTGTCTAATCATGTCTTTTCTCTGACAGCGTGCCAAGATTTTATTTAAATTCCGCAAAGCAATCATTATTTATAATATTTATGGTATGAAAATATTCGATTAAAGACAATTATGCTTATGTAAAATTAATTTCGTAAAATCAAAATTTCGCCAGATAAAATTAATCTAGCTTAACCACACGCGATATGGAACTTTATTTCAGGATGTTTATTATTTTAATTGAATATATGTGTCTTCGGAATAACGTAAACAAAAAAAAACATATTTTAAGAATACAATTTTTATTTACAATAATAATAATTACAGGAACTACATACAAATATTACAATTTCATCTGAAACAATAATTATCAGATTTATATATCAAGCCCTAACCTGAACCAGAACAAGTCCGAGTTCTCCTCAGGGTCAGTTACTGAAAACAAGGCGAGCGCCTCGACTTAACCAGTTTGATGCACGCAGCGCCGCGTGATTCGTACCCATGGCTTCGCAGTACTATCTAGGCAGCTTCACGTTATGAAATGTTTTTAGCAGATACACCCATTTACACCTCTCGCTATATACGTCATTGGGTATTGGTTTATGCCGGGTAAGATTGAATCGCCAATGTTCTGAATAATAATTTTCCCGATTATAGTAAATGAAGAATAAAATCCTTAAGCATCCCACAATTCCATATTAAATGCTTTTTTACTTTGCTGGTGTAATAATAATAATAATTTAATTTAATGTCTTATGCTAGTTATTTAACATACATATAGTCATAAGTTTTTTAAATGAACAGACAGCTGCGCTCCTCGAAAGTTTGTTCCATCATTTCTTGTTCTCAGCGAAACCACTAGATAGTGGTGAAGGGCGGGCGTTTCACAATGACAGTAAGCTTCAGCGTACATCGCTTTAGACGATGAATCACAAAATAGAATGTAAATAATAATTTTTCTGTTATAATTAATATTATTATAAATATTTTTTCTATGACGCAGTCAATGAACTACATGATTCCTTTGAACCAGTTAGGACGGTAGTTCCAATTATCAAATACCCTCTCTGGTTCAAAAAGTGTCTGTTAAAATTTTTAAGAAATACGGAACCATGTCTCTCTTCTCTGACAGCGTGCCAAGATTTTATTTAAATTCAATCAATCATTATATTTATAATATTTATGGTATAAAAATATACGATTAAAGACAATTATACCAAATTTTTACGCTTATGTGAAATTAATTTCGGAACATCAAAATTTTGCAAGATAAAATTAATCCAGCTTATTCACACGCGATATGGAACTTTATTTCAGGATGTTTAACATTTTAATTACATAGGTATATGTGTCTTCGGAATAACGTAAACAAAAAATAAACATATTTTAAGAAAACAATTTTTATATACAATAATAATTACAGAAACTACATATTTACAAATATTACAATTTCATCTAAAACAATAATTATCAACTTTATAAATCAAGCCCCAACCTGAACAAGAACAAGTCCGAGTTCTCCTCAATTGAGCTGGGCGGATTCGCTTGTGGTTCCGATTCTGAGAACAATTGCTGGACTTCAGTAACCGGAGGCTGATGGTATGGTTGCACGGGGAAATGTGGCTGCTGGTACTGCGCCTGGCATTCTCCCACATGCATAGTTATCGGTACGTTATATTGCTGGACTTCATTAACTGGAGGCTGGTAAGTGTGCACCGGCAAATGTGGCTGCTGGTACTGCGCCTGGCATTCCCCTTCATGAATTGGTAACGGTGCGTTAAAAGTGCTCGTATCGGGTGACATCCTAATGCCTTCAGAGTCTTGGATACTCCCGACTCGGTCTCTTTTTTCCTTCATACGGCGATTTTGGAACCATATCTTGATGGTGCGTTCATTGAGATGCAGCATATTCGCGAGTTCCTTTCTACGAACAGCATTTAGGTATTTCGAATTAGAGTATTCTTTTTCCAACCGAATCAGCTGCTCTGTGGTGAATGTCGTTCTGGTGCGCTTTGTTTTCTTTCTCTTTTCGTATGTTTTAGTGCTGGCCCAGGTTCGTGATGGAGAAACGAATTCTCCGAGAGCTGGTTGATTAAAACTAAATAGCCTTTCAATATTCTGACCATTTTGAGTAAGATTTGTCCCATCTATGATTTGCGGATTCATTTCATTGTTTAAATTTAAATATTCGTTAGGTATATTTATTTCTAAATTTTCTGAGTATGGTGTGTAGTCCAACGGGTTGATGTTGTTGACGCTATTGCCATGGTAATCAATGGGATAATTGGAGTTATACACCGGGACTGACGTGCTTGGTAACCCGTTCGGCACAGGAGGCTGCAAAGAAAAAAAAACATAAGCATTAATTACATTCATATTAGTATTATTATGACTGCTTAGTGTCAAGTCCAAAGATGTTAGGGTATAAAATTATAAAGAGACTTCTGGTGCAAGTTAATGTGATATTAATAAATTCTATAACTGAACATTGAAAACAATGAAAAAACTTTACCGTAATTTTCTGCAGCATATTTGTATTCTGCATTTGGTTGCAGGAAGTATCTCCGCAATTGCCGTTGCCAATATTGTATATTATATCCATTGTAGATATTGATGTAAGAAGAAGTAATTGATGTTGATAGCGAAAGCTCAGCTACTAATAATGAATGTCCAGATTCTCCGTGGCCTTATATATGCACAACAGACCCTTTTGACGAGGTGGTTAGCTAATGAGTCACCAACTTTCACTGGATTAGCTGATAAGAAGCGCAAACCTGTTTTGTAAAAATATTATTATTTAAAATTTGTGACTTCAGTCTTTAAACGGAGTAGGTACTCAATTCGAATGCTTTTATGATTCTGCTATTCTACTAATCATGTATATATTATGTTCGTGCATAACTCCATCATTTATATACGGATTCCATAATTCCTGTTTTTCTAAAGAAGTTTTGGATGACAAATCATGATTTTAAAATTTTGCATCAATTTAGATATACATATTGTTTATCTCTATAATAAAAGATCAAAGAATTATTTTTTTCTACAAAGTGTTAAAGGTTAGGACGGCAAATACCCTCTTTGGTTCAAACAATGTCTGTTGAAAAATTTAAGAAATACGGAAACCTGTCTAATCATGTCTTTTCTCTGACAGCGTGCCAAGATTTTATTTAAATTCCGCAAAGCAATCATTATTTATAATATTTATGGTATGAAAATATTCGATTAAAGACAATTATGCTTATGTAAAATTAATTTCGTAAAATCAAAATTTCGCCAGATAAAATTAATCTAGCTTAACCATACGCGATATGGAACTTTATTTCAGGATGTTTATTATTTTAATTGAATATATGTGTCTTCGGAACAACGTAAATGAAGAATATAAAATGAAGAATAAAATCCTTAAGCATCCCACAATTCCATATTAAATGCTTTTTTACTTTGCTGGTGTAATAATAATAATAATTTAATTTAATGTCTTATGCTAGTTATTTAACATACATATAGTCATAAGTTTTTTAAATGAACAGACAGCTGCGCTCCTCGAAAGTTTGTTCCATCATTTCTTGTTCTCAGCGAAACCACTAGATAGTGGTGAAGGGCGGGCGTTTCAAAAGGTACACATGACACAATAAGATTGTATATGTAGTACAATGACAGTAAGCTTCAGCGTACATCGCTTTAGACGATGAATCACAAAATAGAATGTAAATAATAATTTTTCTGTTATAATTAATATTATTATAAATATTTTTTCTATGACGCAGTCAATGAACTACATGATTCCTTTGAACCAGTTAGGACGGTAGTTCCAATTATCAAATACCCTCTCTGGTTCAAAAAGTGTCTGTTAAAATTTTTAAGAAATACGGAACCATGTCTCTCTTCTCTGACAGCGTGCCAAGATTTTATTTAAATTCAATCAATCATTATATTTATAATATTTATGGTATAAAAATATACGATTAAAGACAATTATACCAAATTTTTACGCTTATGTGAAATTAATTTCGGAACATCAAAATTTTGCAAGATAAAATTAATCCAGCTTATTCACACGCGATATGGAACTTTATTTCAGGATGTTTAACATTTTAATTACATAGGTATATGTGTCTTCGGAATAACGTAAACAAAAAATAAACATATTTTAAGAAAACAATTTTTATATACAATAATAATTACAGAAACTACATATTTACAAATATTACAATTTCATCTAAAACAATAATTATCAACTTTATAAATCAAGCCCCAACCTGAACAAGAACAAGTCCGAGTTCTCCTCAATTGAGCTGGGCGGATTCGCTTGTGGTTCCGATTCTGAGAACAATTGCTGGACTTCAGTAACCGGAGGCTGATGGTATGGTTGCACGGGGAAATGTGGCTGCTGGTACTGCGCCTGGCATTCTCCCACATGCATAGTTATCGGTACGTTATATTGCTGGACTTCATTAACTGGAGGCTGGTAAGTGTGCACCGGCAAATGTGGCTGCTGGTACTGCGCCTGGCATTCCCCTTCATGAATTGGTAACGGTGCGTTAAAAGTGCTCGTATCGGGTGACATCCTAATGCCTTCAGAGTCTTGGATACTCCCGACTCGGTCTCTTTTTTCCTTCATACGGCGATTTTGGAACCATATCTTGATGGTGCGTTCATTGAGATGCAGCATATTCGCGAGTTCCTTTCTACGAACAGCATTTAGGTATTTCGAATTAGAGTATTCTTTTTCCAACCGAATCAGCTGCTCTGTGGTGAATGTCGTTCTGGTGCGCTTTGTTTTCTTTCTCTTTTCGTATGTTTTAGTGCTGGCCCAGGTTCGTGATGGAGAAACGAATTCTCCGAGAGCTGGTTGATTAAAACTAAATAGCCTTTCAATATTCTGACCATTTTGAGTAAGATTTGTCCCATCTATGATTTGCGGATTCATTTCATTGTTTAAATTTAAATATTCGTTAGGTATATTTATTTCTAAATTTTCTGAGTATGGTGTGTAGTCCAACGGGTTGATGTTGTTGACGCTATTGCCATGGTAATCAATGGGATAATTGGAGTTATACACCGGGACTGACGTGCTTGGTAACCCGTTCGGCACAGGAGGCTGCAAAGAAAAAAAAACATAAGCATTAATTACATTCATATTAGTATTATTATGACTGCTTAGTGTCAAGTCCAAAGATGTTAGGGTATAAAATTATAAAGAGACTTCTGGTGCAAGTTAATGTGATATTAATAAATTCTATAACTGAACATTGAAAACAATGAAAAAACTTTACCGTAATTTTCTGCAGCATATTTGTATTCTGCATTTGGTTGCAGGAAGTATCTCCGCAATTGCCGTTGCCAATATTGTATATTATATCCATTGTAGATATTGATGTAAGAAGAAGTAATTGATGTTGATAGCGAAAGCTCAGCTACTAATAATGAATGTCCAGATTCTCCGTGGCCTTATATATGCACAACAGACCCTTTTGACGAGGTGGTTAGCTAATGAGTCACCAACTTTCACTGGATTAGCTGATAAGAAGCGCAAACCTGTTTTGTAAAAATATTATTATTTAAAATTTGTGACTTCAGTCTTTAAACGGAGTAGGTACTCAATTCGAATGCTTTTATGATTCTGCTATTCTACTAATCATGTATATATTATGTTCGTGCATAACTCCATCATTTATATACGGATTCCATAATTCCTGTTTTTCTAAAGAAGTTTTGGATGACAAATCATGATTTTAAAATTTTGCATCAATTTAGATATACATATTGTTTATCTCTATAATAAAAGATCAAAGAATTATTTTTTTCTACAAAGTGTTAAAGGTTAGGACGGCAAATACCCTCTTTGGTTCAAACAATGTCTGTTGAAAAATTTAAGAAATACGGAAACCTGTCTAATCATGTCTTTTCTCTGACAGCGTGCCAAGATTTTATTTAAATTCCGCAAAGCAATCATTATTTATAATATTTATGGTATGAAAATATTCGATTAAAGACAATTATGCTTATGTAAAATTAATTTCGTAAAATCAAAATTTCGCCAGATAAAATTAATCTAGCTTAACCATACGCGATATGGAACTTTATTTCAGGATGTTTATTATTTTAATTGAATATATGTGTCTTCGGAACAACGTAAATGAAGAATATAAAATGAAGAATAAAATCCTTAAGCATCCCACAATTCCATATTAAATGCTTTTTTACTTTGCTGGTGTAATAATAATAATAATTTAATTTAATGTCTTATGCTAGTTATTTAACATACATATAGTCATAAGTTTTTTAAATGAACAGACAGCTGCGCTCCTCGAAAGTTTGTTCCATCATTTCTTGTTCTCAGCGAAACCACTAGATAGTGGTGAAGGGCGGGCGTTTCAAAAGGTACACATGACACAATAAGATTGTATATGTAGTACAATGACAGTAAGCTTCAGCGTACATCGCTTTAGACGATGAATCACAAAATAGAATGTAAATAATAATTTTTCTGTTATAATTAATATTATTATAAATATTTT
Source organism: Sesamia inferens (assembly GCA_037179545.1). Lineage (NCBI taxonomy): Eukaryota > Metazoa > Arthropoda > Insecta > Lepidoptera > Noctuidae > Sesamia > Sesamia inferens. The sequence goes on from CM073930.1 coordinate 12,716,141, forward strand.
TTCTATGACGCAGTCAATGAACTACATGATTCCTTTGAACCAGTTAGGACGGTAGTTCCAATTATCAAATACCCTCTCTGGTTCAAAAAGTGTCTGTTAAAATTTTTAAGAAATACGGAACCATGTCTCTCTTCTCTGACAGCGTGCCAAGATTTTATTTAAATTCAATCAATCATTATATTTATAATATTTATGGTATAAAAATATACGATTAAAGACAATTATACCAAATTTTTACGCTTATGTGAAATTAATTTCGGAACATCAAAATTTTGCAAGATAAAATTAATCCAGCTTATTCACACGCGATATGGAACTTTATTTCAGGATGTTTAACATTTTAATTACATAGGTATATGTGTCTTCGGAATAACGTAAACAAAAAATAAACATATTTTAAGAAAACAATTTTTATATACAATAATAATTACAGAAACTACATATTTACAAATATTACAATTTCATCTAAAACAATAATTATCAACTTTATAAATCAAGCCCCAACCTGAACAAGAACAAGTCCGAGTTCTCCTCAATTGAGCTGGGCGGATTCGCTTGTGGTTCCGATTCTGAGAACAATTGCTGGACTTCAGTAACCGGAGGCTGATGGTATGGTTGCACGGGGAAATGTGGCTGCTGGTACTGCGCCTGGCATTCTCCCACATGCATAGTTATCGGTACGTTATATTGCTGGACTTCATTAACTGGAGGCTGGTAAGTGTGCACCGGCAAATGTGGCTGCTGGTACTGCGCCTGGCATTCCCCTTCATGAATTGGTAACGGTGCGTTAAAAGTGCTCGTATCGGGTGACATCCTAATGCCTTCAGAGTCTTGGATACTCCCGACTCGGTCTCTTTTTTCCTTCATACGGCGATTTTGGAACCATATCTTGATGGTGCGTTCATTGAGATGCAGCATATTCGCGAGTTCCTTTCTACGAACAGCATTTAGGTATTTCGAATTAGAGTATTCTTTTTCCAACCGAATCAGCTGCTCTGTGGTGAATGTCGTTCTGGTGCGCTTTGTTTTCTTTCTCTTTTCGTATGTTTTAGTGCTGGCCCAGGTTCGTGATGGAGAAACGAATTCTCCGAGAGCTGGTTGATTAAAACTAAATAGCCTTTCAATATTCTGACCATTTTGAGTAAGATTTGTCCCATCTATGATTTGCGGATTCATTTCATTGTTTAAATTTAAATATTCGTTAGGTATATTTATTTCTAAATTTTCTGAGTATGGTGTGTAGTCCAACGGGTTGATGTTGTTGACGCTATTGCCATGGTAATCAATGGGATAATTGGAGTTATACACCGGGACTGACGTGCTTGGTAACCCGTTCGGCACAGGAGGCTGCAAAGAAAAAAAAACATAAGCATTAATTACATTCATATTAGTATTATTATGACTGCTTAGTGTCAAGTCCAAAGATGTTAGGGTATAAAATTATAAAGAGACTTCTGGTGCAAGTTAATGTGATATTAATAATTTCTATAACTGAACATTGAAAACAATGAAAAAACTTTACCGTAATTTTCTGCAGCATATTTGTATTCTGCATTTGGTTGCAGGAAGTATCTCCGCAATTGCCGTTGCCAATATTGTATATTATATCCATTGTAGATATTGATGTAAGAAGAAGTAATTGATGTTGATAGCGAAAGCTCAGCTACTAATAATGAATGTCCAGATTTTCCGTGGCCTTATATATGCACAACAGACCCTTTTGACGAGGTGGTTAGCTAATGAGTCACCAACTTTTACTGGATTAGCTGATAAGAAGCGCAAACCTGTTTTGTAAAAATATTATTATTTAAAATTTGTGACTTCAGTCTTTAAACGGAGTAGGTACTCAATTCGAATGCTTTTATGATTCTGCTATTCTACTAATCATGTATATATTATGTTCGTGCATAACTCCATCATTTATATACGGATTCCATAATTCCTGTTTTTCTAAAGAAGTTTCGGATGACAAATCATGATTTTAAAATTTTGCATCAATTATGATATACATATTGCTTATCTCTTTAATAAAAGATCAAAGAATTATTTTTTTCTACAAAGTGTTAAAGGTTAGGACGGCAAATACCCTCTTTGGTTCAAACAATGTCTGTTGAAAAATTTAAGAAATACGGAAACCTGTCTAATCATGTCTTTTCTCTGACAGCGTGCCAAGATTTTATTTAAATTCCGCAAAGCAATCATTATTTATAATATTTATGGTATGAAAATATTCGATTAAAGACAATTATGCTTATGTAAAATTAATTTCGTAAAATCAAAATTTCGCCAGATAAAATTAATCTAGCTTAACCACACGCGATATGGAACTTTATTTCAGGATGTTTATTATTTTAATTGAATATATGTGTCTTCGGAATAACGTAAACAAAAAAAAAAAAACATATTTTAAAAATACAATTTTTATTTACAATAATAATTACAGAAACTACATACACATATTACAATTTCATCTAAAACAGTAATTATCAGATTTATATATCAAGCCCTAACCTGAACCAGAACAAGTCCGAGTTCTCCTCAGGGTCAGTTACTGAAAACAAGGCGAGCGCCTCGACTTAACCAGTTTGATGCACGCAGCGCCGCGTGATTCGTACCCATGGCTTCGCAGTACTATCTAGGCAGCTTCACGTTATGAAATGTTTTTAGCAGATACACCCATTTACACCTCTCGCTATATACGTCATTGGGTATTGGTTTATGCCGGGTAAGATTGAATCGCCAATGTTCTGAATAATAATTTTCCCGATTATAGTAAATGAAGAATAAAATCCTTAAGCATCCCACAATTCCATATTAAATGCTTTTTTACTTTGCTGGTGTAATAATAATAATAATTTAATTTAATGTCTTATGCTAGTTATTTAACATACATATAGTCATAAGTTTTTTAAATGAACAGACAGCTGCGCTCCTCGAAAGTTTGTTCCATCATTTCTTGTTCTCAGCGAAACCACTAGATAGTGGTGAAGGGCGGGCGTTTCAAAAGGTACACATGACACAATAAGATTGTATATGTAGTACAATGACAGTAAGCTTCAGCGTACATCGCTTTAGACGATGAATCACAAAATAGAATGTAAATAATAATTTTTCTGTTATAATTAATATTATTATAAATATTTTTTCTATGACGCAGCCAATGAACTACATGATTCCTTTGAACCAGTTAGGACGGTAGTTCCAATTATCAAATACCCTCTCTGGTTCAAAAAGTGTCTGTTAAAATTTTTAAGAAATACGGAACCATGTCTCTCTTCTCTGACAGCGTGCCAAGATTTTATTTAAATTCAATCAATCATTATATTTATAATGTTTATGGTATAAAAATATTCGATTAAAGACAATTATACCAAATTTTTACGCTTATGTGAAATTAATTTCGGAACATCAAAATTTTGCAAGATAAAATTAATCCAGCTTATTCACACGCGATATGGAACTTTATTTCAGGATGTTTAACATTTTAATTACATATATGTGTCTTCGGAATAACGTAAACAAAAAATAAACATATTTTAAGAATACAATTTTTATATACAATAATAATTACAGAAACTACATATTTACAAATATTACAATTTCATCTAAAACAATAATTATCAACTTTATAAATCAAGCCCCAACCTGAACAAGAACAAGTCCGAGTTCTCCTCAATTGAGCTGGGCGGATTCGCTTGTGGTTCCGATTCTGAGAACAATTGCTGGACTTCAGTAACCGGAGGCTGATGGTATGGTTGCACGGGGAAATGTGGCTGCTGGTACTGCGCCTGGCATTCTCCCACATGCATAGTTATCGGTACGTTATATTGCTGGACTTCATTAACTGGAGGCTGGTAAGTGTGCACCGGCAAATGTGGCTGCTGGTACTGCGCCTGGCATTCCCCTTCATGAATTGGTAACGGTGCGTTAAAAGTGCTCGTATCGGGTGACATCCTAATGCCTTCAGAGTCTTGGATACTCCCGACTCGGTCTCTTTTTTCCTTCATACGGCGATTTTGGAACCATATCTTGATGGTGCGTTCATTGAGATGCAGCATATTCGCGAGTTCCTTTCTACGAACAGCATTTAGGTATTTCGAATTAGAGTATTCTTTTTCCAACCGAATCAGCTGCTCTGTGGTGAATGTCGTTCTGGTGCGCTTTGTTTTCTTTCTGTTTTCGTATGTTTTAGTGCTGGCCCAGGTTCGTGATGGAGAAACGAATTCTCCGAGAGCTGGTTGATTAAAACTAAATAGCCTTTCAATATTCTGACCATTTTGAGTAAGATTTGTCCCATCTATGATTTGCGGATTCATTTCATTGTTTAAATTTAAATATTCGTTAGGTATATTTATTTCTAAATTTTCTGAGTATGGTGTGTAGTCCAACGGGTTGATGTTGTTGACGCTATTGCCATGGTAATCAATGGGATAATTGGAGTTAGACACCGGGACTGACGTGCTTGGTAACCCGTTCGGCACAGGAGGCTGCAAAGAAAAAAAAACATAAGCATTAATTACATTCATATTAGTATTATTATGACTGCTTAGTGTCAAGTCCTAAGATGTTAGGGTATAAAATTATAAAGAGACTTCTGGTGCAAGTTAATGTGATATTAATAAATTCTATAACTGAACATTGAAAACAATGAAAAAACTTTACCGTAATTTTCTGCAGCATATTTGTATTCTGCATTTGGTTGCAGGAAGTATCTCCGCAATTGCCGTTGCCAATATTGTATATTATATCCATTGTAGATATTGATGTAAGAAGAAGTAATTGATGTTGATAGCGAAAGCTCAGCTACTAATAATGAATGTCCAGATTTTCCGTGGCCTTATATATGCACAACAGACCCTTTTGACGAGGTGGTTAGCTAATGAGTCACCAACTTTCACTGGATTAGCTGATAAGAAGCGCAAACCTGTTTTGTAAAAATATTATTATTTAAAATTTGTGACTTCAGTCTTTAAACGGAGTAGGTACTCAATTCGAATGCTTTTATGATTCTGCTATTCTACTAATCATGTATATATTATGTTCGTGCATAACTCCATCATTTATATACGGATTCCATAATTCCTGTTTTTCTAAAGAAGTTTTGGATGACAAATCATGATTTTAAAATTTTGCATCAATTTAGATATACATATTGTTTATCTCTATAATAAAAGATCAAAGAATTATTTTTTTTCTACAAAGTGTTAAAGGTTAGGACGGCAAATACCCTCTTTGGTTCAAACAATGTCTGTTGAAAAATTTAAGAAATACGGAAACCTGTCTAATCATGTCTTTTCTCTGACAGCGTGCCAAGATTTTATTTAAATTCCGCAAAGCAATCATTATTTATAATATTTATGGTATGAAAATATTCGATTAAAGACAATTATGCTTATGTAAAATTAATTTCGTAAAATCAAAATTTCGCCAGATAAAATTAATCTAGCTTAACCACACGCGATATGGAACTTTATTTCAGGATGTTTATTATTTTAATTGAATATATGTGTCTTCGGAATAACGTAAACAAAAAAAAACATATTTTAAGAATACAATTTTTATTTACAATAATAATAATTACAGGAACTACATACAAATATTACAATTTCATCTGAAACAATAATTATCAGATTTATATATCAAGCCCTAACCTGAACCAGAACAAGTCCGAGTTCTCCTCAGGGTCAGTTACTGAAAACAAGGCGAGCGCCTCGACTTAACCAGTTTGATGCACGCAGCGCCGCGTGATTCGTACCCATGGCTTCGCAGTACTATCTAGGCAGCTTCACGTTTTGAAATGTTTTTAGCAGATACACCCATTTACACCTCTCGCTATATACGTCATTGGGTATTGGTTTATGCCGGGTAAGATTAAATCGCCAATGTTCTGAATAATAATTTTCCCGATTATAGTAAATGAAGAATAAAATCCTTAAGCATCCCACAATTCCATATTAAATGCTTTTTTACTTTGCTGGTGTAATAATAATAATAATTTAATTTAATGTCTTATGCTAGTTATTTAACATACATATAGTCATAAGTTTTTTAAATGAACAGACAGCTGCGCTCCTCGAAAGTTTGTTCCATCATTTCTTGTTCTCAGCGAAACCACTAGATAGTGGTGAAGGGCGGGCGTTTCAAAAGGTACACATGACACAATAAGATTGTATATGTAGTACAATGACAGTGAGCTTCAGCGTACATCGCTTTAGACGATGAATCACAAAATAGAATGTAAATAATAATTTTTCTGTTATAATTAATATTATTATAAATATTTTTTCTATGACGCAGCCAATGAACTACATGATTCCTTTGAACCAGTTAGGACGGTAGTTCCAATTATCAAATACCCTCTCTGGTTCAAAAAGAGTCTGTTAAAATTTTTAAGAAATACGGAACCATGTCTCTCTACTCTGACAGCGTGCCAAGATTTTATTTAAATTCAATCAATCATTATATTTATAATGTTTATGGTATAAAAATATACGATTAAAGACAATTATACCAAATTTTTACGCTTATGTGAAATTAATTTCGGAACATCAAAATTTTGCAAGATAAAATTAATCCAGCTTATTCACACGCGATATGGAACTTTATTTCAGGATGTTTAACATTTTAATTACATATATGTGTCTTCGGAATAACGTAAACAAAAAATAAACATATTTTAAGAAAACAATTTTTATATACAATAATAATTACAGAAACTACATATTTACAAATATTACAATTTCATCTAAAACAATAATTATCAACTTTATAAATCAAGCCCCAACCTGAACAAGAACAAGTCCGAGTTCTCCTCAATTGAGCTGGGCGGATTCGCTTGTGGTTCCGATTCTGAGAACAATTGCTGGACTTCAGTAACCGGAGGCTGATGGTATGGTTGCACGGGGAAATGTGGCTGCTGGTACTGCGCCTGGCATTCTCCCACATGCATAGTTATCGGTACGTTATATTGCTGGACTTCATTAACTGGAGGCTGGTAAGTGTGCACCGGCAAATGTGGCTGCTGGTACTGCGCCTGGCATTCCCCTTCATGAATTGGTAACGGTGCGTTAAAAGTGCTCGTATCGGGTGACATCCTAATGCCTTCAGAGTCTTGGATACTCCCGACTCGGTCTCTTTTTTCCTTCATACGGCGATTTTGGAACCATATCTTGATGGTGCGTTCATTGAGATGCAGCATATTCGCGAGTTCCTTTCTATGAACAGCATTTAGGTATTTCGAATTAGAGTATTCTTTTTCCAACCGAATCAGCTGCTCTGTGGTGAATGTCGTTCTGGTGCGCTTTGTTTTCTTTCTCTTTTCGTATGTTTTAGTGCTGGCCCAGGTTCGTGATGGAGAAACGAATTCTCCGAGAGCTGGTTGATTAAAACTAAATAGCCTTTCAATATTCTGACCATTTTGAGTAAGATTTGTCCCATCTATGATTTGCGGATTCATTTCATTGTTTAAATTTAAATATCCGTTAGGTATATTTATTTCTAAATTTTCTGAGTATGGTGTGTAGTCCAACGGGTTGATGTTGTTGACGCTATTGCCATGGTAATCAATGGGATAATTGGAGTTAGACACCGGGACTGACGTGCTTGGTAACCCGTTCGGCACAGGAGGCTGCAAAGAAAAAAAAACAGCATTAATTACATTCATATTAGTATTATTATGACTGCTTAGTGTCAAGTCCTAAGATGTTAGGGTATAAAATTATAAAGAGACTTCTGGTGCAAGTTAATGTGATATTAATAAATTCTATAACTGAACATTGAAAACAATGAAAAAACTTTACCGTAATTTTCTGCAGCATATTTGTATTCTGCATTTGGTTGCAGGAAGTATCTCCGCAATTGCCGTTGCCAATATTGTATATTATATCCATTGTAGATATTGATGTAAGAAGAAGTAATTGATGTTAATAGCGAAAGCTCAGCTACTAATAATGAATGTCCAGATTTTCCGTGGCCTTATATATGCACAACAGACCCTTTTGACGAGGTGGTTAGCTAATGAGTCACCAACTTTCACTGGATTAGCTGATAAGAAGCGCAAACCTGTTTTGTAAAAATATTATTATTTAAAATTTGTGACTTCAGTCTTTAAACGGAGTAGGTACTCAATTCGAATGCTTTTATGATTCTGCTATTCTACTAATCATGTATATATTATGTTCGTGCATAACTCCATCATTTATATACGGATTCCATAATTCCTGTTTTTCTAAAGAAGTTTTGGATGACAAATCATGATTTTAAAATTTTGCATCAATTATGATATACATATTGTTTATCTCTTTACTAAAAGATCAAAGAATTATTTTTTTCTACAAAGTGTTAAAGGTTAGGACGGCAAATACCCTCTTTGGTTCAAACAATGTCTGTTGAAAAATTTAAGAAACACGGAAACCTGTCTAATCATGTCTTTTCTCTGACAGCGTGCCAAGATTTTATTTAAATTCCGCAAAGCAATCATTATTTATAATATTTATGGTATGAAAATATTCGATTAAAGACAATTATGCTTATGTAAAATTAATTTCGTAAAATCAAAATTTCGCCAGATAAAATTAATCTAGCTTAACCACACGCGATATGGAACTTTATTTCAGGATGTTTATTATTTTAATTGAATATATGTGTCTTCGGAATAACGTAAACAAAAAAAAACACATTTTAAGAATACAATTTTTATTTACAATAATAATAATTACAGGAACTACATACAAATATTACAATTTCATCTGAAACAATAATTATCAGATTTATATATCAAGCCCTAACCTGAACCAGAACAAGTCCGAGTTCTCCTCAGGGTCAGTTACTAAAAACAAGGCGAGCGCCTCGACTTAACCAGTTTGATGCACGCAGCGCCGCGTGATTCGTACCCATGGCTTCGCAGTACTATCTAGGCAGCTTCACGTTATGAAATGTTTTTAGCAGATACACCCATTTACACCTCTCGCTATATACGTCATTGGGTATTGGTTTATGCCGGGTAAGATTGAATCGCCAATGTTCTGAATAATAATTTTCCCGATTATAGTAAATGAAGAATAAAATCCGTAAGCATCCCACAATTCCTTATTAACTGCTTATTTACTTTGCTGGTGTAATAATAATATTAATTTAATTTAATGTCTTATGCTAGTTATTTAACATACATATAGTCATAAGTTTTTTAAATGAACAGACAGCTGCGCTCCTCGAAAGTTTGTTCCATCATTTCTTGTTCTCAGCGAAACCACTAGATAGTGGTGAAGAGCGGGCGTTTCAAAAGGTACACATGACACAATAAGATTGTATATGTAGTACAATGACAGTAAGCTTCAGCGTACATCGCTTTAGACGATGAATCACAAAATAGAATGTAAATAATAATTTTTCTGTTATAATTAATATTATTATAAATATTTATATATTTTAAGAATACAATTTTTATTTACAATAATAATTACAGAAACTACATATTTACAAATATTACAATTTCATCTAAAACAGTAATTATCAACTTTATAAATCAAGCCCCAACCTGAACCAGAACAAGTCCGAATTCTCCTCAATTGAGCTGGGCGGATTCGCTTGTGGTTCCGATTCTGAGAACAATTGCTGGACTTCAGTAACCGGAGGCTGATGGTATGGTTGCACGGGGAAATGTGGCTGCTGGTACTGCGCCTGGCATTCTCCCACATGCATAGTTATCGGTACGTTATATTGCTGGACTTCATTAACTGGAGGCTGGTAAGTGTGCACCGGCAAATGTGGCTGCTGGTACTGCGCCTGGCATTCCCCTTCATGAATTGGTAACGGTGCGTTAAAAGTGCTCGTATCGGGTGACATCCTAATGCCTTCAGAGTCTTGGATACTCCCGACTCGGTCTCTTTTTTCCTTCATACGGCGATTTTGGAACCATATCTTGATGGTGCGTTCATTGAGATGCAGCATATTCGCGAGTTCCTTTCTACGAACAGCATTTAGGTATTTCGAATTAGAGTATTCTTTTTCCAACCGAATCAGCTGCTCTGTGGTGAATGTCGTTCTGGTGCGCTTTGTTTTCTTTCTCTTTTCGTATGTTTTAGTGCTGGCCCAGGTTCGTGATGGAGAAACGAATTCTCCGAGAGCTGGTTGATTAAAACTAAATAGCCTTTCAATATTCTGACCATTTTGAGTAAGATTTGTCCCATCTATGATTTGCGGATTCATTTCATTGTTTAAATTTAAATATTCGTTAGGTACATTTATTTCTAAATTTTCTGAGTATGGTGTGTAGTCCAACGGGTTGATGTTGTTGACGCTATTGCCATGGTAATCAATGGGATAATTGGAGTTAGACACCGGGACTGACGTGCTTGGTAACCCGTTCGGCACAGGAGGCTGCAAAGAAAAAAAAACATAAGCATTAATTACATTCATATTAGTATTATTATGACTGCTTAGTGTCAAGTCCTAAGATGTTAGGGTATAAAATTATAAAGAGACTTCTGGTGCAAGTTAATGTGATATTAATAAATTCTATAAGTGAACATTGAAAACAATGAAAAAACTTTACCGTAATTTTCTGCAGCATATTTGTATTCTGCATTTGGTTGCAGGAAGTATCTCCGCAATTGCCGTTGCCAATATTGTATATTATATCCATTGTAGATATTGATCTAAGAAGAAGTAATTGATGTTGATAGCGAAAGCTCAGCTACTAATAATGAATGTCCAGATTTTCCGTGGCCTTATATATGCACAACAGACCCTTTTGACGAGGTGGTTAGCTAATGAGTCACCAACTTTCACTGGATTAGCTGATAAGAAGCGCAAACCTGTTTTGTAAAAATATTATTATTTAAAATTTGTGACTTCAGTCTTTAAACGGAGTAGGTACTCAATTCGAATGCTTTTATGATTCTGCTATTCTACTAATCATGTATATATTATGTTCGTGCATAACTCCATGATTTATATACGGATTCCATAATTCCTGTTTTTCTAAAGAAGTTTCGGATGACAAATCATGATTTTAAAATTTTGCATCAATTTAGATATACATATTGTTTATCTCTTTACTAAAAGATCAAAGAATTATTTTTTTCTACAAAGTGTTAAAGGTTAGGACGGCAAATACACTCTTTGGATCAAACAATGTCTGTTGAAAAATTTAAGAAATACGGAAACCTATCTAATCATGTCTTTTCTCTGACAGCGTGCCAAGATTTTTATTAAATTCCACAAAGCAATCATTATTTATAATATTTATGGTATGAAAACATTCGATTAAAGACAATTATGCTTATGTAAAATTAATTTCGTAAAATCAAAATTTCGCCAGATAAAATTAATCTAGCTTAACCACACGCGATATGGAACTTTAATTCAGGATGCTTATTATTTTAATTGAATATATGTGTCTTCGGAATAACGTAAAAAAAAAAACATATTTTAAGAATACAATTTTTATTTACAATAATAATTACAGAAACTACATACAAATATTACAATTTCATCTAAAACAGTAATTATCAGATTTATATATCAAGCCCTAACCTGAACCAGAACAAGTCCGAGTTCTCCTCAGGGTCAGTTACTGACAACAAGGCGAGCGCCTCGACTTAACCAGTTTGTTGCACGCAGCGCCGCGTGATTCGTACCCATGGCTTCGCAGTACTATCTAGGCAGCTTCACGTTATGAAATGTTTTTAGCAGATACACCCATTTACACCTCTCGCTATATACGTCATTGGGTATTGGTTTATGCCGGGTAAGATTGAATCGCCAATGTTCTGAATAATAATTTTCCCGATTATAATAAATGAAGAATAAAATCCTTACGCATCCCACAATTCCATATTAAATGCTTTTTTACTTTGCTGGTGTAATAATAATATTAATTTAATTTAATATCTTATGCTAGTTATTTAACATACATATAGTCATAAGTTTTTTAAATGAACAGACAGCTGCGCTCCTCGAAAGTTTGTTCCATCATTTCTTGTTCTCAGCGAAACCACTAGATAGTGGTGAAGGGCTGGCGTTTCAAAAGGTACACATGACACAATAAGATTGTATATGTAGTACAATGACAATAAGCTTCAGCGTACATCGCTTTAGACGATGAATCACAAAATAGAATGTAAATAATAATTTTTCTGTTATAATTAATATTATTGTAAATATTTTTTCTATGACGCAGTCAATGAACTACATGATTCCTTTGAACCAGTTAGGACGGTAGTTCCAATTATCAAATACCCTCTCTGGTTCAAAAAGTGTCTGTTAAAATTTATAAGAAATACGGAAACATGTGTCTCTTCTCTGACAGCGTGCCAATATTTTATTTAAATTCAATCAATCATTATATTTATAATGTTTATGGTATAAAAATATTCGATTAAAGACAATTATACCAAATTTTTACGCTTATGTGAAATTAATTTCGGAACATCAAAATTTTGCAAGATAAAATTAATCCAGCTTATTCACACGCGATATGGAACTTTATTTCAGGATGTTTAACATTTTAATTACATATATGTGTCTTCGGAATAACGTAAACAAAAAATAAACATATTTTAAGAAAACAATTTTTATTTACAATAATAATTACACAAACTACATATTTACAAATATTACAATTTCATCTAAAACAGTAATTATCAACTTTATAAATCAAGCCCCAACCTGAACCAGAACAAGTCCGAGTTCTCCTCAATTGAGCTGGGCGGATTCGCTTGTGGTTCCGATTCTGAGAACAATTGCTGGACTTCAGTAACCGGAGGCTGATGGTATGGTTGCACGGGGAAATGTGGCTGCTGGTACTGCGCCTGGCATTCCCCTTCATGAATTGGTAACGGTGCGTTAAAAGTGCTCGTATCGGGTGACATCCTAATGCCTTCAGAGTCTTGGATACTCCCGACTCGGTCTCTTTTTTCCTTCATACGGCGATTTTGGAACCATATCTTGATGGTGCGTTCATTGAGATGCAGCATATTCGCGAGTTCCTTTCTACGAACAGCATTTAGGTATTTCGAATTAGAGTATTCTTTTTCCAACCGAATCAGCTGCTCTGTGGTGAATGTCGTTCTGGTGCGCTTTGTTTTCTTTCTGTTTTCGTATGTTTTAGTGCTGGCCCAGGTTCGTGATGGAGAAACGAATTCTCCGAGAGCTGGTTGATTAAAACTAAATAGCCTTTCAATATTCTGACCATTTTGAGTAAGATTTGTCCCATCTATGATTTGCGGATTCATTTCATTGTTTAAATTTAAATATGAGGTATGGAAGAACAAAGAGCTTCACGGACGCTTTTTCCGAGCCCTACGTGGACTCGATGTAGATTTTCAAGCGTCCGTAGCCTGGCTATGTTTCGGTGATCTTTTTGTGGAAACCGAAGGTTTTGTATGTGCAATTATGGACGAAGTTATGATGACGAACAATTACCGGAGATTTATTGTGAAAGACGGTACAGTTGACATCTGTCGGGCATGTCACCGGCCGGGGGAATCAATAAGGCATATTATCTCCGGGTGTTCTCGTCTAGCTAACGGAGAGTACTTGCATAGACACAACCTTGTAGCCAGGATAATTGATCAGCCACTTGCTTTCAAATACAACCTTGTGGAATCGGAGGTGCCGTACTACAGGTATGTGCCCGACCCAGTTCTCGAAAATGGCCATATCACATTGTACTGGGATCGATCCATCATCACTGACAGGACTATTGTTGCCAATAAGCCTGATATAGTGATGGTGGATCGATCAGAGCGGCGTGCAATGATTGTTGACATAACCATCCCGCATGATGAGAACCTCGTGATAGCCGAGAGAGATAAACAAATCAAGTATCTTGACTTGGCTCACGAGGTTGTCGACATGTGGGAGGTGGATTCAGCAATCATTGTGCCGATAGTCGTGACAGCCAATGGCTTAATAGACAAGAGCCTAGACCAACGCTTCAAGAGGCTCTCGTTAGGCAGCTGGATCAAAGGCTTGATTCAGAAAGCTGTACTTCTGGACACGGCTCGCATTGTCAGGAAGTTCCTCTCTCTGGAGCCCTGACCGCCGGTAGCTTGGACCCTGTTCCCGATGCCGGTGGGCTACTATTTTTTATATTTTGAAATGTTTTTTATATATTGTTTATATAGAAATATTTAAAAATGTAATTTATATGTATATTAGTGGCGAAGGGTCCATACAAGCCGATTCCCACCGGGTTACCTTTCAAAAATCAGTTCCATATTCATACAAAACTATTTACATTCTACACACATCAAAAGTGTCTAGGGATCAAGCATTTTTATGCGGATTTCTTGAGATTGAGATGTGGCTTTGTAATAAATTTATGATTTTATAAATTTATATGGATCCTTTTTGGTGCATTTCATAATTTGAATCAGGAACTGTGAATCAAATTCGAGTAAAAGATGAAAATCAGCCGTCAATATTTTCCCTATAAAAACATACAACGCATTGAAGACATTATTAGTGCTACTGTTTCCCTACTACTGATTAAAACCAACGTTATTATGGAGCGGCGACGTCATTTAAGCAGGGAAGAAATTCTCAGAGCCGTGGGAATGATAGAAGCTGGTTCCCGGCAACGTACTGTGGCTTTAGCTCTGAATACAAGTCAGAGTGTTATCAGTCGACTTTGGACACGTTACCGAAGCACTGGTACCGTGGCTGAGCGCCATGGAGGACGGTATCGCTGCACCACACGGAGACAAGACCGATACATTCAAATCTTAACTCGAAGAGCTCCAACAATAACCGCCATGATGTTAGCCGTGAGGCTTCATCACTCTTCAGGGAACTTAATTAGCGACCAAACAGTCAGAAACCGCTTGCATGAAGTGAACCTTCATTCCCGAAGACCGCTACGGGTAACCCCTATAGCAATGCACAATCGTAGGATTCGATATCAATGGGCTCTTGAACACAGAAATTGGGCAGAAGAACAATGGCGTTTCGTGTGCTTTTCTGATGAGTCTCGTTTTGGTATGAGACCGGATACAAGACATATACGACACTGGAGAACCCCTGGACGCCAACAGCGATTAAAATCCTGCCAGGAAGTCCATCCTTATAGTGGTGGAACCATCATGGTATGGGCGGGTATTTGGATCGGCGGAAGAACTGAGTTGATTTGGATCAGAGGCAACCTCAACGCTCAAATTTATGCTGAGACGATTGTATCAGACGTCATCGTTCCTCTACAAGTGCAAATCGGTCCCTTATTTCAGTTAATGCATGATAATGCACGACCGCACACCGCAAGAGTTGTAAGACAGACTCTCGCCGCAGCTAACATCAATGTCCTGCCCTGGCCTGCTCAGTCGCCAGACTTGAACCCGATTGAGCATGAATGGGATATGCTACAGAGAAGAGCTCTGCCGAATATGGAGGGTATCCAGTCGCAAGAAGACCTTTTTTTGTTGTTGCAACGAACATGGGCGGCCATTCCACAGCGTTATTTGGATGAACTCATTTTGAGTATGCCAAACCGATGTTCTTGTGTTGTTAGTGTTCGCGGTAGAAACACGGATTATTAATTGTTTAAGTTATCCAATAAAATTTTAGAGAAAACTGTTATTTTAGTCTTTTTTTCGAACTTTTGTGTTAGTGGTTCAAATGTCAAATATCCCTTTATTAGGAAAATGGCAAATTTCTTTATTAATGCAAAGGTGACTTGTTTTATCGTTACTGTGACAAACGAAAACACTTTATTTGATGAATCCTTAAAGAAAATTTTTATTAATATCAATCAGGAGAAAAGTTATTGCAAAAATATGTGTTGATCCCTAGACACTTTTGATGTGTGTATTTCATTAACAAAGTATTATTAATCAAATGCCGGCGCGATTTACAATAGCAATCGTAATTTTTAGCAATACCCTAAGTATCACATTTCATTTTATAGTCGTAAATTAATCAGCGCTTCAATTTTTCGTACAAGGAACCCGACGAATTTCAGCTTACCTCGGTCAACGTTTTACTATGAGGCGAAAAGAGACAGAGCGTGTCAGACCATCTTTTTCTAATGCTCGCTAACCGTCGGTAAAACTTGATAAATATAGGCTAATGCCAAGCGGCTTGTAGTTCTCTCCTCTCCTCTATTAGAAAGAGACAAAGAAACCACGCAACTACAAGAAAGGAAACACGACAAAATTTCAAAACAAGACGCATTGCATTAGAATATAAATAACGTTGTGATTGTGTATAATTTGCTTTATTTTTGCTTAATATTTTTGTTGGTTTTGGATCGGTGTTTGTGTGGTTCGGTTTTTAACACTTTATTATTTTTGTAATTTTTTATTTTATTTTTTCTTGACTCTTAATCCCTAACAATAGGTACTTAACTTAGTACTTACTAACAAGCATGCATGTGTGGTATGGAGATGCACATCGAAAAAGGCTTTTCTCAAAGCCGCTTTTATCATACTTGAAAGACACTGTTATCAAACCATCAGTCCTTTTTTGTATGGTGAAGGTGGGGCTTTTGATATTATTCTTATCTGAAGACCTCCTCCAAGATATCCTGCAGTAGGTAAGTGTATAAGTGCTTATTTTTTTGGACCGGCTTCCCTTTGTCAAAATTTCACCCTTCGCCACTGATGTATATACAATGGAATAAAGGAATAATATTAATAACTAGCTTTCCGCCCGCGGCTTCGCTCGCGTGGAGATCGGTTATATCGCGCTTTTAGATTTCCCTCGTGAATATAATTTTTTTCCGGGATAAAAAAGTACCCTATTATTTAATCCGGACTTCTAACTTTACGTCTGCAAAATTTCAAAACAATCGGCTTAGTAGTTACGGCGTGAAAGCGAAACAAACAAACTCACTTTCCAATTTATAATATTAGGATATTTGGTGTACACATACAAATATTCCAGTAATGTCCCTTGGGAACTTGATGTTTTTTTAGGACCAAAAATAGCCTATGTTACTCTCCATCTTTTCAACTAACTGTATGCCAAAAATCAGGTCGATTGATTGCTTAGCTACGGCGTGAAGGAAGGACAAACAAACAAACAAACACACTTTCACATTTATAATATTAGTATGGATAATACTTTTATTTGTTAACATAGGTAATAGAGATACAGTTCTTGATTTTGATGAGCTGAGCGCTATGTTATGCCAGTAGGCGTACAAACATACATGCAAATCTAGATTTTCTATTATTGTTATGTCATAACTAAATGAAGAATTATTAAAATGTAAAAAAAAATATATGTCAAAATAATTATGTCAAAAAATCAAATTTAATGGAAAAAAAATCAATAAAAATAAATTGCAATTCTACATTAATTCGTCATTCAGGTATTCATAAATTGTGTAGTAGCATTTATCAATTAAGAACAATTTCATTTTTTTCTTAAATTGTGTAAAATTTAATTCTTTAATGGCATCTGGAATTTTGTTATAAATACGTGGAGCCATACCTGAGATACTTTTTTTGACTAGTGCAGTGTTGCATTTATAATTACACAAACAATTTTTGTACTGACTACGAAGTGGGTGTTTTGGCGGGAAAGTCAAGCTGAGTGTCACGCTCGTTTTTCATTGGACTTTTAAAATTATTTATAGTGTTGTTTACTAAATAAAAGTGCGTGATTTATGTAGTAAAAAGTGCATTTAGTAAATAGTTTATAAAGAACAGTGAAATATCGCAGTATAGTGGCCACATCATGACTTTGCCCCTAACCTCACACGTAAGACTGGACACGCTGCAGTCTTTTTCTACATGAATAATTCATAATTACTTGACATTGGCTAAATGCACAAACCGTGCGAAGCCAAAAAATAAAGAAAGAAAGACTACGAAGTGGAACATTTCGTGCCGTTGTCATTTTTTCGAAAAGGTTAGGATTCTGTTTGATAAAGATACTCATTTCCTGTATGTATAACGCCGGCACCGTAAGAACTTTTAGCGATTTAAAGTACGGCGCGCAATTGTCTTCTGTTTTCAAACCACACATGGCTATAATGCACCTTTTTTGTGCCTTGAATATTAATTCTTTATCCGGAGAATTACCCCAGAAAATAATACCATATCGTATGAGTGAGACTACCATACCATGATAATCAACAAGTAACGAGTCTATATTTACTTTTCTGGCCAGTTGAAAAAGTGCGTATATTGATTTATGAATTTTCCCACAAAGCTGTTCTATATGCGGTTTCCAGTTCAAGTTACTGTCAATATAAACACCCAAAAACACACTTACTTTTTCCTCTTCTATTACGTTGCCATTAAATTTGACACACATTTTTGGAGCTTCAATTTTTTGGTAAAAATGCGTTCGTTAGTTTTGGTTTTCTTCGGGTTAATTTTTGAATTATTCATATTAAGCCAATTAACTATGTCAGTAAGAGTATTATTAATGTCAGTTAGATATGTATTTAGATCTGTACATTTTACTATGGCAGTGCTATCGTCTGCAACCAAAACCATTTGTTGTTGCGTCACTTTCGGCAGATCATTTATATATATGAGAAATAAAAATGGCCCGTGCACGCTACCCTGAGGCACCCCATATTTTATATTCCTGAAATTTGACACATACAGTTGTTCCATTTTTGACTTCGCACACACTCTCGTAATTTCCGTACTAATCTAATCTATTACTTAGATTTGATTCTATTAATTTTAAAATGTTTCCTCTGATGCCATAGCAATGCAATTTGTCTAAAAGGATTTTGTGAGAGACATAATCAAAGGCTTTAGTCATGTCTGTGTAAATAGCGCAAATAGGAGTCCTTTTGTCCACAGTAGACATAATATTATTGAGAAAGTCAAAAATGGCCATATTAATGGTTTTATTTCTTCGGAAACCGTTTTGTTCCTTGCACAAGACGCTGTGTTTATGAAGAAACTGATATAACGAGTTATATACAACTTTTTCAAAAATTTTGGAAAATATAGGAATTTTGGCTATGGGACGGTAATTTTTTATATGCTTTTTGATGGATATTAAAGAAAAACACTTAATAATATTACTGATTACTATATTAATTTGAGAATACAAGGAAGGCTAAGCGTGTTCACTCGATGTCACAGAGTAGAGTTGGGGTTCACAGATTACTATAGAGTAAAATATAAAGAGGCGCGAAATTTAAAATTAGAATATATTCAACATTCCCCCTGAATTTAAGCCTCAGAACAAAAATATAAAGTTAACTAAATTTGTAAAAAAGAACAAAACAAAAAAAAAAAAAAATGTACTAAGACAATGCTTAGACAAGAATTGAATTGAATGACATCATTCCAAGATTAGATCTTAAAAGTTGAAATTTATCTTTTGACAATGGTTTTGTAAGTATATCTGCATACTGACAATCACTACTAACATACTTTAATACAATTATCTTTTGATGATACTTTTCTTTTATAAAATGATATTTAATTTCGATATGTTTACATCGTTTATGGAAGTTAATGTTTTTAATGACACTAATTGCACTTTGATTATCCAAATAAAGACACATAGAGTCTTGCTTATATTCATCAATATTACTTAGAAATTGTTTGATCCACATTGTCTCTTTGGTAGCTTCGCAGGCAGCCATAAACTCTGCCTCTGTAGTAGACAAAGCCACTGTTTGTTGTCTTTGACTGGACCAGGTGATAGCTGCTCCATTTTTAATGAACACATATCCGGTGACTGAACGACGTGTGTCTTTGTCATTTGCATAGTCTGTATCACAATAGCCTATGACTTCTGATATTTGTGGAGTTTTTGAGTAACACAGTCCATAGTCTTTGGTATCTTTCAAATATTTGAATATTCTTTTTAGGGCACTCCAATGAGTTTGGTTGTAACAATTAAGGAAACGACTCACCAGACTGACAGCATACATTATATCTGGTCGACTCACAATAGCCAGATGAATCAGAGAACCAACTGCTTCTCTGTATGGTATGTCCTTCTCTGGCTCTCCTTCTTCTTTGTCCAACTTCACGTGAGGGTCAGCTGGAACACTATTAGAGTGAGCATTATTCATATTAAATTTGATCAACATTTGTTCTATATATTTAGTCTTATGTATAAATATGCAATCAGTAAATTGTTCAATTTGCATTCCCACAAAATTCTAGCAATTTTGTGGGAATGCAAATTTGGTTTTGGTTTGGTTAACACTTTAATTTCAAAAATTCTTATTAATTCTTTTGTAACTTCTTTTAGTGCCAATTCATCGGTTGAGAACAGTAACCCATCATCAACATATAAGCATAAGTAGCATTTCTTGTTTCTGACTTCACCAACATAAACACATTGATCTGTTTGGCTGTTTACAAAACCAAATTTCTTAAGAACTGTATCAAAGGAGACGGGCGAAAGTTCATAGAAAGTTGGGCCTGAATGTACAGCAACGATTATTGCATTAAATCATTTCAATATTATTACTATTTAAAAAATAAAACTTTATTTATAATGGCAGTATGGGAGAAAACCGAAATAGGGTATTATTAGCTTGCAAAAAACTAACCTCATTTGCTTTTTTATAAGTTTTCTTAGAAGCTGTCAGCGCTCATATGGCATATTTAAGTAATTATTCAGACTTTTTTTGTAGACTAGATTTTATCAGAATGTATTTTTATTACATTAACACATCGTGAGTGTGGTTTCCAAAGGGCCGGCGACGCGTAACAGCATATTAAATGTTACAAAGATGGAGGTTAAAAAAGAATTAGGAAAACCATTTACAATCTAATTAAAGAAAAGAGTAAACGGAAATAAAAATCGCATTTCTCTTATATTGATTTATTAATCGTATTAATATACAATTAATGCTGGAAAAGGAGGCGAAGCTCGTGGGGGAGCGGGTCTCTCAGCGTCCTCACGCCTCTAGCCGAAGCAGAAAACGCCCTAGTCGGGAGACAATATCGAACTCCCGGCCACCATAGGCGCGGGTATGCGGAGTGAACAAAAAAAAAAGAATCAAAATCAAAAATCAATTATTCAAAATAGGCTGAGAATCAGCACTTTTTGAACATCGTTATTACATAAGACAGTCCCCCAAAACGCCCACCCATCAACACTTCCTAGTGCTTTCGCTGGGAAGAAGAAGTGGTGGAACAAACTCCAGCGGCACAGCTGTCTGTTCATTTTAAAAAAACAAGACTTTATACAATACTATGTAGGTACAGTAATGAAGACCAGAAAACAACAACAATGAAATTATTTATCATATGCCAGCTAGCCACGCCAAAATACCAGCAAAGCAAAAATAAAAAATAAAATATCATTAAAATGGAAATGTAAATAAGTAAAAACTAATTACTTAAATATAAGCCCCAGGTATAAAGGGTGTGACAGCTCACATATTTATGCATTGTGAAAAAGAAAATTATATGAACTCGTATGTATCTTATATTTCTCCAGAATTAGCTTACTGAAATTCTGGAGAAAGATGCCATTTACAGAATAATATGCCTTTAAACAAAGCTTGGATTTGATTTGCGCTTTAAATGCATTGTAAGGCAAGTCTAGCAAAGCAGAGGGTATTTTATACAAACATAACAACCAACTTCCAAAAAAAAAGCACTACAAAGTGAGATAAACGAATTTTGAAAGTCGGTGGCAAAAAGGAATGCATATGTTCACGATCATGATGTCTTTGGTTTTTATATATTCGTTTGTTAGCTACATCAATATTAGACTGTGAAGTTGATTCATCATGTTCACTTGATACATCTACTGATGCTGAAGATCCAGATGGTCCAGTCATTAAATGATGAGCATTTCTATCAGCTCTCACCCAGCAACGATGACATATGAGAGCTCGAGCTCTTGAAATCTAAAAAAAAAAAATATATCATGAGTCTTTTTCTAAAAAAAAGAAGTAATACATACATGACTCAGTAGTCTGTAAGCAATTCTGTAAGACCTAATATTTGTAAATAATGTAACTTCTTTGCTAGATACTAACTTAGATACACTGTTTGTTACAGTCCCACAGACAAACCGTGAAAACGGTTTTGCGGTTTTGTGCTTTTATCTCAATGTATTGTACACTAGATTAAGAAAATAAATAATAATAATAAAGTAAATCTCTTCTAATCTACACCTTCTGGAAATACAGGCTGTAATATAATTAGTTGTTTTTTTTTACACTAACTTTTGGCCTAACTATATGATAGTTTCCTTTTCCATTTAATTTTTTCTCATGAATGTGACACTAATATACAAAAATGATTCTCTAAAGCTGACTGCTATTTCAGAGATTAGTGTGAAAAAAATATAAAAAATGGTAGTATAGATAGTGTGTGTGTGTGGTAGTACAAAATACAAAACAACTAAACCTAATAAAAACTTACAGTCTGAGGCAATATCCATTCAGAAATGACTGCATGAATTCTTCTTTCACGTTCGGTGTTAGTGTGCAATGAATGAGATCTTGCCCGCAACACTGAATGTCCACAGTTCACACACACTTGGCGATGTCCAGTCATAAGAGATGGAAGTTGCTCATCTGTGCCCAAGGCAGTCACAGCTAAATCTCTGCATCCTTGGCAAATGTGATGAGATCTATTGACCTACAACAATATTAGATTGTTATTTACAGCTTCAACAAATAAAAATTACAGAATTAGGTATGATGCAGAAACAGCGAGAAAACTGTATCTTACAGAATTGCGTGTATATTACTTCTTACTGACATCGTGGTCAAACTTGGATTATATTATATTAATGCTTTCATATAAGGTTATTCAATTTAACTATTGTTTCATTGAATTGTTGAATTCTTAAAGTTATAAAAAAAGAACTATCTTCCGTAATTGATAATCAAACTGTAAATCTTACTTGGAATTTAAATAACTCAAGTGCATTATAATGAGATATATATATATATATATAGGAATATTATTATTGAAACTGGCTTCAATAATATACCTATATATAGTTATCCTTGTTATACTGTACTCGAAAACTGCTTATCACAAAATGAAGTTTTAATTAAATACATACGTTTTAAATAAATACCTACCAATTGAGGTGCAACCCAATGCTGTATAACTGAAAGAATGCTTTCCGCTTCTATTTGTCGTAATCCGATAGAAGGAATTACTCTGTTGTATGCCGCAGTTGATGCAATGAAGACGTTGGTCACTCATTTTATGTTGAATCGAAATAAATGCGTGGGTCGTCGGTCAAAACAATAACCGTCAGAATCCTAAATGCGTAGCCAAAGCTGCAAAAAAATATAATAGCACACGAAAATACAACAAAATATGGCAAATTCAAAGCCGGAAGGGAATGATATGTGACGTTTGTCACTTTGTCGTCACGTTGCCCACCAGAGTTTTAGTTGCCTGTATAATAAAAAAGTATAATTAATCGATTATCAAATCGAACCGTTGATCAATTTGTTTTAAGATGTTTTTGTTAATAACGAAATAATAGATAATATAATTAAGTCCTTTTATTAAAAGATTTTCTAAACCGAATCGGTAGAAATATAGTGATTCATTTTTAATTTTATTTTTATTTTTGTAATAATTTGATTTATCGATTATAACTTATTAACGATTGGTATTTCATCTGGTAACATTGTTTAAAAGTGAAAGTAAAGAAAGTCAGTATTATTTACGTTAAATAATATCTTTTATATTCCGGCGATATCAGAATTAGTAATAAATGATTGAAAACAAAAAAATAAATGAAAATTATTGACAAATAATTCATTTGTGTACAGGTCAGGCCCAATTTCGCCCGTCTCCTTTGCTATTCCAACACCTGGGAGCCTGTTTCAGTCCATAAAGTGATTTATTAAGTTTACATACCATATTGTCTTCATGAAGCAGGCCTTCTGGTGGTCTCATGTATATGGTCTCTTCAAGTTGCCTATACAAGAATGCGGTCTTGACATCTATTTGAATAATTTTAAGATTGTTCTGTGCTGCAATAGAAAGTAGCAAACGTATCGAATCATACCTGACTGTTGGAGCATAAGTTTCATGGTAGTCGATTCCCTTGGTTTGAGCATATCCTTTTGCACATAGTCTTGACTTATACCTTGGACCTGATGGCTCCTCCTTAATTCGAAATACCCATTTACACTGTATCACTTTGGCATTCTGAGGTTTCTGAACCAATGTCCAGGCATTATTTTTCTGATGAGCCTCCAGTTCCTCACTGATGGATTCTATCCATTTATCTTTCTCGACTGAGCTCATTGCTTCTTTATATGTTTCTGGAACATTTGACAGGATTTCCTCATGCTGACTTAGGTATACACTATCTTTTGTATGATAAACTCTTTTATTTCTAGGCCTTAAGGTTATATTGCTAGCTTCAGGAGTATCAAAACTGATATCAGGTACATACTCACTGTCTGAAAATGATTTATTATCACATACAGTATCATATGAACTTGTTGATACTGAATCTTCATTTGTTTCAGTGATATTGTTCTCTTCATTAATATCATTATTTATTGAAGGATTCCTCTCAGATAATTCAACAGGAACATAATCTCTATTGACTGTAGATTCTAGAAATGTAGCATCTCTGCTTTTGACCACTTTTCTGGAGTTTGGTATTATGAATCTACAACCCTTGCTGTGATCACAGTAACCAATGAAGATCATCTTTTGTGCTTTAGGGTCCCACCTTTTACGTTTTTCTTGAGGTAGATGTACCATGGCTTCACAGCCAAATATGCGTAGATGTTTCACATTTGGTTATGACCAGACCACATTTCTTCAGGTGTTTTGAACGACAAGGACTTGGTTGGAGAACGATTTATGACATAAGCAGCTGTATGCACTGCATCAGCCCAAAACTGTTTAGGTAGGTTGGCATTTAGTAGCATACATTTTGCTCTTTCAACTAAACTCCTGTTCATGCGTTCTGCAGTCCCGTTTTGTTCAGGTGTATACGGAGTTGTCGTCTGGTGTATGATACCATTATTTTTTAAATAATCAGAGAAACTATTATTGACATATTCCAAGCCATTATCTGTTCTGAGAATTTTAATACGAGCATCAAGTTGATTTTCTGCTTCATATTTAAATTCTTTGAATTTCTCTAGAGCTTCAGATTTGTTTCGGAGGAAGTATACATAAACCTTTTTAGAATGGTCATCTATAAACGTCAGAAAGTATTTGGAACCTCCTAGTGTTTGAGTTTCCATTGGCCCACATATATCTGAGTGAACCAACTGTAGCGGGCTCTTCGCCATTTCTCCTTCACTTTTAAAAGGTAACCGTGTCTGTTTACCCTTTTTGCAGGTCACACATGTCAGATTTTCCTTATTTGCAGAGAAACTTACATGGTTAGTGTGTTCTGGTAATTTCTTTAAACTGTTAAAATTCAAATGTCCCATTCTCTGGTGCCACAGGAAGAAATCTTGATCTTCAACATCAGACATGCATGCATAGCCATCTCCGGGCATATTCAGCCGGTACATGTTGTTGATGATACTAGCTGTTGCTACTGTTTGACCTCTGTTATTCATTATAACACAGCCAGTCTTGTCAAATCTTACTTGACCACCATTTTGAATAATTTGACTCACAGGCAGTAAATTTGTTGCTAGTCCGGGAACACATAATACATTGGTAAACAAAACTTTCCTTTTGTGACCTTCTTCACTATAAGTATCTAAGCAGTGAGCTTAGATACTTATAGTGAAGAAGGTCACAAAAGGAAAGTTTTGTTTACCAATGTATTATGTGTTCCCGGAGTTGTCGTCTGGTGTATGATACCATTATTTTTTAAATAATCAGAGAAACTATTATTGACATATTCCAAGCCATTATCTGTTCTGAGAATTTTAATACGAGCATCAAGTTGATTTTCTGCTTCATATTTAAATTCTTTGAATTTCTCTAGAGCTTCAGATTTGTTTCGGAGGAAGTATACATAAACCTTTTTAGAATGGTCATCTATAAACGTCAGAAAGTATTTGGAACCTCCTAGTGTTTGAGTTTCCATTGGCCCACATATATCTGAGTGAACCAACTGTAGCGGGCTCTTCGCCATTTCTCCTTCACTTTTAAAAGGTAACCGTGTCTGTTTACCCTTTTTGCAGGTCACACATGTCAGATTTTCCTTATTTGCAGAGAAACTTACATGGTTAGTGTGTTCTGGTAATTTCTTTAAACTGTTAAAATTCAAATGTCCCATTCTCTGGTGCCACAGGAAGAAATCTTGATCTTCAACATCAGACATGCATGCATAGCCATCTCCGGGCATATTCAGCCGGTACATGTTGTTGATGATACTAGCTGTTGCTACTGTTTGACCTCTGTTATTCATTATAACACAGCCAGTCTTGTCAAATCTTACTTGACCACCATTTTGAATAATTTGACTCACAGGCAGTAAATTTGTTGCTAGTCCGGGAACACATAATACATTGGTAAACAAAACTTTCCTTTTGTGACCTTCTTCACTATAAGTATCTAAGCTCACTTGCCCTGAGCATTGCTCAGATAAAACTTTATTGTCTGCTACTCTTATTGTTTTTATTGTAGGAGAACTTACATTCTGAAGCAGATCTCTGTGTTTGGTCATGTGTGAGGAAGCACCGGAGTCCACATACCAGGCATCATCCTGTGTTGATGAGGCTACAAATACAGCAGCATATGAAGAGCTATTTGATTTATGCTGTGTGTCACTCTGGACTTTTGTGACCATATTTATTACAAGTGTAGCATCGTGGTCCTTTGGATTGCTTTTTATTGTTTTTATGAAACTTTTTATAGGCCGCAAATGCTTTTGAGTCATTTTCATATTGCCTTACATCTTGTAATAATTTTGCTTTTATGGAGTCTGAAGTAATTTTCATGCCTGAGCTCTCTATAGCAATTATCATTGGTTGATAAGATTCTGGTAGACCAGAGAGTAGCAATGTGCCTAGCCACTCATCATCTACTTTAAAACCAATGTTTCGGAGCTTGTGAGCCGTGCTCATTATTTTACTCACATACTGCTCTACGTTTTGACATCCACTCAGTGATGTATTACACAAATCACGCAGCAGTCCAACTCGGCGTGTCAGCCCTGAGTCATCGAATGCTGATGACAACTTATCCCAAACTTCTTTGGCAGTGCTAGCTTCCTGAATGTGTACATAATTTGTCGGATCGACAGAAAGAATTATCTTTGTTTTTGCTTTTGTATCTCGTTTTGCATCTATATCTTGCTTGGAGTCGCATTGAATACAGTCCCACAGTTCTTCGTGTTGCAAATAAGTTTGCATTGCAAAACGCCACGTCATGTAATTTTCACGACCAATTAGCTTTTCAATAAATGCAATTTGATTATTTGCAGTCATTTTATGGAGTTCACTGAGATCTGATAGTTAGCACTTTGCAAAAGTTCAACAAAAAAATGAAAGTCACCGGCGTCAGAGGTTATGTTCACACTTCGACTTTTTAACACTGATTTTCCGATAAAGTTTCACACTGTATATTATCTCTGGGCTTCTCTGGGCCCATAACCTGATGGATATTAAAGAAAAACACTTAATAATATTACTGATTACTATATTAATTTGAGAATACAAGGAAGGCTAAACGTGTTCACTCGATGTCACAGAGTAGAGTTGGGGTTCACAGATTATTATAGAGTAAAATATAAAGAGGCGCGAAATTTAAAATTAGAATATATTGTTACGAATGCACCTTATGTCGAGGGCATAAGGTTCAATATCGCGTGACATGCAGTGCGTGACTTTTAAGCATTATTACTCGAGATCTAGACATTGTCTAGGTGTAATATAAAAACGCATTCCTAGACTTAAGGTGGCCTATTGAATGGTACAGGTTTTTATCAATTTTGTCAACAAAGTGACGACATCGAAATTTCTAGAAACCCGTTTCCGGGAATTACCGTAGGTACCTACTGAATGTACTCGAAGTTATGCGCTATTATTATTACGTCTAGACGATTCTGGAATGTTCGATCAGCTGGCCTATATATAGCGCCGTGACGCCGACGCCGAGTCAGTCTACACTTGACTACCGATACGAAAACAGCGACACTTAAGAAGCGATCTTTGAGAATACCTACTGCGACAACTGTAACGAGAACTGTGAGTACTACGTGAAGTAACAACTGTAGTGTTATTGTGTGTTTACAATACGGACTTCGTGGACGTAAGTGAAGACTTCGGTGTAACGTCAGCAACATTCTACTTGTCATTGCCTACAATCGACTGTACCTTCGTTGTCAATAAACTTCGTAACCCTTAACCGGTATTTTAGTACCCCTAGCCCGTAACAATTGGTGTCAGAAGCGGAATGCCGGTCACGCCAAGGGAAGACGAAAGAGTTCGCACGCGACGACAAGCAGCGATGGATTTGGCACGTCAAGAGGAAGAATCGTTTGGTGTCCCTGTACGCGTAGAAGATGCGGCCGTCGTAACACCGACGAATGTGAGTGCGCCTAGTACCACCACTATTCCCGGAACCAGCGGATGTGATTTATCGGCGTTACTGGCCCAGTTGACGGCTCAAATAAAAGGTATAGCAGAATCCCAGGCCGAACTAAAACAATCCCAGGCAGAAACCCAGGCAAAAATAGACAAATCCCAGGCAGAAACTCAGGCACAAATAAAACAATCCCAGCAACTAGTATTAGAACTAAATGAAAAGTGGAAAGAAACCAAAGAAGAGGTTAATGAGCTTAAAATAAAAACAGCGCAACAGGATGCCCGTATCGACCAGCAAGACATGCGCATAGACAAACAAGATGCGCGTATGGAGAAACTAGACAGTACCATCATGGAGTGCGAGAAAGAAATACAGTTTCTCCATAAAACGGTGCAGAAAGGAGGTATTAAAGGTGTGATACCTGTACCCAGTGCTTCGCCGACGTTCAAAGTACCTCACTTTGACGGAACAACGTCTTGGGTGGCCTTCCGTCTTCAATTCGAAAAGGTCGCAAAAGGCAACAACTGGGACGACGATCAAGCCGTAACCGCCCTTACGCTTGCTCTGCGTGGTGATGCGGTACAAATCTTAGAAAATATTTCCAGCGATTGTAATACCCTAGCCTGTTTGTTGGAAGCGTTAGAGTCTAGATACGGGGAGAAACACCTCGAACATGTCTTCAGGGCTCAACTCCGAGACCGGACACAGAAGAGCAGTGAAGGTTTGCAACAATGGGCTACGGAAATAGAACGCATTGTTCGAAGGGCGTATGCCTCGACACCAGCATTAATCGATGCTACTACGGTGCAAGCTTTTACTGATGGAATTCGAGATGCGGAAGTCAGGGCTGCAGTTCGTCTGGGTCACCACCAGACTCTGAAGGCAGCCTTGACACACGCTTTAGAGGTGGAAGCTGTACGTCAAGATGGCCGACAACATCATCGTATCCGTGAGGTAACCGCACCAATAAAAACCCGACAAGGACCAACCTGCTATGAGTGCGGCGAAAAGGGGCACATTCGAATTGATTGTCCCAGGAAGGCTAAGGGAAGAAGTACTTCCTGGGCACGTAAAGACGCAGAGGTGTTGCTGTGGCGCAAGCGCGACGCCAAGGTCGAGCCCGAGCGCCCGAGCGAGCGCGTCGATTGGCGCGAGCGGAGTGATCGGAATGGGCGCCGCGAGCGTCCCGCTGAACGAGAGCGGGAACGCGTCAAGGACCGGGAACGCGAACGTTTCGGCAAGCGAGAGCGGTCGCGCCGAAGGTCGTGGAGTGAGGCAGACGCAAGGCGGGACAAGGAGGTCGAGGACGAGGCGCGTAAGAAGAAGCGCCTCGAGAAAAAGTCAAGACAAAAGGACCGCCATCGCCAGATTACTTCAGGGAGTAAGGACCAAGGTGAAGAACGCAAACAGGGAAAGAAAGAGAACGTAAGGATTATCCAGGTGAACGCTTTGGATGAAGACTGGGATAATCGATCATTGGAAGAGGCACAAAAGGAAGATAGTGAATTGAAGACAGTACTCGAATGGAAGAAACGTGGCCAGAGGCCCGCTTGGAGTGAAATATCAGCGCTTAGCCCAACAGCAAAAAGTTACTGGGCTCAATGGGACAGCCTGATAATTGATAATGGAGTTCTGAAGAGGAAATGGGAATCACCTAGTGGACAGGAGGTCACCTTACAGATAGTTGTCCCCTGTGATAAAGTCGCATCAGTGCTAAAGCAGGTGCACGACGGAGTATCCGGAGGACATCTAGGAGTGAAGAAAACCTTGGAGAAGGTGAGAAAAAGATTCTATTGGGTGCATTGCCGTGAAGACGTAGAGGACTGGTGTAGGAAATGTGTAGCCTGCTCCTCAGTAAAGGGACCGCAAACAAGAGCCAGAGGTCGGCTGAAAGTGTACAATGTTGGTGCACCATGGGAAAGAGTTGCTGTCGATATAGCTGGGCCATTCCCTATCACTGAAGAAGGGAATAGGTATATCATCGTCATGCAAGACTATTTTAGCAAATGGTCAGAAGCTTTTGCAGTACCCAACCAAGAAGCTCATACCGTCGCCAAAAAGCTAGTTCACGAGGTGTTCTGTCGATTTGGCGTTCCCTTGGAGTTACACTCTGACCAGGGTAGAAACTTCGAGTCTTCGCTATTTCAAGAGGTTTGCAAACTACTCGGGATACATAAGACTCGTACAACACCATATCACCCTCAGTCAGATGGAATGGTCGAAAGATTCAACCAGACGCTAGAGAATCATTTGGCCAAAGTAGTGGAAGAACACCAGAGGGACTGGGACCAATACATTCCACTCTTCTTAATGTCATACCGCTCTGCAACACATGATAGCACAAATTGTACACCGGCGAAAGTCAACTTCGGCCGAGAAATTAGATTACCCATAGATGCCCTTACCGGAACACCCCCCGATACCCCTATCCTCGCCGTCGACTATGTGGCCGACCTGCGGCGTAAACTCGATAGAATACATGAGCTAGTGAGAGAGAGCGGTCTGAAAACCAGCGAGAAAATGAAGATCCGATACGACCGCAAAGCTAACGTGCCTGGATTTGAAGAGGGGACTTTGGTATGGTTACATAATCCCATTAGGAGAAAAGGAAAGATTCCGAAATTTCAAGCCAAATGGGAGGGTCCGTACACGATAGTAACGAGGATAAACGATGTCACCTACCGGATAAAGAAAGGACCTAGAGGGAAGCTGAAGATCGTACACGTAGACCGCCTAGCTCGCTATTATGGATCAAATCATGCTCGGGACGAGCATGACTAAGAAGGGGGCAATGTTACGAATGCACCTTATGTCGAGGGAATAAGGTTCAATATCGCGTGACATGCAGTGCGTGACTTTTAAGCATTATTACTCGAGATCTAGACATTGTCTAGGTGTAATATAAAAACGCATTCCTAGACTTAAGGTGGCCTATTGAATGGTACAGGTTTTTATCAATTTTGTCAACAAAGTGACGACATCGAAATTTCTAGAAACCCGTTTCCGGGAATTACCGTAGGTACCTACTGAATGTACTCGAAGTTATGCGCTATTATTATTACGTCTAGACGATTCTGGAATGTTCGATCAGCTGGCCTATATATAGCGCCGTGACGCCGACGCCGAGTCAGTCTACACTTGACTACCGATACGAAAACAGCGACACTTAAGAAGCGATCTTTGAGAATACCTACTGCGACAACTGTAACGAGAACTGTGAGTACTACGTGAAGTAACAACTGTAGTGTTATTGTGTGTTTACAATACGGACTTCGTGGACGTAAGTGAAGACTTCGGTGTAACGTCAGCAACATTCTACTTGTCATTGCCTACAATCGACTGTACCTTCGTTGTCAATAAACTTCGTAACCCTTAACCGGTATTTTAGTACCCCTAGCCCGTAACAATATTCAACACTTTTTGTCTTCTTTTTGTGGAGCGGTTTTATTATAACTTTTTTTTTAAATCTTCGGGATAGATGCCCTCGGTAATACCGTCATTAATAATATGTGCTAGCACGGCTGCTATAATGTCAATTACATATATAATTACTTTCGTCGTTATACCGTCAATACCTACAGTACTAGTGTTTTTTAGTGTCTTTGTGGCTAATATAATGTCGAATTTCAGAACAGGTTGCATAAACATTGATTGCATTGTCAAATTGTCTAACTTATTCATTATTTTAATGTCGGTTATTATATTTTTCTCGATGTCACCTATAAAGTAATTATTAAAAGCATTTGCTATGTCAATTGGGTTTGTATAAGTCATATTCCCTGTTTCTATTGTGAGTATCTGTTCTTTAGGCAGGTTATTTTTAGATTTATTGACTATTGCCTTTCATTTATTTTGAGAGTTGTTTATGAAATAGTTATTTTGTGCCTTCTGAGTTAGTTTAACATTTTTTTTTTTTGTATCGCGTAGTGTAATTTTTCAATTCAGTTTTAGCTGTTTTTGTTGGGTGTAGCCTGTAAGCCCACAATAGCTGTCTCTGCCTTATATTACATGTCTTTATGCCACGAGAAATCCATTTCCATCGTTTATTGTTATTATTTTCTCTGGAAAACAGAGATTGTAAAACATCGAGAAAATATCATGAAATGTCTTGTACGCCACATAAACATATGACTTTCGTAAACTTCTTGAAAATATATATTTTGTAAACATGATTTAAATTTAACTAAGTTCTCATTTGAGTAACATTTTTTAAATGGTTTTTTTAAACGCTTTATGTACAGGTATTTTAAGTATTTGTCAAACAAAAGGTCAATAATATCTACTTTTCATCCTATACCTAGATTATGAAATGCAAAGTTATCAATGCACGTCTTACTATGAAGCCTGGTAGGCTGGTTTAGCGCTAGAGTTAAAATTATATTTAAGCAGGAAATGTTCTAAATCCATCGTAATCCTATTTCTCAACAGTACATTAATGTTAAGATCACCACACAACACAATTTTTTTATTTGATAATAGACAAACTTTTTTTAATACAATGTAATTTGATTAGCACAAGTTTTTCATGAAATGTCAAGTAATTATATTTTGCTATTCTATACACACATATAATAATAATTGAATGGCATGTCAATTCTAAGGCACACATTTCTATCACACCTGATACAGATTGTTTAGCAACATCTGGTAGTTTCCTGTACTGACGCCCCTGTCTCACAAGAATACAAGTTCCGCCTCGGTTTGTGCTTCGCGAATAAAAAGCAGCTAGGTGGAAATTTGGAATGTGTAAAAAATGCTCATATCCAGATGTCATGAAGTGTTCTGTCAGACAGAGTACATCTAAAGTTGTCCCTTGTTTTCCCAAGTGTTCCAGTTGTATAGTTAACAGGTCTGATTTATTTAATAATCCGGCAATGTTTTGATGCATTACAACAGTATGACTAAAGAAAAAGCTGTCCGGTGTCGTCTGATTCAGTTATTGTCTTCATATGATTGTCAGGTTGGTAAATGTCAATGTTTGATATATTATAAGGTATTTTACCGTTTGTTACGTCAAGGATATATTTATTGTTTTCGTCAATTAGTATCTTCAAATTGTGATAAACGTTTTTCATTCCTTTGTTACTTATTCTACCACTGACTCTCCTAAACATGTCGAATGTCAATTTTAAGTTAGAGTCTAAAATCATGGCGTATAGAAATTATTGGTTATCCATGTACAACAAATTATTGAATGTTTCCACTCTCCAGTTAAAAAGAATTGCGTGTTTACTATTTTTATATGTAGGTAGGCAAATTATAATGTTGGTATGTTGGTACTCAAGGTTTCTCTTAAAGAAACAATAAGACTACAGTAATTTTTTGTTACTTGAAAAAAAAAATAAGCAACATCCCTAAAAACTAATATCTATACGAATGACTAATTCTCCCCAAAAATATTTTAAAATAACCTTTACTTGAAACTAAAAGCAAACCAAAGTACCTACCTAATTAAAAAAAAACTCAATAATAGAAAATAAAATACCTACCTAAAATAACTAATTTTAACCTAATAAATAAGCAAAATTCCTAAAAACTAGTCTATACGAACGAATAATCCTACCTAGCAGTACTATAAAATAACGAAAATTTTAAATATTAAGTATTTTCTTCGTAGTGTGTGTGTGTGTGTAAAATAGTACTTGTTATAAATTTCAGTTTTGGAGACTAGGGTCCGCTTTACCAGTCTAACTGCTCATTTTGGCTAAACTTCGATATTTTCCATGAAGCGACTGCCGTCTGATCTTCACAACCCGAAGGCGATATCGAAACATTGCATTTAACGTTTCTGTAGATTTCAATCATCGCGCGAATCCATTGCCGTTCGAAACATTGCAAACGAATCAGGCAAACTGTACAACAATAATATGGCTAGCAGTTCATCAATAACAATCAAACCAATTTCTTTCAGTTTTTTAACTGCGTCAAAAAAATCCGCGATGTGCTTCTTCAGATCATCACCTTCCTGCATATGAGTAAGCACCAGCTTTTTTAATAATGAGGCCTTTCTCGCAGGTCCACTCGACTGATACATAGATCTCAACTTTTCCCATATGGCTTTGGAACTTTCCAAACCTTCTAATGCGCCCAATTCACTTGGACTTACCGCCAATAATATGTCTGACTCGGCTTTTCTGTCCGTTTTTATCCAGTCAGCATATTTTAAGTCACCTACATGTGGTTTTGGTAACGCCCCCGATACATATTCCCATAGATCGTTCTTGATCAAAATTGCTCGCATGTATATCTTCCATTTATCGTAGTTATCACCAGTAAGTCGTTTAATCTTAATTAATGTAGCCATGTCGAAGTTTCTTCAACTACAAAATAATCACAACAATGCAGAAAAATATAGTAATAGTCAAAGTAAACAAACGACGAAGGAAACTTGCAAGTCCGCATTACACTAATCGCCTTCGTTTAACTTTAACTTTTAGACGCGTTTATAACGTTGTTTACGACGAACTATTTTAGTTCAAATCACTGCAATTGTTCACTTTTCAGTTCTAATTTCACTCACTGGCATAGTCTGGGCCCATAACCTGAAGGGGTATGGGATAAAAAAGCACCTTTTACAGGATTAAACTATATTTATTAAGGACAATGGTTACATCGATGTTAGCGGTGCAAACACGGGACCGAACAACAACAAAACACTTGCAAATTACTTCCAATAGGTGGCACTGCTCACGCTCTTCGTATAGCCTTAACAATATGATGGAGTTATGCACGAACATATATACATGATTAGTAGAATAGCAGAATTATAAAAGCATTCGAATTGAGTACCTAGTCCCTTTAAAGACTAAAGTCACAAATTTTTAATAATAATCTTTTTACAAAACAGGTTTGCGCTCCTTATCACCTAATCCAGGGAAAATTGATGACTCATAAGCTAACCACCTCGTAAAAAGGGTTTGTTGTGCATAGATAAGGCCACGGAAAATCTGGACATTCATTATTAGTGGCTGGGCTTTCGCTATCAACATCAATTACTTCCTCTTACATCAATATCTACAATGGATATATACAACATTGACAACGGAGCGGGCACTTGCGAAGATGCTTCCTGGAACTAAGTGCAAAATACAAATTTACTGCAGGATATTAAGGTAAAGTTTGTTTATTATTTTCAATGTTTAGTTATAGCATTTATTACTATCACATTAACTTGCACCAGAAGAATCTTTAAAATTTTATACCCTAACATCTTAGGACTTGACACTAAGCAGTCATAACAATACTAATATGAATGTAATTAATGCTATGTTATTTTTCTTTGCAGCCTCCTGCGCCGAACAGGTTACCCGCACACAGCAATGCCAAAGTACGTCAGTCCCGGTGTCTAACTCCAATTATCCCGTTGATTACTATGGCAATGGCGTCAACAACATCAACCCGTTGGACTACACACCATACTCAGAAAATTTAGAAATAAATATACCTAACGGGTATTTAAAGGAGGCGGGCGAAATTGGGCCTGACCTGTACATAAATGAATTATTTTTTAATAATTTTCATTATTTTTTTTTTGTTTTCAAGCATTTATTACTAATTCTGTTTTCGACGGAATAAAAAAGATAATATTTAACGAAATAATATTGACTTTCTTTACTTTCACTTTTCAACAATGCTATCAGATAAAATACGAATTGTTAATAAGTTAGAATCGATAAATCAAATTATTACAAAAATAAAATTAAAAATGAATCAGTATATTTCCACAGATTCGATTTAGAAAATCTTTTAATAAAAGAACCTAATTATATTATCTATTATTTACTTATTTACCAATACATCTTAAAACAAATTGAATAACGAATCGATTTTATAATCAATAAATTATACTTTTTTATTATACAGCCAACAAAGCAAAACGTCAAACGTTAAAAATTAATTCCCTTCCGGCTTTGAACTTGCCTTATTGGATAATGTGTTTTGTTGTATTTCGAATTTAGGATTCTGATGGTTATTATTTTGACGGATGACCCACACATTTCTCACAACAGACTTTGACCTTCTATCGGGTTACGACAAATAGAACTTAGAAGCGGAAAGCTTTCTTTCAGTTATAGAGCAATGGGTTGCACCTCAAGTGGTAAGTATTTATTTAAAACGTATGTATTTAGTTAAAACTTCATGTTGTGATAGTTTTCGAGTACAGTCCAACAAGGATACTTAAATATAGGTATATTATTGAAGTAAATTTCCATAATAATATTCCTATATCACTATAATGTACTTGATTTATTTGAATTCCAAGTAAGATTTACAGTTTGATTATCAATTACGGAAGATAGTTATTTTAAAATAGAATATAAAATAATTCTTTTAACTCACATTAAGAATTCAATAGTAAAATTGAATGACCTTATATGAAAGCATTAGCAAGCAGGATTTAGAGCAGGATTTTCTACGATTGATCACATACATGTCTTAAAACAATTAATAGAAAAGTGTAAGGAGTACGGTAAACCGTTATACATAGCATTTGTAGACTATAGCAAAGCGTTCGATTCAATATATCATGATTCGCTCTGGGAGGCTTTACTCGAACAAGGAGTTCCCAAAAATACATTCGCATTATAAAAAATATATATGAGAAAAGCACAGCACAAATAAAATTAGAAACAACAGGTGAAGAATTCCAAATAGCAAAAGGTGTAAGGCAAGGCGACCCGTTATCTCCAAAACTTTACTCTGCAGTCCTGGAAAGTGTATTTAGGGGTCTGGAGTGGGAAAGGTTTGGTATAAATATAGATGGCAATAAACTCAGTCACCTAAGATTCGCAGATGACCTAGTGCTAATTACTGATAACGCTACCACGCTCCAACAGATGCTGCGTCAGTTGGCAGACGCAAGCAGAATGGTTGGTCTCAGTATGAATGGATCTAAAACAAAAGCAATGACAAACAGAG
This sequence comes from Sesamia inferens, assembly GCA_037179545.1. Lineage (NCBI taxonomy): Eukaryota > Metazoa > Arthropoda > Insecta > Lepidoptera > Noctuidae > Sesamia > Sesamia inferens. The sequence goes on from CM073930.1 coordinate 12,753,439, forward strand.
AAGAAATAAGTATAACAATACATGAATCAAGTATTGAATATGTAGAAACCTATACATACCTAGGACAGATAATAACGTTCAGAGACCAAACAAGTATGGAAATTGAGAGAAGAGTAACTAATGCATGGAATAGATATTGGTCACTTAAGGAGATTCTCAAAAGTAAACACTTTCCCATGGCAGCGAAGAAAAAGTGTACAACTCGTGTGTCTTACCATGTTTGACATATGGGTGCCAGACTTGGGCACTGAGCCAGATACATCTTCTAAGACTGAGAACATGTCAGAGGGGTATGGAAAGAAGCATGGTTGGTGTAACAAAAAGAGATCGCATGAGATCAGAAGATATACGTTCCATAACCAAGGTTGAAGATATAATAAAGAAAGTACGACAGTTGAAGTGAAGATGGACAGGGCATATGACAAGAGATAGTAGAATGAAATGGACTAAGATCTTAACGGAGTGGCAACCACGCGATGGTATAAGGAAAAGGGGCAGACAGGCAAAGAGATGGATGGATGACATCAGAAAGGTTGGAGAGGCTACTTGGCCAAGAAAAGCTAGAGAAAGAGATGAGTGGAAAAAGCTGGAAGAGGCCTATGTGTCACAGGACACGCTGATCACAAAATAAGGTTAACTGATGTGTTAAGTGTAAATTTAGAATAAGAACTTTTCATAATATTGTGTAGTTTTAGCAATAAAGGCTTATTATTATAATTATATGAAAGCATTAATATAATATAATCCTAATATCACCATGATGTCAGTAAGAAGTAATATACATAGATGCAATTCTGAAAGATACAGTTTTCTCACTGTTTTTATTTTGTGCAAAAAATATGTACAATCTTCTGCATCATAATTCTGTAATTATTATTTATGAAAGCTGTAAATAACAATCTAATATTGTTGTAGGTCAATAGATCTCATCAGATTTGCTAAGGATGCAGAGATTTAGCTATGAATGCCTTGGGCACAGATGAGCAACTTCCATCTCCAATGACTACACATCGCCAAGTGTGTGTGAATTGTGGACGTTCAGTGCTGCGGGCAAGATCTCATTCATTGCACACTAACACCGTACATGAAAGAAGAATTCATTCAGTCATTTCTTAATGGATATTGCCTCAGACTGTAAGTTTTTATGAGGTTTAGAAGTTTAATATTTTATACTACCACAGGGTAATTTATGTATATTACTATGGTTTTTTTTTCATACTAGTCTCTAAAATAAATAAAAACAGTCAGCTTTAGAGAATCTTTTTTGTATATTAGTGTCACATTCATGAGAAAAAATTATATGGAAAAGAAACAATGGTTACTGTCATATAGTTAGGCCAAAAGTTAGTGTAATATAGCTAGACATTGTAAAAAAAACAATTATATTGCAGCCTGTATTTCCAGAAGGTGTAGATTAGAAGAGATTTGCGTTAATATATTATTTATTTTCTTAACCTAGTGTACAATACATTGAAATAAAAGCACAAAACAGCAAAATCGTTTTCACGGTTTGTCTGTAGGAACGGAACAAAGAGTGTATCAACAATAATTAATTATTACTAGCGCGGACGTTTAAATTAGTATCTAGCAAAGAAGTTACATTATTTACAAATATTAGGTATTACAAAATTGCTTACAGACTACTTAGTCATGTATGTATTACTTTTATTTTTTTTTCCAGATCTCAAGCTCTCATATCTCATATCATAATTGCCGGATGAGAACTGATAGAAATGCCCATCATTTTCTGACTGGACCATCTGGACAAGTGCAGCAACAGTGACAAGTGTACAAGTGAACATGATGAATCAACTTTACAGTCTAATATTGATGCAGCTAACAAACGATTATAAAAAACCAAAGACACCATGATAGTGAACATATGAAGACCACACGGGAAAAACAAAGAATGTCAAAAAAGTACAATTAAGAGAAAATCAGTTTTATATAGTTTCAAAGTCTATATTTCTTTCATGGACTCTTTTAAGTGAAATATTGAAACAACTTATTACTATGTTAACATATGCTTTGCCTGTACTTCTAAAACTTGATTTGTTTAAATAAGTTTTAAATTTTGGTTCAGAATCTGAAATTAGTGACTATACTCCATAGCATAAACCATCTATGTCATTGACATTCCTGGTTTATGCATTGCATTGACATTTACTATTACAGCTCAATTATAAGAAATATTTATATTATAGAAATGTTACTTTTATAATACATAATAATAATATATTAAACATATATATCTAACATTTAAAAAAGAAATATTTTGGTTTCATAGTGTTTGAATGATAATTTTTTTAATTTTCTTTTAAATAAATTATTCTTTAAAACAAAATAAAAAAAATATCATTCAAACACTATATAACTAATAAATTGTTATAAATCTATTAACATGTATTTAATAATATCTTTTTGAAACTTATTTTACTACTAAACAATCACTATTTGAACCTTATAAATTGTTACAAACTTAATAAGTATTTAATAACATCTCTTTGAAACTTATTTTACTACTACATTATGGTAATAAGACCCCCCCTAATGTGGAAGTGAATTAAAATAACTTTTTGCTTGATGTGAACAAAACTCCTTTAGAACTTGAAGATCGCTGTATTTTTCTTTGGTGATTGCCAGTGGTTCTGAAAACATAATAAGAAATATTAATTAAATTCAAATACCTACTGTAATTATACAGAATTTATAAAAAAAATATATTTGTTGCTAAACAAATAACAAACCTTGGTAAGCTGATGGTGGCATATAAAATTCGTTTTCCTGACATTTTGGCATAACTAATTGATTCTTCTTATTTTTCTGAGTTATAATGCTATTGTAGAACAGCCCATTGTAGTTAGGTCTGTACTGAATAGAACCTTTGTCAGAAGTTGTTTTAAACTCCCGAATTTCCTGAATTTTAAATGGAGCTGTCTTCTTGTAGTTTCCATTTGATAGAAAATCTACCCAGTTGCGTACTATTTCTGGTTGTTGTTCTACATTTACAACAATGAAAGGTTCAGGTTTAGATCGAGCACTTATTAGCAAGTTATAGAAATCATTTGGGAGCTCCATTCTTGTCTTCAGTTTAACCACACCAAAATTTTTATCACACTCCATGTAAGAATGTCCTCTCACAGGGAATGTGAAAGACACACTATCCAGAAGTTTGCTCTCGTGAGTGAGGAAATATGCAAATTTAATCATGTTATAATTTTTGTTTTGACCTCCTGCAGAGTCACAAAAAATTGATAAGTGTTTCACACTCTTGTCCAAACAATGTCAAAATGACAACGACGGTTTTTAACGTTTGACGCGCGGACATAACCGTTTCTTGCCATGGACAAACAAATACAAATTGTACTATAACAGTTGACTACGATGATTTTACCCAATTCTGATTTTTGTAATAAAATGTTTCCCTAAAAAGCTAACAGATGGCATTAAAAAGTCAGTTTCACAAAAAAGGTGACATTCATTGTTTTTCCCGTGTGGTCTTCATATGTATTCCTTTTTGCCACCGACTTCCGAAGTTAGTTTTTTTTTCACTTTGCAGTGCTTTTTTTTTAATCGTTTTTCTTTATAACATACCCTCTGATTTGCTAGACTTGTCTTACAATGCATTTAAAGCACAAATCAAATCCAAGCTTTGTTTAAAGGCATATTATTCCGTAAATGACACCTTTCTCCAGAATTAGTTTACTGACACATTATATGAGTTCACATAATTTTCTTTTTCACAATGCATAAACATGTGAGCTATCACGCCCTTTATACCTGGGGCTTTTATTTAGGTAATAACTTTTTTCTTATTTACATTTCCATTTTAATGATATTTTATTTTTTGTTTTTGCTTTGCTGATATTTTGGCGTGGCTAGCTGGCATATGATAATTAATTTCATTGTTGTTGTGTTTTCTTGTCTTCTTTACTATTCCTACACATAGTATTGTATAAGCCAAGTTTTTTTTAATGAGCTGTTCATTAAAAAAAACTTGGCTGTTGTTGTGCTGCTGCGGAGTTTGTTTCGCCACTTCTTCTTTCCAGCGAAAGCACTAGGAATTGTCGATGGGTGGGCGTTTTGTGGGACTGTCCTATGTAATAACGATGTTCAAAAAGTGCTGATTCTCAGCCTATTTTGAATAAATGATTTTTGATTTTGATTCTCTTTTTTTGTTCAACTCGCATACCCGTGCCTTTGGTGGCCGGGAGTTCGATATTGTCTCCCGACCAGGGCGTCTTCTGCTTCGACTAGAGGCGTGAGGGCGCTGAGAGTCCCGCTTCCTCACGAGCTTCGCCTCCTTTGCCAGCATTAATTGTTTATGATGAATTGGATGATTAATAAATCGATATAAGAGAAATGTGATTTTATTCCTGCTTCCTCCTTTCTATAATTAGATTGTTAATGATTTTTCATAACTCGTTTTTATCCTCCTGCTTTGCAACATTTAATATGCAGTTAAGCGCAGCCGGCCCGTTGGAAACCACACTCACGATGTGTTAATGTCATAAAAATAAATCCTGATAAAATCTAGTCTACAAAAAAGTCTGAATAATTCCTTAAATATACCATAAGAGCGCTGACAGCTTGTAAGAAAACTTATAAAAAACAAATGAGGTTAGTTTTGTGCAAGCTAATAATACCCTAATTCTTTTTTCTCCCATACTGCCATTCTAATTAAAGTTTTATTTTTTAAATAGTAATAATATTGAAATGATTTAATGCAATAATCGTTGCTGTACAGTCAGGTCCAACTTTGTATGAACTTTCGCCCGTCTCCTTTCGAATTTTCATAAATTGGTTAGAATCATGACATACATAAACAGAATTATAAAATACTAGCGACCTGCCCCGGCGAAGTCTCGTGTCATTACACATGTTGGAAGTTGTTAAATTTCAGAAAAGCATTATCGGCATGCCAACTTTTAATGACAGTTCATAAGGGGGTAACCCAGCGGGGTTCAGAGAATTTAAAAAAATCCTGGGGTTAGTGCACTGCGTCTGTTGGTAACGCTCACTTCGCAACGCAACGTGCAACAGAAATCGTAATATTTTAATTTCGCCATAACTTCAATACCAAAAGTCCAATTTTAAATCATTTATATACAAAATTTAATCTACATAAACTGTACTTAGATATGAAATAACTTGTTTTGATAAGGATTAATAGCATGAGTAAAATAAATGCGTTTAAACATAGTCCAAAAAAATCAAGATTCTTAAATAAAAAAATGGTAGTTGTGCGTCATTCGACATAGATAGGTATAGTGTGTTGCAGACATTTTTATAGAGATTTTTATAGAGATCTACAATTAATTAGAACATTTTATGGTTGTATCTTTTATAGTTTAGGCAACGTACGCAAAACAAGTAACTTTTCTGGTTGATTTTTACACCTTGTGTTCAAAAACCCCAAATATCTTACGAAATACTATATTTTTTCAAAATAAACTTAGCTAACTGTGTTACTCAGTGCTAATGTAGCTTTTTAATGAAAAAAGAATTATTAAAATTGGTCCAGTACTTTACGAGTTTATTCGTTACATACAATAATACAAACATTTTCTCTTTATAATATTTGTGTAGATAATAAGGTGTAAATCGAAATTCTCACTTATCTTTATCTGAACACAAGCTCATAAAACTTCAATTCGTATTGCTCAACAAAATATAATGTTTCCGGAAGAGCACCACATACTCAAATTAAGTCAAAATTTACCACCAAAAACAGATTCACCAAGAGAGACTAATCACTCTCTCATTTTATCGATTCAGATGGCATCATCCGTGTTGGAGGTCGTCTACAAAATACAAATTACAGTTATGATGTAAACATCTAATACAGAAGTATTAGATGTTTACATCATAACTGTAATTTAACGTGTATGTAACGTGTTCACTGCAGAGAACTGCAGTGAACACGTTTTTACAAAATTAATATTTGAATCGCAACCTAAAATGTCATTACATGCTAGCCCTCTTTTATTACTTTCTCAGATAAGACAGAAATATTGGGCACTTGGAGGAAGAAACTTAGCAAAACGCGTGGTACATTCATGCGTCCCTTGTGTAAGACAAAGGGCAAAAACTACTCAACCTATAATGAGTAATCTACCTAACGAAAGATTAAATCTAGAGATCCAGTTTTTTAAGACAGGTGTAGACTACGCCGGGCCAGTGATGATACTCAACCGTAGGGGGCTCGGTAGCAGATTAATCAAATCTTATACTTGTGTTTTCATCTGTTTTGCAATTAAAGCTTTACATCTGGAACTCTTCTCAGATCTTACAAAAGAAAGCTTTTGAGCGCTCTCAATAGGTTCGTTCGTCGGGGTAAGCCGCAAACAATATATTGCGACGACGGGACCTCGTTCGTAGCAGCCTTCAATCACCTGATTGGTAATTGTGCAAATGACGTACAAGGTCAAGGTATAGATTTTAAATTTATCCCTCCTTACTCTCCACATTTTGGAGGCTTATGGGAAGCAGAATATTAGGCCAATGGTATTTAACTTATGAAGACATGATAACTTGTTTAGCGCAGATTGAATCTATTTTCAATTCTAGACCCTTAATACCCATGTTCACTGACCCGTCTGACTTAACTTTCGTCACCCCTTCTCATTTCCTAATTGGACGGTCTTTGACATCGGTACCATACCAGAATTTGATCTACGTCAACATAACAGGTTTCAGCGGGTCGAAAAGATGAAACAACATTTTTGGCTAAGATATCCTAAAGAGTACGTATCTCTTCTCCAACAGAAATGCAAATGGAAAACATCTTGTGGTCAACTACAGGTCGGGACCATGGTCATCATCAAAGACAAAATGTCCCCAACGACGATGTGACTCCTGGGCAGAATCATCAACGTCATCCAAGGCCCAGATGGCATCGCTAGAGTGGCCGACATCCAGACACGAAAGGATGTGCTTCAACGAGCGTACGACAACATATGCCCGCTTCGTGTCCAGTCTCCACCAGCGACCGACACTGATGTTTGAAGATGGCTCTTCAACGCCGGGGAGTATGTCTGCGCCAGCGTCCTGCGGGCTTACGGGGGTATCACGACCGCTCCCGACAATTGCCGAGCGCCCGCCGCGCCGAGCCGCGCTTGCCCCTCGTATATTCGATCAAGAAGCCTACCAGACGACAGACGCGCGGGATTATCTTTGTATTCAGTTAACTTGTAAACCTTATTTAATATATATTTTGGCAAGAAAGGCCGTCTCTATTTCCCGGACTAATCAACAACGTTAAAACATATAATAATAAATATATATTATTTTATCAGACCAAAGATTTGTGTTTTCATTAAAACCAGTTTTGTTTCTAGGACAAAATCATGTGCTATTATCAAAATGACTTCAATCACATTAACAGGGTTGCAATATGCACGACCGCAGCGCCCTCATTTATTTTTACGACTTTATAGACATATTATACATACATTTTCGTAAAATAAACGTATATGGGATTCCATCCTGGACTGTGACGCGCAGAGTTAATCATGTTTCACGTTTTGTTGTTAAATTACGCTTCTAAATATAGATAAAATAGAGAATCATCATCATCATCATCATCATTTCAGCCGAAAGACGTCCACTGCTGGACATGGGCCTCCTCCAAGGTTCTCCACGACGACCGGTCCTGCGCCTCCCGTATCCAGCGGTTTCCCGCGACCTTCACCAGGTCGTCGGTCCACCTTGTCGGGAGCCTACCCACGCTACGTCTTCCGGTGCGTGATCGCCACTCGAGAACTCGTCGGCCCCATCGGGCATCGGTCCTACGGGCAATGTGTTCAGCACACTGCCAATTTAGTGTTGCAATTCTTCGGGCTATGTCGGTTACTCTCGTTCTTCTGCGGATCTCCTCATTTCTGATTCGATTGCGCAGTGATACCCAAAGCATAGCCCTCTCCATTGCCCTTTGAGTGACTTTGAGCCTTCTTGTAAGGCCCATTGTTAGAGACCACGTCTCAATTCCATAAGTCATCACTGGCACACTGGGACACACTGGTCGAAGACTTTTGTCTTAAGACACTGCGGTATTTCGGACGAGAAGATTCTACGTAGCTTCCCGAAAGCAGCCCAGCCGAGTTGGATTCGACGATTGACCTCTTTCTTGAAGAAAAAAGTTTCTCTTTTACTTCGAATAGAGAATAGCTGGTGTGGATAATAAAACGCGCGAATTCGTTGATGCATTTCGCATCGATGAATTCGCGCGGTACGCCCCGCAGTAGGCAAGGCTGGTCGTCTCCCACCCAGTCTGCTTTACCCCTCAAATTTGTCTGTACGCCCCGTCTTAAGAGGGGACTAGTGCTGAGGAATTTGGAAAATAGGTATTTGAAGAAACTATTTCCGTCGCGCTGCTTCCAACCTCTCTCGCTAAAGTGCGAAAAGGACAGTTGGAGCTTAGGCTGATTTTACCTACAAAAACGTTGACCAAAAGACGTATCGTATTACGCTGTTTTCTTTTTCAAAACACGACAGATCTCAATTATTTTTATATCGAAATTTAGAGGAAAAGTATACATATGCTTCTATTATTTTCTTTTTTGTCAAAAACTTACCACGTTTGTCTAATAGGCATCTGTACATCACGGTAAAAATGGGTTATATTTCGAGATTTTGAAGTATCGTATTTCCTTTATTAATTAAGTTTATGAAAAAATCAAATGTTAGTGGCACGTATAATCACAGCGTAAAATTGTAGAAAAAAATTGCTCCAAATGCACTATCCACGAAGAAAACAGCGGAATACATTTCTATAGAGGAAGCACCACTAGAGTTCCCTCTTAAGGTAAAATAATGAGAGAGATGGATAGTGTAAATGTTTGCCATGAGAACTGAAATAATAAAATAATGAAAACTCTTGACCTAGTTCAGTTCATTGGAATAAAAGCAAGATAGGTATTCTTTTTTTATTATCATAATTTTCAATTTGTTTACCATCAGCTTCAATACATGCCGTACATCTTCTTAAAACAGATCTACTTATTAGCCGAGTATACCCTCGAGAGTTGGTGTCCTCAGCAACTTAAGAAATACGTTGACTTGGCTTTCTCAGATTTATTGTATTAAAATATGTTATTTCCCTATCTGACTTTTATTCCGTTTGTTGCTAAGACCCTGGTCCCGATACCAACGGGCTACTATTTTTAATTAGTTTTATATTCTGAATATAAATACAATTTATATGTATACAATATGTAAAGAAAATCCCGTCCGACCCATAAGGATAATAAATGTTAGGCAAACACATAACCAAATAAAATATGAAATTATACATAATACGGCGAGTTGCCACCCTTACGTTGTTAATACCATTACGATCTAGACGAAGCGTTTCGCCTCCTCCTTTATACCGCGTACGTCGAGGGATTGGAACAGTTTGCCAGCGGCGGTGTTTCCGTCGGACTACAATTTGAGTGTCTTCAAGGCTAGAGTGAATAGGCTCTTAATAAACTTACCATCAACGACTGCGTCACTGCTTACCATCAGGCGGGATTGCGGTCAAGTGCTAGTTTACAATTTTATAAAAAAAAAAATCATCATAGTAAAAATACTAATAAATTTAGAAATAATCTTTTTTTTTTTCACGAATTAATTCACAATTCCCGAAAATTTGGTATGTTTTTAAAAAGTGACAACGCCATTTTTAATGGTATTATGAGCGATACGACCACAGGCCGCGTGACCTGCCCTCCTTCGCCAACGCATGCAATAATTTACGTCCTTTTAAATAATATTTATTTTTTTAGGGTGATTTTTTTTTAAGTTTCGCCTGGCTTTCTATGCATTAGTAAAATTGGTTATCGATAAATACCTTCACGGATCAGCCAGGGTTTTCTTTACATACTTTTTGTATATGTTGTAATTAAAAAAATAATAATAAACTAAGTTTAAAAGTCTAAAATATTAGTTTTATATAAATTATTTACTTAATTCGAAGATTTTATTCATATTATCATTGGATAACAAATGCTTATTGAGCTTGTAACAATTTAATCTAAATCAATATTGTGTAGTGTAATTTTCATTAAAATATCGTTGGAACGTTGTATTTACGCCTTGCGGTCGTGTTAGAACCTTTGGGTTGTGTAATGATCATTACATAAGTTACATTAGGACTCGAGTGGTTATTCTATGTAACCACACGCACAATACTACTTTATTTCAAGATCTCTAACAAATTTATGTAATTGATCATATGGCAAATATTTAACGGTGTAATGTAAATAAAAAATATATTATACCAATACAATTTTTATTTCGTATAAAAAGTTACAGATTATACAACTATTAACTCGCAGAGATTTTGCGTCTCAATGAGCGCATTGTTAAAACAGGCAATTCTGACAAAGCCATAAAACGCAAGTCTCCGAATACACTACCTGCTTGTGCCTGAGCACGCACAACAAACTCATATGGAACAGTGTTCAGCAGAGTCGGGAAAGTATCCAATGCCCGGTACAAATCTACCAGTCCAGTACCAGCAACAACATTACCACAACTCATATAACGAAGTCCAGTAGTTCTCCCCAGAAGTGGAAGTACGAACGGACTCGCCCATCTCAAGTCCTGTTAGACCTGATTATGGAATGGATTTCTGAACATAGAAATTTATAGCATAGTATACTAGTTCTAGTCTTTATAAGTTTTCATACTAAATAAAAAATATATTCGTTAAGTATATTTTTTATATTTTACGAATACAATTTTTATTTAGTATGAAAACTTAAAAAGACTAGAACTAAACACTAATGATTCTGTTTCCCCTGTCCCAGAAAGCCATTCTGTTATTAGGTCTAAATCAATGTTCTCCTGAATGGTAGCACTTAAAGTGGACGAGTTCGTTCGTACTTCCACTTCTGAAGAGAACTGCTGGACTACATTTAACGGGCTGTGATTATGTTGCCCATATTGCAGCTTCTGGTACTGCACAGAGTTTGGTAGCCTTGTACCCAGCATTTCATATGTCGTTGTCGATAGTGCTGAAAACTGTTCCTTGTGATTTTGATGTGAGTGCTCATGCACAGCCCAGATATCTATGTGAATATTACTCATACGAGTATCGAGTGATGGTACAGGCATGGTAGCGATGATGTTTCTTTGCCTTCATGCGGCGGTTCTGGAACCATATTTTGACAGTGCGCTCATTGAGCCGCAAAAACTTTGCGAGTTTAATTCTACGAGCATTCTCTATGTAGGGCCTCTTAGCAAATTCCTATTCCAAATAAATGAACTTTTCGGTTGTAAACATTATTCTGGTACGTTTTAGTTTTTTTTATCCTCTCTTCAGATGATTTGTTGCTGGCCCCGGCTGGTGAACACGAAATCAATTTTCCGAGAGCCGACTGATTAGACAAACTAGATTAGAATAATCTGGTTCACATCCGTCGTATAATCCAAATTTTTGTACCCAGTAGGTAATATGTTTTCTGAGTACGGTATGTTCATGTAGTTGGGATTGTACACGAGCTGGTTGCTGTAGTAATCACCGGAAATATTGTTTGTAGACACAGGGACTGACGGAACGCAGTGTGGTGGTAAATCGTCACATACAAAGAACAAAAAATATTATTAGTTTGTTAAAAACAAATTTCCGTACTATTCTGCAACGCAGTAGTCCTATGCACTTGGTTCCGGGTCCATCTCCGACTATACCCGCACCATTGGCAATATTATATGTCTCCATATTGATACAAGAGTAAGTAATAAACCATACAAGGGAAATGACCTAGATTATTCTAGATAAAAGCTGTTTTAGTAATTCGGCTCTCAAAAAATTCATTTGTCAATCATCAGCCCTGGCAAACAGCATTACTACTGGAGAAAGAAAATAAAGAAAACGGATCAGACCATTATTTTCAAGCGATCAGTTGATTCATTTGGAACAGGTGTATGATAGTTCACCCTTCTTTGTCCATGCTCGTAGAATTGAACTCACTGAGTTTTTGCGTCTCATCAATCTCGCTATCAAGAAATTGTACAAGATCCGCCGCAACAAGGCAAAGAAAAATAAAGATTGATCGGAGAGTATGCAAGACTTCGAAGACGCTTAGCTTGTTTGTGCCATCACCCGATAAGAGTAATATTTTCAAGGGCATCGCATAAGCCTTGTACAATTAGGGACACATTCACGTGAAACAATATTCAGCACCAGCCACAAAAATCCCAGTGGTAAACAAATGGTTACGAGTCTACCAATCTCACGTCAGACGAGGAATGCCAAGCATAGTACCAGCTGCTGCAACAGTTGCAACCTTACCACACTCCGTTTACTGAAGTAAACTTCTTGTCAGATATGGAAGCACAAATGTTGTTGTGTGTTCGTTGATTACCATGGCACCAGCAGCATCAACATGCACACCAACCAGCTCATATACAACCCGCCTAACTACATGGTGAAATATCTAGAAAATGAAGTGCTGTACGGTCATACAAACTTAAACTATACAAGAGAAATGAACCAGATTATTCTAGGTCCAAGCTATTGGATAGTCAGATTATTGGAGGACAAGAGCATTTTAATGAACCAGCTCTTGGTGCATTACAACTGGAGAAAGACAATAAAGAAAACGGATCAGAACTGTATTCTCAAGCCATCAGTTGATTCATTTGGAACAGGTGTACGCCAGATCATCCATCACTCGCAGAGTTTTTGCGTCTCATCAAGCGCGCTATCAAGAAATCCGCTACAACAAGGCAATGAAAGACTGAGCGGAGTATGCATGACTCCAATCGCTAGCTTGTCTATGCAATCACCCGATACGAACAATTTTTTTCAATGGCATTGCATAAGTTTTGTACAATCAGTGTGTATTCGTTGATTACCACGGCACCAGCAGCGTCAACGACATTACGTGCTCACCAACCAGCTCATGTACAACCCACCCAACTACGGAGTGGAGAATATGCAAGACGCGGAATGTAACTAAGACTCAGAAGGGACTAGCAAGTCTGTGCTATCATCCTATACGAGCAATATTCTCATAGGCTTCGGAACAACGCATGAGCTCTTGTGCCATCAGGGGCAATTTCACCTGGCACAGTAATCAGCACTGTCCATTAACTTTAAAATAGTAATACTCACTTTTGTGAGTATTACTATTTTATCTTAGAAAAATTGAAGAATGATCTTAAGTTGTCAGTTAACGATAACTTAAGGCCATTTACTTCAAATTTTAATTTAGTCTTCCTCGTAATTGTCAGTTTTGCCCTCATCTAATAGCACATTCACAATGAATGTAGTAAAGAGAAAATGAAAGCGAACCGTCTTTACTCCAGAATATCTGGAAACCTTTGAAGAAATGTTCAAAAGAATACAATGCATTACAAGTGAAGAGAAACAGGGGATAATAATCAAATTAAACCTCACCGTAAAATCAGTTACAATATGATTCTCAGATTCTCTGACGGCGAAAATAAAAAAAAAAAAAATGCAAGACCAAATTATGAAGTAACAAGAATATTATTCTTCATATATGTATATTTAAATACATGTAAATGTATATCTATCTGTATGTATGTATATATGCAGTCAAAATATAGGGACATGATCGAACTTAAGCGGTAAAACTGCTAGTATTCATTAAATATTTTCCCATGATATGAACTCTATTTGCGAATGAAATACCTGCAGTATTTTATGAGGACTCTGTGCATTACCGAATTTAATTCCTAAAAATTCCAAAGTACCATAATATAATGCCCTGCTAAGCGCACACGCGGTATCTCAAAAAAACTAGAAATTTTGATAATTATGTCATCGGATAGCTTTAAAAAATACGTAACTTATGCACTAAGCAATTTAAACGCATCTTGTTCAAAAGAGACGAAAATACCTCAACAATGATATTCTCATCTCAGTTTTACTTCAAATCAATAAGGGTATAAGAGGTACATCGATATTACGTAGGCAAACAGCTGTACTTGAATACCGTCAAATCATTTCATTAAAAAGCAAAAAAGGCAATAACATATAAACTTTTGGTAATATAATAATGACATGTAAAGTAGAAAAAAAAAGACGTGTGGCACTCGGAGACTGCCGCGGTAAAGCTATTGCATAGCCTTTTTTTATCAACTATAACTTGCAATTATAATTATTTATTTATTTTATTTATACAGTAATTTTTCCTTTGTTTTTTTTTCTTTGATATCAATTCAAGTTTTCTTTCTGTTTTGTAATTTATTTATTTTTTACCAGCAACGTCATCAAAAGAGTGCGAAAAATGGTGACGATTAAGCGACTAAACTATATTCAATGTTTTCTGTTCGATTTTGATAAAGAGATAGAAAGAAGCTAAGCAATAGCTTAAAAATGACGTCATGTTCGTTATCACACCCATGTCAGAATGTCATGAAATATGATGTCGGCCATCTTGGATTTCAAAAATGAAATCATTTTCGTGATCAGCACCCTGAGTTTTGGCGGGAAAGTCAAGCTGAGTGTCACGCTCGTTTTTCATTGGACTTTTAAAATTATTTATAGTGTTGTTTACTAAATAAAAGTGCGTGATTTATGTAGTAAAAAGTGCATTTAGTAAATAGTTAAAAAAAACAGTGAAATATCGCTGCATAGTGGCCACATCATGACTTTGTCCCAAACCTCACTCGTAAGACGGGTCACGCGGCCGTCTTTTTCGACATGTATAATTCATAATTACGTGGCATTGGCTAAATGCACAAACCGTGCGAAGCCAAAAAATAAAGAAATAAAGAAAAAACCCATGAAATCTATTATATTATCACTCGAGTCAGTAAGCATGTAAAATGAGAAAACTAACATAGAACGATCCGTGTGAGAACTAAACGATCACTATTACACAACAACACTGATACCTTTGAGAAAGCGGACTTCCTCTACAATAGGGCAATTCCTCCGTAAGGTCTGTCTGGTCTATTGCTTATAATCTCTGTCATTGTGTGCTGTTTCGGTGCAATCGCAAGACTGGCCGGGCACTGAGGGGCAGGCAAGACAGCTATAGTATCCTTATGACTCCACCAACTGGTATTTCGTTGACTCGGAAACGGCGCACAAGGAGCACCACGAAATATACTCAAAGACTCCGAGGTTCTTTTTCAATATACCCCACTGTTTTGTCGTGGTGGCCTAGTGGTTAAAACACCAGCCTCTCAAGTATGAGTGCGCGGGTTCGATTCCAGGTCAGGCAAGTACCAATGTAACTTTTCTAAAGTTATATGTACTTTCTAAGTATATCTTGGACACCAATGACTGAAGGCGAAGGAAAACATCTTGAGGAAACCTGGGCTTTATAAGTCTGAAATCGCCAACCCGCATTGAGCAAGCGTGGTGATTACGCTCAATCCTTCTCTGTATGAGAGGAGATCTGTGCCCAGCAGTGGGACGATAAAAAGGTTGTTGATGATGAACGGCGTCGGTGTCGAATTATTTGTTATCAATTTAATATTTTCGAGCTGATCTTTAGTAACATAATCACTTCTGATTGCGTTAACATCTGACCGTAGAATTAATAAATCCTTCATCAACTTCTTTACGTACGTTCTACGTAGTCAAAGCAAACTGGTGGCAAATTGTGAAGGTCATATGCCACAAAAACTGGGATTGTTCGGGATCCGTGATTTTAAACACCGTAATCGTATATTTTAGGTCTTTCTGCTTTTTGTTCTTATGCCTCGATACATGTTTTTGTCTTGTCTTCGTAGAAACAAACAATAACTTTTTTGCCTCATCAATGTCTTCCTCAGAAAAAGCCGACGAGCATATTTTTATTAAACTTTCGTTGTTTCGTTTCGGAGATAACAATATTACAACTCGTACACTTAAATGTACTCGTATTAACATTGTTCACCGACATCTTTCTGTAATATTTTATTTAATAAAAACTTCAACTTCAACTCTTGATCTGGTCCCTGTGGATAGATACCACAATTTTGCCAATAACACGTGTAACAAATTATAGAAATTCTTTAAAAAAATATTTCACAATAATGGCGGATATCGCAATAACAGTTGAAAAAACGGCCGCGTGAGCACTTTTTACTCTATAAAATCACGAGCTTTTATTTAGTAAACAACACTATAAATAATTTAAAAGTCCAATGAAAAATTACCGTGACATTAATCTTAGCTTTTCCGTTAAAAAAAAAACTATTTTATAAAAACACTACTAAATTAATTTGAATAAAAGTACTTAATAATTAATTATATGAAAAGTTTTTAAGGTAGCCATGACAACGTCGATGACGTCTATGACATATCTCTATAGAAGACCTATTTCAGAGAGAAAATTAATCACAAGTTTAGCACATCGCGACTATCAGTAACATGGCAAGTGTGTAGAACTGAGTTCGCGCCCTGCAATATGCATGCTCTTTTTGAAAATCTATAAATTGTTTTCAAAAGATGTAGTCGCACGCACAAAAACATACCGTGCCGAAGACTGACGAACTGAAACGACGTTAGACGATGTACGGCCTTCAAGCCACACCTCCGTGCCCGTCGGAGTGGAGAGCGTGAGGTTTTTTCGTTACGGAATTTCTGGATTTGGTCCCCCGCTCAAGGCCCGCGATAGAAGCTATGCAATAGCTTAAAAAATTAAAAAAATTGATTTTGATTGATTTTTGATGAAAATTGAATTGTCTTTTTAACCCTGCTTCTAAATTAATTTAATTTTAAAAAATTGTATAATATCCAAATAAAGTTTTATGCCATTATAAACTAAAATAATAAAACACTTCATAAATATAATTTGTTTGTTTTTATCTAGGTACATATTTACACAAAATTTGATTCGACAGAAAATTCATATTTCTTTACATACAGACATGTAGGAGAAAAGCTAACGAAAAAGCGGTAACTTTAATTTTATTTCTACTATTTACTAAGCAGTGTAGCAGTATCTCATGAATTAGGCTTATCCACATGTTTTTTATATCTTATTAATATAATATATATTAATTATTGTAATAATAAATAGATCCAACATAATAATATAAATGCTATTTGAAAGCAAAAAAAAAATCATATAAAGTGACAACAAATTTTACAAAACTTCAATTATCTCGAAACTGGCTTTCATCGAGTTAACCCTTTTGCGCTTAGTAGAGCAGTATAGTTTTAGCACATGTTTTGCCAAATAAAAATAAAAAAATAAAATAAAAAAAAGTGTGCCACTCGGGGACTTCCGCAATAAAACTATTGCGTAGGTAGCATTTTCTATATATTTTTATATAAGTACAAGCTAGTGCTTGACCGCAATCCCTTCTGAGTGTAAGCAGTGATGCAATCGTTGATGGTAAAGCGCACTAGTCTGTTAAAAGCCAATTTACTCAAAAATCTGAGTGATTAGGAAGAAAGACGGCAGTTGAGCGAGGTGATGCAAATTTATAAACCCAACAACACGGCCAATGATGCTACGCCAGAGGGAAATTGATCTGGATGATGATCAACTCCCGACACAACATCATTTGGCGCATCGTACCCGGCATATATCACAACACAACTGCTCAGACCCGTCCTCCGTACGGCTTCACCAGAAATCACGCCGGAACACGATGAATCGCTTGGCGGCATGACTTTGTCTGGTGGGTGGTAACTTCTGCCGGCAGCCGAACTTATGGCCTACCACCGAGTAACTTATGGCTTTATATTTTATTTTTATATTTATGCAGTATTTTTATTCTTTGATATTTATTCAAGTTACACTTTTTAAGCGTGGCGACCGATAAGAAAATCTTTTTTTTATTATTATTCCACTACATTGTGGGCTCGAACTCACTCGTGGACGCACCGAAAAGGCACGCTGTCTCACCTAGCACCGTGTCTAAAAGAGATAGAATTAGTTATGAGCAGTTAGTAGCTAGTCTATACGCAAACGTCTAATCGCACGCAAACAAAGACCGTGCCGAAGTCTGCCGAACTGAAACGACGTTAGATGATCCACGGCTTTCAACGCCACGCCCGTCGCGTGGATTTGCCGGTCGGAAAAGGATGTGCTAGATAGATTATTTTTGCTACGGAATTTCTTGATTCGGTCGCCGCCGCCGGCTCAATACCAGAGATAAAAGCTATGCAATGGCTTAAAAAATCTTGATTCAAATTGTAGCACTGGCCTAGATTGAATTACTACCAAAGGAATTTAGGGTTAGATTCATGCTAAAAAACATCTTATCCTTATGCATTAAAAGACTTACGCTATATAAATATGTCGCTATAAAAACAATAGTACGTACTTATTTCCTTAAAATAGTATTAAACAATTTTACGACAATATAAATGGCCTCTTTAAACTAAGAAAAATCTTTTAATTAAGCTGCAGGGTAATTGCGCAACACACTATCCATAGTAATGCGTTTCATGGTGACAGTTCGACAATATTCATTGCATTATCTACGTTATATACCTAATTCATTTTTCAAGCATAACGAGCAATGGATTAGTAATATACTTTAAAAATATTCCAATTGAAAGTAATAGTGTGTTACGCAGTTATGGTGCAAATTATAATACAAGTACATATTTTTTGTATGTTATTAAAAGAACATGTTTTCAATCAATCTATAAACGATTTTCAGTCAATCTTTAATGAATGAATATGCTGTAAGCACCCGAGCAGTATCTGAGAAACGGCTTCGTACACAGCGTTCCAATAACGCATATTTTAAGCGAAATACCGAGTATACTAGTATAATACCGAGACTCGTTAATAGTCTACCCTCAGAAATAAATTAATAAACACATCAAAAATATTAAACGAAATATTAAGGTAGATTGCTGAAGCATTATATATGAATGATTGTACAGACGACAGCACATATTCCCCCTTATTCATAAACGTTGCTTAAAGGTAACTAGTGACTAGCGATTGTTTAACCATACATTTTTGACGTTTGAGCGTCACTTAACTTTAATCATTGTTTCCGAATAAACACCGTAGTGTTTAAGGGGATTATTTATTATTAAACACTGTATTGTATATTCATAAACGATGATTAAAGTAAAGTAACGTACAAACGTTAAAACTTATAATTATGTAATCGCTAATCACTAGTTAACTTTAAGCAACGTTTATGAATGAGGGGGTAAGCTACTACAGTGTGTCAAATTTCATTTTTCAGTTTTCCCCCTTATTCATAAACGCTGCTTAAAGTTAACTAGTGATTAGCGATTCTTTAACCATTCAATTTTGACCTTTTAACGTCACTTAAATCATCCTTTATGAATATACAATACAGTGTTTAAGGGGTTTATTCATAAACGAAGATTAAAGTTACGTGACGTGCAAACGTTTAAAATGTATGGTTAAAGAATCGCTAATCACTAGTTAACTTTAAGCAGCGTTTATGAATAAGAGGGTTTATCACTAAAAGCATTAACGCTCAAGGTTGTTGAGAATATTTGACACTTTCGGGTAGTTTTATCTACTATCGTCAGTACGTTATCTATTTAAAGACATAATGATCATCTTAATGGTATCGACAGTAACGCAAACATATCAGAAGTTTAAACCTTAGTGGTATTTGATCGTTATTTAACGTGAAAAATCCTATATTTTTTGTATAAATGATGAATTAATAAAAATAGATATCACAGTACCTTATTGAAGCGCAAAGGAAGCTGGATATGGTTGCATTAAATGTCTCGATTAAGTATATAATGTATGTTTCTACCCACTAAAGTGCATGTCTTCATGTTTCTGTCGGAGAATGTTATTTAAATATGTAAATAGCTCCCTTCCTATTGCTAGAAACTCCGTTCGCTGGCTGATGTCCCCTGTATCGTCGGCCACGTCCCATTCGTAGAATGTGAAACCTGCAGAATACAAGACAAACAAAAATTAACGATTATATTTAACTATTTCGTCGCTGAACTGCTCTTTTCCATCTTTTCCATCCACCAGACAAAGCCTTGCCGCCAAACGATTCGTCATATTCCGCCATGATGTCTGGTGAATCAGTACATAGGACGGGTCTGAGCAGTTATGTTGTGATGTGTGCCGGGTACGATGGGCCGAATATTGTTGTGTTGGGACTTTGGTCGTGGAGGGTCTCTAGATCAATCTCCCTCTGGCGCAGCATCGTTGGTCGTGTTGTTGGGTTTAACACTGCATTACCTCGCTCAACTGCCGTCTTCTTTTCTAATCACTAAGTTTTTGAATTGATTAGGCTTAATAAACCAGCGCGCTTTACCATCAATGATTGTAGGTATCACTGCTTACCATCAGGCAGGATTTCGGTCAAGCACAAGTTTATAAATAAAATAAAAAAACTGCATATTTTGTTCGTCAACGTACCTACTCAGATTATTGCACGATGTCGATTGTCGGGTGGCGCCATTTTTTTCAGAGCTGGCTGTAGCCGAACCTCTGATTAGCTTGTGATTTAACACCATAAGACTGTAGAAAGGAGATTGAATTTAAATTTCACATTATACAAGAAACCATAGCGGGTTTTTTTTTTCCACAAATTTATCGTCTACCGCTTACCTTTGCACCGTATTTATTTTTCGTTCATTTGGATATATTGTTAGTCCTATTTTCACTTTTGTCAACAATGTTTAGCTGAATTACATATTAACACACATTCCCCCTTATTCATAAAGCATGTTTAAAGTTAACTAGTTATTAACGATCCTGTAACCATTAATTTTAGACTCTTGCACGTCACTTAACTTTAATCAACGGTTATGAATAAACCCCTTAAACACTGCTGTGTTTATTCGTAAATGGTGATTTAAGTTAAGTGACGTGCAAACGTCTAAAATGTATTGCCAAAGAATCGCTAATCACTAGTTAACTTTAAAGATCGATTATGAATAAGGGGGATTATATCCATCGTAATTGGTTAATTCCCATGCAAACAACAGCTAAGATAAATTCAAAATACCCTCAAAACACGCACAATAACTATCCACAAATAGTCCGCTGTGCTCGGTTGCTTGCAGCGTATTGAGCGATATCACTAAATACCCACTAACTTATCTGTGAAAAAGAAAAAATGGGAACTACGGCCGCCATGTTGAAATGTCATTCGATTTCGGCAGCTACAGGTTAGTGTTGTCTGCTTTCTTTGTAAATTACCCGATATTTTTTTCATACATTACATTTTAATTTAACTGTAACTTAAAAATTATAAAGCTGTGAGATTCAAATACTACTTTAAAGAACGCTGGAATAATTTGAGGGGCTCTCCCGCATAGGTACGTTTGGATTAGCGTAAATTCTTACCACTCCCGTGCCTTCCAGCGTTCTTCCTAAGTGACGCGTTGATGATTTTGACATGGGAGTTGTCCGGAAGAAAGTAAGTGAATTTTACTCTAATAAAAACGAGTTACCGACCATTCAGAAGCTCCTAGAGGTCTTAAAACAGAAATAAATTACACGGCACAGAGAGAAAATCTATGAAAGCTGCTCCACAAAATGGCCTTTAGTTTTAAAAAGTCTCAGTCCGTGTTACAAGTCAAGAAGTCAGGTGTTACGAAAAATACTGTTTCTATTCATGTCATCATCATCATCGTCAACCTTTTTATCGTCCACTGCTGGGTACAGGTCTCCTCTCATACATAGAAGGATTGAGCGTAATCACCACGCTTGCTCAATGCGGGTTGGCGATTTCAGACTGAAAGTCCTGGTTTCCTCAAGATGTTTTCCTTCACCTTCTAATCAGTCATAGGTGTCTAAGATATACTTAGAAAATACATATAACTTAGAAAAGTTATATTGGTATTTGCCTGACCTGGTATCTAACCCGCACTCTCATACTTGAGAGACTGGTGTTTTAACCACTAGGCCATCACGACTATTACTACTTTTTCTATTCTAATAGATTCTTTTAATCATAGATATTAGAAAGTTTATAAAGATAGACGTGTTAAAGCTGGAAATAATAAAATATTTGGTACTTGTCGAGAAATGTGGATTTTATTTTAAGAGTTCTAAGTATGACCAAGGTACAACATACGCGAATATAGGTAGTACATCACCACTGTTGTACCTTGATCAATATTCCAAACTTTTTTAGTTTATGTAAAACCTGTAAAAAGGAAGATGATATGCTTTTATATAATTTATATTGTGAACCACATTAGTTTGTGTAACAACTTTAATTTGTTTGATCCCAATAGTTATAACCGTTTTTTTTTTTTTAATTTTAAATCGTTGGACGTAAAAGTAAGGAACAATAGGCTCCCCTGTCTACCTACATTAATTTTCTTATTTTTGAAGACTATTTAGTACTTACATTAGCATTTTATTATTATAAAACAATGTTAGGTAATGTTGAAAATAATAAAATTATGTTTATATGTTTACCTAGTTTCTTATCTGACATATCCAATCATGGGTAACTTTTATTAATTTGCAACACTAAAGCGATGGTGTCGCTACCACTTTGTTCACAGATAAGTTGGTGGGTGTACAGTTCACACATTAATGAAATATTATGACAACTATTCATAAAATAAAGATGATGGAACATTAAAGGTTACCACCGAGAGTTAGTTAATCGCATCAACGCCATTATAATTATAATATTGGTCATTTACACATTGTATTTTACACATAACTACATGAAATTAAGACATTTTGTATAAAACATAATTAAAATGTCGGGTATACTTACAAAAAAATATTCTGCATATAACATTGGCATAACATCAATTCATCCCGTCGGTTCAATATGTACCTGTCATTGCAGACATCCAGGATAATATCAATATTTGCCGGACTGGTCTTCCGTTTGATAATCACCAAACGGCACGCACATCATACTGTGTACGTTCAGTTATCAATTTGATTGTATGTCTTCGACATATTGTTACTCTTATTGAGATACTGAGTACTGAGTAAAATTGGTAGATACACATGCACATAATGTTAATATTCTACACAGACATGCACCGGATTTAAATTTTTACCAATGGACGTACAAACGTTTAGATATACAAATGCAACATAAATTGTAATGCTTTAATGAAATGATGTCTGTATATTGTAGGATGAATATACAGCGTAGAATTTTAATGGTTGTTTTCCCGCAGCGAAACGGTTTTGTCTTAGTATTACAATTGTTTCATCAATAAATAAAATATTAGAGACATAAAATGGCAGATTTCACATAGTGATAAAAAAAAACTCGTAAGTGAGCACGAACCAATAGTAAACTTCTGATAATCTACAGCTGAATGGCGCGGAGCCATGGACCCGCGTGCTTCAACCATTATTTTATTATCCATCCATACTTTTACGGGCTTAGGATTGTCATAAATACTTTTTAGCTGCAATTTACTGAACACGAAAATAATATTGTTATCTAAGATAATTGTTTGTAATTTTTGCGCGCAGACTATTTTATGTCGTATCACTAGAGTCGAGAGCTTATTTTACTTTGAACATTTACAAAGCGGCAACGCCTTTGAACGGTAGTTTTTTTGAATGTTAGTTTGAGCGGTAATTTTTTGTATTGGTACAATCACCAAAGTTGACGCCTGAACACAGCAGAGGCGATTTTCCCTTGCATGTCCGTTCTACTGAGTGAGAAGTGATCCCGCCCCTTTTTTTAAAGTTGACCAATCACGTTTCATTGCTCAACAGAAATGAAAAAAAGTGACCATTTGTCTACAAACAAAAAGATTTGTACGTGTTGTAGAAAAAACAATTGTACAATTTGCACATTGTAATATAAAAAATAAGACATCTGTTCGGCCAATATCCATGAGAAAAAATATTCGTTAACAAGAATTTAGCGACAAAATGGGACCTGAGTAGATTTGCCTGTCATCCAACTAATACTGATTGATAATTATATTAATATTATTTATTAATTTATTAGTATATTCTTTTCTACTTACGCAACTCACTCACTTCCTGGTAAAGAATGTCAATGGTAACTACAAAAAGGTGACATAATACCTTTATGTCACCTTTTTGTAGTTAAAATTCAATAAATAATTTAAATAAATTATAATGTGTAAATTGTGTATGGCATGCCTAATATTATGAAATAATATTCTGGAATTGTAATTGAATAGCGTGGCCCATTCTAAGGCAAAGTTTTTCAACAACTTCTTTACGTTCCTTTATAAAAAGTTATCGTATATTAGTTTATATCGGGTACAGTTCTCGCTCACTTTAACTCTTAGGCTAAAAACTAAACACAACAACCGAAGGCGGATCACATTGTAGTTTGAAACCTTTGTTATCATAACGGTGTCAGTTGGGAACAAAACATAAAGTGCGCACTTTGTTTTCTTTCAAAATTGGCCAGATGTTGTAGCTATAGGTAGAAAAAATCTCTTAACTATCTTAGTTTACAATTAGGCAAGTTTTTTTTTAGTTTTAGAAATTGATAGAATTAAATGGGATGAATGTCATTTTAACATTAATTAGGTTGCTATAGTAAGATATTATCTTAATGTATAATTTGTATTATATATAATAGGCTAACGCTTGACTATAATAGAATATACTTGAATATAGAATATACTTGAATATACTAATAAATTCATAAATAATATTAATATAATTATCAATCAGTATTAGTTGGATGACAGGCAATTCTACTCAGGTCCCATTTTGTCGCTAAATTCTTGTTAACAAATATTTTTTCTCATGGATAGTGGCCGAACAGATGGCTTATTTTTTATATTACAATAATAAACCATACTAAAGTTACCAGGTAACGCAAAATTTTAACTGCATATTTTTTGCGATCTCTAATTTTTATGATTGTTTTAACAACAGATGTTGTCTGAGTATTGTTTCGATAAAAGAGTTTCTTGCAATTTGCTATAATACCACAGAAAGGAATAGTTGTGTTACTTGTTTGACATCATCATCAATATATAATATAGAAATTATAGTTAGTACAAATCGTCAGTGGCTTAGTATGTCGTGTCAAAATCAAATTATTAGCAGATACTTAGTATACGCTGAAGTCAGCGTATATCAAGTGATTATTTTGAAATTTTTAAGTGATTGCCTATAGGTTTAAGAAAATAAGTGTTTTAACGTTATTCCGAATTATTTATTATAAAATATAAGAAAAAAATAAGTATAGATTAAATAGGTATAGTTTAAAACGAAACCAATCTCTTAAAGACAACTTACTGACAATACAATAAATACAATTTAGATAATGAAAAAAAAAACATTCGTGACACAAAGCAAAATAAATTACAATTTTAATAGATATAATATCGATCTATAGCTAAGACATAGTTTTGAAGTCATTAATAAGGATAATTAAAATTATTATACTACACATTCCAAAAAATACTTTTTAAATACTTAATACTACAACTTACAAACTCAACTCTTATTAAAAAAAAAATATATTAAAATTTCAAGTTGGGATATTAAAGCCAAGCCAAGCGAAGCGGACACGAGCTGCTTTATGAGCTTCACTTAGGATAATTTTTTTCGCTGGTTTCCTATTCCTTATACCGGCCCTCCGCAGACCATTCCTTATTGTCTGGGCTGTGCAGTCGTACTCCTGTGCAAATACGCGCGTTGAAGTGAAAGGATGCTGCTCATATACCGAGACCATACGCTGCACACGTTCCTGTGTGAGTATTCTCGGTCGCGGCATACGTGGCAGCCTATCTATATTCCCCTCGCTATCAAATCGGTGAAGCCATAATTTCACCGTATTTCGCTGAAATGAAAAAAAAAAACATTTTATAGCTCGATGCTTGAGGAATCTAATCTAAGAGTATTCATACAAAAAGTTAACACAAACTGAAAAAATTATACGTAGTTCATTTCATAATTACTGGATATAAATACAGTATGTTAAGAAAACCCTGTCCGACCCGTGAAGGTGTTGTTAGGTATCGATAACTGATTCAACTAATGCATACAAAACCGGGCTAAACTTAAAAAAAAAATCCCCTAAAAAATTAATATTATTTCGCAAAAAAGAAAGAACTTAATAAATGTGCGTTAAGCACCGTTCCGCGGGCGGTAAAACTTGTGAAGTGCATAGTTAATAATAAATATTTTTTAAGTGAAATAATTAATAATAAATAATACTCACCGACATATTCAATTCTCTCGATATTTCAGATATATTTAAGCCAGAATCCCTTAGATTAATTATACTACTCCGTTCCACAACTGACAAATTTCTATATTGACTCATACTAACTACGACTTACTTTCTCACTCAAAATAAAAAAAAAACGTTGTTTGTGTAAGACTCACAAGTTGCAACTGAAGTAACAAAATTATAAACAACTGACTTAACCTCCCAAGGCATAAAATTG
The DNA here is from genome assembly GCA_037179545.1 of Sesamia inferens. Classification (NCBI taxonomy): domain Eukaryota; kingdom Metazoa; phylum Arthropoda; class Insecta; order Lepidoptera; family Noctuidae; genus Sesamia; species Sesamia inferens. Next base: position 12,779,696 of record CM073930.1, read on the forward strand.
GGTATACAAAAGGTGGCCAACTAGTAAAAAATGGACCTTTCTCTGTGATTGGTCAAATAGAAAAGGGGCGGATCGCCCTGTGGTCAGCTCATGCAAGCAAACATTTTTCTGGTTTGATCAGGCGTAACGTTTGGTGATAGTACATTTAAGTTAATTTATACCTTATTAACGTACATGACAGATTTTTTTGGTTTGAATATTTTTTTCTTTTGTCCTCATGGCGTTGAATTTTCGGATTGTTGCCTACATGCTGTTTTATGCTCTATCACTGCGCGCGGGAGCTTATTATGGTTTGAACATTAAATGCATTGCTTTCCATTGAGGCGGTTTTATGCCCATTCCGAGTAGTACCTACAACTTGTAGGTAGTGTAACTAACTTTTCTCACTTTTGCGAGTTGATGATTTTTTTTTTCAATTATTGTTTATTATTTTATAACATAAATATCTTTAATTTTGTCTTTTACTCTATTCATCGAAAGTACTCCTTAAAGCAAATCGTTCTGCCGCGGGAAAACAACCATTAAAATTCCAGCGTACGACGCGACGTCCCGTCATTATAAAAGGTTATTGCTATCTAATTGACTATTCATTAATATCTAATGTAATGTAATGAACTGCCATAAGTTTATTTGTGCTTGTTAACTAAGTATACTTAAGGAATATCAATTAAGCTCCATCATCACCATCATTTCAGCCGAAAGACGTCCAGTGATGAATTAAGCCCCAGATCCAGCTGCCCAACGAGACCCTCCTCAGGAGTTTTGTCGAGGCTACATGTTGCATAGCGAGCCAAGTCTAGGTACTTGATTTGTTATAGACTATTTAACTATGCCGAAAGATTACTTAAAAATCACCATAATCATCGAAATCGGCACGAGCATCAGCACTCTGTAGTGCTGAAAGGTGCGTGCCTGTGCACGCACCTTTTTCAGACTGATAGAAGATTGCGTGGTAGGTACTATTTTTAGGTGGTCAAAGTAGGGGTCCTCAATGATTACTTCATGGCAGTAACCTTGATGCCCAACGCTTCCAATATACCCAAATACTTATGATGTCGAATGCGAAGAGAGCTCTAAGGTTTGTGGAATCCACGAATTCCACAATGTCGCCTCGCTTGATATGCCCAAATTCCACACTTATTCATATCCTGATGGCACTACTGACAGTTAAAGTAAATTTTAGTAGTTCCGTCAGTTGCAAATTGTTGGAGGCAAAAAAAGTTGGGATATAACCAGATCAGAGTTCGGTTGCCTAAGCCGTCAGGAAAGTAAGATAAGACACTGACATTGATATAAATCGATATTCACAATGTTAACACCAGAAGTTAGGACAAAATAAGCATTTTGGGGTCACCAAGATACAGACTGAGCCTAGTTTGGGACCCGCTGTTAATTCTAACTAAATGAAAGGCTGTTTTGGTGTTGTAACTGCATGCTATTCATTCTTGTAATTTTAACCAAGTGTAACATTTTTTTTAGGACAAACTTCGAGCCTCTGCACCTTTTATAACAAGATACCGTCTTCTTTACTAGACTTACCTTTTAATGCGTTTAAAGCATAAGTAAAATCTAATCTTTGTTCTACTACTATTTAAACGGTAAGGATGGTTGGTCACTCTTTTGGAACAAACTTAAATCTATACCTATACAAACAAGTACCTATAAAAACTATTTGACATTATATTTTAGACATTATTACATAGGATATTTATAATTTTTGACATTCAATTAGTAACTGTTTTTGAATTGTATAATTGTATTTGATTAAGTTTTGCATGTGAACATTATACTTGAAACTGTTTGGCACTATATATAAATTTCGCTTATAATGTATGTAAATGAATAATTCTTAGTTCTTTAGATTGTGTTTAGTCGTGTGTGGGTCGCATATGTAGATATTCAACACAATGTAAATTGTTTTTATGAATTTTATAAAAAAAAAAAAACAAAAACAATTTTGAATTTATAATTTTTTTTATGTTAATCTTTGAAATTCAATCACTCTATTAAATATCTAAAGTAAATGGTCTTGTTTAGTTATTCAAAATAAAGTAAACATACATACATAAATTCCCTCTTTCCCGGAGGGGTACGCAGAGACTAACATCCTTCCATTTGCTACAATCCTTACAGACTTCTTTTACTTCATCCACATTAAAATAATAATCTACATTAAATTTGGTACAGAATTAAGACTAATACCATGAAAGAGAAATCAGTGATTTATTTTGGAGTCATAGAAAGTAAGTGATGAATGATTTAACTGATACATAAATATATTAAATTATTGCCTAGACTGTTTTAATAGCTGCATCAATAGTTGTGTAATATCAGTTAAACATTGTAATAACTTATTCCTAGTTCTTTCCTCTTCAACTCTCTGTGACTCCACCTGTAACCGTTGCATTTCTCTTTCATGAAGCATTCGTTCCCTTTCGTGCAGTCGTCTATCACGCTCTTCTTCATCTCTCAGTCGACGTTCCTCAATCGCGGCAAATTCAGTGACTGCTCTGTCGATGGGTGTTAACGCTCGTCGTCGACGCCTGTTGAACGACTGTACGGCGGCGGCGCGCTGCTGATGGTGGTGGTAATTTCTGTGTTGTGTTCACATCTAAAAATATCATGGAAATTGGTCTCTTGTCTTGTTCTGTTTGACATTTGGCACACAAGTAGCAAAGGTCCTGATTTAAAACTTATGATACTTTTTATTTCAAAATTTTTATCGGAAATTTCAGTAGCAATCTACCACGCAGGAAATGCTGCAGGTGGTATGCTTAACCAATTCATAGTTGTATATATGTATGTATATAAGGTGGCTCTGCATTAATAAGCGGTACTTCAAGGGTTTATAGTACTCATCAATATGAGCAAATTTTACTATGAGACCTAAGTTGTACGGCAAAAAAAACAGCTGCACCATACGTTTTGGTCAAGTAGGCATTGCACTTTAGAATGAAACAGCGGGTTCTGTCTTCACTATAAATTGTTAGTACCATAGTAAAAATTGCTTGTTTTGATGAGTACTATCCCCCTTAAAGTACCACTTGTTAATTTATTGGCACATTATAGATGTTATAGTAGATAAAAAATATAGTTATCTAACTAAATAATGAGTTCTAATAGATGAAAATATACCTTGTACTCTTCGAGAGGATCCGGGCTCATTTAGAACAAGCTGTTCTTGTAAAATGGGATTTTCAACTCCAGCAGGAACAGAGTCTACACTGTGGTTGTCACGAGTTGAAGTTGGAGGTGGTGGTGGTGGTGGTGAGACTTTTTGGTGGTGTAGTACCTCTTCAGTTTCCAGTACGGGGTGCACCTATAACATTACCATACATTAATATAGACTTAATATTCACATACTATTTAATTTTTAAATATACACAGCTTCCTACTTACTTCAATGCCCTGCTCCTGGATTTGTTCATCACCTGTCACAGCAGATAGGCCCAAAATGCTCAATACTCTCTCTTCTATAGCTGTCAGCCTAAGCCTGTTACTTGGTCCTCCACCAGTGCCAGAAGCAACTGTTGTTATAGTTACAGCTTTCTTTTTAGTTTTAGTTTTCCAGTCTGCCCAAACCTAGTAACATGCAATATTAATGATTGAAATTAATAAAGTCAACACCAAATCAATTATGATTTTAGTCGACTGTTAAAGTTTCACTATTAAATCAAAGAAATTCAAGCCTAAAATTTCCATTGTCGAATAGTTGTACTGAACATACTACACAAAATCGGGTTCTCAGCCGCTTTGAGTGCATCTCAACAAGCCCTAAATTCCAGGGTAATGTACAAGATCATTCATTCAAAAAATATTCTATAGGTACTTACTTTCTTCCACTTTTCTGTAGGCCTTTGAACACCTCCACCAACAGCATTTAACATTCCAATAAGTTCCTGCCAAAGTTGATCAGCCCCTAGTCTCCCTTGAGCATTCGCTTGTGGCCTAGCAAGATCACCATTCCTACAAACATTAAATACATTTAGTTATATCATTTAAAGAACGGTATAGAGAAAAAAATCCTAAGTTGATTACATCACTGTTTACATTACTTTGTAGGTATGTCACAAGGTTCTTTGTACAGATTAACTAGTAGAAGTATTTTAACAAAAACTTTATAAAACCATAACTTTCCATAAATTCCAATAATATTGTATATTGCTCAGTGCTCGCTCTTTGTTTGGGCTGCATCCTTTAAAAGAAGGATTTTAAAATTGCTTTTACAAACTATTAAACAAACTTGAAACACATTTGGTCACTCAAATCCAGCAAATAATGAATATCATTAAAATTTTTAAATAACTTTTAGTTCTGTAACATTTACAGCCAGTTTTTTCATCAAGAACTAAAACTAATCAAGTAAAAGTATTAACTTTTACTTGACTATTACTGATTTTGTAGCAAATGTGTTTCTTCATCAAAGTAATAGCTAAACTAAAAGTCAATAGGGTTGCCATAAGACAGACGTCGTATTTACCCAAAAAAACGTGGGGAGCTTTTTTTACTTATGACAACACGTAACATCCTCCGTCAAGGAATGCCATAAATCAAATGTCACTTTATTCTTTATAAACGAACGCCAAATGTTTTTATTGAATTTAAATCGATAAATAACATAAGTAGATTTTATAACAATAATATGCAGATTATCGATTATAAGTTTTAAAAACTTTGTAATGTTTTATATGTATATCTAACAACATTTTGTTTTCGTATATTTTCGATTAATCAAATCTTACATTCTTATTTTTTGACCAAAGTCACATGTTAGATTTTTAAGTTAAATTTCATTTTCACATTTTCGTAATAAATCCCTAATTGTAATGTTGTTTATTGTTTACAGTGACAGAGCTTCTAACTTCAGTAGCAATGATGTAGACCATTTGAATAAGCTAATAAACAAATACGCTAAAGTAATTTTGAATAAAAAAACCAATGTATTATCAATAAAACAAAAAGAAGACACTTGGCAAGTATTAACAAAAGAATTTAATGCCTCAAGCAGCACTTATCGCAGTATCAAACAACTAAAAAGTAAGTAGGAATACTTGAAAAAAACTGCAAGATAAGAGGTTGGAAAAGTGAACCGCTTACGAAGGCAGACTGGTGGAGGCCCACCACCAGCTCTATTATCTACAACTAATGAGTGGGTGGCTGGAATTCTAAAAGAGTCAGCTTCTGGGCTTGACTCACAATATGATGGAGATGTTTCCTACAACATGGTTGATGAATCATCTGCAGCATCAGTTTTTGCCACAGTTAATGTGATTGATGAAAATAATAGTACAGTTGTGGTACGCGATGTAGACATAGAAGAACAAGTAGAACAATCAACGCCTATAAGTTCAAGAAATAAAATGCATAGAAAAAAAAATTAATGCCACTCCAAATCAAACAAGAATTTCATTTTTAGAATTGGCAGAAAAGAAAAAGGAGTTGGTTGATGTTGATGGTTGAAAACCGAAAACCTTCGGAACAAACAAAAAAGTTCTCTAATCCATCTCAAAGAAGAAAAAGCACGTTTAGAGATAGAATTGCTTCAAAATGATGAAAAACGCAAGCAAGAACTTCATGACTTACAAGTCATAAAAATGAAGTTAGAAATTGAAATTTTAACAAAGAAAACAGCATAATAAATTATAATAAAGTTTTATTTATTACAATTTTACAATTTTATGTGCCTTTTTTAATTTTATATATTTCAAACTGACAATCTTGATAGTAGGTTAAAAAAAATAGACACTGAAATTTTAAATTTTGTTCACCACCTCATCTTCAATGTGCCGCTAATCTGAAAATAATTTTGCAATTTGAAAATATACTAATGTGCATTATTGATTGATTAAACATTTATTTTTGACTGACCTGTCAAAGTAATTTTGAATTAAATTACTGATAATAATTTGCCCAATGCTATTATCTATAGAGTTAGGAACATTACTATCATCATCAAATAAGCGATTAAACCAATGATGGCGCGTTATTTCGAAAAAAAAAAGAAACAAAAAAAAATATTATTATTATTTACAAACTTAGACAGTTTGTTAGTCTCCTGAAAAGTTCAATATTTTGAGTGACGCGGTGTTAGAACTTAAGTGACGATTACTAATTTTTAGCTTTGCATCACATATTGTTTGAACGTTGTATGAAAATACACCTTTCCTATTTCTATACAGCTCTGTCCTTTCACCTCCTAGAACAGATTTGTTTATGTTTGTAATAATGCATATTTCATAGAAGTTTCAAAGTTAACACACAACAAATGGTAGGTTAACACTAATAGATATATTATAGATAGATGATTTCTGAAAGTAATGGCCTGATTACGAGAATTTTCACCAATAGAGAGCTGCCTTATTCCTGGGTAACAGACTATATTTTATTTAAGAAGCAAAAGCGAGTTCAGTTATATTGTGTTATGTCATATCCTTGATTAAAACAGATTACTATTCATTCAGGAAAATGATAGAAGTGGCAGTGGTTGGCTATAATTTTTACTTACCAGGTGATATAATTACTATATGTGTACAGTCAATGGCTCCAATTACTTTTGGAAATCTGGCTATCTCATAAAATTGACAAGATATGTTTTCTAATTCTTCATTTCTTGGCATTTGTATAAACATTCCTGCTGAAGAAGCTATAGCGTGAGAAACTTTGAAAACACATTTACATACTGTGCTTTTATGTACGCCAGCTATATCGCCGACTACTTCTGCATTGATCCAGTTGCATAAAATCATAAAGCCAGCAATAATTGTTCTTTCACCGTTAGAGCTTTATTTCTGTAAATAATCAAAAGGTTTGTTATCAATTAAAACTTCTTTTGATACTTCCAAGGAGAGGTTTTCTGCTGTTTATTAAATAGACAGCAACGTTCCTAAAGTAGGTGGTAGGAACATCAGTTGATTCTATAAGGTACCTATTGGAAGTTTTGTTAAATACAAACTGAAAATAAACTTACTTTACAGTGGTTGGCGTCAATTTATCTTGTAATAATAGGCTGAGGTATGTAACTGTTTCCTTTGAAATTCTGTATCGGAACAGAAAATCAGCGTCGTCCCATAAGAAGTGATCTTTGCGAATATTAAACTTTTTACGTCTACGCGTTAAATAACTGACGATAAGTTCATCGTCTGATGAACTTAAACTTTCACTGGACGAAGTCTGTGATAACATTTTAATATTAAAATAAACTGAAACACCAAACTACAACTACTTACGTCAAACTGACAGCGACTTTAGCTTTTACTGCCACTCAATGAGCAGCAAAAGTTAAAGGCAAAAGTTACAGTTAAACTAACAGTTAAAATTGTGAAGAAACGATTTGACCGGTATTTTTACTCTATGACGTTACTTTAGCTATTACTTTTGATGAAGAAACTGGCTGTTAGAAACTTACATTTAGTATCCTTTACAATTAAACACCACAAACACTTAAAATATAAACAAATCACAATTATCAGAATAAACGGCGCGCGCTTAATCAACATCAAGTGTCTTTTTTGACGTCGAAGAGCGAATGATTGAGTGAATGTTCGCTAACTATAGAGCAAGATTTCTCCGATACGAATGGAATCAGCGATTGACTTTAACTTGTGACTTTGTCTAGCATTCTATCGACAATAACGCTACTTCGCTATCGATCGCAAATTTAGAAACGCTATGAAGTGTGTGTACTTTGTCTAGGCCCTCAGGTATCTCGTTTATGGTCAACAATACTCTTACCTATTCTCCCACGGAAATACCGACTCAACCCTGTACTCGTTCTTTGCTCGTGTCTTTGTTTTTTGTCAAAACCCGACTATACAACCCAAAGCTTACTGCCTACAGCATACCTACAGACTACACATTGATATTTTCAACGGCTACAATTACGATACTCTGATATAGTCTCCGACCTATTGAACCGGGATGTTTACACATTCTAAGGTCATGTAAATTCACTATCCATTTCATTCACAACCTCGCTGTGTACTTGACCATTGAGAATCTTTTATTCCTAGGTTCATTTCAATTAATTATGTTATTCACGGGGAGATATTTACAAAATCGTACCATTGAACTTTCGATCTAACATGGTCTTATAATCTGATTTCGTTCTTTATTTTCTGATAACAAGAATTCGTCAACCAAACTGTTAACTGCCTTAACGTATCATGATATTACTTTGCAAATAAATGTCAGGTAGAAATGTAATAAAATCTCAATTGTTGTATACTTACGCATTACAACACACTACGCACATTTATCTTGCCCCACAACAGGAATCATTCCTGTATCGTGGGTACCTTTACAAACTTGAAAAACACATATACAAACAGCCAGGCCCGAAATAACTACCTGGGCATACACATATTTGTTCCTTGCGTGCTAGTCAAACCCGCGAAATACAGCACAGCAGTCGATTGCTCAACCACTGTGCGAACCGTGTCGTCATTTATGATTTGATTTGATGATATGATTTGTTCCCTTCTGAATGTATGTGTTATTAACTCGTTTGTAACTGAATTTGGCTACACACTCGCTTTTACTAACGAGTATTTAAAACCATAATAGTAAACAAAGTGATACAGCTCAACTTAATGTTCCAAAGTGTCTGAGGGTAGGTATTCAATGTCCACTCGACCTTGACTACTTCCAGCAGGTCATTCACGAACTACTAGGCTCGAGTGTCACTACTTGTGTACCGAGCTGCGATATGTGTTTTATTTTTTATGACGGTTGCGCCTACCGTAGCATTACTCGGAAAAGGCAATTTTTTGCATACGACGTTTGCCCAATAACTTGGATCATGATCACGCATTCATATCTGCTTTGTTTGGGTTGAACTTGGACTGATCCACTCGATTATTTTATAAGCTTTCGCTTGTTTACAATTTAAATTTATTTATTTATATGAGATGTAGTATTTCTCTTTTGCTCATATCTGCAGCACGTAGAAGGATTTCCAACCCGCGCTTTCACTTTACTTAACGCAAACCCACAGGCACAGCTTTCATTTCGCAATCGCGTCGAAAGGCGGTTGTTTTGGGGGACTGTCCCACGTTATATTGATGTTAAAAGTGCTGATTTTCAGCCTAATTTGTATAAAGGTAATTTTTAAACAGGTGGTATTTAGGATATTTTGGACCATCTGCGATAATAGTATTTTGTTCGTACCAACCGCCGTTGTCAGTTTACTAATCGATGCATACTTAAATACATTATTTTTTTTAGTACCAACCGACATTTGTCAGTTTACTAATCGGTGCATACTTAAATGCATTATTTTTTTTAGTACCAACCGACATTTGTCAGTTTACTAATCGGTGCATACTTAAATGCATTATTTTTAGTCCCAACCGACATTTGCCGGTTTACTACTCGATGCATACTTAAATGCATTTTTTTTTAGTACCAACCGACATTTGTCAGTTTACTAATCGATGCATACTTAAATACATTATTTTTTTTAGTACCAACCGACTTGTCAGTTTACTAATCGGTGCATACTTAAATGCATTATTTTTTTTAGTACCAACCGACATTTGTCAGTTTACTAATCGATGCATACTTAAATGCATATTTTTTTTAGTACCAACCGACATTTGTCAGTTTACTAATCGATACATACTTAAATGCATTTTTTTTAGTACCAACCGACATCTGTCAGTTTACTAATCGATGCTACTGTTGGTACTGAAAAAAAATAATGCATTTAAGCATTATTTTTTTTTTAGTACCAACCGACATTGTCAGTTTACTACTTTGTGTACACCCAAAATGTAATAATTATACATATTCTTAGTACCAACCGATATTTTCGGTTTATTACTTAGTGTATTATATTTTTTATTACTTCTTATTATATATAGTACCAACTGTACTGTCAGTTTACTACTTGTAATAAACACAACTAGACACATGACGTCCAAATTTATCTACTTTGTTAAAGTAGTGCAAGGTATATTTATTACCAGCCAAATATTAATTTGGCTTCATACTGTTATTGTTTATATATACTCAATTCAAAATCTTTAGACAAGTAATTAATTTAAATTAATTTACCAGCTCGCTACTGTGAGGGTAGTGGTTTTTTCACAACATTTATGTATAACCAACATTTGTAAAACAGGTCATGTTTACTGTTGCAATAAATCCATGTAGGTAGTAAGTTTATAGCGGTCTCATAAACATTTTTTTGTAACTTTGTTAGGTAGCATCGTGATGATGACCTTAACAACTAACTTGTCTCGATTATGCATATATATATGGGGTATATATGGCTAAGAATTTATTAATTTATGTTACTATTATCAACTTGATTGCTTTAAATACATTTTTCACAACACAAGTTACACAATATTCGTAAAAGTTCGTCACTTAAACAATATGGTAAGATACTTACTCACTAGTCCCCTTTTCTCCTTTTATTTTTTTTCAGGTGCTTACTCACCTTTCTCGTCGCCAATTGACGTCCACTTGTCACAAGGGTAAGCATTTGGTGTAATAGTCATTATCGTCACAAGTACTGATTCGTAATAATCATGTTATACGTCTAGCCGGATAGGTGATCCATTTGGTAATGGCCCCCACCACGCGCCTCGCGCCCCTTCTTATACGATTGATTTTTGCCGCCAAGCGATTTGTCGTGTTCCGGCATAATGTCTGGTGAAGCCGTACGGAGGACGGGTCTGAGAAGTTGTGTTGCGATGTGTGCCTGGTACGATGCGCCAAATGTTGTTGTGTTGGGAGTTTGGTCGTGGAGGGTCTTCAGATCAATCTCCCTTTAGCGCAGCATCGTTGATCGTGTTGTTGGGTTTAACATTGCATCACCTCGCTCAACTGCCGTCTTCCTTCCTATTCGCTCAATCTGAGTGAATAGGTTCTTAATAAACTAGCGCGCTTTACCATCAACGCCAGGCGGGATTGTGGTCAAGCGCTAGTTTATAATTATTATTAAAAATAAAAAAAAATTAAAAATAAGTTATACATTTATCACCACAAAGTACATATAAATTTACCTATTCTAGGTTATCGCAATAATCATTATTACCAGCTGACACCTCCCCCTCGTCCCTCACTTGTGTGCACATAAGGTTTATGTCCTTTTTCAGTCTAGGACACATCTTCTTTAAATGGCCTACCAGATAACACACATGACTCGTATACCTCCTAAAACGGCACATACTCGTATCGTGGTATGCTCCACAAGCGGCACACGGACTTGCCGCTGGTTACGTTCGCCTCGACTCGGCCGGCTCCGCTTGTGCACCGCGCTGACTCACCGCTGGCGCACACTTTGTGTCCTGCCGCGGGTTATGTTATGCAGATCGACAGCCGAGAGCCCCTGACCGTCCGCCGCCTCGCCCAGCCGCGCCAACATTGTGCGTCGCTGCTAACCCCTGCGCCGCGTTTTTGACGTCACTGCATTGACCGCGGTCCTGAGCCCGAGGTTCTACCATCGCCGCGTCAGACTCCGCTGTCTCCTTCGTCACTGCTAACTGGTGCGCCTTACTGACCGTCGGTACCTCTCCCTCGAACAAGCGTTGCCGATTGACGTCATTTCCTATACCGCAAACAAATTGATCCCTGAGATTATTATCCAGAGCTTCCCCAAAATAACAGAACTATGTCAACTTTTTCAGTTCAGCTACATAAGTTGCGATATTCTCCCCATTCGACAGTTTCCTTTGTCTGAATTTAAATCTCTCGTCTAGTACATTTGGTTTTGGTTGAAGATGACTTTCCAGTATTGTAACAATCTCATAAAATTTTAATAGAAGGCTTCTTCGGCGTACATAATGTGACTAATAATACTGGTCAACAAAATTTTGTAACAAGAAAAGTGCTGGCTAATTTTAAATTACCTACTAAACCTCATTTTATAATCATATTTATTTTGATCACATCAGATCTAGTTTTCGTGTTACCGCTACTATCAACAAAATTAACCATTTTTGTTTTTCTTTCGCATTCAGAGAATGTGTTTATTTGAAGAGCCTAATGGTTTCTTCTATTTTTAGCGTGAAGTCATTCTTAAATATTGTCAAGAAAGTATAAAATGATCCTGACAACCTTTGTTACATTGGTGGTGGCATTACTTTCAAATCTCAACGAAGCAATTTGACACCATTAGTAAGTTATATGAAAAGTATTTTGGTTTTTCCACCGGACAACAAGTCAAATCGTGGGTTCCACACATAATATAATATAAGACTGTCAGACAAGTCCCTATTGTCACTATCTACTGCTATTACCAACGTAAGTGGCAGCCGAAAATCGCACGCCTCCACATAATATGGATCCTCATTTATTAAGTATAAACCAGACTCATTTAGAACCTTTTAAAAACTACGTGGTAATTAATGATGAGCGATTATGAATATATGTAAGCGGAAATTTACGTAATCTGTCATTGTGCCTATGTTTATGTAGTTCCTAAAATCGCACAGAAATGTGTAAAATAAATTTTATTAGAGACATTTCCTAGGAAATCTATACAAAATCTAAATAGCCATCGGAAATTTAAAACGAGATATCAATGACTACGCGGGGATAGGGTAGCGTGAGGGGAAGGTATTGTTTCGTCTGTTTAGGCTAAAATATAAAGTAATAGATAATCGTAAAAGCGCTTAGAAAACGCTACAAGAACAGGCTGAAAAATGTTGAAATCGTGTTAAAAAATGATGCCTCTGAACCTATTGGCACTTCTGTTCGAATTACAGTCCCAGAGGTTGACGATGGACGTGGTGATGCCCGAATATGGTGTAACTTTGGCTAGAACGGATGATGATCTAGTTATTAAATTCTTACCAAGAATGGAATTTTAAAACAATTATATTCTGTGTGTGTGTGTGAACAGCGCCTGTTGTTGTGGGAATGAATACAAGTAAATGAATGCAAGTACAAATAATAAATAGAATAATGTTAGAAGCCTATTTTTAACCCTTAATTAAGTCTTAACACTTATTGTGACGGACGGTTCACTCTGGAACTTTACACTCAGTATAGCACGACATGCTCTTGGCCGATTTTTAATAACTTGATTAATGGGTTGAATGTGACTGAGCGAGACACAGTAGATAAATGAAGATGAGACTCGTCTGTGAATATCTACCTGAACGGGTTTTCTTTCCTGACTGGATTGGAACACTCGAGTTAGTTGTCAGCCTAGCTGACTGACAGTTCAAGTATTGATGTTTATTTTCCCGGCTGTCAAGTTGACGAGGATGTTTGAATTACGTTGGTTAGCAATTAAATAATGACGTCATATTCTAACTTCAATTTGGATGTATCCTTGCTATTCAATTTTTAATGCGTAGATGTGAGAATATCCAAAGATTTTTTCTTCTGTACCTTCTGATATTGTTTCCCGGTGTTTATTGTACTACAGTCCATAAAAGTGTAAACTATATTAAATAAGTGTTTTACTAACGACGAACTTCACAGACCTGTTGACGTTTCAAAGTTCGGAAACGGATTCCCCAAAATAATGAAAGAGTCTGTAAATCAAAAAGTATTTTCGATTATTCATTTGGGTGACACGGTGACCAATATGTAAAAGTATCTTCATCATTACTCTCACTAATACTGGATGAAAAAAATTATTTAAATTCAGGACTACCTACTATTAATTCTTACGACTTCTGCAACAGGAATATCAATAGTGATGTTTTTTGAGCAGTCATCAGTGACGTTAACTCCTGTATTGCCTTCAGCGTGAGAGCCGGGTACTGACCAAATGCTGCGCCAGAATGCACTCGTGACGACATCATCCAGGCGACACACGCCAGGCTCGTTTTGTTCAGGTTGCTCCCAAGCTCTATATACCCACCTCCCATCACTCTGGAACATGCGATTCTGCGTATACCGATCCACCTGGCGCTTATACCGCCGCATACCGCTCGCCAATGAGCTAAATTTTTGCTTCAAGAAGTCGATGCACTCTGTGACATGGGATATAAATATTCTCGAGGACTGATTCCAGTCCCAGAGAACGCCTGTTTCACAAAGCGCATCAGTCTTGGTCATGTATTGCCCTGGCTCCGGCCGTCGGTGAGCTTCGTCACAATTTGGGAACTTGACTTTGGCTAATCGACGTGCCGCTACAGCCGCGCAATACAGGATCGAGTGTGTATCAATGAGATCCTCGCCGTTCTCGAAGACATTCTACAGCTGCGAGTCCAAAGCACAAACCAGCGCCTTATTTTTTTTGTGCATAGGTGTTCGTGGTCATCGAGGTCTAAGGTCAGTTGGAGTAGATCTACATATATTCGCGGAATGCATCCTCCAGTGCGCTCCTCAGCCGGTCGTTATACTTACTGTTTCAGCCCTATCATCCCCTTCTTCAACACGATTGGACCGCGGCGGAATAGCATCAATAATTGTCGCTTGTGCCGCGGTTTGTGTCAGAGTCGGGGCGATTTGGTTGTTCAGTACCTCTGAGTGCAGCCTATTAAGTGCGATGTCGTCCAACCTGTCGAGACCGGTCGAGAGGTTGGCAGTTGGTTCCCGTACCTGAAACCGAGACAGCTTCCTGTCACGGTAAGCAATGAGGTTAGTCCAACCCCAAGGGTAGCCCCGTAATATGCGGATGACGTTCTTATAGTACTTAATACTTTAGTATTTTGTGCCAAAATGCTATTTAAAAAATTCTAAAAGTATATATTTGTCGGAGATCGTCGATTAATTTTAATAGAAGTTGCTGATTTGATTTACGTAGTAGAGGGGCGAACGCTTGTGACGTTATTTTGTGATGACGTCACATGGACAGAGTCGCTTTGGAAAGTGGGGTTCGTCGAACGGTGACTTTGCATCGAGACGCGGACCAAGGCACTACTCCGAACCAAAACTGTCGGTTTGCCAATTCAAATTATTATTATGAAGATTGGAGGGTATATCTACACGTCGTGCTTTAATTCAAACTCACCTACGAAATGGAACCTGTACCACCACACCAAGATGATGTCGACCCTACCGCTCTGCCGTCGCTGTCTGCGACATCAGAAGTGGGATAAAGAACTACACTGCTCACAATCTCGTTATAAATCAAGGAACAGAATAAGTCACTTTCTGCCAATATTTCTAAAGTACTTGTGTGATTACTTGTGTGGTAGTTGTTCATTGCCTTTGTACGACCTTCTGTAAATGTTGGATGTCCTGGCAGCGAGGCTGGAAGTGAACGTCACGTTACGAGGTGCGCTCAATTGCTGACACAGAAGAGATCGCTCCGCGTGATAGTGCGCTGCAGGCGTGCAAGTGCCGGCTGGACGCGGCGCTATCGCGACAGTGCTGGCTGTTGCTTGGCGCGCGACAGTGCTGGCTGTTGCTTGGCGCGCGACAGTGCTGGCTGTTGCTTGGCGAGCAAGGTGCGCCTGCGGAGCGGGCAAGGTGCGCTTGCGGAGCGCACTTCTAGCTGCTTGGTGAATCGCATCAATGGCGTGTGGCGCTGCTGGAGCTGCGCGTGCGGCGCAGCCGGAGCTGCGTGCGTTTTGCTGAACGCCCAAGGTTTCAAGACTTGAGCATCTACTCTGCAGGCGATGAGAAGGTTTCAAAATACCCAAAACGTTTGTGGTAACGTAATGGGATTTTATGAGAGCTCCGAGATGTCTGGTGTGCAACGGTTGATAACTGCCAAGTGGCAGGGGTTTGCCAGAAATTGCCATAATCCGGTGGGTCGTACTATTTTTATTTTGATTCCGTGGCCGAATGTTCTCTTGTCAAGGAATCTGTAATTTCATTGGTGTATGTACACACGTGCCAGTATATATACAGTGTACAAGGTTGTGCCAGTGTGTTGTGTACTGCACCATTTCTTTGCGACATGATCATAAGAGTTATTTGCAAATTTTATTTTTTTGTACTACCCGTATTCTTTGTTATAATGGGCTGAGAAATTTTAAATCAGAATTTTAAAATTATGTTTGGTTTGTCTTTATTTCGAAACTAAAGTTCACTGTGGCCTATAGTTACGAGCTCACTTGAGCTTATGATAGTATGTGTGGCTAGACTATTAAATCTTCTCAAGAGAACAAGCGGTAACGAACATAGAAATGAGTGCTATTTACGAAAAATCTAAATTTGATGGAAATGAGCTAAAGTAATGAAATGTAATATTGGTGAGTTGTTTGATGGCGATAATGGCGATCGTTACCTATTGAAATCGTTGATTGGAAACAGAACTTATAAGTACCCCACGATCGCATAGGTACGAAAGATTTTTCCAAGTAATGTCTGCTGAGTTAGATTTTCATAATGTAAAAGATGGCGAGGAGGGTGCCTCCGCCAGCAAATAGAACACGTATCATGGCTATGTGGTCGCGCTGCTCGCACTAATCTGTAGTCGTAACTGCAACCCAGTGAGGGGTTGTTCAGAGCGCGATGGGCAGCTAGTGGTGTGGCGGGGACACTAGTAGGTATGGTCGCACTGCATGCACTAGTCTGTAGTCGTAACTGCAACTCAGTGAGGAGTTGTTCAGGGGGCGATGGGCAGCTAGTGATGTGGCGGGGACTTTGGTAGATATGGTCGCACTGCATGCACTAGTCTGTAGTCGTAACTGCAACTCAGTGAGGAGTTGTTCAGGGGGCGATGGGCAGCTAGTGATGTAGCGGGGACCTGGGTCTCGGAGGAGACTATTAGTTGTACGGTCATGTGTTGACCTGGGAGTCGTGGACTCTAGAGTTGGTCGTATCACAAGAGGTGATGACGATATGGGTGTCAACTATGAGTTGTCACTAGCTACTGTGGTAGCGAACCATGGTGTGTTTTCTTATTGAAGATTATGATTTTGATTTGATAATTATGAGGCTTGGAGGAACCTTTTGTTTTCTTTTTGAATTTTGATAATTATGAGGCCTGAAGGAAGCTCTTGCATTTAAGTTGTTAAAACAATTAAGTTTGTTTGGTTTTCTAATAGTCAATGTAATTAAACGTGACGTGTGACGGTCAGGTTGGCCGAGCTCTCAAAAATGCTTCAAAGTCGGTTTTCTGTGTTTTTTTTTTTTAATTTGTTACAGACATGCACGAGGATGTGCAACAGGAAATATCGAATTTTGGCCGGAATCGGCGGTTGGCCTGGTGAACCGGATCCCGGACTCCGGGGCTGAGGGAGCTTCGGATGCGACTGGGATTGGCGCTGGGATGATGATGATGAAGATGCACGAGGACGTGCAACTCGTCAGGCTGGCCGTGTCGGAGATCGTCGATTAATTTTAATAGAAGTTGCTGATTTGATTTACGTAGTAGAGGGGCGATCGCTTGTGACGTTATTTTGTGATGACGTCACATGGACAGAGTCGCTTTGGAAAGTGGGGTTCGTCGAACGGTGACTTTGCATCGAGACGCGGACCAAGGCACTACTCCGAACCGAAACTGTCGGTTTGCCAATTCAAATTATTATTATGAAGATTGGAGGGTATATCTACACGTCGTGCTTTAATTCAAACTCACCTACGAAATGGAACCTGTACCACCACACCAAGATGATGTCGACCCTACCGCTCTGCCGTCGCTGTCTTCGACATATTTATAAATACAATCTTACTTACTATTAAAAAAAACTATTAAAAGTATTTATTTATAAATACCTACATTCTAACTTAAATTCAGAACTTTATTTTGTAAGCACGTCTACGCATATACTCGTTATAAGATATGTTGATACTTGTCGTTTTCTTCATATTATATTTGTTCATACCACATTGTTTGGTTCTATATAATTATAAAATATTGTCCTAAATTAATTCCTTAATAATCGCAATTTAGCTGCAAAAATAAATTCATAATAGGGTAACTGTGAAACTTGCAATGATGGCGTCACCCCATCTTTACGGTATAAAAGGTATGCCACCATCATTGCGATATCAGTTTTTGTGCAACGCTCGCAGAGGTAATCTCCTGATATTGAGTAAGTTTAAACTTATACTATTTATTCTAATATAAATGTTAATAACTATATTTATTGATAATATTAATGTGTTATTATTGTAAAATTGTTGTAATTTGTGTTTAATTTATGTTTGTAATGAATAAGACATGGTTTATATAAATCATTTTCTTATTTTTTTTATTCATTTTGTCAATTTTATATCGATTAAAAATAATAATTAATAACTTTTATAAATAAAATCATTTTAAATATTGTTATTTAAAATACTATCACTTAATCCCCTTGGACTAGATGATTAGGAGAGCAAACAAATCGGCAACTGACAAATGAGCTGTCCCTATATTATATTTGTTAATTACCTTGTACTACGGGATTGTTGTGCGTATCTAAACCTCCGCACAATCACCCTTATTCATAAAAGATGTTTAAAGTTAACTAGTGATTAGCGATTCTTTAACCATTTATTTTAGACGTTTGCACGTCACTCAACTTTAATCTTCGTTTATGAATAAATCCCTTAAACACTTTGGTGTATATTCATAAAGGATGATTTAAGTTAAGTCACGTTACAAGTTCAAAATTTAATGGTTAAAGAATGCTAATCACTAGTTAACTTTAAGCAGTGTTTATGAATAAGAGGGAATGTGGACAGGCATATACAGTATGTTACGAAAACCCTGTCCGACCCATAAGGATAATAAAGGTTAGGTAAACACATGACCAAATATAATATAAAATTTTACGTAATCATCATAGTACCAATACAAATGAATTTTGAAATAATCTTTTTTTCCCCCGAATTAATTCCAACTTCACCGAAATTTGGTAATTTTTAAAAAGTGACAACACCGGTATTATTATGAGCGAATAGCGATGCGACCACGTGCCGCGTACCCTGCCGCCCGCCGCCCCGCCGCCAAGCACGGAAGGGTGGATAACGCAGATTTATTAAGTTACCTCTTTTTGCGAAATAATATTTATTTTTTTTAGGTGGTTTTTTTTTTTATTTAGCCCGGTTTTGTATGCATTAGTAGAATCAGTTATCGATACCTAACAACACCTTCACGGGTCGGACAGGGTTTTCGTAACATACTGTATAGCCGAACATAACTTACGATTATTAATTTAATACCAATGTCTTGCAGACCTCTTATAATATTGGCAATGAAGCGGGCACGTGCAGAGATGATCCCTGGAACCAAGTGCACAGCATAAATGTGTTACAAAATATTTTGGTAAGGTTTTTTCATTATTTTAAGTGTTTAGTTGTTGTATTATCGAAGACCGATACCCCCACCTCAAAGCTTACTATATAAGGCGCGGTCTACCCACGCTCGCGCTTTCGTCCGTAATGAGATCCTCCACCTCGATCTCAAAATCCCCACCATCCAGCAGTTCATGAAGCGTCTTTCCAAACGCTTCTTTGACACTGCTGCCAAGCACCGCAATCCCCTGATAGTAGCGGCTGCTAACTACACCCCCTCCACCATCTCCAAGCTTCGCCGCCCAAGGCATGCCCTCACAGACCCAGATGACCCCATTACCCTCCTCCAAGAGGCCAATAGGGCCACCAGCACTCTTACAAAGAACAGACCGACCTACCGACCTCGCCGCCGAGGTCCATCGCGACGCGTTCAACGTAGTAGCCCCCTCCCCCGTCCCTCGTCCGATGAAGGCCAGCCCGCGCCGCAGCTGAGCCAGTAAATAAAAAATTCGATCCAGCCATCCCTTGCTGTTCTCTCCAGCGACGCCCTAAGCCGAGGTCCGTACCCCGCAGGGGGTGCCCTTAGTGCGTAGTCGCTTAGTTTTTAGTAGCCCTGGCTGGAGGCTTTAAATTCATTTAAGGCATCCACAGGAATGTCCGGTTAAGTAGTCACGGCCTCTCAAGGTCAACTACGAGATGCCATATCTTAAACAATTAAACAAACGCTCGCGCTCTTTCTACAACACCCAGACCTGTTACATCATGCGAACTCTGTGAGACCTATATTTTCCGTATTAATATTGATGGCTGGTTGGTATCGTTTTAAGTTTTATTGTGTACTCGGTGATTGTTATTTTGTTCCTGTCTTAATTAATAAGTTCTGCTGGTTGTAATTCAAATGAATGATACACGAACATTGGAAAGTCCTGATTTATTTTTAATAAATACCGCTTCTGATCGCTAACAGTATTTATTGTAATATGTAATTTACACCAAAAGTTTAAAATCAAAATTTCTAGCTTTCTTTATAACTTTATACCCTTACAATTTTAGAAATTGTCACTAAGTAGTCATAAGAAAATACTAATATGAAAGTAATTAATGCTTTGTTTTTGTTCTTTGCAGCCTCCTGTGTTAAACGAGTTACTCTCACACACACACATGGTCAGATTATTTGAGGACCAGAGTGTTTTCAACCAGCTCTCGGTCCATTCATTTCAGAATCACCAACCTGGGCCGGCAACAAAACAAAAGAAGAAACAAAGAAAATAAAAAGAATCGGAACAAAAAATTATCATCGACTTATCAGATGATTCGGTTGGAACAAGAATACCCTAACTCAAATTACCTAAATGCTGTTCGTAGTGTGGGACTCGCGGAAATGTTGTTTTAATGAACGCACTATCAAGACATGGTTACTAAATCGACGCATAAAGGAAAAAAGATATTGGGTCGAGAACGGGGTCGGGTCTTGGACCAGCAGCTACATTTGCCGGTGGAACCTCACCAGCTTCCGGTTACTGAATTCCAACACTTGCCCTTAGAAGCGGAACCACAATCGGACCCGCCCACTTCAAGGGCTCCCGTTGAGGAGGGCTCGGACTTCTTCTGGATCAATTTCAGTCCTGATATATGAAGTTGATAATTTGTGTTATAGTTTGAATTGTAATATTTGTAAATATCTAGTCTCTGTAATTAGTTTATTGTAAATAAAAATTGTAATCTTAAAATATTTTTTTTTTTACATTAGGCCGAAGTCACATATATTCAAATAAAATGTTAGACACCCTGAAACAAAGTTCCATAGCGCGTGTGATTTTACCTTTTATTTGGCTGAACATCGATGTTCCGTAATACTTTTAGCATCTTTAATCGAGTATTTTAAAATAATAAACATTATAAAATTAATATTTGGCGAAACGTTTGTATCTCCGAATTCACACTCCGAATTCACAATGGCTCAATTTAAGTTGAGAATTAGTTTATCAAGAAAATCAAAATCAAAGGTCATATATTCAAACTAGGCTGAGAACCAGCACTTTTTGAACGTCAATATGACATAAGACAGTCCGCCAAAATGCCCACCTATTCGCGCCATCTGGTAAAGATGCGGAAAAAGTAACACTACACTAGAGCGCGGCACCAGAGGGACGCGGGAGGGGGCCGATCCCCTCTACTTCAACGACACTCTCGCCGACGACAGCCAACAGACGCACGCTAATTAGCCATTCTATGTATTTAAATATAACTCGTAATTTATAGTAGAATAAACGATTTTTAAAGCGCAAATTAAAGGAATCATTGAAATTAGACCTGGACAACCTGCATCCCGCAACTTAGTGGACCTTCGATGCCGGAGCACCATCAGAAGTTCGAGTGACTGCATCACGTACTGTGGAACATCATCGTGAAGACGGAAGAGCAGTTTAACGGTCAGCCTATTCAATCCTTCCTCACCCATCCTAAACGATTTTATTTGTGCTAATCGTGGTGTCTGTCTGCAAATTCCAGTGGCAGCGGTTTCCACTGCCTGTCTGCTGTGCGTCTCCAGGGGTGATCCTAAATGATTGTAAGTACCTTTGGTTCAAACTTTCTTTACCTATCGGTAAAGGAGGGCAGTCGTAGACGGTCGCCTTCAGAAGAAGGTCCTAGAACAATTAGACTTTAAAAAGCGAAGAGGAGTTTTTAAAGCTAGATTATCTTATTTTGATAAATTAATTGAAGTTAAATAATTACGAATTGTTCCAGGAAATCTAGAAAGAAATCTTTTGACCTGAAAGGCAACAATCCGACTAAGTACATCCGCTGATAATATAGAAGACTCTATTCAGGTAAGTAAATAAACGCACTTAGATTATAATTTATATGGTTTGTAAGGAGATTTAAAAATAAAATCTTATTAGAAATTTACGTAACCTGAAAATGTGATTTTTTGTTTATGGTGATATAAACCAAAAATTAGGGCTCAATTAAGGGTTTTGGTGTAAAAACAGTTACAAAAACTTTTGAGTTGATAGGACTTTTAGTTTTCGAGATATTAGCAAAAATGTGTGATAAAAACTCTTACTTCGATTATTTTAAGTGATTCTTCCTGTAAATATTTTATTTCTATAAGTACTTAATAGTTTAAAGTAGCCGAAGCCGATGGACGCGGGCTGGCGGGCTTGGAATGTCACAGTTATCAGTAATTTTTTTTTTAGTCCTTCGTGGCGCAGCGGTCGGTACGCCTGCCTGCGACGTGGAGGCCCCGGGTTCGATTCCCGGCCAGGTCATGATGGAAAACGATATTTTCCTGATTGGCCTGGGTCTTGGATGTTTATCTATATATGTATTATATTTCTATTATAAATATAGTATCGTTGAGTTAGTATCCCATAAGACAAGTCTCGAACTTACTTTGGGGCTAGCTCAATCTGTGTGATTTGTCCGTATATATTTATTTATTTATTTTCTGTTTTTTACAAATAATATTGTAATAATATTTTTCGACTTACAGATGGAAAGATATATATATACCTCTTCGCTCTATACTTTAGGTCTGACTTTTTCACTGGTCTATGTTATAATTACACAATACGACATTTTAAACTATAGCTCCGTCTTAGTAGTTTGAAGAATACTAAACGCGGTGAATGAATGTTTCGGTCGAGTTGAGCTTCCCATAAATGTATCGTAACTATGGCGTGCTTGCCATGTTATGATACATTTATGGGAAGCTCAACTCGACCAAAACATTCATTCACCAACCTTATTTTAACTATTCCGTGATTTACACCAATCTGCAAGTACGCTCTGGCACCCAATCGACAGAACTTAAAAGTTTAATTTGCTTTTTAGGTCGAACACTAACGCAGATGATTCCAGGTCAGACATCCATACAGAATGTCGTCAAGAAAATGATAATATTATATCTCTATGTGCACAAAAAACCACACAAGTTCCATCATCATCATTCAGGTAAAATTATGCCTGCATGTCCTACAAACTATATTTTTAGTTTACAAAAATATCATATACCTGTAAAATTATTTTTTTGTTAATTCTTAATTAATTTTTCTTAATAAACTCTTAATTCCTTGACAAAAATCTCTAACAATGTTGCCAGGGTTAATTAAAATGTATGTTATATATTTTTTTAGCTCAAAATATCACCAAAACCTCAACAAATCTCAAGCTGTTTCATCGAAGGGCGATACATAGTTAATATTGCTTACTTTTATTCAGAACTAAAGAAAATTGCCAAGCACGGAGAATTATACTCTGTGGTTTAGAATCTGTGGATATTGTTGGAGAACGACAAGTGGGACTACATTCCCTATTTATTTTTAAATGCCGTATGTGTATGGAAACATTTTGCATATCCTACAGAAATCAATATCAGCTGTGTAGTTGTAGGAACAATAGAAATAGACTGTGGCCATTCTCAACTGCAAGAACTTTCTGCAGCTTTAGATTTGCCTATAATCTAGCATGTAATTTATCGGATAGAAGAATTAAAATTTACAGCATTTAAAATAACTCGTGTTTTATTTGAAACCTCATTACGACGGAGTACATTCAATCCGACGTCACTGACACAGTATAAATAAGGTACTATGTCTTTATGGAAAACGACCGAAACTACGCGCTTTGTAATCTCATGGCATCTATATAAAGCACGGTTAGGGCAGTGATTAAGCTATTGACTGCTGCGCTGCGTCTCGCGGGTTCGATTCCCGCGCGGAACAAATATTCAGAACATATCCTACAAGTAGTTGTTCCGGGTCTGGCTGTTTGTGTCTGTGAATTTATATCTTTTTAAACGCACCCACGATAAGAGTAATTCCTAGTGTGGGGCAACGTTTTTTTTTTAATAAAAATATCACAAAGTGCCTAGTGCGAGTTTGTTTTACGTTAACGCGATGAACTGGTTTATGTTATTCGCACTAGTAGTACTACTAGTAAGTAATTCAAGGACACTGCAAAGATATGATGCCGTTACGGTCTTACTATAGATACTCATATACTGAAAAGTAGTGAAAAAAAAAAATCAAATATGTTGAATCGATAGATATTACCATCTACCATAATTTTTTTATGTTAATGTTATGATATACAACGTGGTTCAGAAAGGTGAAACAATACTTTATAAACTTCAACTTGATCTAGTCATAAATTTGAAATACTAAGATTTTTTTTTTCCCACAATATAAATAAAATTATTTATTAAACATTTTGTCGACAACCCTAAGCCTACGCTACAGCTGACGCTACTCGCCGACTAGCCGCGCCGTCTGCTAAATACCTACCGCCATATATTATACCTACTGGTTCACGTCCATAAAGACACGTAAATATGTACCTACTCACTTATTTGTCCTTAAAAATCATTCTTGTTTTTCCTACCAGGCAGGCACGACGGAGATTCGCGTTCAGGTAAAACTCAAAAATGTGATCAGCCAATTAAATGAAATACAAACCAATAAGGGAAGAAAAAAAGATTAAGAAAAAAAATAAAACTATTAATAGCCAAACTTTTAATATTACATTAACTACTATGACACACAAAAACATGGATACATACATACCTACGCTAATAATAATGCACATCACAAATAATCCGATAAATAAATACAGCAATACAATTTTCAATGCAAGTAAATCAATTTTACTTTTACGCAGCATCGTACAGACGACAGCAGGTCAAGCTACACGAAACTGTCAAATATTTCCAATCAACCTTGAGCCTTAATGCTTAAGAGATAAAGTTGAAAATCCAATAAAAAATCTGACAGATTGTAGTAGCTTGACGTGCTGTCATCTATACACAAAATAAAATAAAATCTAACATTAGATCTTTGGCAAACAGTGAATGTACCTACTCTGTAAACCTCTGCCAACACCTTCGGCTAGAGTAAGCCTGACGATGATTATGTTATGTGTTAAAATGAAACAAAGATTGCTAGGTACTCCTCCTAGCGCAACAAGTAACCCTACCCAGTACATTATTACAGGATAATTTGTTAGATAGTTAACATTTTGAACACTCGCTCATTCATTTCTTTGCAAAGAAGTGTTTTATGATTTGATGATAGTTATGTAAACCCTAAGGTACATTACTGTGTTTTTACATTTTTGAACCAAATTACCGCGCTTGATCCTGCATTACACACACTGAAATTGTACCTCCGTGTAAGCTAGTAGGCACTGTCCAGTAAGTAGGTCTATGAAGTCACTGCACTTAAGATAATGTAGGTATTAGGAATTTAATATCACAAAAAATCTTGGTATGATTTTATGAATCACAGACTTTGGGTCGTCGTCGTTTATAAAAAGGGTTCAAAATGACCACCTCCATTTTCTACACACAAAGATGTTCTACGTAACAAGGACGATCGAGCGTTCCTTAACATGTCGGGGGTTACCGAAGCAAACGCCGTTTCAATTTTAGATTTCATCTCGTCTGATGAACTACACACTTGCGAATAACCACAATTTTTTACGTAAACCCACAAAAAAAAGTCCATTGGTGTAAGTTCCGGGGAACGAGGAGGCCAGGATATGGGTCCTCCTCTGCCAATTCACTCGGTAAATTGTTCATTTAAGTAGTCTCGAACAGGCCGCGCGTAATGAGCTAGTGCACCATCATGTTGAAACACAATTTGACAGTACCTAAGTACTTAGCCACAGGTAAGTTTCGAGGGTCTCTTCCACAACTCTTGCAAGTGCATTCAAGTATTCCTCGGCGTTGAGACGTTGTGGCAACCAAATTGGTCCGATAAATTGGTCACCGAGGATACCAGCCCAGACGTTGATACGCGACTGAGCCCACATGTGCTCGTTGTGCGTATTTACTATACCATTTCTAGTAAAGGAAGCCTCGTCCGTCCACAGCACCTTTGTTGGAAACCTTGGGTCGGTTTGCACCCGGTTGTTGTACCAAGTACAAAAGTTTATTCTTGTTATTCTTGGCGCGTGGTCTGCAGTTGTGAGTTCTTGGGTTCGATGAAAATGGTAAGGATGCTGACCGTCGTCCCGTAATATTCGCCATACCAGTGTATGGTTCACATTAAATACAGCGGCAACTCGACGAGTACTAGTTCTAGGTTCGTTGCTAAAGTGTTCGATAATCTGTGTCTCCAAAGAGGTGCCAGAACGAGAACTAGGGCGTCCTTCACTCGCAGAACGATGGAAGGAACCAGTACTTTGCAGCCGACATCGAGCACATATCCAATAGAGTAGTAATATGAGCCGTCAAATTCCGAAACATATCTATGATTTGTCCATTATAAATAACAACTCACGATTGCACTAAAACAGTACGGCACCAAGTAGTGACCTGTGCGTACGTCTCCCGATACTATTGAAAATATTCAAAGTTTGGTATAGTACCCCATAATGTCGTTTGTTTTATTCGATGGTGTGGTAAAAACAGCAGAACATCGAATTATAAAACAGACGGAATCTCGTTTCATCGCCAAGTATTAATAAACTATGATTTAATTCACTTTGCATCTATCTATCATGGCTCAAGTTGAACTGGTCAAGAAAAACCAAACAATAGGTACTTGTCTATGCGTCTTGCTCTTACTAAGTGTAACCGATATTATGCCATCCTTTTCTATCTATTACGGGTTTTACTAGTGTTGCACTGTGCTACTCACATTGTGTATCGATACTAACCAAAAAGGGTAAACAAACAAATTACCTAGTAAATGTATAAATTGAATACATTTCAAGGCAAATTTTAAATATGTTAATTATATTATTATTATTATTTTTTATTTTTTAAGAATCGCTAAAAATATATAGATATGAGACTAACAATCCTCATGAAAAGAAAAAAATATGATGAGAAACAAGTTTTGAGAAGAATTTATACTAAATTAATTCACATTAAAAATCAGTAACAGTAAAAGCACACTAAGATTACAATTTTTCCTTTATTTTTAATAGAAATCATGATAAACAAGTTTTATTTACTTAATACAAAAGTGTTATTTGATTTCAAAACCATAAATGTTCTTATTAAAAGAAAATATTGTTATTTACGAATCCTTGCCTTTCCAAGTAGAGCATCGCTCCATATGTTCTTACGTGACAGCACCTGACTAGACCACATATAATATCTAATAAAAAAATATATCTAAATCTGTTATGATATGATATAAATTATTATGTTATTAGGTCTTCTAGTACAGAAACTAGCTATTTATTTAAATTTTGTCTAATGGACCATGTTGTACTATGAGAAATAAAATAAAGTATTTTAATACGCTAAACAAACATTGTAACTTTATCGATATCGATATAAACAATTATATTTCTGTTGCCCTACTCTAGTGCAATACATGACCTTGAGTCGGCCAATCAGAGTGCAGCGGCCGGGGCAGCGTTTTAGCGTAATTTGTTTTCGAACAAAACTAGTGGCATTACCACTCTATTGGATATGTGCTCGATGGCAGCCGAAGACACATGTTCCTGAAGCACGTATACGACTGCAGGCATCGCTTATCAGCGGCGGGTTTCCCGTCAACAAACCGTTGCTGGTATAAATTAATGCTCCATAGATGCTACCTCCAGCAGCACCAACACAGAGAATCATAGATAGTATTCACTGTTTAAATATTCTTCACCACGACGAGGCATTTTGAAAACCGTTGACAACACGTAACGCGGAACAGAGCAATTGCAAAGCAGCGACTTCACCTCGGGACGATTAGTATGCAACTAGTCAACGTCAATTCGGGACTCGTTCGGGACTTGCAAAAAATTAATAAACAATCAAGAATAGGTAGTTACCTAAACCTACGTACATTTTAGGGTTCCCTTTACCAAAAAACCAGTAGTGACTGATATTCTTACCTACAGACACACCTATGCAACTAATTAAGGTTTTTACCACTTAAATAAAAACAATAAGTATTCTTAACCAATTTCGAACCTAAATACGGTAAGTCAAAACTTATTACGTTTATAATTTTCTAATGAGAGGTGATTATAGCCATTCCTTGCATAAGTTAAGGTGTCAAGTACAAGCGAAGGCCTATTGTAATTAAATGGGCATATCTTTACTAAAACAGGGCCAGGACCCACATTGAAATAATTAAATAATATGAAAGAAGTCAGTTATTAAAACTATTGTTATACGTAACCACTTTTTAATGATGCTTTTGTTAGTGGGCGTGTCAAAGGCACCGCTGGTTACTCGCCGCCTGGCCCCTATTGGTCAATAATACTTTGTTAAATACCGACAATCCACGTTGACTAAAGAGATTAAAAATACGATGTAAAATAGACACGACATTGAAGTGTTTTCTTGCTTCTGAGAAGCTATCCACGACTGATCTGAGCATGAACATTAAAATATCCTAATTAATTATTGAAAACAACAGAGTTAATAGTACCATTAATAGGGGTAGATGCAAGAAGATTTCATTGAATTTACATCACATTACAAAAACTATGTTTTTATAACACTGATAAGTTGAATAAGACGATACGCATTAAATGTGCCGAGACAAATAAGTCGACTCTGTTTTATAATCTTTAAAATTGAATTTTAAATATATTTCTAGGGTCATCACTGCGAAGTTTTCGCACTAAACTTCAAAGCAAAATAATTAAAAAACGCATGCACTTAGTTACCTCACACCGGTGCCATAAGTATACAATATACATATATTTTATATACTGAAAGTATTATTTCATATTTCTGAAACAGATTGTATTATAATGTGTGGGTACTTGTTTTACAAATGTCTGTCAGTCTGCGATCGGCCATTAAACTGTGTAACGAGCACTCCTTGATTTTATTAAAACATTTATCAAGAATACTAAAAATATATTATAGTACGATATTACCCTTTATCAATACAAAATATACATTTATCGGTCTTGCATCCATACCCCCGTCTGAAATCGTAGGCACAAAACGCGACCTACACGCGGCTTGTGCATCTCTGGATATTCTTTGATTGTCGTTTTAGTTTAGCGCGCCACCGCGCGCATTTTACGAATTCGGGAGTAGGTACGGCGTTTAGCTCCGCCCACATGCACAAGGTCATTGAGCCTACTATACGCGTTAATACAAAATAATGAGAGAGATGGATAGTGTAAATGATTGCCATGAGTGAGCGAGACAGTGAGTGATTCCACTTTTACGAAAATCAACAAAAGTAACTAAAATTAATAAAATAATAAAAAATCTTGACCTTAATTCAGTTCATTAGAATAAAAATAATATAGGTGTTCTTTTTTTATTGCGATAATGTTCAAATTATTTACCATCAGCTGAAGCTGATGGTAAATAATCTACTAATACTAATCTACTTTAAATAGATGTACTTATTAGCCGAGTATACCCGCGAGAATTGGTGTCCTCAGCAACTTAAGAAATACGTTGACTCGGCTTTCTCAGATTTATTGTATTAAAATATGTTATTTTCCTATCTGACTCTTATTCCGATTGCTGCTAAGACCCTGGTCCCGATACCGATGGGCTACTATTTTTAATTAAATAAAACAAAGTTTAAACTATTTAGGCAAGCATTTTTCAACAGGGCATCTAAACATATTATGATAGATTTCTCTGTAACTGGTTCGCTTATCAATAAGTACCATTTGAGAGTACATGATAGAGAAGATGCTGCTGAAATTCTGCAAATAGTGAATCAAAACATGAATAAAAATAATGATCTGTCTGATTATGTTCAGAATCAAAATCTTAATAGGAGTAGGGCAGATTTTCGCAACAGTACTGTTAGTAGTGAAAATGTAACTGAATTTTCTGCTTTAAATGTTAGTGATTTAATATTGATTGCATATGGGCTAACCAACTTAAGCAAGCTGGCTCATATTATGGCGAGCACATAAGATTTAATGGAACATTGTTTTGAACATTGTTTAGAACATTGGAACATGGTTTGATCGATAACCACCATGCTAGATGGAACGTGTATTATAGGGGGTCATCAAACCGTTCATTACGCAGATAAGTAAGCAGTATGTATTATTTAGTGGAACAGTTATGTCCTTAAAACTACTGTGAAGAGTGTGTATGCATATACATATATGTGTGTGAGGGTGTGCATCCGAGGGTATATAGGGTGGCGATTTTCTTAGTTTTGTACGTTGCGATTTAATTAGCAGATGACAATAGGCTCGTCTTGTATTTCTAGATATCCGAACATTCTTGTGAAATTGCGGCGTACAATATATATATATATATACTCGTATATATATTATATACCTCTGCATAACTCTCTGAGAACTACGGGCTGGGCGGGATGTTATGTGATTCGATCAAACATCATAACGAATACGATTTTTTTTTTGAATACATATACATGCTTATTGTTTCGTGTGAAACTTTAATATAAGTATAGAGTGAATATAATATCATATTATACATATCACTTTGAAAAACAAATAATTCCTTATTCACAATAAGATTGATTGGTCACCAATAACTTCTTTGGAAAAGCAGGCATTATGCAATCCGTATATTTAATGGAGTTTTGTCTGAAAATACATAGGTACTTATATGAAAAAATAAAAACATCTGAATTGAGTCCCTACTCCATTTAAAGGCCTCAGTCACAAATTTTTAAAAGTAATATTTTTAGAAAAAAATATCACTTTTAAAAATTTATTAGAATTGAGTACCTACTCCGTTTAAAGACTGAAGTCACAAATTTTTATAATAATATTTTTACAAAACAAGTTTGCGCTCCTTATCACCTAATCCAGTGAAAGTTGTTGACTCATTAGCTAATCACCTCATAAAAAGAGCTTCTTGTGCATTTAAAAGACCACGGAAAATCTGGACATTCATTATAAATAGCTGAGCTGTCTATGACAATATCAATTACTTCCTCTTCTTCTGTCAATATGGAGACATATAATATTGAAAATGGTGCGATTACATTCGGAGATGGAGCTTGGAAGCAAGTGAATAAGACTACTGCGTTGCAGAATAGTACGGTAATTTGTTTTTATAACTTTCAGTGCTTAGTTATTGTATCTATCAATGTCATATTATTATCTAAAACCAAAAGTTCCAAATGAAAATTCTGTTTTTAATTTTATATCTCTTGCATCTTAGGATCTCTTAAACAACTAACTAATAATATTTTTTGTTCTTTGCAGTCTACGGTATCGGACAATTTAACACCACACTGGGTTTCGTCAGTCCCGGTGATATGTTCGCCTAATCAGTCGACTCTCAGAAAATTAATTTCGGCTGGTGAAGCCGGGGCCAGCAACAACTCATATGAAAAGTGGATAAAAAAAACCAAAACGAACCAGAACTATCTTTACAACGGAACAGTTGATATATTTGGAACACGAGTTTGCGAGGAGGAACTATATAGACAAAGCTCGTAGAGTTAAACTCGCAGAGTTTTTGCGGCTCAATGAGCACACTGTCAAAATATGGTTCCAGAACCGCCGCATGAAGGCAAAGAAAGATCAAGCTGAGAGAATGTATGTTACCGAAGACGCTACCATGCCTGTACCATCACTCGATATGAGTAATATTCACATAGATATCGGGGCTGTGCATGAGCATTCACATCGACAACAGTTTCCAGCACTGTCGTCAACGACATATGAAATGCTGGGTACAAGTCTACCAAACTCTGTGCAGTACCAGCAGCTGCAATATGGGCAACATAATCACAGCCCGTTAAATGTAGTCCAGCAGTTCTCCTCAGAAGTGGAAGTACGAACGAACTCATCCACTTCAAGTGCTACCATTCAGGAGAACATTGATTTAGACCTGATAACAGAATGGCTTTCTGAACAGGGAAATCATTAGTATTATAGTTCTAGTCTTTTAAGTCTTCATACTAAATAAAAATTGTATTCGTGAAATATAAAAAATATACTTAACGAATAGTATGAAAACTTATAAAGACTAGAACTAGAATACTATACTATAAATTTCCCTGTTCAGAAATCCATTCCATAATCAGGTCTAAATCAATGCTCTCCGCAATGGTAGCACTTGAGGTGTGCGAGTCCGTTCGTACTTCCACTTCTGAGGAGAACTACTGGACTTCGTTATACGAGTTGTGGTAATGTTGTTGCTGGTACTGCACTGGTAGATTTGTACCGGGCATTGGATACTTTGCCGACTCTGCTGAACACTGTTCCATATGAGTTTGTTGTGCGTGCTCAGGAACAGGCCCGATGCCTATATGAATTATGCTCGTATCGAGCGACGGCACAGGCGAGGTAGTGTATTCGGAGACTTGCATCTTATGACTTTGTCTTTCTTTGCCTGTTTTAACAGTGCGCTCATTGAGACGCAAAGTCTCTACGAGTTAATAGTTCCATAATTTGTAAGTTTTCATACGAAATAAAAATTGTGTTGGTATAATATATTTTTTATTTACATTACACCGTTAAATAATTGCCATATGATCAATTACATAAATTTGTTAGAGATCTTGAAATAAAGTAGTATTGTGCGTGTGGTTACATAGAATAACCACTCGATTCCTAATGTAACTTATGTAATGATCGTTACACAACCCAAAGGTTCTAACACGACCGCAAGGCGTGAATATAACGTAAATTCCAACGATATTTTAATGAAAGTTACACTACACAATATTGATTTTCGATTAAATTGTTACAAGCTCAATAAGCATTTGTTATACAATGATAATATGAATAAAATCTTCGAATTAAGTAAAGAATTTATATAAAACTAATATTTTAGATTTTAAAACTTACTTTATTTTTTTTTATTACAACATATACAAAAAGTATGTAAAGAAAATCCTGGCTGATCCGTGAAAATATTGTTAGGTATCGATAACCGATTTTATTAATGCCTACAACGCCAGGCGAAACTTAAAAAAATCTCCCTAAAAAAAAATATTATTTAAAAGGGCGTAAATTATTGAATGCGTTGGCGAAGGGGGGCAGTGCATGCGGCATGTGGTCGTATCGCTCATAATACCATTAAAAATGGTATTGTCACTTTTAAAAAAAATACCAAATTTTGGGGAATTTGGAATTAATTGGCGAAAAAAAAATATTTCTAAATTTATTAGTATTTTTACTATGATGGTAATGTAGAATTTCATATTTTATTTAGTCATGACTGTGTTTACCTAACCTTTATTATCCTTATGGGTCGGACGGGGTTTTCTTTACATATTGTATACATAGAAATTGTATTTATATTCGGAAAATAAAACTAATTAAAAATAGTAGCCCATCGGTATGGGGACCAGGGTCTTAGCAGCAATCGGAATAAGAGTCAGATAGGAAAATAACATATTTTAATATAATAAATCTGAGAAAGCCGAGTCAACGTATTTCTGATAAACTAATCTAAGATGTACGGTATGTATTGAAATACATACCGTACATCTTAAGAAATACGTTGATTCGGCTTTCTCAGATTTATTGTATTAAAATATGTTATTTTCCTATCTGATTCTTATTCCGATTGCTGCTAAGACCCTGGTCCCCATACCGATGGGCTACTATTTTTAATTAGTTTTATTTTCCGAATATAAATACAATTTCTATGTATACAATATGTAAAGAAAACCCCGTCCGACCCATAAGGATAATAAAGGTTAGGTAAACACAGTCATGACTAAATAAAATATGAAATTCTACATTACCATCATAGTAAAAATACTAATAAATTTAGAAATATTTTTTTTTCGCCAATTAATTCCAAATTCCCCAAAATTTGGTATTTTTTTTAAAAGTGACAATACCATTTTTAATGGTATTATGAGCGATACGACCACATGCCGCATGCACTGCCCCCCTTCGCCAACGCATTCAATAATTTACGCCCTTTTAAATAATATTTTTTTTTAGGGAGATTTTTTTAAGTTTCGCCTGGCGTTGTAGGCATTAATAAAATCGGTTATCGATACCTAACAATATTTTCACGGATCAGCCAGGATTTTCTTTACATACTTTTTGTATATGTTGTAATAAAAAAAAATAAAGTAAGTTTTAAAATCTAAAATATTAGTTTTATATAAATTCTTTACTTAATTCGAAGATTTTATTCATATTATCATTGTATAACAAATGCTTATTGAGCTTGTAACAATTTAATCGAAAATCAATATTGTGTAGTGTAACTTTCATTAAAATATCGTTGGAATTTACGTTATATTCACGCCTTGCGGTCGTGTTAGAACCTTTGGGTTGTGTAACGATCATTACATAAGTTACATTAGGAATCGAGTGGTTATTCTATGTAACCACACGCACAATACTACTTTATTTCAAGATCTCTAACAAATTTATGTAATTGATCATATGGCAATTATTTAACGGTGTAATGTAAATAAAAAATATATTATACCAACACAATTTTTATTTCGTATGAAAACTTACAAATTATGGAACTATTAACTCGCAGAGACTTTGCGTCTCAATGAGCGCACTGTTAAAACAGGCAAAGAAAGACAAAGTCATAAGATGCAAGTCTCCGAATACACTACCTCGCCTGTGCCATCGCTCGATACGAGCATCATTCATATAGGCATCGGGCCTGTGTCTGAGCACGCACAACAAACTCATATGGAACAGTGTTCAGCAGAGTCGGCAAAGTATCCAATGCCCGGTACAAATCTACCAGTGCAGTACCAGCAACAACATTACCACAACTCGTATAACGAAGTCCAGTAGTTCTCCTCAGAAGTGGAAGTACGAACGGACTCGCACACCTCAAGTGCTACCATTGCGGAGAGCATTGATTTAGACCTGATTATGGAATGGATTTCTGAACAGGGAAATTTATAGTATAGTATTCTAGTTCTAGTCTTTATAAGTTTTCATACTATTCGTTAAGTATATTTTTTATATTTCACGAATACAATTTTTATTTAGTATGAAGACTTAAAAGACTAGAACTATAATACTAATGATTTCCCTGTTCAGAAAGCCATTCTGTTATCAGGTCTAAATCAATGTTCTCCTGAATGGTAGCACTTGAAGTGGATGAGTTCGTTCGTACTTCCACTTCTGAGGAGAACTGCTGGACTACATTTAACGGGCTGTGATTATGTTGCCCATATTGCAGCTGCTGGTACTGCACAGAGTTTGGTAGACTTGTACCCAGCATTTCATATGTCGTTGACGACAGTGCTGGAAACTGTTGTCGATGTGAATGCTCATGCACAGCCCCGATATCTATGTGAATATTACTCATATCGAGTGATGGTACAGGCATGGTAGCGTCTTCGGTAACATACATTCTCTCAGCTTGATCTTTCTTTGCCTTCATGCGGCGGTTCTGGAACCATATTTTGACAGTGTGCTCATTGAGCCGCAAAAACTCTGCGAGTTTAACTCTACGAGCTTTGTCTATATAGTTCCTCCTCGCAAACTCGTGTTCCAAATATATCAACTGTTCCGTTGTAAAGATAGTTCTGGTTCGTTTTGGTTTTTTTATCCACTTTTCATATGAGTTGTTGCTGGCCCCGGCTTCACCAGCCGAAATTAATTTTCTGAGAGCCGACTGATTAGGCGAACATATCACCGGGACTGACGGAACCCAGTGTGGTGTTAAATCGTCCGATACCGTAGACTGCAAAGAACAAAAAATATTATTAGTTAGTTGTTTAAGAGATCCTAAGATCCAAGAGATATAAAATTAAAAACAGAATTTTCATTTGGAACCTTTGGTTTTAGATAATAATATGACATTGATAGATACAATAACTAAGCACTGAAAGTTATAAAAACAAATTACCGTACTATTCTGCAACGCAGTAGTCTTATTCACTTGCTTCCAAGCTCCATCTCCGAATGTAATCGCACCATTTTCAATATTATATGTCTCCATATTGACAGAAGAAGAGGAAGTAATTGATATTGTAATAGACAGCTCAGCTATTTATAATGAATGTCCAGATTTTCCGTGGTCTTTTAAATGCACAAGAAGCCCTTTTTATGAGGTGATTAGCTAATGAGTCAACAACTTTCACTGGATTAGGTGATAAGGAGCGCAAACTTGTTTTGTAAAAATATTATTATTAAAAATATGTGACTTCAGTCTTTAAACGGAGTAGGTACTCAATTCTAATAAATTTTTAAAAGTGATATTTTTTTCTAAAAATATTACTTTTAAAAATTTGTGACTGGGGCCTTTAAATGGAGTAGGGACTCAATTCAGATGTTTTTATTTTTTCATATAAGTATGTATTTTCAGACAAAACTCCATTAAATATACGGATTGCATAATTCCTGCTTTTCCAAAGAAGTTATTGATTACCAATCAATCTTATTGTGAATAAGGAATTATTTGTTTTTTCAAAGTGATATGTATAATATGATATTATATTCACTCTATACTTATATTAAAGTTTCACACGAAACAATAAGCATGTATATGTATTAAAAAAAAAATCGTATTCGTTATGATGTTTGATCGAATCACATAACATCCCGCCCAGCCCGTAGTTCTCAGAGAGTTATGCAGAGGTATATAATATATATACGAGTATATACATATATATATTGTACGCCGCAATTTCACAAGTTTGTTCGGACATCTAGAAATACAAGACGAGCCTATTGTCATCTGTGAAACTAAATACAACATAACATTACCTCCATACACACTTTTGTTACAAATCTAAACTATAGTCAAATACGCTTAAGTATACTAAAACAGAAGATCTAATTAAATCGCAACGTACAAAACTAAGAAAATCGCCACCCTATATACCCTCGGATGCACACCCTCACACACATATATGTATATGCATACACACTCTTCACAGTAGTTTTAAGGACATAACTGTTCCACTAAATAATACATACTGCTTACTTATCTGTGTAATGAACGGTTTGATGACCCCCTATAATACACGTTCCATCTAGCATGGTGGTTATCCATCAAACCATGTTCCAATGTTCTAAACAATGTTCAAAACAATGTTCCATTAAATCTTATGTGCTCGCCATAATATGAGCCAGCTTGCTTAAGTTGGTTAGCCCACATGCAATCAATATTAAATCACTAACATTTAAAGCAGGAAATTCAGTTACATTTTCACTACTAACAGTACTGTTGCGAAAATCTGCCCTACTCCTATTAAGATTTTGATTCTGAACATAATCAGACAGATCATTATTTTTATTCATGTTTTAATTCACTATTTGCAGAATTTCAGCAGCATCTTCTCTATCATGTACTCTCAAATGGTACTTATTGATAAGCGAACCAGTTACAGAGAAATCTATCATAATCCCCCTTATTCATAAACGCTGCTTAAAGTTAACTAGTGATTAGCGATTTTTTAAACATACATTTTAGACGCTTGCAGGTCACTTAACTTCAAAAATCGCTTATGAATAAACCCCTTAAACACTGTGGTGTTTATTCATAAAGGATGATTAAAATTAAGTGACGTTAAAAGGTCAAAAATGTATAGTTAAAGAATCGCTAATCACTCGTTAACTTTAAGCAGTTTTTATGAATAAGAGGGAATATGTTTAGATGCCCTGTTGAAAAATGCTTGCCTAAATAGTTTAAACATTGTTTTATTAGCATTCCTAGTGGTAAGCTGTGTCTCACCTTCTTCCAGAGACAAAGACACATGCACATTATTAGTCTTTATTCATAAAACTTTAATCATTTGCTAAGCAACTGATTAGCAAAATTCTTATTCATAAAAGCAGTTTAACGCTAAGAGGCAATTGATTAGTAGCTGTCAAAATTAAACATCACCGGACGGCTGTTAAGAGGATGGTTAGAGGCAACAATATGGCGGATTTTATTTGAATCAGCTGATTGATTTAATATGATCATTATCTGTCTTATTCATAAAAAAGTCGTTAATCACTCATTAGCGACTATTTAGCTAACCATTTAGTTAGCTCTTAATCAATGCTTAACTTTTCTTTATTCATAAAAGCTAGTTAGCAGACGATTAGTAGCGATACGAAGTAGAGGTGAAACTATGCGCTCGGCACAGAATATAATATGAATATAAATAAAATGATTTATTACAATTAAATAACTGTATTTGTGATGATAGTAGTGAAAGTAATAAACTCCAATAATATTATAGTAAACAGAAAAGGGTATTTTTAATACAGTTGCTCAAAAAGTGGTGTATTACAGGGACGTATAGCGTTCGGAAAGTGGGCTATTACACATTCGTGCTTTTTCTTTACCTTTTCCGAACTAGTGCGTTCTCTTTCCCAACTGTCAAAATATTGTCTATTAAAAATAAAAAAAAAACAACCATGAAGTTTTTACTTTAAAAAAATCATAGAAGTTTTTATGATTCATGCAAATAATTCTAAAAAGAAGCTACTAATTTGTTTCAATATCAGATTTAATGATTTAATTCAATGAGCCATTTTTCAAAAATTTTCTTTGCGAGTTTAGTTGTTTGTTGCACAAAATGAGTAATTTCGACGATATTTTATTTGAATTAATACCACCGGAACTCAGTATAATTGCACAAAATGCTTCGGAGAACATTTTACCGGAAAAGTCAAAAAGTCGCTACATATCTATATACAACGAATTTATTGAGTGGAGAGAAGAGAAAAAGGCAAATAGTTTTTCAGAAAATGTTATGTTGGCATATTTCTCCGAACTGTCAGCAAAATCAAAACCTTCTACATTATGGTCGAGGTTTTCGATGATAAAAAGTATGCTGAAAATAAGAAACAACGTGGATATAAGTTAATATCCAAAACTAAATGCTTTCTTAAAACGACAATCAGACGGTTTTACAACTAAAAAGTCGAAAATATTAACGTCGAATGAAGTGGAAAGGTTTTTAAACGAAGCTCCCGATGATCGTTATTTAACCACAAAGGTAATTAATTAATAAGTACTTATATTTTTCTTTAGTATTCAGTTTACGATATCGCAAAATACAGTCATTAAATTATTTAAAAAAATATTAATCAAATCCCTTTTTTTTTGGAGGTTGCGCTGATTTTTGGCATTGTTGGTGCTTGCCGCAGAGAGGAGTTATCCAATATTACTTTAAAAGATATTGAAGCCCATGAAAAAATGCTACTAATCAAGATTCCGAATACAAAAAATAAGATACCGAGAAGCTTTGTTGTTGAAGGAGATTTTCTTAGAATTTTTAATGAACTTTAGCCTTTTTCAGGGCACTGGATTCAAATCAAAATCAGAGTCATATCCACGAGACCCGTCAGGTACACAACCACCACCCGCCACCTCGTGATGACGGTTTATTGGTGTTTATTGTTCATCTGATGAAAAGTGGATTCTTTATGTCAACCTTAAAAGAAAAATGTAATGGCTGACCTCAGGTCAAACGCCACACAGTGTCCTAAAACAAAACTTACCAGTAAAACGTAATGGTAACATAATAAACGATTTTATTTCATTTCATTGCCCCATGACAATTCGAGACCTCACACAGCACGAGAAACTATTTTGATCCTTCAGAAACTGCAGTTAGAAAACATTCGCCATCTTTCGTATTCGCCAAACCTTGAATCAAAACTACCATTGTTTCATGATTTGAATTATTTATGTGACAAGAAGTTTTCTTCCCAGGAGGCAGTAAAAATACAAAAATATAAAAAATGGAGGAGGCAGCGCAATAATAATAATAATAATAATTTAAAGACCAGAACAAAACGAGGCTGACGTGTACCGCCCAGATGATGCCACCACAAGTGCATTCTGGCGCGGTATATGGTCGGTATCCGTTTGTCACACTGAGGGTGACTGGATACAGGATATCAAACAGGGGTGTGAAAACTTACCAGAAATGGATAATATTTTCATAACATCATCAGACGTAGCCACAGCAGTCCGTTCGTTACCGAACTGGAAATCACCGGGACCGGACGGGCTGCATAACTTTTGGTTAAAATGGCTAAGTAGTTCACACACTTGTTTGGCATCTCAATTCCAGTCATCCTTAGATTCTGGTTCGCTACCCCAGTTCTTAACAACTGGTATCACCCACCTGCTCCATAAATCAGGTAGCACCGCGGAACCCAAAAATTATAGACCGATCACTTGTTTACCAACGGTCTATAAGGTTCTTACATCCATTTTGAAAGCTAAAATAAACAAACATCTTGACAGCAATACCATCATGTCTGTCTCTCAAAATGGATGTAGGAGCGGGTCCCGTGGTACTAAGGAGCTACTCCTCATAGACATGGCCATCAGCCAACAGGTTCGCCGATCCCGCAAGGATCTCTCAACCTGCTGGATAGATTATAAGAAGGCCTACGATTCGGTGCCACATACATGGCTTTTGAGGGTGCTGGAGTTGTACAAGATAAATGCAACTCTACGCACTTTCCTTAAGTCGTGTATGGGGCAATGGAAGACAGTCCTTCGCTATCCAGGGAGTCGACAGATCCAGGGGAATGATGAACCTGTATGGATTAAGCGGGGAATATTCCAGGGCGACAGTCTGAGTCCACTATGGTTCTGCTTAGCTCTGAATCCTCTAAGCACACTGCTGGAGGATTCAGGTCTGGGTTATCGATTGAAGAGAGGCGGTCAGGTCATATCTCACCTTCTCTACATGGATGATTTGAAACTCTTTGCCCCCAATAAATTGCATCTGATGAAGCTACTGAATGTAACTGAAACTTTTAGTAGTGGCATCAGAATGGAATTTGGTGTGGACAAATGTGCAGTCATGCATGTAAAGCGGGGGGAGATTATGGAATCCGAGGGAATTACACTCCCAGATTCCATACACCTTAGATCCCTCTCCTCATTCGAGAGCTATAAATATTTGGGTATGTCGGAAGCATTAGGTATCAACGATGCTGACATGAAGCAAACGTTGAAGGAGCGCTTCTTTGGTCGCCTGAAGAAGGTATTAAAAAGTCTTCTTTCGGGCGGAAATAAGATGCGCGCCTTCAACGGATGGGTCATGCCGGTTTTGATGTACTCTTTCGGCATACTTAAATGGACTCAGACCGAACTCGACGCCCTGGATAGAAGGGTCCGTACACTGCTGACAGCAAACAGGATGCATCATCCACGATCATCGGTGATGAGACTGTATATTCCGCGGAAGTGCGGGGGTCGAGGCTTTTTAAATGCGAAGATCCTCCACAACCGAGAAGTATGCAGTCTCAGAGAACATTTTTTAAAAACCGTAGTGGGTATGCATCATGATGTGGTCACGGTGGACAAGGGGCTTACCCCGCTATCCATGGCGAAAGAGAACTGGCACAAGCCTATAATGCTTACCACTGATGACCGCAAGATGATATGGCAAAGCAAGGAACTTCACGGGCGATTTTATCGGGCTCTTCATGAGCCCGATGTAGACTTCTTAGCCTCCGTATCCTGGCTACGATTCAGTGACCTTTTCGGGGAAACTGAAGGTTTCGTCTGTGCAATTATGGACGAAGTTATCTTAACGAATAACTACCGGAGATATATTATGAAGGACGGGACGATTGACGTGTGTCGGGCATGTCACCATCCGGGTGAGTCCATCAGACATATTATCTCTGGTTGTTCTCGTTTGGCTAATGGCGAGTATTTGCACAGGCATAACCAAGTAGCTAGGATTATCCACCAGCAACTTGCTTTGAAATATA
The DNA here is from genome assembly GCA_037179545.1 of Sesamia inferens. Taxonomy (NCBI): domain Eukaryota; kingdom Metazoa; phylum Arthropoda; class Insecta; order Lepidoptera; family Noctuidae; genus Sesamia; species Sesamia inferens. Next base: position 12,821,333 of record CM073930.1, read on the forward strand.
AACTTGTGGATTCTGAGGTACCGTATTATAAGTATGTGCCCGACCCAGTTCTTGAAAATGGCCATGTCACGTTATACTGGGATCGGTCTATCATTACTGACAGGACTATTGTTGCAAATAAGCCTGATATAGTAGTGATAGATCGATTAGCGCGCCTCGCAATGATTGTCGATGTTACCATTCCACATGACGGGAATCTCGTGAAAGCTGAGAAAGAGAAACAAATTAAATATCTCGACTTGGCGCACGAGGTTGTTGACATGTGGAATGTGAACTCGGCTGTCATTGTACCGATTGTCGTATCGGCCAATGGTCTGATAGCCAAGAGCCTCGACCAACATCTATTGAGGCTCTCGTTAGGCAGTTGGATCAAGGGCCAGATTCAAAAGGCAGTACTCCTCGATACGGCCCGCATCGTGAGAAGGTTTCTGTCTCTGTAGCTCTAACCATCGGTAGCTTGGACCCCGCTCCCGCCATCGGTGGAACACTATTTTTTATATTTTTAAATGTTTTTATGTTTTTTTATAAATATTTAAAAATGTAAATTAATATGTATATATATAAAAATAAACGGAATAATAATTTATTTATTTAAAGACAACAATGGTCCAATGGTTAGTAACTTATCTACTAAGGGTTAGTATAGTAACACTTAAAAACTAACCATGCCTGCCGCACAAGCAATGCTAACCAGTTACTAACCACCGGCGCATCGTACTTGTTGGCCATGGCTTGTAAGATGCTATTAGCGCTGGTCCTAGTTCTACCTAGGAACGAGGCCGCCTTTTTCCTCATGATGGCATGAAAGTCATTAACCCGCGCCAAAGCCAACATTCCGGACGCTCTGCAGTACCTAGGTAACCCTAACAGTACCCTAAAACCATTATTATATTCACCCAAAGAGCGTCTAGAGCGTTCCGCGTACAGTTAACCCACAGATCGCCCGTGTAGAATGACTGTCAAAAAGCTTTGAACAAAGTGATTTTGATAGATAATAATAATAAATATTTTGATTAAATAAATTACATAAAAATTTAAAAATAAATAATACAGAATTTCAAAATAAATCGGCAATTTCATAATTTAACCCCTATTATATATAACTAGCTTTCCGGCCGCGGCTTCGCCCGCGTGGTATTCGGTTATATCACCGAATACCACGCGGGCGAAGCAAAGCGGGTGAAGCGCGATATTGTGCTCCCTAGGGAATATCAATTTTTTCCGGGATAAAATGGAGCCTATTATTTAATCTGGACTACTAACTTTACATCTGCAAAATTCCAAAGAAATCGGTTCAGTAGTTACAGCGTGAAAGCGGAACAAACAAACAAACTCACTTTCCCATTTATAATATAAGTAAGGATTTAATGTTCTCTTATGCTAGTTGTTTAACTAACATTGTATTGTATAATAGTCCTATGCTTTTTAAATGAACAGACAGCTGCGCTGCTGGGGACTTTGTTCCATCATCTCTTCTTCTCAGCTGAACTGAAGCATTAGAAAGTGGCGAAGGGCGGGCGTTTACTTAATACCAATGGTATGACTAGTTGTCAGATTTTTGGGTTTCTGTTTTTTAAATTAGTTTGGCTAACTTTCGTTTAGTAAGACTCCACTTTGACTATTTTAGCCACTGTACTTTTTAATTATCTTTGTATTCTAATATTTGAAAATACAATTTGTATTATGCATATATGTCGGCACAAGGCTAACTTCAACTTTTGAAATATTATACTTAACTCCAGACTTAACAGTTAATATGACTGAATAGTTATAAATTAGTTTTGATTTATTTGTTGTTTTCAGTTTGCTTCTTTCCAATATAGAAAGCTACGTAAGGATTTCCGGTTACTTTAACAGCAATCAATAATTGAGAGTTTATCCAAACTGAGGTTTAAGAAAATAGTTATCTATGGTTAGTTCATTTCATGATTAATAAACGACATGGGTTAGTTTAATAATAGATTTGGATTAATATTTGTTTAATAGAAATTGTTTGACCTACTCTTGATGAAACGGAAAAGCATGGCGCATGTTTTAAATAAATGCTTAAACGTCTTAAGCAATAAATAATTAATTCCATCTCAAAATCGAATGTTAGAATTAAGAACGCACCACATCGGTTATAGCGTCCGCACAGCTGGACGGTTTGTCATAAGAGAAGCAGACCTCCTGCCAAGGATAAGATGCAAAGAAGTGGCGCATCTCATCCCAATCTGCTGACCTGTATCACCACATTCGCCGTTCACCACGAGAGTCTCGATCTGGAGGGGAGAAGCACGATACAGACTTCACCAGACAGTGGTCTGAAGTTCCCAACGGTGAGGAAACTGTTACAGCACATCTGTCCGGATCAGTGGTCAGCAGAAGGTCCAAACAATTGGCCTTATGACCAACTATATCAGGCACCCTAGTCGCTTGCTCTACCAGCTGGGAAAAGTCTTCTGGTACGGGAGAAGCCAGTCCTGGTGTCAGGCGTTGAAGTCCACCAGAGCGACGAACTGTGTGTCAGGGTGCCGGTGCAGCGCATTGTCAGCAGCCTAACTAAGGTGGTCAAATAATCGAATTGTCTCCTGATCACCGCTGTGCGATCGGTAGATACAAGTGTAAACTTTTTTGTCTACACCAGTCTCAACCAACAGCCATAGGAACGAGAAGTGAGGGTCTTCGAGTATATAGTGACAATACGAACTTATCTGACACTCTGGGCTGGACTGGAATGTTATATTATCAACTAATATTCCAAGCTTTGACGTGAAAATAACTCATTTAATACAACACACTCAGGCATTTAATAATAATAAAATTGTTGTTGACATGAAAGGGATTCACGTGTAATTTGAAACCCTGACTTTCATTCTAGATGGTACCTGTGTTACAGGAGTCGGTCAATAAACTGCATGCTCATGAGTGGTATGTGGTGTGTTGTGTGGTGTGTTGTGTGGCGTCGCTGGTTCGATTCCAGCGAGTCACAATTACTTATAGGAAGTCAGTTAAAGGCTTAGACCGCCCAGTTGGAGTCACCGACACTTATCATTATCTACTAATTACAACCAATAACAGATTTTATACCTGAGACAACTGACTCATGTCCATTCTTCCATTATCCGAGTCGAAAAATAAATGCATCTATTAATGTCGTCACATGTGACTAATAGTAATTCATGACTTCAATTTAATTTTATGACTCCAGATGACCTGTGTGGGTGAATTATTTTGTACAGGGTAAGTACCTAGACTTTAATGGTAAGATTTTACTCAATTAAAAGTTATAGAACATATACAACGTAATTTTTTGTTGATGCAGAATTTTAAACACGTGTCCAATATTTTAAGTAAAGGATCTACATACAACATTTCAAAAAAATATCATGTAAAATCACAGAGATATGAGCTTGTTATTTTACTTGGTTGTCCCAACAAAAATATGGTCAAACAATCCCGTAGTACGAGCAACTAATTAACAAATGAACTATAGGGACAGCTCATTTGTTAAGTGTTTAGCTGAATTGTTTGCTCTCCTAATCACCTTGTTCAGGGGTATTAGGTGATTAAGAGAATAAACTCGTTATTTAAAAATTATGTTTATAATTCTAATTCTAATATATTTATATTTATGAAAATCTTTTGTATGCTCATAAAAATATAAAATTGTTTAAAAAATAGAGTGATGTCCATAATATAAATACTAGGAACAGGCAAAAATTTTATGTAGCTACAACAAGGCTCAAGAAAATAGGTGGCTACATTTCTACAGTAGAATTCCAGAGGTGATTTAAGATCTGAGGCTGAATAAATTCAAATCCTTAATTAAATGTAAGTTGTGTCAGAAAGCATTTTATAGTGTTAAGGATTATAATGTGGACAAAAAGGCTTGGGCTTGAGCTGTGTCCGATTTCTATACACTGATTGTTCTTTGATTTTTCCAAAAACGAGCTTTTTCGTTTTTGTACTCCAAAAACGAGCTGTCCGAGCAATTTACCAGCTCGGTGTCAGATTTTCTCTGAGAGAGTTCTTTAAAGATATTGGTATTCTCACGGTTGCTTCACAATTTATCTTCGCCAATATCTTATATGTTAGGCATAATATTAATGTGTACACCAAAAACTGTGATATACATAATATTAACACCAGAAACAAGGACAAACTGCGAGCCCCTTTTCACCGACTTCAAAAGGTTCACAACTCTTTTGTTGGGCTTGGTATAAGTTTTTATAACAAGATACCCTCTGCTTTGCTAGACTTGCCTTACTATGCATTTAAAACACAAATCAAATCCAAGCTTTGTTCAAAGGCATATTATTATGTAAGTGATTATTTAAATGATAAGAATAGCTGGTCGCTCTGATTAACTCAGGACAATTTTTGTGTTCTTTCTCCGGAATTAGCTTACTGACACGTTATATGAGTTCATATAATTCACTTTTTTTTTCAATACATAAATATGTAAGCTGTCGCGCCCTTTATGCCTGGGGCTTTTATTGAAGTAATAAGTTTATAGTTATTTACATTTTCACTTAAATATATATATATTGTTTTGCTTTGCTGGTATTCTGGCGTGGTAGCTGGCATATTTTCAATAATTTCATTGTTGTTATATTTTCTTGTGTTCATCACTATACATAGTATTGTAAAAAGTCATGTGTTTTTTTTTAAATGAACAGACAGCTGTGCTGCTGGGGAGTTTTTTCCGCCACTTCTTCTTCCCAGCGAAAACAGTAGGAAGTGTCGATGGGTGGGCGTTTTGGGGGACTGTCTTATGTAATATTGACGTTCAAAAAGTGCTGATTCTCAGCCTAATTTGAATAAATGACTTTTGATTTTGATTTTTGATTTCACTCTTGTAGTTTTTATTTGTAATTGTTTATGTTTGTTTTTACTCAAAGCCAGTATTACACACTATATAGCCAAGCATATTGTACGTTACGGAATTGCATCGCTGACGGGGGTGTTTGGCACTGGTACAGCTACACAGGAGCTAAACTTAGTATTCGGGAACACTGTTGGAGCTGCTGAACCTTGGAGGAAACTATCTTTGCATTGTGTAGATTCAATTTCTTAGTATTGTATAATTGCATGGCACACGTGCGAGCACAATGTACTTGCTGTAAAGCATCTATTTGTTGGTTTAGTCTTTTTTATTGACTTGATTGTGCTCTGGCTGTTGAGAGTATGTCATGCTCACTCAAATATCTCGCTGGTGGTGGCGTGTGTGTTGGGTCATTAGGTTTCCTTCAATATGTTTGAGCTGAATGATGCTGATCCATACGTTATGTTATGTTCGTGAACGGATTCCGTCAGATGGGACTGGTGGCCTCCGTATATATTTTTTTTTGTGTGTTTTTCCATAATGGACGCTCTTAGCGTACAATATATTTCTGCATCTTTCTCACACGATTGATTTCAACACGAATGATATAATCAAATATTTGTATCAATAGCTTGATAATTGAAAAGAGTGTCCATGGAGTTTCTTGCCCGTTCTTCTCCATAGGTACCTGCTCTTTGGAATGGGCCACTAGCTTCACCTTACTGACTGACCGACCTTCTGACAATTCAAAAGTGCCTGTAACTGGTTTATTTGAAATAAATGCTTTGATTTGATTTGATTTGATTCATACAAGGTAGTCTCAAAATCGTTTCACGTGAAAGTCGTTGTTATGGAGTAAAACTAATTAATTAATTTAGTCTTATAAATAAGCTTTCTTTTTTATATTTTGTAACCTCGTTGTAGTGCTGTGCTCCCTGAATACGCCCTGATGTGGCATGATATAACACGGATGTTCATAGCTGCTTACCGGACTCATATGCCCGCAGTCCAGGTATTCCTGCATAAAGTTGGCGCGGGAGCTAAGCGGGCATCGAAGACCCGTTCTCGAAACTAGCGGGCAGATTGCGCGTCACTATAACCGCGTAGTGTTGTGTTCACGATTGTGTCGACGAGATATTTGTTTTTATTCGCGAAAGAAATGTCTGAATAATGGCCGCATCATCTTTTTGATTCAAATTTATTCCTAAAGCTCGATCACCGCTCGCTGCCCGCAAGATTCGAGCGCGAGAAGTACACCGTCCGTTTGATTTTACGCATAAGATCTTGCCGCTCACTCACCGCCGCCGCCGCCGCCGCCCCGCTGCCCGCAAGATTCGAGGCAGAGGCCTTAATGGAATGCGTACATTAAACCTTCCCTCACTATCGCGCGTAGTAGTGTGAACGAAATGGTCCTCACACATACGCTCTTCCTGAGTCCGCGTAACCCCGAGTTTGGGCAACTCCTCGAGCATCCAAAATAAGCGTATTTGCGAATTTAACGAGTGACTTAAGTTACAGTGAATACGACGATCTCGTCTTGCCTTCCGTTAGTAAATCCCAGAACCTATCTGCTCCTATAAGTATATCTATACTTTTAGTTTCGAAAAATAACGGATCGGCCAGTCTTATGTTGTCAGGTATACAGAGCTGTGCGTTTATTTGACATAAGGCCGGCATCGTAGAAGTTATTTGCGACAATACAAAACAGGTGATGCGTGTTTTAATAGTATTATCGACTCGCGATTTTATTTCAATGTTACAAGTTTCGGAACATTGTAACAATGAATCACCTACACCCCTGACTTCGTAATTAGATAGTGACGTAATAACGTTAAGCAAGTTACAAAACAATTTGGTTACGAAATATCTCTGACTTCCACTGTCAAGAAACGCACATGCTTGATGATAAACACCGTGGTTGTCGGCTACCTCGATTACTGCGGTTGACAGTAGCACGGAGTGCATATCTATAGATTTATTATTACGTATATGTGCCTTGTTTACGCGAATAGGATCAGATCTCTGTTATCGTTATGAATTAATGAGTTAAGTTTGCGGTTGCACTTCCTACATGGCCCAAACATACACTTCTCAAGAGAATATCCCGAACGTAAACAGTTCTCGCATAGTTTGTGATCGCGAATTAACTTTAATTTAGCGTCTAAGTCACTATCGATAAATTGTTGACAAGAATAAAGTGGATGAGCACCGTTGCATTTCAAGCAGGACTTTTTGAAACGAGGCACGCGGCTATCGTTAGACTTAACGTGTGTGGAAACATTGTAATGTGACGTGTTATATGAATGTGATTTATGTTTTTTGTTTTCTGTTAGTGTACTTGTATTTTGTTCTTTATTATGCGAAAGCTGCAATGTTTCCAACATATCTGCCCTGTCTTTTAGGAAACCTATCATTTCATCCGCCTTAATTATGAGTTTAGAATTGTTATCGCTCGGAAACAGTGTACATTTGTGTGTCCCTCACTCGCACTCAGTGGTCTTATCTAGTTTAGACACTATTATATAATTAATAAGCGTATCCCACTGATCAGTGGGTTCACCCATGATTTTTAGTGCACGCAAATTCTTAAGAATCGTGTCAATTAGCTTGCGAATGGAAACGGGCGCCTCTTTAGTTAACGAATTAATACTAAACAAGGCCTTCACATGGTTGTGCACTAGAAGTTTGTTGTTATTGAACCTATTTAGAAGTAGTTCCCACGCCACAATATAATTGTCCGAGGAAAATTCTACCGAGTTAACGACCAATTCGGCATTGTCCTTTAGGGAAGACTTTAAATAATGGAATTTTTGGATATTGCTTATGTGTTTTGAATTGTGAACTAGAGATATAAATGTGTCGCAGATTTCGAGCCAGTGCTCATACGAACCATCAAAGTTAGGCAGCGTAATTGTAGGTAGTTTAACGTACTGCGGTTTTTCAGTACAACATTTTTTTTTTTAATTAATTTATAAACCAGCGCTTGACCGCAATCCCGCCTGATGGTAAGCAGTGACGCAATCGTTGATGGTAAAGCGCACTAGTTTATTAAGAGCCTATTCACTCTAGCCTTGAAGACACTCAAATTGTATTCCGACGGAAACACCGCCGCCGGCAGATTGTTCCAGTCCCTCGATGTACGCGGTATAAAGGAGGAGGCGAAACGCTTCGTCCGGATCGTAGAGGTGTTAACAACATAAGGGTGGAAACTCGCCGTTCGACGGGTCGTCCGATGGTGGAACGGAGATGGGGGAATTAAATCGTGCAATTCCCTCGCACACTCCCCAAAATGTATCCTGCCTGCCTAGAGCCTGTGCTCTAGGCTTTGGAGACCAACTCGAGTTAATTTCAGTTATCAGAGTCACCAATCAGCCTCTTCGCACGCCTCTCCACTGAATCCAAAGTGGCCAGGTGACACTTAGCAGCACCAGCCCAAATGTGGCTGCAGTACTCCACACACGAACGGACCTGTGCTTTGTACAACATTAGAAGCTGCCCTGGTGTGAAGTAATGCCGGACCTTTGCGATAACGCCAAGTTTTCTGGCAGCCACCTTGGCCTTGGACTCAATTAACCGCCCAAAGTTAGTTTAGCGTCGTTAATGTCGCCTTCATCGATCAAAGGGATTCTGCGTGAGCTGATATGCTACAGTATGAATTCTCAATCTTGGCCTGAATCTGACTGAATTCGGTATATAAACTGGCAGCTCTCTTTATGCGCAATTTTAAATCAATTTTAGCCCGAGAGGACGAATCAAGGTCATCGTTATTTTCTAACAAAATCAAATAGCTTGAAAATTTGTTATGTCTGCCTTTTATAATGCCACGTTTCCGTACTAATTCTCGGAGCAAATTGTGATCTTCACTTAGATTAGGAGACCTATCGCGAGATTTAGAATTAGCACCTTCAATATCTAACGTGAGGGGAGATTTGTCGCGGGATTTTGCAGTTTCGGTAGGCATTTTAGTGGTCGGTGAAAACAGGAGTTCTCACGGTTGGAATGCCTGATGAATACGTCAGCACTGCTATCTACGTCCACCAGTCACTGAAATCAGTTAAGGCACTGGTATCACAAAGAAAACAAGGAGGTGATGGAGGAATGAAAGGATGGTTGGTCTCACCAGCTTGCGTATGATGTCTCGTACTAACAAAGGCGGCCACACCCGTAGGATGTATTCCGTAGACTCGTATTCCGTAGGAGCTGATTCTTGTATTTGGTTTCGAAGGACCACATGTCCGGATTGATGCGCCGGTACTTGATTAGGATGCCAATTGTGTGTTAGTTTTTGAAGGATTTACTTGGGTAAGCGGTGAAATAAATAATGATGCGATTATCATGAAGCCAGTTCGGCGTGTGTATTCGAAGTTAAAATTACATTAGTCGAGGAAAATGGGGTTGGGGAACAATATTATGACCAATAGCGGCGTTGCAGATTAATGTGTCACTGCTATGTGGAGTGCGCTGATTGGAGCATCCAAAAGGTGATGGCTGCCAAAGCACTGTTAGAACCGCGATTCCCAATAATATTGTAATATTTTTTGAATCTATTGATATTTTTGATTCGAGTGTTGTATGTGTAATGTGACTATGTATGTATTAATTGTATTTGTGTCAGTGTTACTCGACTTAAATTATTATTATTCCTTTATTTCATTGTATATACATATCAATTACATTTTTAAATATTTCTATATAAACAATACATAAAAAACATTTAAAAATATAAAATATAGTAGCCCACCGGCATCGGGAACAGGGTCCAAGCTACCGGCGGTCAGGGCTCCAGAGAGAGGAACTTCCTGACAATGCGAGCCGTGTCCAGAAGTACAGCTTTCTGAATCAAGCCTTTGATTCAGCTGCCTAACGAGAGCCTCTTGAGGTGTTGGTCGAGGCTCTTGGCTATTAAGCCATTGGCTGTCACGACTATCGGTACAATGATTGCTGAATCCACCTCCCACATGTCGACAACCTCGTGAGCCAAGTTAAGATACTTGATTTGTTTATCTTTCTCGGCTTTCACGAGGTTCTCATCATGCGGGATGGTTATGTCAACAATCATTGCACGCCGCTCTGATCGATCCACCATCCCTATATCAGGCTTATTTGGCAACAATAGTCTTGTCAGTGATGATGGATCGATCCCAGTACAATGTGATATGGCTATTTTCGAGAACTGGGTCGGGCATATACCTGTAGTACGGCACCTCCGATTCCACACGGTTGTATTTGAGAGCAAGTTGCTGATGAATTATCCTGGCTACAAGGTTGTGTCTATGCAAGTACTCTCCGTTAGCTAGACGAGAACACCCGGAGATAATATGCCTTATTGATTCCCCCGGCCGGTGACATGCCCGACAGATGTCAACTGTGCCGTCTTTCAGAGTAAATCTCCGGTAATTGTTAGTCTTTTTTTTTATGAACAAACTGTTGTGCTGCAGGGAAGTCTGTTCCGCCGCTTCTTCTTACAAGTGAAATAACCAGGTAGCGACGAAGGGCGGGCGTTTTCGAGCAATTCAAGTATCTTCCTATTTAATGAAACAAGTCATTAAAATTAGAATAGAATATATTTCCAAAATAAGTTTTACTTTATATATACCACAACTGAATACTAAGTATTAATCATAATACGTAGGTATTTACAATAAGTTCCTAAGATAGACTTTCTTAAAAAATACTCTTTCCTAACTAGTAATCATTACGCACTAAAACGATAGGTACATTTGTCTTTAGATTTCAACTTAACAAAAATGTTTGAACAAATAAAATAATTGACGGTACACAGATAAAAATTCTTGCAAATTGAATAGACATAAAGACAGTATGTAGTTATAAAGAGCTATATAAAAGATGAGATAGCGGATACAAAGATTTCTTTATTTGCATATAAGTATTAAAAATATAAATATTTTTACTGTCCCTATATTTTCGAGTCTATACATCCAGCCTCATGGCATGAAAAATTTTATTTAATAATACAATTTTACTACTATAATAACTTATTATAATAGATTATGAAACTTTAAAGTTTTGTTATTTAGGAAATTGGATACAGAATAATAGCATTCTTAGTCTATTTTTAAATTGGTCTTTAAATCTACTTCCAGGCTGCTCTTCAATATTTTTTTGTCCAATATAAATAAGAGAATCCATAAACATAAGAGTACTATATTTTGTTGTAGTTGTATATCCACCCATACACAACTTATCTCGTATGTCTTCGTATTGAGCTCTTAAAATTGTAGTACTGATTATAGCAGTTTCCAAAGTCGGGAAAAGTAAAGTGTTTTAACAAATATTGCTGAATGGAAAAATGTATGTATGAGAAATTAAAAGATTTTCTTTCCATATTAAACAGGTACGCAGTTGTACTCTGCGGACACCAGTTATATGAAAGTTTTATTTAATTGACATTTTATGAAGTCATTGTTCGTCTGTATTTTATTGATGAATATGTTTTTGTTAGGTATACTTGATGATGGAGGCATGACGATGGTGTCATTGATGACGTTAACCAGTTTTCCCAACTGACAGAAATATCTACACTGCTTTTTGCTAAGAATAAGTAGAAAAGTCTTAAATTCAACTAGCACTAGCCTGTGATTAAGAACTACTAATGCTTTGTTTTTATTCTTTGCAGCCTCCGGTGCTGAACGAGTTACCCTCACCCAGCGGTGCGTCAAACCCGCTGTCTACCAACAATTTTCCCAGTGTTTATCACAAAAAAAGCAACGTATATAACATCAACCACTTCAACTACACACCATACCTGAAAATTGTACCTAACGGGTACGCAACTTTAAACAACGCAAGAGAGAGTTAACCCGCAAATCATAGACTGAGAAAATCTTGAGCAAAATGGTCAGATTATTGGAGGACCAGAGTGTTTTAATCAACCAACCTTGGTGCATTCATCTCTGTATCACCAACCTGGGCCAATTGAATTACAACTGGAGAAAGAAAAAAAAATAAAGTGGATCAGAACTGTATTCACAAGCCATCGCAAAGTTTTTGCGTCTCAACGAGTGCACTACATTTAATGATATGTTTCCGAAAACGCTGCATGAAGGAAAAGGGAGACCGAGCCAATAGTATGCAAGTAGACTCCAAAGGCGCTGATACGTCAGAGTGCACGGATTTAGACTTAATAAAGGACTGGATTTCCGAAGTGGGATTTTTTTATATTGTAAGGTTTGTAAATACGTATGCAAGAATGTCTATACCATTCCCCGATATGAGCAATATTTTTATTGGCATCGCATCAGCTTTAAACAATCAGAGACACATTCACGTGAAACAGTATTTAGCACTGTCCACAAAATTCCCAATGGTAAACAAAAAGGACTCATGTCAGGCGAGTAATGCAAAGCATAGTACCAGCTGCTACAACAGTTGCAACCTTACCACACACCCGTTTACTGAAGTAAACATCTCCTCATATATGGAAGCAGAAATGGTTTCGTGTGTTCGTTGATTACCATGGCACCAGCAGCACCAAAATGCCCAACATAGTACAAGCTCATGTACAACCCGCCTAACTACATGGTGAAACACCTAGGAAATGCAGTGCCAAATGGGTATACAAACTTAAACCATACAAGGTAAATGAACCATATTATTCTAGGTCCAAGCTATTGGATGGTCAGATTATATTAATGGAGGACTAGAGTGTTATAATCAAACAGCTCTTGGTGCATTCATTTTTGAATCACCAACCTGGGCCAACTGCATTACAACTGGAGAAAGAAAAAAAAATACAGCAGCCACATTTGCCGGTGCATACTTACCAGCCTCCAGTTACTGAAGTCCAGCAGTGTAACGTACCGTTACCTATCCATGAGGGGGAATACCAGGCGCAGTACCAGCAGCCACATTTGCCCGTGCAACCATACCACCAGCCTCCGGTTACTGAAGTTCAGCAATTTTTCTCAGAATTGGAACCACAAGCGGATCCGCCCAGCTCAATTGAGGAGAACTCGGACCATACAAGGGAAATGAACCATATTATTCTAGGTCCAAGCTATTGGATGGTCAGATTATATTATTGGAGGACTAGAGTGTTAAAATCAACCAGCTCTTGGTGCATTCATTTATGAATCACCAACCTAGGCGAACTGCATTACAAGTGGAGAAAGAAAAAAAAAACTACAGCAGCCACATTTGCCGGTGCATACTCACCAGCCTCCAGTTACTGAAGTCCAGCAATATAACGTACGGTTACCTATGCATGCGGGGGGAATGCCAGGCGCAGTACCAGCAGCCACATTTTCCAGTGCATTCTTACCAGCGTTCAATTACTGAAGTCCAGCAGTGTAACGTACCATTACCTATCCATGAGGGGGAATACTAGGCGTAGTACCAGCAGCCACATTTGCCCGTGCAACCATACCACCAGCCTCCAGTTACTGAAGTTCAGTAATTTTTCTCAGAATTGGAACCACAAGCGGATCCGCCCAGCTCAATCGAGGAGAACTCGGACCATACAAGGGAAATGAACCATATTATTCTAGGTCCAAGCTATTGGATGGTCAGATTATATTATTGGAGGACTAGAGTGTTATAATCAGCCAGCTCTTGGTGCATTCATTTTTGAATCACCAACCTGGGCCAACTGCATTACAACTGTAGAAAGAAAAAAAAATAAAGCAGCCACATTTGCCGGTGCATACTTACCAGCCTCCAGTTATTGAAGTCCAGCAATATAACGTACGGTTACTAATGCATGAGAGGGGAATGCCAGGCGTAGTACCAGCAGCCACATTTTCCAGTGCATTCTTACCAGCGTTCAATTACTGAAGTCCAGCAGTGTAACGTACCGTTACCTATGTATGAGGGGGAATACCAGGTGCAGTACCAGCAGCCACATTTGCCCGTGCAACCATACCACCAGCCTCCGGTTACTGAAGTTCAACAATTTTTCTCAGAATTGGAACCACAAGCGGATCCGCCCAGCTCAATTGAGGAGAACTCGGACCATACAAGGGAAATGAACCATATTATTCTAGGTCCAAGCTATTGGATGGTCAGATTATATTATTGGAGGACTAGAGTGTTAAAATCAACCAGCTCTTGGTGCATTCATTTATGAATCACCAACCTAGGCGAACTGCATTACAAGTGGAGAAAGAAAAAAAACTACAGCAGCCACATTTGCCGGTGCATACTTACCAGCCTCCAGTTACTGAAGTCCAGCAATATAACGTACGGTTACCTATGCATGCGGGGGGAATGCCAGGCGCAGTACCAGCAGCCACATTTTCCAGTGCATTCTTACCAGCGTTCAATTACTGAAGTCCAGCAGTGTAACGTACCGTTACCCATCCATGAGGGGGAATACCAGGCGCAGTACCAGCAGCCACATTTGCCCGTGCAACCATACCACCAGCCTCCGGTTACTGAAGTTCAGCAATTTTTCTCAGAATTGGAACCACAAGCGGATCCGCCCAGCTCAATCGAGGAGAACTCGGACCATACAAGGGAAATGAACCATATTATTCTAGGTCCAAGCTATTGGATGGTCAGATTATATTATTGGAGGACTAGAGTGTTAAAATCAACCAGCTCTTGGTGCATTCATTTATGAATCACTAACCTAGGCGAACTGCATTACAAGTGGAGAAAGAAAAAAAACTACAGCAGCCACATTTGCCGGTGCATACTTACCAGCCTCCAGTTACTGAAGTCCAGCAATATAACGTACGGTTACCTATGCATGCGGGGGGAATGCCAGGCGCAGTACCAGCAGCCACATTTTCCAGTGCATTCTTACCAGCGTTCAATTACTGAAGTCCAGCAGTGTAACGTACCGTTACCTATCCATGAGGGGGAATACCAGGCGTAGTACCAGCAGCCACATTTGCCCGTGCAACCATACCACCAGCCTCCGGTTACTGAAGTTCAGCAATTTTTCTCAGAATTGGAACCACAAGCGGATCCGCCCAGCTCAATCGAGGAGAACTCGGACCATACAAGGGAAATGAACCATATTATTCTAGGTCCAAGCTATTGGATGGTCAGATTATATTATTGGAGGACTAGAGTGTTATAATCAGCCAGCTCTTGGTGCATTCATTTTTGAATCACCAACCTGGGCCAACTGCATTACAACTGTAGAAAGAAAAAAAAATAAAGCAGCCACATTTGCCGGTGCATACTTACCAGCCTCCAGTTACTGAAGTCCAGCAATATAACGTACGGTTACCTATGCATGAGAGGGGAATGCCAGGCGCAGTACCAGCAGCCACATTTTCCAGTGCATTCTTACCAGCGTTCAATTACTGAAGTCCAGCAGTGTAACGTACCGTTACCTATCCATGAGGGGGAATACCAGGTGCAGTACCAGCAGCCACATTTGCCCGTGCAACCATACCACCAGCCTCCGGTTACTGAAGTTCAGCAATTTTTCTCAGAATTGGAACCACAAGCGGATCCGCCCAGCTCAATTGAGGAGAACTCGGACCATACAAGGGAAATGAACCATATTATTCTAGGTCCAAGCTATTGGATGGTCAGATTATATTATTGGAGGACTAGAGTGTTAAAATCAACCAGCTCTTGGTGCATTCATTTATGAATCACCAACCTAGGCGAACTGCATTACAAGTGGAGAAAGAAAAAAAACTACAGCAGCCACATTTGCCGGTGCATACTTACCAGCCTCCAGTTACTGAAGTCCAGCAATATAACGTACGGTTACCTATGCATGCGGGGGGAATGCCAGGCGCAGTACCAGCAGCCACATTTTCCAGTGCATTCTTACCAGCGTTCAATTACTGAAGTCCAGCAGTGTAACGTACCGTTACCCATCCATGAGGGGGAATACCAGGCGCAGTACCAGCAGCCACATTTGCCCGTGCAACCATACCACCAGCCTCCGGTTACTGAAGTTCAGCAATTTTTCTCAGAATTGGAACCACAAGCGGATCCGCCCAGCTCAATCGAGGAGAACTCGGACCATACAAGGGAAATGAACCATATTATTCTAGGTCCAAGCTATTGGATGGTCAGATTATATTATTGGAGGACTAGAGTGTTAAAATCAACCAGCTCTTGGTGCATTCATTTATGAATCACCAACCTAGGCGAACTGCATTACAAGTGGAGAAAGAAAAAAAACTACAGCAGCCACATTTGCCGGTGCATACTTACCAGCCTCCAGTTACTGAAGTCCAGCAATATAACGTACGGTTACCTATGCATGCGGGGGGAATGCCAGGCGCAGTACCAGCAGCCACATTTTCCAGTGCATTCTTACCAGCGTTCAATTACTGAAGTCCAGCAGTGTAACGTACCGTTACCTATCCATGAGGGGGAATACCAGGCGTAGTACCAGCAGCCACATTTGCCCGTGCAACCATACCACCAGCCTCCGGTTACTGAAGTTCAGCAATTTTTCTCAGAATTGGAACCACAAGCGGATCCGCCCAGCTCAATCGAGGAGAACTCGGACCATACAAGGGAAATGAACCATATTATTCTAGGTCCAAGCTATTGGATGGTCAGATTATATTATTGGAGGGCTAGAGTGTTATAATCAGCCAGCTCTTGGTGCATTCATTTTTGAATCACCAACCTGGGCCAACTGCATTACAACTGTAGAAAGAAAAAAAAATAAAGCAGCCACATTTGCCGGTGCATACTTACCAGCCTCCAGTTACTGAAGTCCAGCAATATAACGTACGGTTACCTATGCATGAGGGGGGAATGCCAGGCGCAGTACCAGCAGCCACATTTTCCAGTGCATTCTTACCAGCGTTCAATTACTGAAGTCCAGCAGTGTAACGTACCGTTACCTATCCATGAGGGGGAATACCAGGCGCAGTACCAGCAGCTACATTTGCCCGTGCAACCATACCACCAGCCTCCGGTTACTGAAGTTCAGCAATTTTTCTCAGAATTGGAACCACAAGCGGATCCGCCCAGCTCAATTGAGGAGAACTCGGACCATACAAGGGAAATTAACCATATTATTCTAGGTCCAAGCTATTGGATGGTCAGATTATATTATTGGACGACTAGAGTGTTGTAATCAACCAGCTCTTGGTGCATTCATTTTTGAATCACCAACCTGGGCCTACTGAATTACAACTGGAGAAAGAAAAAAAAAATAAAGTGGATCACAACTGTATTCATAAGCCATCGCAAAGTTTTTGCGTCTGCGAGAAAGAAAAAGAAAATATAAAGTGGATCAGAACTGTATTCACAAGCCATCAGTTGATTCATTTGGAAAAGGAGTATGCTAGATCACCCTACTTAGTCCGTGCTCGTAGAGTATTAAACTCGCAGAGTTTTTGAAATGGTACCAGATCCACCGCAACAAGACCAAGATAGACTGAACGGCGAGTATGCGAGACTCCTAACACGCTAGCTTATCTGTGTCATCACGCAATACGAGCAATATTTTCAATGGTATCGCATAAGTCTTGTGCAATCAGGGCCATATTCACGTGAAACAGTATTCAGCACTGTGCACAGCATTCCCAATGCCTCGTACGAGTCTAGAAAACCTCTGTGCTAGTCCCGAATTGGATACAGAATATGTATCAGACTGTCATGTCGGACGAACAATACCAGGCGCAGCACTAGCGGCTACATCACGTGCAACCTATCTACACTCCGTTTATATCAGTAAAGTAGCAGGTCTCGTCAGAAATGGAAATCATTACAACTGAAACATAAACCATACAAGAGAAATGAACTAGATTATTCTAGATCAAATCTGTTTTAGTAATTTGGCTCTCAAAAAATTCATTTGTCAATCATCAGTACTGGCAAACAGTAACAACAACAACAACTGGAGAAAGAAAATAAAGAAAACGGATCAGAACATTATTTTCAAGCGATCAGTTGATTCATTTGGAACAGGTGTATGCTAGTTCACCCTTCTTAGTCCATGCTCGTAGAATTGAACTCACTGAGTTTTTGCATCTCATCAAGCTCGCTACAAAGAAATGGTACCAGATCCGCCGCAACAAGGCAAAGAAAAATAAAGATTGATCGGAGAGTAAGCAAGACTCCGAAGAAGCTTAACTTGTCTGTGCCATCACCCGATAAGAGCAATATTTTCAAGGGCATCGCATAAGCCTTTTACAATTAGGGGCACATTCACGTGAAGCAGTATTCAGCCCTATCCACAACATTTCCAATGCCGAGTACGAGTTTACCAACCTCTGTACCAGTCCAGAATTAGGTACCTATAGATTATATTATAAATGCCACTGATTACTGAAGCCCAGCAGTTGTCGTCAGAAGTGGAAGCACGAACGACGGAATACACATATTTGGACGTGATAATGGAGTAGTTTTTTTTTCTTTACTCCAGAATATCTGAAAACCTTTGAAGAAATGTTCAAAAGAATACAATGCATCACAAGTGAAGAGAAACAGAGGGTAATAATCAAATTAAACCTCACCGTAAAATCAGTAACAATATGATTCTCAGATTCTCAGACGGCGAAAATAAAAAAAAAAATGCAAGACCAGATTATGAAGTAACAAGAATATGGTGTATATATGCAGTCAAAATATAAGGACATGATCGAACTTAAGCGGGTAAAACAGCGGGGCACAGCTACTATTCATTAAATATTTTTCCATGATACGACCTCTATTAGCGAAAGAAATACCTTCAGTATTTCATGAGGATTCAATTCCTAAAAATTCCAAAGTACCATATAATACCCTGCTAAGCGCAAACGTGGTATCTCAAAAAAATTCGAAATTTTGATAATTATGCCATCGGGTAGCTTTAAAAATACGTAAGGTAGAATATTCTATTAATTGTATTTAGTAATAAAATAATATTATTCAAGCAAGTCATCTTGCTAAAAATAGCTTATGTCAAAAAAGTATATATCTATCATAAAGTTTTGATAAAATAACTTTAAATTTATAAAGAATAATATATTAATTTTATTTATATTTACATTATAATATTAGGATTTTATTGAAACAAGTTACCTTGCATAAAATAACTTAAGTCTAGGAAGTAACTACTTACGTATCTAATGCAATTTCGTAAATATTACACTTTTTTTTTAAATATCGCTGCATCATAGAATATTTTATACATATGCCCCCTTATTCATAAACGTTGTTGATAGTTAACTAGTGATTAGCGATTATTTAGTCATACAGGTTTGACATTTGCATGCCACTTTATTTTAACCATCGTTTATGGATAAACCCCTTAATCACTACGGTGTTTATTCATAAAGGATGATTTAAGTTAAGTGACGTTAAAAGGTCAAAAATGTATGGTGAAAGAATCAC
Organism: Sesamia inferens; assembly: GCA_037179545.1. Taxonomy (NCBI): domain Eukaryota; kingdom Metazoa; phylum Arthropoda; class Insecta; order Lepidoptera; family Noctuidae; genus Sesamia; species Sesamia inferens. The sequence goes on from CM073930.1 coordinate 12,840,408, forward strand.
TAATCACTAGTTAACTTTAAGATGATATTAATGGTATCGACAGTAACGCAAACATATCAAAAGTTTAAGCCTTAGTGGTTTTTTTCATTATTTAACATGAAAAATCCTGTATTTTTTGTATAAATGATAAATTAATAAAAAAAGATATCACAGTACCTTATTGAAGCACAAAGGAAGCTGGATATGGTCGAATAAAATGTCTCGATTAAGTATATAATGTATGTATCTACCCACTAAAGTGCATGTCTTGATGGTTTTGTCGGAGAATGTTATTTAAATATGTAAATAGCTCCTATCGTATTGCTAGAAACTCCGTTCCCTGGCTGATGTCCCTTGTATCCTCGGTCACGTCCCATTCGTAGAATGTGAAACCTGTAGAATACAAGACAAACAAAATGAACGATTATATTTATCTATTGCATCGCTGAACTGCTCTTTTCACAGTGTTAGGCCATAATATCGGCGGTCGGTAAAAGTTACCATCCACCAGAGAAAGTCTTGCCGCCAAGCGATTCGTCATATTCCGGCATGATGTCTGGTGAATCAGTACGGAGGCCGGGTCTGAGCAGTTAAGTTGCGATGTCTACCAGGTACGATGGACCGAATGTTGTTGTGCCGGGACTTTGGTCGTGGAGGGTCTCCAGATCAATCTACCTCTGGCGCAGCATCGTTGGTCATGTTGTTGGGTTTAACATTGTATTACCTCGCTCAACTGCCGTCTTCTTTTCTAATCACTAAGTTTTTCAATTGATTAGGCTTAATAAACTAGCGCGCTTTACCATCAATGATTGTATCACTGCTTACCATCAGGCAGGATTTCGGTCAAGCACTAGTTTATAACTATAAAAAAAAATGCATATTTTGTTTGTCAACGTACCTACTCAGATTGTTGCTCGATGTCGATTGTCGGGTTGGCGCCATTTTTTTCAGAGCTGGCTGTAGGTGAACCTCTGATTAGCTTGTGATTTAACACCACAAGGCTGTAGAAAGAAGACGGAATTTAAGTTTCACATTATACAAGAATCCATAGCGGGTTTTTATCCGCAAATTTAACGTCTACCGCTTACCTTTGCACCGTATTTATTTTTTGTTCATTTTCATTTGGATATATTTTTAGTCCTATTTTCACTTTTGTCAAGAATGTTTATCTGAATTACATATTTACAGACATTATATCCATCGTAATTAGTTAATTCCCACGCAAAACACAGCTAAGACAAATTCAAAATACCCTCAAAACACGCACAATAACTATCCACAAATAGTCCGCTGTGCTCGGTTGCTTGCAACGTATTGAGCGATGTCACTAAATACCCATCAATTTATCTGTGAAATAGAGAAAATGGCAACTACGGCCGCCATGTTGAAATGTCATTTGATTTCGGCAGCTAAAGGTTAGTGTTGTCTGCTTTCTTTGTAAATTACTCGATTTTTTTTCATATATTACATATAAATTTAACTGTAATTTAAAAATTATAAAGCCGAGAGATTCAACTACCTAAAGTTCTCGCCACGTTAAAAGAACGTTGGAATAATTTGAGGGGCTCTCCCACATAGGTACATTTGGCTTAGCGTAAATTCTTACCACTCCACTGTCTGCCAGCGTTCTTCCTAAGTGACGCATTGATGATTTTGACATGGGAATTGTCCGGAAAAAAGTAAATGAATTTTACTCTAATAAAAACGAGTTACCGACCGTTATGAAGCTTCTAGAGGTCTTAAAACAGAAATAAATTACACGGGACAGAGAGAAAGTCTATGAAAGCTGCTCCACAAAATGGGGGTTTAGATTTAAAAATGTCAGTCGGTGTTACAAGTCAAGAAGTCAGGTGTTACGAAAAATACTGTTTCTATTCATATCATCATCATCATCACTAATCTTTTTAGCGTCCCACTGCTGGGTACAGGTCTCCTCTCATACAGAGAAGGATTGAGCGTAATCACCACGCTTGCTCAATGCGGGTTGGCAATTTCAGACTGAAAATCCTGGTTTCCTCAAGATGTTTTCCTTCACCTTCTAATCAGTAATAGGTGTCTAAGATGTTGATGATGTTCTTAGAAAGTACATATAACTTAGAAAAGTTATATTGGCACTTGCCTGACCTGGTATCTAACCCGCACACTCATACTTGAGAGGCTGGTGTTTTAACAACTAGGCCATCACGACTACTACTAGGCCACTATTACTGCTTTTATACCATGTATGGGTATCTATGTATATACATCACCACTGTTGTACCTTGATCAAAATTCCAAACTTTTTTAGATTATGTAAACCTGTAAAAAGGATGATCTATGCTTTTATACCATTTATATTATGAACCACATTAGTTCGTCTAACAACTTAAATTTGTTTGATCTCAATAGTTATAACCGTTTTTTTTTTAACGGTTTAATGAAGAAGTGACCAAGGAGCTACAGGTTCCCCTATCTAGGTAAATATAATGAATAGAAATAGTCTTCAAAAATAAGAAAATTAATGTAGGTACATTAATTTTCTTATTTTTGAAGACTATTTAGTACTTACATTAGCATTTTATTATTATAAAACAATGTTAGGTAATGTTTAAAATAATAAAATTATGATTATATGTTTACCTAGTTTCTTATCTGACATATCCAATCATGGGTAACTTTTATTAATTTGCAACACTAAAGCGATGGTGTCGCTACCACTTTGTTCACAGATACAGACCTACCAACTTATCTGTGAACTGAACATATAAACATAATTTTATTATTTTAAACAGTCCCTAAAATTAATACTAAATAGTCTTCAAATATAAGTACTACATAGTCTCCTAAAATAAGAAAATTAATGCAGGTAGATACATACATCAGCGATTTCTCTGGCATTAAATTGATATAATGTAGGTAACCCACTTACAAACTAACCCCTTTATTCATAAACGTTGCTTAAAGTTAACTAGTGATAAAAAATATGTGGTAATTTACAAAAAGAGAGTAGACAACACTAACCTGTAACTGCCACAATCGAATGACATTTCAACATGGCGGCCGTTGTTCCAATTTTCTCCATTTCACAGATAAGTTGGTGGGTCTTTAAGTTGGTGGGTGTACAGTTCACATATTAATGAAATATTATGACAACTATTCATAAAATAAAGATGATGGAACATTAAAGGTTACCACCAAGAGTTAGTTAATCGCATCAACGCCATTATAATTATAATATTGGTCATTTACACATTGTATTTTACACATAACTACATGAAATTAAGACATTTTGTATAAAACATAATTAAAATGTCGGATATACTTACATAAAAATATTCTGCATATAACATTGGCATAACACCAATTTATGCCGTCGGTTTAATATGTCCCTGTCACTGTAGACATCCAGGAAAATATCAATATTTGCCTGACACATGGCCGAACTGGTCTTCCGTTTGATAATCACCAAACGGCACGCACATCACATTGTGTATTTTCAGTTAACAATTTGATTGTATGTCTTTAACATATTGTTACTCTTATTGAGATAAGAGTACTGAGTGAAATTGGTAGATACAGATGCACATAATGTTAAAATTCTACACAGACATGCACCGGATTTAAATTTTTACCGATGGATGTACAAACGTTTAGATATAGAAATGCGAAATAAATTGTAATACTTTAATGAAATGATGTCTGAACATTATAGGACGGTATATATACTACTGGTACGTGCGTACGACGTCCCGTCATTATATAAGGCTATTGCTATCTAATTGTCCATTCATTAATATCTAATGTAATGTCATGCCAAATGCCATAAGTTTATTTGTGCTTGTTAACTAAGTATACTTAAGGAATATCAAATAAGCTCCATCATCATCATCATTTCAGCCGAAAGACGTCACTGGTCATGGTGAATTAAGCCCCTGATCCAGCTGTCCAACGAGACCCTCCTCAGGAGTTTGTCGAGGCCATATGTTGCCTCGTGAGCCAATTCAAGGCGCTTGATTTGTTATAGACCATTTAAGGATGCCGAAAGAGTACATCAAAATCGGCATGCATCGGCACTGCAGGCACGCACCTTTTTCAGACTGATAGAAGACTGCATGGTAGGTACTATTTTTATATGGTCAAAGTAGCGGTCCTACAATGATTACTTCATGGCAGTAACATTGATGCCCAATGCTTCCAAAATACCCAAATACTTATGGTGTCGAATGCGAAGAGAGCTCTAAGGTTTGTGGAATCCCAGAATTGGATTTTCGCGAATTCCACAATGTCGCCTCGCTTTATATGCCCAATATTCCACGCTTATTCACATCCTGATAGCACTACACCAAAAAAGTTGGGATATAACCAGACCAGAGTTCGGTTGCCTACGCCGTCAGGAAAGTAAGATAAGACACTGACATTGATACAGATCGATATTCACAATATTAACACCAGAAATTGGGACAAACTTCGAGCCTGTTTTTATAACAAGATATCGTCTTCATTACTAGACTTACCTTTTAATGCGTTTAAAGCACAAGTAAAATCTAATCTTTGTTCTACCAACTATTATATAAACGGTAAGGATTATAGCCGTTGACATCTACCTATTATTTGTTTATTTTTTGAATCCATAAATAAATGTAGGCTATCACGCCCTTATCACCTGGATGATTTTATTTTGTTAAAAAGTTTTGAATTACATTTTTAATTTTAAAGTTTTTTTTTAATTTCGTTGGCATATTGGCGTGGCTATCTGGTATATGGTAAATAATTTAATTTAATGTTCTGTGTCTAGCAATTTTAGTAACTTGACATCCTAGTATTGTATAAGTGTTTTCTAAATGAACTTACAGCTGGGCTGCTGTGAAATTTGTTGGGGGTTCTGTATCAGGTTGTCTGGATATTCTGTAAAACTAAAGGCTGGTCGTACTGTTGATTTATTTGTCCTTGATACGCTCATTTAATACTATTGAATATACAGAACAAGATAGCTAACGGGTCATCATGTTACAACAATTAGTTCAATGAAAAACCGCGCGCGCAATGATGTCGGTCTTGCTTGGTCGCTTTGACAACACGAGCAAGCTGTCAGTCGACTTTTCGCTGATTTATTCCTCATGTTTCATCTTGCCGATCCTAGATGGCGCTGTGGTCGTTAAAAGAGTTTTAGCGAAGAAACTAGGAAGTGGTATTATGTAATTTTGACATACAATTTTTATTGTTTTGATTTCGAACACCTCTCTTCACCCGATAAACTAGGATTGAATTCTAAATTAATGTTAAAAAAAACTATCGCCATGAAATATGCCTCCCTCAATCCGTATTAGTTCGCTATTCTTCTGAATATATTGACATCCTGGGTAGCGTAGGGCCATCTTCCAATGCATATACATCATTCATTTATCCAATAAATAAACGAATTAAAAGTACTTACTCGTTAGAGTGGCCATCCATGGTCTACCCACCTTAGATAGTGATTAAAGAGCAAGGTTTATATGTATAATAACACCCATTAAATAGTCAGAAAATAATATGAATTCATGTCGTAAATAATTATTTTTTCCACTTACATTGCAAACACAGGTTGAGCCCTACGAGGTTTATCAAAATTATGTTATGCTATGCATAACTACCAACATAACAGAACATAAATTGTACCTACATGCATCACAACACGGCATCTCAGCTACTGCTCACTTTATACTTACCTCTACCCTTATAATAATTTGTGTCTCAATACTTCGTTTAGTGTTAATACGGTTGTTGTCTGTATCTATAATTTTGATCGCATCAAGTCACCTAGCTGCTTTCGTTTGCGAATGTAGGCATCAGCAACGCTTTTTTATTACCTGCTCTTATACTCGGCTATTTTGCAAATTATTCCGCTATTTATACTTTAATTATTGGCAATATTATTGAGAATGTTATTGGTGACTTGGATAACCTTAAAGTTGCGAAAACATTTATCTGTCCACCGGAAAAGTGTACACACTTTATGAACTGCACTATTTGTAGCTCAAAAATTCTCTATTTAAAAATTCGTAGTATCAACAACAATTTTGGCGAACTTTAGGTGTTGTTGTCTCTTCATAAAATAAATTTTGATTTCATAATTCTAACCAACGAATACACGGAATCAAATGAACTGTCGCATATGCAAAATAAACAACAAAACAGCATTTGTTGGTATATAGGTATCGCTCGCCATCATTTAACAACAAAGAACAATTTCAATGTTTCTTAAAAAGCTTGAATGCTGTTCTAAATACATTTAGAACTGTTGCTATTGTGGGGGATGTTAATGTGGACATTACAGCTACTAATAATGATGACCGCTGAACAGATTACTTACTTAACTTTAAGCGCGACGCATGGCCTCTTACCAGTGTACCATATACCCATGAGAGGAACAAACTGTCTGGATCATATAATTCGTAAATGCAAAACTTCAGCCACAATACTTATTTTAGAATCATGTATTACGGATCACATGCGCATCATGTTACACATAGAAAAAGCTAAATCGTGCAAAAAGCTACAAAAAACCATCTACCGCGTGGATATCGATAGTCTGGTACTGTAAATTGAAAACTTATTATTACTATTATTATTATTTTGAGAGGCAGACATGATTTTGATTCATTTTAGTTCTTAAAGTAGTCGTAAAAACCTTATAAAACAATCGATAAGAACGTGAAGACTATAATTTTTGGGTTTACTTGACTTTCCAAGTTCAACTAAACCCTTGACTTCGGTGTGACTAACGGGCAGCGACCAAATACGGCGCCAGAAGAAACACATGTCATCATCATCCAGCAGGCACGTAGTAGCCACATCTATCTTGTTATTCCCAACCCCTATAAAGCAAAAGAGCTGTCCTTTCATTGCTCTGAAAGCTGCGATTCTGAATGTAGGTATGTAAAATGTATGCAAGGGCGCCATATTTTGACTGAATGGTCCTCATACAGTCAAAATACGGCGCCCATATATACACTTTCCACGTCTGGTAGTCGATGCGCTGTGTAATATGGGGCATGTCGATGAGTCCCTATTTAGGCATAGATATGTCTGTAATTGGAAGCTCTGCCCTTTCCTTATATTACAAATAGATAAATAACAAAAAGAGATTTTATTTCAAAAAAATAAAATAAAATTCAATCAATTTTATGAGTATATGCAAGTCAATCAGTGTGTGTGAGTAGTGAGTGTTGTGACTCGCTCTGTTACACGCGTTGCCACTCTACCTCAAAAGAAAACGATATTTGTGCCAGCAGTGGGGACATTATAGGTTGAATAGGTAGATATTATACAATTTATGTAAGTTGTCTAACAAAACAGCATATTAATCTGAAACTGCTTTGCTTACGAAACATGAAAGTTACCTTCATACAGAACCCAGCAGTAATAGCATCTAAAGGAAATTATTGGTATCTTCCAGACAATAGGGTATTTGACTAAAAAAAACTAATTAGTCCGTCAGTCAGATTTCCAAAAAATACTAGGCACGTATTTTTTCTTTTTTCATATAAACAAAAAATGCAGACGACACAGTGCGTTGAAAACTCGAGTGACGTCACAACACTGTACACTTTTTACTGGCCAGTGACGTCACCAGCCACCACTCCTGATCTTTGATGCCTTTTATATTTGTAAATGTTTATTGTTTTGATAAAACAAAAAATACGTGTCTAGTATTTTTTGGAAATCTGACTGACGGACTAATTAGTTTTTTTTAGTCAAATACCCTATTCTAAACTGAACTATCTTTAGTAAACTGAAGAAGAACAAAAATAAAACATTGAAATTAAACAAGAAAACTTATATATAAAAACTATAATGAAAACTTTTAACAATAACCACATTTTTATATAACAAGTTCCCTAATCACCTAATCCATGAACAGTATCAAACTCATTTGTCAATTACTTACTCACTACGAGATAGTTGTGCATATAATAATCTCGCAAAATTCGGCAGGCATTATTAATAGCTGAGTTTTCGTAGTGAACATTAATTCTTCTTGTATTTAGAATCGATTTGTTCAGTGCAGATCCCTTATCGTGTTAACAATGGGTAAGGTAAGTACATCCAGGGATGAAGACGTTAAAGTGTAAGCCATTCATAAAATATCTTTTTTCTTACTCCTCCGCTATTCTTTTCTGATTAATTTCGTTGCGAGGCCCAAGACAGTTGAATCATTTCTCCGGGACTCGTCGAGCTTCATTGCTCGGCGTTTTTCTGGCGGTCTCCACTGTTGATTCTGGCTTTCAGGAGTTGCAGTGGGTGGAAAAAGTGTGGCGGGTTTTGTCCCTAAAAAAAAAGCCATTCATAACGCTATATTTACTGAAGTTTCAACATTATTATCTTCACCATTTTATTATGTCTACTATATACTTGTTACTATTGTGTTTTTAATATCAATTTCACATAGGTCACAGAAATTCATATTACCACGCCGTAGCTAATATATTTTTGTAATAACCAATCTACTTATTTCCGCTGGCACGACTGACTTATACAGAGTGTATTTGACATCGTAACGCAAACTTCACGAAAAGGCTAGACTGCATACCACTAATAAAATTATGATAGTCATTTATGTCGTTAATGAGCGGTTATAGAAATGACTATGTTTAAAAAAGTATCGGCACGGCCTTTAAACGTTGCAGGCGCGTCGCTGTGCGGGTTTGTATGTATAACGTTGATTCCTGATATGAACTCTATTGAATCAACTGATAGGATCGTTTTTGAGTTTCGTTCACGTTGCGCATTTTTATGTAATTAGCGAATTATTTTATACTTTAAAATGTTATTGGGTTTTAAAAGTATCGCAATTATGAACGGTCTAAAGTGAAAACACTGCATATTAAAAAAAAATCAGGGAAAAGCCAACGAAAAATTCGACCACTGGGGGGTTCAGAATCATGTACTGTATCCATGGTACTCGTTTATGCGCTGATGTCAGATACACCCTTTATATTGTATCTTATTGGCCCAAAATTTTGCCACTTCCATGGCGTCGCGGCTTGGCAGCGCAGTGAGCCCTTTGACCGCATAACTAATTAAAAGCTAATTATTATTTTATTAAGAAAATTGGACAACTGTCTCTGAAACCACTAACTATAACAAAATGAAAAAATACAAAAATTGTTCTGTAATTACCTATGTATTCTTCGACATTCTATCAGGTGTAGTATTTCTCAACATAGTGTGTGCATTCTAGTACATATACACCTGCATTTATCGATGTATGGAATGGGAGAACATAGGAGTAATTATCGTAGCTTTGAGAACGTTTACAATTCCAAATATTTCATTTTTAAAATTCCGTAGTCAACTAGGAACCCTTATAGTTTTGCCAAGTCTGTCTGTAGGTATATTTGTCTGTTTGTCCGCGGTTACTCTTTTATAAACTAAGAAAGAAAGAATCAACATATTTTCTTTTTTATTTATATTCATTTAAGTTATAAATGTCTGCATGTTAGAAATTTAATTCTTCTGTAACTTTCATGGTGATTTAATAATAACAAAATCTGGATAATAAAACTTGTCAATAACAAAATTTTCGAATTTAATTTACAACAAACACAAGTTCATGTCCCACAGCGGGTCAAGCTACCCGATACTATCAAATATTTCCAATCAATAACCTTAGGCCTTAATAATAAGCCTTAACATTTTAGCGATAAAGTTGAGAATCTAATAGAGAAATCTGATATATTGTAGTAGCTTGATGTAGTGTAGTCTGTAGGAGTGACTTTGATAAACTGACAACAACACAGCATTTAAAAACCAGGTTTTTTTCGGGTCACAGCAAAGCAAAGGTTTTAACAGCCCACTGTATGTTTGGTACTTACGTCTGTTTAGAAAAGGTACACGGAATTAAAGTTGAAATTATGAATGATAAAAACACAATGTCGATAAATAAAAAGTAGCCTTTTCTCCGTGTGGCATGTTTTTGTTTTCGGGTAAAAAAAATAATGTTGACATTTAGGCTTTTTCTTTCTTCGGGCAATGAACAAAATATCATTTAATTATTTGATGAATTTCTCCATTGTTCGTGTTAAAGAAATAGTGGTAATTAAGTGTCTGGTGGATATCTAAAATTAAATTTCCACACCAATCATGCATGTATACATGTTACTTTGCACTACTACTAATGTCACATACGCACACATAAGATTTCGGGAAAATGTTTCAAATTAACAATACTGTAAATACAAAAGTGCCTGAATGTTAAATCACAATCAAAATCAAAAGTCGTTTATTCAAATTAGGCTGAGAATCAGCACTTTTCGAACGCTAATATTACATAAGACAGTCCCTCAAAACGCCCACCCATCGACACTTCCTAGTGCTTTCGCTGGGAAGAAGAAGTGGCGGAAGAAACTCCCCAGCAGCACAGCTATCTGTTCATTTAAAAAAAAACACATAACTTTATACAATACTATTTATAGTGATGAACACAAGAATGAAATTATTGAAAATAATGTAGTTAACAAAACAATAATGACCCGTTTCAATTAAGACAGGTCGTTATAGTTTTTTTATCGTAATAAAGTCCGAGCAATTAGGTATTATAATATTACAGAAGTTCAGAGTATTTATACCTAATTATATAATTACTCATCACCATTAACCTTATCATTGTCCCACACAGCTAGGAATAGGCCTCCTCTCATACAGAGAAGGACTGAGCTTAATCACCACGCTTGCTCAATGCGGGTCGGCGATTTCAGACTTAATTTAGAAAAGATTTATTTTAATTTCAATGCCACAAAAAAAAAATACAATTTCTCTTACCTACTCTATTAAATTGATAAAAACAGTAACTACTAAGTTCATACAGCTGTAGTATAATATATTGATATGTAAAGTGTCTACGGATACAGAACAACGCTTGGTATTTGTTCCAAGTTATTTAAAATACAACTTGAGACAATAGAGTTGGGCACGTCACAATAGCGGCGGTAAGTCCCCTCTTTGAGGAGTGGCTAGAGAGGCGCCACGGCGCCCTCACCTTCCGCCTGACGCAGCTCCTCACCGGGCACGGTCGTTTCGGGAGGTTCCTATTCCGTATTAGGCGGGAGGAAACGCCAGGGTATTACCATTGTGTGATCTGCCCGGCTTGGGTATAGCACCGCCGTGTCCTCGTAGCGGCGATTGGCGGCGATCTCTCGCATCCGACCCTGGTCCAAGTCATGAACTGGAGCGAGAGTGCATGGCAGGCCGTCACCTCCTTCTGCGAAGCAGTGATGAATAGTATTCTGAGTAGTAGAATTTTTAAGGCGTATGGATAGCCAGAGGTCCTCTGCGGTAGAATGAAAATTTGGTTGGCTGATAATTGATAATTCCCTACGAGTAGCAATAAACACCCCCCCACCACGCGATTGTCCGGTTAGAACGCAATCTCGAACACGACGCTAAACGATATATCGTTCATCAAAAAACTCAGAATTTAAGATCCCATCCAATAACCAAGTCCCAGTAAGCACTATGACGTCATACGAGTTAAGTAACATTTGACGATAGAAAGAACGAGTTTTAGTTCGAAGACCGCGAACGTTCTGGTAATATATTTTTAATTTATTGACCGCCATGTGGAATATAGTAAATAATTGAATATGAATCGTTACAGTAAACTGTAATATAACAGTTTATTCTATTACATTGTGTAATCTTTTATACTAAAACTATCTTGTATACTAAATTACATAAGACAGTCCCCCAAAACGCCCACCCATCGACACTTCCTAGTGCTTTCGCTGGGAAGAAGAAGTGGCGGAAGAAACTCCCCAGCAGCACATCTGTCTGTTCATTTAAAAAAAAAACACATGACTTTATACAATACTATGTATAGCGATGAACACAAGAAAATAAAACAACAATGAAATTATTGAAAATAATGTAGTTAACAAAACAATAATGACCCGTTTCAATTAAGACAGGTCGTTATTGTTTTTTTATCGTAATAATGTACGAGCAATTAGGTATTATAATATTACAGAAGTTCCGAGTAATTATACCTAATATATATATTACTCATCATTGATGCTGGCAAAGGAGGAGGCGGAACGCATAAGGCAACGGGAATCCCAGCGCCCTCACGCCACTAGCCGCCGCAGTAGACGCCCTGGTCGGGAGATGACACCTAACTCGCAGCCATCGCAGGCGCGGGCCTTCGGGCGGTGAGCAGTGGGCAGCTTGCAGCCCGGTAAGGACCAGGCCCGAGTCGACGGCGCGCCGTGTTTCACGAGCGCCTCAAAGAGATGTTAGCACTTCATGACGGGGTCCACGAAGACCGATGTCTCCTGGGTCAGGATTGCGGGTTGGTTAAACAAGAAACCGTGGTCCTGGCCATCGCGCAGGCAAGTGAAGAAACACGGATGGGTTTTAGTCAGTAAAAGTCTGACGCACACTTCCGCACCGCCCAGAGCGGGAGAAATCATTTGATGATTTCACATAAAAAAAAACAATAGAATCAAACTCTAGCACTGTTTTAAATAATAAATTAGACTTGTACCCATTATCAACGGACATTGATCCATAAATATCACACCCATTAAATTTTAAAACATAGTCAGTAATAATAACCTTAAAATTCTTCATCAAAATATACAGGTGTGATAAATAAACAATTAGAATTGGGTTTGTTCATGAACTGTAGTTATATTGATATTGTTTGTCTTACTGAACATTGGTTAAAAGCCCATTTTAGTTTATGTTCAGCTTTAATAACCATCAGATTGCTAGCTCATTCAGCAGAGTGAATATGATAAAGGGTGGCTCCCTAATAATTGTTGGGAACAATATCAAATTTAAAGAACGTGCTGATATTGTAAGCCTCTCTTTTGAGCGAGTTATTGAAATTGCTTGTATCGATTGATTGATCGATTGATTGTGTCTACAGGCCCCCATGTGCTTCCTATGATATTTTTGAAAAATATATGGAGGAAGTTTTATTAAAAACTTGTCATAGTAACAAAACAGTTGTTGTCTGTGGAGACTTCAACATTAATATTCTAGAGAAATCAGCTACAGTTAATAAATTTATGTCATTATTCAAGTCTTATAATTTGTACGCAAGATTTTTTAAACCGTCTAGAATAACTGCCACAAGTGCCACCTGTTTAAACAACATCATTACTAACTTAAGACCTTCTGACCATTTAATTATAAAGGTGTTAGACTCTAATCACTGTGCCCAGTTAGTTAAATTCCTCGGAAAAGTGAAGTCAGAGCTCAAAGAAAACTTGTGAATTTTGTTCCTGTAAATGAAAATCGTTTAGGACAATTTAAAAATAATTTAATTGAAAAGCTACCGAGCTTGCCTCATCACACCAACCCCGATCATGCGTATAGTGTACTATTTAACCTGATTAATTGTGAATTTATGAAAGTTTTCACAAAAAAATACATTGCCTGTTAGCCACCACATTATATTTAGTGACTGGGCAACCCCAGGTATTTATCAAAGCGGGAAAAAATGTATGAAATGTATCAGGAAATAACATATAACCATGGTGAAACTTTTCAAGAATTTGTTAAATATTATTCAAAACTTTTAAAAGAGCCTGTTTCTCAGCAAAAGCCATACCCATAAAAATTAAAATAAAATCAAAACAACTTGTCAAACTATAAATTCTGAAACTGGAAGAACCAAAGTACAAAATAGCGATTTCCATCTTAAAATTAACGATGACGATATAAAAGCGGACTTGGAGGTAGCAACTGAGTTTGAGATTTTTTTTTTATTAAAATTATAAACTAGCGCTTGACAGCAATCCCGCCTGATGGTAAGCAGTGACGCAGTCGTTGATGGTAAAGCGCACTAGTTTATTAAGAGCCTATTCACTCTAGCCTTGAAGACACTCAAATTGTAGTCCGACGGAAACACCGCCGCTGGCAAACTGTTCCAGTCCCTCGATGTACGCGGTATAAAGGAGGCGAAACGCTTCGTCCGGATCGTAATGGTGTTAACAAAGTAAGGGTGAAAACTCGCCGTACGATGGGTCGTCCAATGGTGGAACGGAGATGGGGGAATTAAATCATGCAATTCCTTCGCACACTCCCCAAAATGCATCCTATAGAAGACCGAAAGGCTGGCTACTCTACGCCTGTGCTCTAGGCTTTGGAGACCGTCTCGAGTTAAGTCAGGGTCGCCAATCAGCCTCTTCGCCCGCCTCTCCACCGAATCCAAAGTGGCCAGGTGACACTTAGCAGCACCAGCCCAAATGTGGCTGCAGTACTCCACACACGAACGGACCTGTGCTTTGTACAGCATTAGAAGCTGCCCTGGTGTGAAGTACCGCCGGACCTTTGCAATAACGCCAAGTTTCTTGGCAGCCACTTTGGCCTTGTACTCAATGAACCGCCCAAAGGTTAGGTACGAGGAAATCTCAACTCCCAAAAGCTGAAGGCGGTCGGTATACTCCAAGGATACTTTTCGAAAAGTAGGAGCCAAGGTGAACGGGCTTCTTTTGGCGGTGAAAAGACACGCCTGCGTTTTGGCGGCATTTAATGCTACAAGATTGGCATTGCCCCATTCGGAGACTGTCTGTAGTGCAACATTCGTGCGCTCTACCATAGCCTCTCTTTCGGACTGAATTGATTCCCCACTAGCCCGAGCATCCGGCAGGTATCTCTCCACTACTGTGCTGTCATCTGCATACCCATAGATACCGGGCATCAGCAGGTCGTTAATATGCACCAGGAACAGAGTTGCAGAGAGAACAGACCCCTGAGGAACACCGGCATTAGTCAGCATGGGTACAGATGAGCATCCGTCGACAACGACTCGGAGGGAACGTTCAGTCAGGAAGTCTTTTACCCAGCCAGTCAGGCCAGGGGAAATGCTGTAAGCTTACTCAAAAGGCCAGCGTGCCATACCCGGTCGAAGGCCTTCGAGACATCAAGGGAGACTGCAATCGCTTCCCCATTTCTCTCGAGGGCCTCGCCCCACAAGTGAGTGGCATACACTAGTAGGTCCCAAGTTGACCGATTGCGGCGAAACCCGTATTGTCGGTCACTGAGGAGATCGTAACCTTCCAGGTATGCCAAGAGGCGCGAGTTCAATACACGCTCCATAATTTTGCAAAGTATGGAGGTGATCGAAATCGGCCGATAGATGGTAGGATCGGCACGACTACCCTTTTTGGACACGGGCTGCACGTTGACAAGCTTCTAGGACTTGGGCACTATACCAGTCCTAAATGAGAGGCGATACAAACGTGTCAATACAGGAGACAACTCGGGCGCACATGCTTTAACGGGTATAGTAGCCTCAATGACCTTGTGCATGTGGGCGGAGCTAAACGCCGTACTCCCGAATTCGTAAAATGCGTGCGGTGGCGCGCTAAACTAAAACGACAATCAAAGAATATCCAGAGATGCAGACAAGCCGCGTGTAGGTCGCGATTTGTGCCTACGATTTCAGACGGGGGTATGGATGCAAGACGATAAATGTATATTTTGCATTAATAAATGGTAATATCGTACTATAATATATTTTTAGTATTCTTGATCAATGTTTAAATAAAATCAAGGAGTGCTCGTTACACAGTTTAATGGCCGATCGCAGACTGACAGACATTTGTAAAACAAGTACCCACACATTATAATATATCATAACATTCACATAAAAAATAATGGTAGATGGTAATATCTACCGATTCAACATATTTGAATTTTTTTTTCACTACTTTTCAGTATATGAGTATCATGTCTTTGCAGTGTCCTTGAATTAATTACTAATGCGAATAACATAAACGAGTTCATCGCGTTAACGTAAACCAAACGCGCACTAGGCACTTTGTGATATTTTTATTAAAAAAAAAAACGTTGAACCACACTAGAAATTACTTTTATCGTGGGTGCATTTTTAAACATATAAATTCACAGACACAAACAGCCAGACCCGGAACAACTACTTGTAGGACATGTTCTGAATATTTGTTCCGCGCGGGAATTGAACCCGCGACAAGCAGCGCAGCAGTCAATAGCTTAACCGCTGCGCTAACCGTGCTTTATATAGATGCCTTGAGATCACAAAGCGCGTAGTTTCGGCCGTTTTCCATAAAGAGATAGTACCCTATTTATACTGTGTCAGTGACGTCGGATTGAATGTACTTCGTCGTAATGAGGTTTCAAATAAAACACGAGTTATTTTAAAATCTGTAAATTTTAATTCTTCGATCCAATAAATAACATGCGAGATTATAGGCATATCTAAAGCTGCAGAAATTTCTTGCAGTTGAGAATGGCCACAGTCTATTTCTATTGTTCCTACAACTGCACAGCTGATATTGATTTCTGTAGGATGTGCAAAATGTTTCCATACACATACGGCATTTAAAAATAAATAGGGAATGTAGTCCCACTTGTCGTTCTCCAACAATATCCACAGATCCTAAACCACAGTCTATAATTCTCCGTGCTTAGCAATTTTCTTTAGTTCTGAATAAAAGTAAGCAATATTAATTATGCGTCGCCCTTCGATGAAACAAGCTTGAGATTTGTTGAGGTTTTGGTGATATTTTGAGCTAAAAAAAGATATAACATACATTTTAATTAACCCTTGCAACACTGTTAGAGATTTATGTCAAGGAATTAAGAATTTATCAAGAAAAATTAATTAAGAATTAACAAAAAAATAATTTTACAGGTATATGATATATTTGTAAACTAAAAATATAGGTTGTAGGACATGCAGGCATAATTTTACCTGAATGATGATGATGGAACTTGCGTCGTTTTTTTGTGCACATAGAGATATATAATATTATCATTTTCTTGACGACATTCTGTATGGATGTCTGACCTAGAATCAACTGCGTTAGTGTTCGACCTAAAAAGCAAATTAAACTTTTAAGTTCTGTCGATTGGTTTCTTTCTCTTCTTTTCTGTAAGTCGAAAAATGTTATTACAATATTATTTATTATTAATTAATATTATTTATTATTTATTTATTTATCCTACAGTATGTTAAGAAAACCCTGTCCGACCCGTGAAGGTGTTGTTAGGTATCGATAACTGATTCTACTAATGCATACAAAACCAGGCTAACTTAAAAAAAAATCACCCTAAAAAATAATTATTATTTCGCAAAAAGAGGTAACTTAATAAATATGCGTTAAGCACCCTTCCGCGGGCGGCGGGCGGTAGGGCACGCGGCACGTGGTCGCATCGCTGTCGCTATTTGCTCATAATAATACCGGTGTTGTCACTTTTTTAAAAATGACCAAATTTCGGGGAAGTTATTTCAAAATTCATTTGTATTGGTACTATGATGATTACGTAAAATTTTATATCATATTTGGTCATGTGTTTACTTAACCTTTATTATCCTTACGGGTCGGACAGGGTTTACTTAACATACTGTATATATACGGACAAATCACACAGATTGAGCTAGCCCCAAAGTAAGTTCGAGACTTGTGTTATGGGATACTAACTCAACGATACTATATTTATAATAGATACATATATAGATAAACATCCAAGACCCAGGCCAATCAGGAAAAGATCGTTTTCCATGATGACTTGGCCGGGAATCGAACCCGCGGCCTCCACGTCGCAGGCAGGCGTGTTGACCGCTGCGCCACGGAGGACGTCAAAAAAATTTACTGATAACTGTGACATTCCAAGCCCGCCAGCCCGCGTCCATCGGCTTCGGCTACTTTAAACAATTACATATAGAAATAAAATATTTACAGGAAGAATCATTTAAAATAATCCAAGTAAGAGTTTTTATTACACATTTTTGCTAATATCGCAAAAACTAAAAGTCCTATCAACTCAAAACTTTTTGTAAAACTGTTTTTACACCAAAACCTTTAATTGAGTCCTAATTTTTGGTTTATATCACCATAAACAAAAAATCACATTTTCAAGTTACGTAAATTTCTAATAAGATTTTTATTTTTAAATCTCCTTACAAACCTATAAATTATAATCTAAGTGCGAGTGTTTACTTACCTGAATAGAGTCTTCTATATTATCAGCGGATGTAGTTAGTCGGATTATTGCCTTTCAAGTCTAAATATTTCTTTCTAGATTTCCTGGAACAATTCGTAATTGTTTAACTTCAATTGTAAAAGAAAAATGGTTACAAAAGCTAATAGTAATTATAAAGAAAAATACAGTAATATGTAGGTATAAATACAAGAGTATAGGTAGATAGATACTTACGCCACCAGACGCATCTTCAATTCTCATTTGCGAGCTAATCTATGAACGTACACTGACACGATTCGCTCGTAAATATTTGCACTCACACAGACAACCACGCGTAGTCGGCGATAGCCGGAGCAGAGCAGCAAGCGACACAACCCTCCCGTCTGAATGCTAACGCACGACTGCCGCCCGCGCCCGCGCAGAGCACCTCTAAACCTATGTTTCAAAATAAGGATATTTTCTTGGCAAATGTTGATGGATTTAAATATGCTCTTGCATATCTGTAGTACTTCTAACCGCGAATTTTTCAGTGTAAAAATATTTCCACACATCAATGCCGTTTAGAAGTAATAACGAATATTAGCCAAAAATAGCGTTTTGGTAACTATTTTTTTAAGGCAAAAGGCAAAATCCTACGAAAAAATCATCTTTAGTAAATGTTGTACATGAATCAATAGACAAGATATATTTTTTTCAAATCTCAAAACCAAGCCGTTAATTAGAAATTAGCTTCCTAAAGTGACCATTTTACGCTACTAAATGAGACTAAGGCCCTTAAGAACAATCGCTGGTATACCATCCGGACCACCAGCCTTCACCAGCATTCACGTCCAGCCGACACAGTGCTCTCAGAACCTCCTTGTTCCGTATGCGAACCTCGGGCATTGAAGTACCGCAATGGGGAAAAATAGGTGGAGTAGCACTGTCCGTATCAAGACATGAATATTTTATTTTTTTTTATTATAAACCAGCGCTTGACCGCAATCCCGCCTGATGGTAAGCAGTGATGCGATCATTGATGGTAAAGCACGCTAGTTTATTTAGAGCCTATTCACTCTAGCCTTGAAGACACTCAAATTGTAGTGTGACGGAAACACCGACGCTGACAAATTGTTCCAGTCCCTCGATATACACGGTATAAAGGAGGAAGCAAAACGCTTCGTCCGGATCGCAGTGGTGTCAACAACGTAAGGGTGGAAATTCGTCGTACGACGGGTCGTCCGATGATGGAACGGAGATGGGGGAATTAAATCATGCAATTCCCTTGCACAATCACCAGAATGCACCCTATAGAAGACCGAAAGGCTGGCTACTCTACTCCTGTGCTCCAGGCTTTGGAGACCGTTTCGTGTATATCCAAAGTGGCAAGGTGACCAGTTTCAATTCAGTCAATTTTCCCTACAGAACGCAGGTTAAACGCAAGAATACTGTAAATTACTCGAAAATTCACAAATTTTATCCACAGGTCAAGAGCATTTACAGTTTATGTACCCACTTAGCGAGATGAGAAAATGGCGAACCGGCTGCAAATAGGTATTTCAATGATGTTGAAAATGAAGGCTTGCCATTACAGTAACTATCAAAGATATTGCTGTTCATTTTACTTACGCAAAATCATTAAAATGTATTTATTTATTAACATATACAGTCGTTATTACATGTAACCTTAACCTAATACAATGGTTGTACCATTTAAATATATTTATATCTAACTATACACACATACAATACAATAAAATACAATACATTACAATATGCACATACCCATCAAAAAATTAAACTACATTAGTAAGTGATTATGTGTATGCAAAACATGATCACTCACTTAATGCAATTCAAACACAACAGAATACACACGGCCTTTGTGAACACACTAACTGAGCAACGTGCAACAAGTTTGTGCGTGCATGCGGCACCACCAGGGGCCCTAGTTTGCTATTGCAATAGCGTCAAAATTGTCGATTTTTAATGGCATGCTGACCGATTTTGACAAATAGAAATTTGTTTTAGATACGTTCCAACATTAACTTATATTTATACTCATGCGGTGACCATATTACTGCATTGTGTTCTAGATGAGTTCTCACGAGAGCCCCGTACAGGGCTTTTGACGCTAAAATCTTTGTAAATTCCGATGCTTGCCGCAATAAAAAACCAAGGTTACGATATACTTTTTTACAAACATTTCTGATATGCTTACGAAAGGTCAAGTCGGCAGTAAACTGAACCCCCAAGTCTCTAACATCAGTTACGCGTCGCAACGGCACCCCTTCTATATGGTAATCGTGTTGTTGTAGACTACGTGAGTGACTGAAAGTAAGTATGGAACATTTCGATACATTAAAATTCAGTTTATTGTCATGACTCCATTTCACAACACCATCAATATCTCGCTGCAGTGTTTCATGATCGTCGTTCCACTCAACCACTCTGATTAATTTCATGTCATCAGCAAATAACAATGGCGTTGACTTAGAGACTACGCTTGGCAGGTCATTAATCATTAATATGAAAAGCAACGGCCCCAAATTACTGCCCTGGCTCACGCCTGACCAAGTAAAATATGGTTCGGAAAATCTTCCCCCACAGTCCACATACTGGCACCTATCCTGTAAATAACTCACAAGGAATTCCAAAGTATGCGGCGTGCAACCCACGTCAGTTAGCTTCCTCAGGAGGATGTCATTATCAACAGTGTCAAATACTTTTCTGTAATCAAAATAGGTGGCATCCAACTGCGAGCCAGCATCTACCGCGGTTACCAGATTTGTCATCAGATTCAATAAATTGCCTGTTGTCCCCCGCCCAGGGCGGAAGCCGTACTGTGCTTCGGACAACTAAGCGCTTACCTGAGTGTACATCGAACTGTGAATGGCCGCCTCAAACACCTTAGCTGGATTACTTAGTACCGCCACGGGTCTATAGTCGCTTGGTCCTGAACCACCTCCCCTTCGGTACTGGTACCACTCGTGTGAGATTCCAGCAATCTGGAAACGTATAGCTGTCTCAATGCAGGTATTAAATATGTATAGTAAAGGTTTAACCAAAACCATGCGACAGTCCCTGAATACAAAAGATACCGTCTGGTCCTACCGAGTACTTCGGTAGCAAACGAGTCAGAGCACACAAAATATCGGCAGATCCCAGAGGAGCTAGGTGAGTCCAAAAGTTTGGTGACGCTATCGCGCTTGCCGCCGCCACATCTAACACAGCCTCACATTGTAGACAGAGTGAAAGAATCTAGCAAACTCATTGGCGCATTCCTCATCTGGCAAAACTCTTCCGTCAATTATCAACTTAGGTTTATTCGAACTTACCTTCCTTGATCTCATGTAATTCCAAAATGCTCGGGGACCACTTTTCATTTGCGTTTGTAAGCGATCTCGATACTGGTTATGTGCACGAGATATGTCAGTTTTTATTCTCTCCTTGCACTGTGCGAACAATATACACTATGTAATTTACTAGATTTATATTTTTTATGTAATATATATGTTTACGTTTTAGATTTCTTATAATATCTGAAGTATACCAAACTGGGTAACTATACTTGCTGGGGCTAGAGGTTTTAATTCTTTTTGGTATACAAGCATCAAACACGTTATAAATGTTGTTATAAAATACATTTAACATTAAATTAGAATCTTTCAAAGAAAACATTTCAGTGAAGTCTATTTTACTCAACTTGTCATATAAATCAATTAAATTACCTTTGCGAAAATTCCATAAGTGACTAGTGTGTGGCGCGCGCTCGTGAGACGGCGCCATTGATGGGGGTGAAAAAAACGCGTGGGGAGACGACGGTGCCGACTGCGACGCGCCAATGTTAACCTAAACAGTGACGGGTGGATGGTACACACCACAGGCTCCATGCATTCGTCCGCTGCGATCACTGACACGCCACAACGCGCGCTCAACACCATGTCCAACTAACTGTCTTCCGTTACAATTAGGTATACCGTTATATTGAGTGAATTTACAAAAGGCCATGAAATAATCATTATAATTAGAAATATTTTTATTACATGAACATAAATTAAAATGTCCTAAGTTAACTAATTTATGACAATATTGGACACATAATTTTTCTAATATATTGAACAATATCATGTATTCAGACTCATCAGTTTGAGGTGTAATACACTACAGAACATACCAGTACTAATCGCTTATTCATATAAATCGTAGCACAAAGTAACTCAAACCTATGATTGTTTATATCAATATCGTCCGGCATCGACACTTGCCGCAGCTCAAAGCGCGGTGTGGATATTAAAAGTACGCCACCATGCTTACGCCCGTCTGTGCAATCACATCTTAATATTTGGTATCCAGGGAGCACAAATTCTGCATTTTGAATGCCATCATTTAACCCTGTTTCCGTGAATGCGAATAATTCCCTTGCAGATGACTGCAATTATGATGTTGATTGATTAATCTTAGTTAGAAGTCCTCTCACGTTCTGATACAAGATGTTAATATTTCTACTTGGTTCTCTGTTGTGTCGGTTTGGTTGAGCGATGAACAAACCCACTCACTAAACTCCACATTCGATGAATGCCACACAGATGTGTCGCTAAGTTTTACAAAGTCATTTTCTGTTACACCAATTTTGAAAGATGCATAGTTTCTCTCAGTTTTAGGTTTTATTTTTTCTATTATTACATCAGTGGTTGTAATGTAATCCTGAAAACTTTTTTCGCTGGTACTTTTGTCCAACCTCCATACATGAAGGTATTTCTTCCTCTCAACTGCTTTTAATGCTAAAATTGAAGTATTATCACCTCTTATAATTAGTTTCCTCCTCTTTACACTTTTAACCCCAGTCGAATTATCATGATGAACCGTGGTAATATCCGTTTTCGTTGTTTTACTAGTCACCGCCGCATAAGTCGACACTTGCAATTGTGCCTCCCTACTCTGTATGCGGTTGCTGCTAGCGACAACATCAACGCTACCGCCGTCCGTTAATGATACCGGCCTTGTGGTTGAACCATTTTTTATACCAGACGTATCAGCTGATTGTTGCAGATTATTACAAGCATTTCTCGTAGTATTTTTAAGGTTTTGCATGCTGTTTTGGTAATCCGATTTTAATGTATTTTAATGTATTAATTTCCTCCTCATAGGCTACACATTTTTTATTACTTGCCTGTAATTTCTGCCTTAGATTATTGTTCTCGACTATCAGTAAGGTAACAGAAGCCTTTATTTCCTCTAGTATTTTTGTTTCAAGTAATCTCAATTTAATTTAATGTTGTGGTGGCCTAGTGGTTAAATCACCAGCCTCTCAAGTATCAGTACGCGGGTTCGATTCCAGGTCAGGCAAGTACCAATGTAACTTTTCTAAAGTTATATGTACTTTCTAAGTATATCTTGGACACCAGTGACTGAAGGTGAAGGAAAATATCTTGACAAATCCTGGACTTTATAAATCTGAAATCGCCAACCCGCATTGAGCAAGCGTGGTGATTACGCTCAATCCTTCTCTGTATGAGAGGAGACCTGTGCCCAGCAGTGGGACGATAAAAAAGGTTGAAGATGATGCTGATGAATCTAAATTTTGTCATGATGACCCCATGAACTTGTTCCATTAGGGCCTTAACACAATCAAACTCACCCGATGTTAGGGATCGCTGTCCAGTTACCTCTGGAGACTGGCTATTGGTCTCCATTTCAGCTACATCCACGCAAGTACCCAAACACGTAAAGTTATATTACAACAGGTTTCCCATTTAAAATTGCGCTTCGTGTCTAACAGTGCACTCTTGGTGATGTTGAGGCATTTTTAATGGTAAACTGATTTACATCCTGTACACTCAATAAGGTCTCCAGCATCGACCTTTTTGCTACAAGAGGCACAATTCATCTTCCTTTGCAAAAATAATGTACCAGTTATGAATACAGCAGAGTCCGAAAGAGACAAAGTTATTGAAACTGCGCGAGAGTGAACGAGCGCGATGTACCGCTAGGTCTAATGCGCCACCCGCAATTTGCTTTTATCAAAGTTTGCTCAATCACAATTTTTAACTTTGTATTTTCACAAATAACACTGAGTTCTTATTGTTGTGAACTTTTCACTATTATATTAAGTTTTAAATACATACACTTCAGAATTATTTCTATAGAGCGATACGTACGCTACCTGCGGTGTGGTATTTTTTTTATTTTGGCGTCGATGTGCCCCATATTTGTATAAGTATTTTTATATAGTCAAACATTTCCCGTCCATGTTACTTATTATGTCAATGATTAGTCCGCAGTCGCCAAAGTGACCATCTTGCCAAACACGTGACATGCGGTGATGGAGTGACCGTTTACTGTGCAATTTTATAATTTATAAACCAAGAAACTGTAAATATTTTTACGTTTAATTCAATAAATGGCTTTATTTATTATCTTAAGTATGTGTCCTACAATACAAAGGATACGGTTTTTCCTATCCTGAGAAAGAGTTTTTTACGTTTATTAGGTTATTTGGTAAAAACGTGGCATGAGGTTATTAAGGCCCATTATAACGGTACTTGGGCCTTAATGGCCTCTTAATATTTGAGTATCGGGTTGGATTTTTTTGTGTTCCAAAGAAGTGATTATTTAAGTTTTCATAGTTGCAAAACATGTTGTGGTTGTACTAATTAAGTACCTTAATTAAGACTACTAGTTCATTGAAACTAAATTCAATGGGTCAGTGATGCCCAAATTTAATAAACAAAGGAAAATGATGAAACAATAAAAATACAACAATTCACTTTTATTTTAATCTATTTCTAGGTATATTTACTGTAAAAATAAAGCGAATTTTTATGTGGACTTTAATATACAGGTCTCCCAAAGTGATAATGCGCATAGAAATCTTCGTCACTGTTCGGCAACGGTCGTATTCCCCGAGCGTACCACTTAACCACTCTATATAGGTACATATCTTTTTCCGAACGCTCGGGGAATACGACCGTTGCCGAACAGTGACGAAGATTTCTATGCGCATTATCACTTTGGGAGACCTGTACTACCGTAGTTCAATAAAGTCTCTGAGAAGGCTCATTTAAAAGTATATTTTCTTATGCTTTTCTTTATAGTTTTACACCATTTATGTAAATAATATATTTTTGACATCATATACGGATTATGCAGAGATTTAAAGCAACATTATTTTAGGTGGGCCTTTACTGCTACCGGTACCTTACGTTGACACAAGTGATATTTGACACTTGAAGTTTTTATCTAAAATATTTAACCGGTTGAGTGTCAATACCATGCTTAGGCGAAGGTTACTATTTCATTCTAGCCTATGAGTGACGTCATTTCACGCTTTGAGATTTTAATTTTTTACTCAGAAACGACTTGACAAACAGTTATGAGAGTCACCTTATAACTAAAAGGTTCATAAATTAAAAAAAAAGAAGTGTCGGTAGATATTTTCTTTCTAAGTTGAAGTTTAAGTGTAACGAGTACTAATTAAAATTAATTAAAAGTGGCTACCAAAGGGTTACCCTTTTGTAGCCACTTATAATTAGTTCTGTCAACATAACTCGGTATAGTTTTAATTATACATATTTGCATAGTATAGATAAACTTATCATGAGTCATTGCCACCCTATCAGCTAACCAACCTCAAAACCAAATACTTATACTGGGTATTTAATGATTTTGTTACGTAACAAGTGTTTTTAGTAGATAGTTACCAACTAAATTCCTTACCAAAGAGGAGATTTTTGAGATCAAAGTAACTAGTTCGACAAAACACCAATTTCATGTGTAAGGATAGGACCAAATATCATGACGGGGTCCACGAAGACCGAATGATGTGTCCTTGGTCAGGGGGGGGTTGGTTAACAAAGACACCACGGCCCTGGCCTACAGGCAAGTCAAGGAACACGGGTGGGTTTTAGTCAGTAAAAGTCTGACACACCGTTCCTCTCCACCCAGAACGGTTTTCTCGTTGGTAGGCCATAACTACTACGCGTACTACTTCCTACAAAGCGTAGGAATTTAATAGATTGTAATGATTTCATTACGAACCCTATTAGGTCGGGGACGAACCGAACGAAACGAACGAAATAGTTTTAAGCCACAAGAAACATTAAGAAAATCAGAAATTCTAATGGTTCACATCAGTAAGTCATTAATAATTAGTTAATATTGTTTGACATAGTCATTAAATTATAATTGGACAAAGTTTCAAATATATAGGACGTACTCAGACCAGAATTAATATTTGACTTCGTTGTTCCAGTTGAATAACTTTAGAAAGTGTGTTAAATCGAGGTTATGAGCTGTTTACTAGATTGTATCCAAAATCAATTCAACAGGATTTTCGTAATCGTAATATATGTAAATCAATCGATACTCAGAAACTTAGACGTTAATAATATGAGTAACTTAAAAAATATGTTGGGGACTCAAAACTGCTTCATAGACAATAAAGGTGGTAAACAGTTTCAAGGTGGTGGTGACATAAGTGGGAGGGATTATCAGATCAAAGTGGTAAGTAAAGTGCTATGTTTTCTTAAACGATTAATATAAATTTCTAAAATATTTTGAAATATTAAGTGATTATGACTCTATGTATGATTTTCGGAATTAATTATGGATTGCGTGAACCGATTTAAATAATTTCTTTTAATTTGAAAGAAGATACGTTCAAAATAACAAAAAAAAAAAAGTATGTAAACTAAGCAATAATATATAAAATATCTACTAACAACCTGCACTGCGTCCACGTGGTAACGTGAGTTGTTGGTGTTAATGTTCCCACTACCGGCCGGGCCGTAATCGGTAGATTATCTCCGGTAGATCATCGAGCGAACCATAGTATGGCTAATAATCCATCCGTACATTGTTGACACTACTACGATCCAAATGAAGTTTCACCTAGTCTTTTATACTGCGTACATCGAAGGATTGGAACATTTAAGTATCTTCAAGGCTAGAGCATATAGGCTTTTAATAACTAGCGCTCTTTACCATCAACGATTGTATCATTGCTACCATCAGGAGAGATCGCGATTAAACACTAGGTTATAAACTCAAAAATAGTCAAAATAACTACTGATTTTTTTTTTTCATATTTTTCTAACTTGAACAGTTTTTGAGAAATTGTACAAAATAATTTTACATTTATACCGTGCGAGTTTTTATTTTATCCTAATATACATATTATTATTTTATTATTCTGAATGTATCTTCTGTCAAATAAAATATAATTATTAAAATCGGTTCTCGCAATCCAAAAATAACACTGAAGACGTAACACACATAACCCATCTAGTTCAGAAAAATTTTGGTAGCATTTTATCGCAGCGCCAGTGATGTACTCTTCATCTTAAGATTTTTCGATTGGAGTTTAACATTTTTTAACTACCAATTCCAAAAGAAAGTTATGAACAATTTTAACTACCTACTTATACTTATTATATTTCAAATTAATCGATCATGTGTTCTATTTCTAGGTGCAGGGTTATAATCGAAAAAAGGCGAAAAGATTTCGAAGCGCTTTCACCACAGAACAAGTGAACTGTTTGGAGAAGCAGTTCCAAATGTTCCATTACATCGACAATGTTAAACGGAAGGAAGTAGCAGCAGCATTGAACATTACTGAAAGGGCTGTCAAGATATGGTTCCAGAACCGACGAATGAAGGAAAAGAAAGAAAATACTAGTAACGAATTCGATGACGCGCAAACCAATGGAAAGACTTTGGATTCGACTCAAGATCAATTAAGTAATGTTATGTCATCAACTAATACACAACCGGTTTCATTACCATTATCAAATGATTTTCTTCAACCAAACTGTTACCAAAATATGGACACAAGTAATGATGAATGTAATGGATCAAGGCAAATCAATCAAGGAGATGGAATCGATAATTCTGCAGCAAATAAAACTGCACCTTTAACTCAGAATGTAGTGACTACATCCAAAGTAGTTGGTCCACCTGTGTCCACTTCTTCTGATTCGTTTATGGAAAACAATACTAATAGTTATGCAAAACCCTCTGCGGAACAGCAGGCTGACAAAAATAAATCGAAAGATATAAAGAAGAATAAAGAACCCAATGATATAGGAATCGTTGACCAGGTGTTAAAAGAAGATTTATCAAAAAGTGGAAACACTAATATTCCTACGATGATTTCTCAACAACCTCTTCCAGGGCCTGTCCCTAATATTCCGGGACTTATAGCTCTGCTGTCAACTACTTCACCGCTCTATACACCGCCTTACATATATGCCAATGGAGTTATTTTGAATCCGTTGAACGTCATGCCAGTTGTTAATTCTAATCCATCGCTTGCCACTCCTCAGAGCAATCCGTTGCTAAATGTGCCAACAGTAAAAAAAAAAAATTGTTATTGTAATGCTGAGCAAGTGAATGTGAATCAAGCTCAATACAGTTTGATGCCACAGCCACAATATCCTCAGTATGTTTTAACTGCTATGCCTTATCGAAATCCCTAAACAACTACGTAGTCCTAAAAATTGACTGTGACTATAAAGGTGCTTTTACATTACTACTATTTGGTCACTGCATTTGTTGAACAGCTGTTTTTGCATTTGTTAGACCAAATCATGACAACCTAAGCATTTTTATTGCAACCTTTGGGGTTGCAATAAAAATGTTGTAAGTTAATGTATATATCAACGTAGTGTAATTCATATAATATAAGTTGCACGCTGACTGTTGGGGCGCTCAGTGGTGGGAATCGCGGCTAGCGATACGCTAGCCACGCAATCACTGTGGAGCGGCCGAGCAGTTATGTAAGTGCGTTACTAGTCAAGCTGCCGTTTTATTTCTGTGTACTAAGGAAGTCAAAAGTTCATATAGAATTCCAAACCAAAATCGTTTGTACGTACGCGTTTAGGATGTTTAAGCTTTGCTGTTTTTTTTCAATTCTGAACAGCGCCATCTAAACGTCTCATAAAACGTTATTCCAAACCTCATAACCAAAAGTCGACCTTAGGCTCTCCATGCACTTTTGTCTTCATTAGTAATTACCAAAACCTTACAATTAGCGATTTTACCAGGATCACAGAAGTGTAAGGTATGTATGTACCAAAATTCTTAACATACACGTATATTGAATTAAGAGGTAAATCAGTGATTAATCAATTTTATTCATTGAAATATTCCGTGTAGCGTTATAAAACAGGGTATTAATATAAATTTTATACTGTAATTTTATTTTAGTTAAGTTAATTTACATAATTTGTGTGCATAGGGAACACAAAGCGAATATTTCAAAAATAAATCTAATTTTGTTACTTGATTGGTACTTACCTAAATATTCGTTATTGACCAATCGATGTATAACATAATATATACCACATATTAAAATCGTTGACAGAACAAATCTGTTAAATGTGCTAATGATTTAAAAGTCAGTGTTTTTCGAAGTAGCTATTGTTACAATACACAAACTTCATGAGAACGTATACCTTACTTACCGGTATACAGTATAAACTTAAATATCTTTTATTTTATAGATTATTTTCCACATGAGCAAAACTAGAATATAATTACAATAACTTGATAAGTGGGAGTGAAATTGATATTAAAAAATACTGTCAACAAAAACGTATTAAGGGCCTTAGTCTCATTTAGTAGCGTAAAATGGTCACTTTAGGAAGCTAATTTCTAATTAACGGCTTGGTTTTGAGATTTGAAAAAAATATATCTTGTCTATTGATTCATGTACAACATTTACTAAAGATGATTTTTTCGTAGGATTTTGCCTTTTGCCTTAAAAAAATAGTTACCAAAACGCTATTTTTGGCTAATATTCGTTATTACTTCTAAACGGCATTGATGTGTGGAAATATTTTTACACTGAAAAATTCGCGGTTAGAAGTACTACAGATATGCAAGAGCATATTTAAATCCATCAACATTTGCCAAGAAAATATCCTTATTTTGAAACATAGGTTTAGAGGTGCTCTGCGCGGGCGCGGGCGGCAGTCGTGCGTTAGCATTCAGACGGGAGGGTTGTGTCGCTTGCTGCTCTGCTCCGGCTATCGCCGACTACGCGTGGTTGTCTGTGTGAGTGCAAATATTTACGAGCGAATCGTGTCAGTGTACGTTCATAGATTAGCTCGCAAATGCGAATTGAAGATGCGTCTGGTGGCGTAAGTAGCTATCTACCTATACTCTTGTATTTATACCTACATATTACTGTATTTTTCTTTATAATTACTATTAGCTTTTGTAACCATTTTTCTTTTATAATTGAAGTTAAACAATTACGAATTGTTCCAGGAAATCTAGAAAGAAATCTTTAGACTTGAAAGGCAATAATCCGACTAACTACATCCGCTGATAATATAGAAGACTCTATTCAGGTAAGTAAACACTCGCACTTAGATTATAATTTATAGGTTTGTAAGGAGATTTAAAAATAAAAATCTTATTAGAAATTTACGTAACTTGAAAATGTGATTTTTTGTTTATGGTGATATAAACCAAAAATTAGGACTCAATTAAAGGTTTTGGTGTAAAAACAGTTTTACAAAAAGTTTTGAGTTGATAGGACTTTTAGTTTTTGCGATATTAGCAAAAATGTGTAATAAAAACTCTTACTTGGATTATTTTAAATGATTCTTCCTGTAAATATTTTATTTCTATATGTAATTGTTTAAAGTAGCCGAAGCCGATGGACGCGGGCTGGCGGGCTTGGAATGTCACAGTTATCAGTAAATTTTTTTGACGTCCTCCGTGGCGCAGCGGTCAACACGCCTGCCTGCGACGTGGAGGCCGCGGGTTCGATTCCCGGCCAAGTCATGATGGAAAACGATCTTTTCCTGATTGGCCTGGGTCTTGGATGTTTATCTATATATGTATCTATTATAAATATAGTATCGTTGAGTTAGTATCCCATAACACAAGTCTCGAACTTACTTTGGGGCTAGCTCAATCTGTGTGATTTGTCCGTATATATACAGTATGTTAAGAAAACCCTGTCCGACCCGTAAGGATAATAAAGGTTAAGTAAACACATGACCAAATATGATATAAAATTTTACGTAATCATCATAGTACCAATACAAATGAATTTTGAAATAACTTCCCCGAAATTTGGTAATTTTTAAAAAAGTGACAACACCGGTATTATTATGAGCAAATAGCGACAGCGATGCGACCACGTGCCGCGTGCCCTGCCGCCCGCCGCCCGCGGAAGGGTGCTTAACGCATATTTATTAAGTTACCTCTTTTTGCGAAATAATATTTATTTTTTTAGGGTGATTTTTTTTTTAAGTTAGCCTGGTTTTGTATGCATTAGTAGAATCAGTTATCGATACCTAACAACACCTTCACGGGTCGGACAGGGTTTTCTTAACATACTGTAGGATAAATAAATAAATAATAAATAATATTAATTAATAATAAATGATATTGTAATAACATTTTTCGACTTACAGAAAAGAAGAGAAAGAAACCAATCGACAGAACTTAAAAGTTTAATTTGCTTTTTAGGTCGAACACTAACGCAGTTGATTCTAGGTCAGACATCCATACAGAATGTCGTCAAGAAAATGATAATATTATATATCTCTATGTGCACAAAAAAACGACGCAAGTTCCATCATCATCGTTCAGGTAAAATTATGCCTGCATGTCCTACAACCTATATTTTTAGTTTACAAATATATCATATACCTGTAAAATTATTTTTTTGTTAATTCTTAATTAATTTTTCTTGATAAATTCTTAATTCCTTGACATAAATCTCTAACAGTGTTGCAAGGGTTAATTAAAATGTATGTTATATCTTTTTTTAGCTCAAAATATCACCAAAACCTCAACAAATCTCAAGCTTGTTTCATCGAAGGGCGACGCATAATTAATATTGCTTACTTTTATTCAGAACTAAAGAAAATTGCTAAGCACGGAGAATTATAGACTGTGGTTTAGGATCTGTGGATATTGTTGGAGAACGACAAGTGGGACTACATTCCCTATTTATTTTTAAATGCCGTATGTGTATGGAAACATTTTGCACATCCTACAGAAATCAATATCAGCTGTGCAGTTGTAGGAACAATAGAAATAGACTGTGGCCATTCTCAACTGCAAGAAATTTCTGCAGCTTTAGATATGCCTATAATCTCGCATGTTATTTATTGGATCGAAGAATTAAAATTTACAGATTTTAAAATAACTCGTGTTTTATTTGAAACCTCATTACGACGAAGTACATTCAATCCGACGTCACTGACACAGTATAAATAGGGTACTATCTCTTTATGGAAAACGGCCGAAACTACGCGCTTTGTAATCTCAAGGCATCTATATAAAGCACGGTTAGCGCAGCGGTTAAGCTATTGACTGCTGCGCTGCTTGTCGCGGGTTCAATTCCCGCGCGGAACAAATATTCAGAACATGTCCTACAAGTAGTTGTTCCGGGTCTGGCTGTTTGTGTCTGTGAATTTATATGTTTAAAAATGCACCCACGATAAAAGTAATTTCTAGTGTGGTTCAACGTTTTTTTTTTTAATAAAAATATCACAAAGTGCCTAGTGCGCGTTTGGTTTACGTTAACGCGATGAACTCGTTTATGTTATTCGCATTAGTAATTAATTCAAGGACACTGCAAAGACATGATACTCATATACTGAAAAGTAGTGAAAAAAAAATTCAAATATGTTGAATCGGTAGATATTACCATCTACCATTATTTTTTATATGAATGTTATGATATATTATAATGTGTGGGTACTTGTTTTACAAATGTCTGTCAGTCTGCGATCGGCCATTAAACTGTGTAACGAGCACTCCTTGATTTTATTTAAACATTGATCAAGAATACTAAAAATATATTATAGTACGATATTACCATTTATTAATGCAAAATATACATTTATCGTCTTGCATCCATACCCCCGTCTGAAATCGTAGGCACAAATCGCGACCTACACGCGGCTTGTCTGCATCTCTGGATATTCTTTGATTGTCGTTTTAGTTTAGCGCGCCACCGCGCGCATTTTACGAATTCGGGAGTACGGCGTTTAGCTCCGCCCACATGCACAAGGTCATTGAGGCTACTATACCCGTTAATTAGGGGTAGTTAAGGCAACCAAACGCTACCTAAAAGATATGTTATTGATAAAACCAACATGTAAGTGAGACACTCAAAAAGTTTTGCGTTAATAAGAATAATGTTCTATAGGTACAACCTGCTCCAGAGAACTCTCACCCCCTAAAACCGATATCTTTTGATAAGTGTTACGAGGATGTTATGTGCGCGCCATCTCTGTGACATCAATGAAGTTATCATTCATATCGGTGTCGATTACACAAGGGAACAAAATTTAACTTTTTTTTTGTTGCATGGCATTTCATGCCTGTTGTTTATTAATTTGGGGTCGCTGATTTTAAATCTACCCTTATTTTTTCTCTAACAGCTTTTGTTCTTGATATACAGCGGTCAGACGTATTTTTTACTAGTTACACTTTAAATACAAATCAATCTTGCTATTCACTAAAAAAAATTTTTTTTTAACAATGTCAACGACGATTGTAAAATTGTAAAAACGATCCCAACTGTTTTTGTAACATCTGTGGTGAATATACATTTAAATATTGTAGACTAAGTGTGTCAGAGTTCATAAAACAAGTGTATTTTTATTACTTTGGATTCCCTTTGGACACCCGTGACAAATACTGGGTCCCTCATATGGTTTGTAAAACATGTGTGGAGACTTTGAGATTATGGAATAAGAAAAGACCCTGAGTGAAGAACAAGGGGAACGGTTCCATCAAGACATTCGAACTACATATAGAGAAACTTTACCAGGGTCACTGGAATGCTCTTATGATGGCGGACTATTGTTAGAGCATTAAAAACAGCCCTTGTGAACCATCCCAAGCCAGAAAATCATACAAAAGATTTTTTTTTAATAAGTAGTTTGCTTTTCTAGTGATTTTTTATAATAAAAAATATTTTTTTCTTTATAAACGCGTTTTATTGTAACTCAAAAATGAAAGCTGATACAAACAATCTGAGTTCAAATCTGAAATCAGCACCCCGAAAATGCATAATACTGGGCAAAATGTTTCATGCAACAAAAATGCTGTTCCCTTGTGTTATTTATAAAATAGATAATGAAGAAGATTGAGGGTAAGCTTATAATTTTATTGAGTAAAACATGACATTGCAAAATAGAAAGTGAAGGTTACCGACTCCGTTACCTGACTTGCTTAACCCCACAAGCTAAGTTTCTAGTTAAGTTTTTTAAAGTTACTTGTTTTTCGTAAAGTTTTGAAAAATCTCGAGAGATGTAAGTTTTTGTTCTGTTTGACTCAAACGTGGATAGCATGTTGGAGCATCCCTTGAGATATCATCAAAACTAAATTATCAGTTTTATCAGTACATAAATAAATATTTATTTATGTAAATTGTTAAACCCTCGGGCTTCGTGAGGGTTTAGGGGTGATGGTGCTCGCTCACGTTGCGAGCTGGTAGAAAGAACTGCTGCTGATGATGTAGGTCATGCGAATCCTCGGGCTTAGTGAGGGTCACATGACACTACGGGTCCCTACGTCTCAAGTTCTGATATCAAAAATGAAACATAGGTTTACTAAATCCAATGTTTATTCTACCATCCCTGAATACATAAAACGTACTCGACTTAGATTCTAAGAACTCAAATGCTCTGTACCTACTGGACAAAAAGTCTTTGAATTGCTCAAACGTTGGTAGCAGAGACGAATCATTGTTTGAAGTTACCCTTAACTCCCATTCCCTGCGACTATCTGGATCCAACTTAAGTGTTAGGATATGAATGATTAATATATCTTTAATTGCTGTGTCATTCAAATCCAGATTGATAAGCGCATTTAAACAATCAGATGTGGTATCCATTAGATCCTTTAAGCCACTAGCTAATTGATTGGTTATGTTTCTTTGACTGAATAAAATATATTAATATAATAACATATTAATTTATACCATAAGAATATTAAATAATACAAGGGATGGATGATTTATTAACATAACGATAAATTTCATCACTCTGTTAGGCAACTGAATGGCGCAGCGGTACCTATTACAGTTTGGCTTGTGAGTATAAGGAATCAGGTTCGATTCTTTCTTACGCTGATAAATTTGATTAAATCTTAAAATTCTATTGTAAGTTTTGAGAAATTTCTAAAAAAAAATATGTTTGTGGAATAAGTTTGGAAGTTTAAAAAAATCTATAGGTAGGATGCACGAAGTAAATACCAACATGCGATGGATCCTAACTATCGCTATTTTTGTTTCTAGTTACAATATCTTAGCAGTATTATTGATGTCTCA
The DNA here is from genome assembly GCA_037179545.1 of Sesamia inferens. NCBI lineage: Eukaryota > Metazoa > Arthropoda > Insecta > Lepidoptera > Noctuidae > Sesamia > Sesamia inferens. The sequence goes on from CM073930.1 coordinate 12,875,611, forward strand.
GAGATAGCGCGCACGTTAACAACGTCGTAACACTAGCGGCGGGAGAGATTTCTCAGGAGCTGTTATCCAAATATTTTTAATATATCTTTTCAAAGTACTCTCCACCAGCCTCTATACAAAGTTTCATGCGTCTGAACCAGTTTTCGAAACACTTTTTCCAGTTCGCCCCAGATACCTCGTTTACAGCCTGCTCAAACGCTAACAGTGCATCATCCGGCGAAGAAAATTGTATCCCTTTGAGCTGATCTTTTATTTTTGGGGATAAAAAGTAGTTACACGGTGCTAGGACAGATGAACCAGGAGTTTGACCCGTGTACTCTCTAGGAAGTCTCTCGTTTTGATTGCGGTGTGAGCGTGCGCATTGTCGTTGTGAAGCAGTAACCCGCCGAGCCCTCTGTTTGGTCGCTTGTTGGTCACAACAGAGAATACTTCTATCAAGCATTTGGTAGTACAACATTCAGCATTAATTCTTCTATGGTTTCGTAAAGGGATTGGATACCAAGTAGCCGCTCAAACTGAAAAAGTTCGCGACCAAAATCTTTCTTACCTTACCTTTTTGAAACACCCAAACCGTCGACTAGACTTCGTTTCTAGATCGTAGTGATAAATCCAAGATTCGTCACCTGTAACGATGTCGTAAACACGCCGAGACAAGCTTGCTTCAAATTTGTCTATCATATCATGGCACCATTAAATCCGTGGCTGCTTCTGAGCATCGCTGAGATTGTGTGACCCCCAGCGTGAAATTATCCTCCGCAGCCGAAGGTGTACATATAGAATGTCGTGAAGGCTTCCTGATCCAATCTGCAGTTTATACTGACTTTCGTAATTCATCAATTGTCTTGTATCAAACTTTTCACTGCTAGCACGTTTTCTTCTGTAACAGCCGGCAAAGGGCGGCCATTTCTTTCTTCATCCCCCAAAGTTAGTAGACCGATACACAGTTGTCTCAGCAGGGCCTTCATCCATGAATGCTATGTGAAGTCTACGGTACGATTCGTCTGGTTTCAGGCGACATTTGAAATCGTAAAAAATCATAGTGCGAAAATTTCGAAAGTTTCGACGCAAATCCATTTTTCAACGAGACACGACAATTTTAATTAACTCGCAAAAAATGTGGAGGGAAGTTTTGAATTTGAAACGTACTTATTATTAGTTATAAATAATCATATTTTTAAAATAAATTATAACTGGCCAGTTTTTCATACATAAAAACTTTTTGTCGCAACACTTTCTGAGTGATCTGGTATAGGACGACAAAAATGTCGATTCATGGAGATCTACAGTATGTTAAGAAAACCCTGTCCGACCCATAAGGATAATAAAGGTTAGGTAAACACATGACCAAATATAATATAAAATTTTACGTAATCATCATAGTACCAATACAAATGAATTTTGAAATAATCTTTTTTTCCCGCGAATTAATTCCAACTTCCCCGAAATTTGGTAATTTTTAAAAAAGTGACAACACCGGTTTTATTATGAGCGAATAGCGATGCGACCACGTGTCGGTCTTCACGTCACGTCACGTGACGCCCGCCGCCCGCGGAATGGTGCTTACGCACATTTATTAAGTTACCTCTTTTTGCGAAATAATATTTATTATTTTTGGGGATTTTTTTTTTAAGTTTAGCCCGGTTTTGTATCCATTAGTAGAATCAGTTATCGATACCTAATAACACCTTCACGGGTCGGACAGGGTTTTCTTAACATACTGTATAGGTAGTTCGATGAAAATTGGGATGGTGCCAAAAAAAAAGGATACTAAACCTTTGTTACTTTTTGTTTTCAAAGATAACCATGTCCTTTTAATTTATGATAAATGTGTATGGACACATTGCCCGTAGGATCGATGCCCGATAGGGCCGACGGGTTCTCGAGTGGCGACCACACACCGAAAGACGTAGCGTGGGTCCGTAGGCCCCCGACAAGGTGGACCGACGACCTGGTGAAGGTCACGGGAAACCGCTGGATGCGGTGTGATGTATTTTGGCGTGGTAGCTGGCATATGGTAAATTAATTTCATTGTTTTTCTATTTTCTTGTGTTCATCACTATACATAGTATTGTATAAAGTCATGTGTTTTTTTAAATCAACAGATAGCTGTGCTGCTGGGGAGTTTCTTCCGCCACGATGGCTGGACGTTTTGGGGACTGTCTTATGTAATATTGACGTTCGAAAAGTGCTGATTCTCAGCCTAATTTGAATAAATGACTTTTGATTTTGATACACGCAAAAAAATTGTAAATGTATAAAGTACTGTTTAGTGTTCTATAGATTATTTTATGATTGTAATAGTATTCAGATTAAGCTTTAATCCTATTTTCTTTAATAAAATGAATAATTAAGCTATAACCACTCCAATGATAACAGGGTGTATCTGATATCGACGCACAAACGAGTACCATAGATCCAGTACTTGATTCTGAACCCGTAGTGGTGGAATTTTAAAAATAATATGCTGTTTATTTTCATTTTAGACCGTTAATAATTGTTATACTTTTATAACCCAATAAGATTTTAAAGAACAAAATAATTAATATGATAATTCCAAAAAAAAAAAAAAAAACGTAATGCGAACAATACTAGAAAAACTATCCTATCAACTGATTTAATAGAATTCGCATCAGGGATCAACGTCATACCTACAAACACAAAGGCCGAGCCGACACTATTTTTTAAGCACTGTTATTTCTGTAACCGCTCATTAACGATATATAAATGACTATCATAATTTTTTTTAGCATGCGGTGTAGCCTTTTCGTGAAGTTTGTGTTACGATTTCAGACACAACCTGTATAATATAGTAATTATCACATCTAAAAACCAAGAATGATTTTTATAATTTTCACCATAAACATATTATAAGTTTGTCAGGGATTACTTTTATATAAAATATTACAATGCTGCCATATCAACGTTTGTTTCATTTATTAGTATAACTATATCTACACCCAATAATATATAACTTTATAATATATTGCATTATAATATGTTTATTGTTTGTTATTATATTACATCTATGGTAAACTAAAACATATAATAAACCTTTTTTGGTATAAATATTCAATAAATGTTCCTATTCGTTTAAATATTATTTGCAAAAATTTTTACTTTAAAATACAAATCAATTATCATAATTTTAAATTATATGAAACAACAAAAAGATTTGCCATTATTAAGGATGGCACCCACATTCGCACCCTTATGATAGGGCAATGGTAACGAAACGAAATTTTGCATTACTTTAAAGAAGGACGAAGACTGCGATAAAAAAATAATGCGTTAGTGTGCGTGACCGGTTTAGCGCAGGCGACAGTAGTCTTTAAGGTGGAAGGGGACTTCTGACTTCTGACTGTACAATAGGGATATTTCCTGGGTAAAAAAAATAATTCATTCTATTTAGTCCGTCATTCTAAAAAGTGTAGCGTGCAGTGACGTCACACGAATGTTCAACGCACTGTGTCGTCTTAATTTTTTGTTTATATGCAAAAAGAGAAAAATACGTGTTTAGTATTTTTTGGGAATCTAACTGACGGACTAATTCGTTTTTTAGTCAACTACCTTATTATAGCACCCCTCATTCTGTGACCGGTAAATCTCCAGCTGAACTTTTTCAGGCGTAAATTTTGGGATAAACTTCCTTCTGTGTTAGATATCGAATTCGCAGAAGTAGATCTCTACACAAAGGACAGAGATGTGGAAATGAAAAACAAAGGGCAAAGATTATGCAGACAGAAAAAGACAAGCTAATGAATCAAACATCGAAGTCACGCACACACGGTGAAGGAAAATAATTTGACTACACTCGTACGTTGACTACATTTAATAAAGCGCCACATACAGTACTCAACAAGAAAGATAATTACTTTAAAGTAGTGAATGACGAACATGGGAAACGACTTCGTAGGGATATTGAAGAACCTTAATAGAAGGTTGAAGGCAAATGGGAAGTATGACGAATTAAATATTTGGAGAACGACAATGATGACTATGAAGATTTCAGTGAAAGAGAATAACTGATTAATTTAGACTGATTTTGATCTTTGTTATTTTTAATTGTTACTTATTTTTTTATAAAATTATAAACTAGCGCTCGACCGCAATCAGGCGCGTGCGCTCCATAGAGGCATAAAATCACTGCATACCCTAACAATTTTCTAATTCGGAACACCCGAATCGTATTATAATATAATTTATCTACTCTCATATCAAAAAATTAAAAATATAAAACTAAAAAGGAGTTTATATTGACGTACTTTACCCATAGTATATCGAAAGGAAATTAAAAAATTAAATTATAACATTATTTCTCTAACAAAATAATGTTATGATAAAATTTTTCTTCATTACCGTACAGATTACAAACCATAGATAGCACTATTTAATTTTTTTATCTGTGGCTGCGCGCGCTTTGGCGCGTGCGCTTTGATGCAGGGTGCAGAATTTTGGCGCCAAATACGTTACTTTGCATTGCGAGTCGTTGTTGTGTTTCGCTGGACACATGGTTATTATTGTTTCTTAAAATGTATGAGATTAGATAAAGTAATGTATGAAACTGTACATAATTAGGTATTACACACTCGTGCATAATATCCCTCATTACGTAACAATTTCATAAACTACTATTTTGTACTACAATACATTCTGTTAAAACACTACACTAAAACAGTAATACTGCCATCTTTTGGGGCTAGCGGAAACTAGCTAACACACATTGCAAATGCACGTGTATGCGTCACCAGCGCTACGGAGCGGAGAGCGACGTAGGCACGAACTAAATTTGCTTATTTTTTAGCGAGAATGGTCGTGTATCTGAATAAAATTATTTGATGGTGTGCGTAAATTTCTCAAGTGTGGCCGCAGAATTTCATTCAGTTTTAAGGCCGGAAAGGCAGTGCCTATTTGACAAACCGACCAAGTTTAGAGGCTATGACAAATAGTATAATTGTTTTTCGTTAATATACCTATTTATTTTACCAGCTTTGCAATGTTAAATTACTTCATTTTTTGTTGTGATTTGTGATGTTTGTTTTCGTTTTAAGTACAAATTAATTGAATTAAACTTTAATACGTATTTCTTTCTAAAATATGCAAAATTATACCTGTGAGATTTGTTGGTTTTGTTGTTTTTCAACGTAAAGTTTTGAGCAAAAATATAAATTAAAGAGCGTTGTGTTCGCAATTTGGATGTAATTCAAGAAAAGGTAAAAAATATCACACGTTGTTTTAATAAAAAGTATTATAATAATTAAAACTGGTTAGCAGGCTGTGTACACAAATTATTTTGTTTCCCGTATATATTATTTTCAAAACATGATAGTAAAAATGTTTGGGGTTATGGATATTCATATAAATACGATTCGTCGGAAAAACATTTAGATTCTTATTTAAAGTACCAAATTTTTGGAAAAGGTAGAATAGATGACGTGGTCACGACGAATCGCTTAATAAACGAAAAATACGGTCCACGCTCAACCGATGGGCACGCGGGGCGTTGACGTCCGTCAGCTGTAGCCACGATGCAACAATGGCTAAATGTATTTATGAAAAAATATAACATACATAGTGTAAAAAGATTAGAATCGATTCAGTTGCTTATTCTGAACAAACTATATTTAGGTTTCGTATAAAGAAAAAATAACGTTGTATAAGTACAGAGATTTGGGTAGTTTATGTATGCGTACACTTTTTTTAAAGTTATATGTACTTTCTAAGTATATCTTGGACACCAATGACTGTAGGTGAAGGAAAACATCTTGAGGAAACCTGAACTTTAAGTCTGAAATCGCCAACCCGCATTGAGCAAGCGTGGTGATTACGCTCAATCCTTCTCTGTATGAGAGGAGACCTGTGCCCAGCAGTGGGACGATAAAAAGGTTGATAATGATGATGATGATCTATGCATACCCTCAACAAAATCTCTGTGCACGCCCCTGACAGCAATTCCATCTAATGGTAAACAGTGACGCAATCGTTGATGGTGAAGCGCACTAGTTTATTAAGAGCCTGTTCACTCTAGCCTTGAAGACACTCAAATTGTAGTAAGACGGAAACACCGCCGCTTTCAAATTGTTCCATTCCCTCGATGTACGCGGTATAAAGGAGGAGCCGAAACGCTTCGTCCGGATCGTAGTGGTTTTAATAACGTAAGGGTAGAAACTCATCGTACGACGGGTCGTCCGATGGTGGAACGGACATGGGGGAATTAAATCATGCAATTCCCTCGCACACTCCCCAAAATGCATCCTATAGAACACCGAAAGGCTGGCTACTCTATGCCTGTGCTTCTAGGCTTTGGAGACCGTCTCGAGTTAAATTAGGGTCACCAATCAGCCTCTTCGCCCGCCTCTCCGCCGAATCCAAAGTGGTCAGGTGACACTTAGCAGCACCAGCCCAAATGTGTCTGCAGTACTCCACACACGAACGGACCTGTGCTTTGTACATTTGCTGGCGAGACAAGAAGCCGAGCAGTTAAGTGCGTTACAAGTTACAAATCAAGTTGTTGTTTTTTTCTTTTTTTTTTCCTAAGTTGTTCTTCTTTGTGGTTCTGTAACGACTGATATTAAATAAGTTATATTATTAAAGAAACCAAAGAGTATTGTTGATGTTTTATTTGAAGATTTCACAGTAAGATATATATTTATATAATTGTAACCTTAATAATATACCTACCACAATTAAACAAAACGTTACAATTAAAGACACTCTTAATATAATTTCAAGTTGCATGTTTTATATATAGAAAAATATCAGGACATAGAAAACATACCTGTCTATAAAGATAGGTACTGAGTATTAGTATCGTTTTCTATGTAATAAATAATAGAACTTATAAAACATAATAATAGTAAGTGTAATTATGTATGTAGTATAGTTACTTACCATTAGTATGTATAGGTATGTCCTACACAAAAGTAATAAACTTAGTTATACAAATAAATTAAATAAAGAAATTTTATATATAAAACTTATAATTAATAATGAAAAAAGAATAATATATTAATTTTATTTGCTAATAAAATATTAATATCCAAAGCAAGCCACCTTGCTAAAAATAGCTTTTGTTAAGAAAGTATCTACGTATCATAAAGTTTTGATAAAATTAATAAAGAATAATAAATTTATTGTATTTACATTTCATTATATGAAAGATTTCATCGAAGCAAGTCACCTTGCTTAAAATAACTTAAGTCTAGAAAGTAACTACTTACCGCTATCTATCTAATGCACTATCCCGCCTTTATCTAATGCAATTTTGAAAATATTAATTTTTTTTTAAATATCGCTACATCATAGAATATTATAAACAGATAGTATAACATCAAAAAAAAAACTTACTTAAAATAACTCAAGTCAAGAATGTAACTCAAGTCAAGACTTATGTATCTAATGCACTTAAGAAAAAAAATTGCTATTTGTTTTTTCTTAAGCAGTTCTTATTTGGTGTGCTGTCACAACTGATATTAAATAAGTTATGTAGAATATTATATTAATTGTATTTAGTAATAAAATAATATTATTCAAGCAAGTCCTCTTGCTAAAAATAGCTTATGTCAAATAAAGTTTTGATAAAATAACTTTAAATTTATAAAGAATAATATATTAATTTTATTTATATTTATATTATAATATTAGGATTTTATTGAAGCAAGTTGCTAATAAAATATTAATATCCAAAGCAAGTCACCTTGCTAAAAATAGCTTTTGTTAAAAAAGTATCTACGTATCAAAAAAGTTTTTATAAAATTAATAAAGAATAATAAATTCATTGTATTTACATTTCATTATATGAAAGATTTTATCGAAGCAAGTCACCTTGCTTAAAATAACTTAAGTCTAGAAAGTAACTACTTACCGCTATCTATCTAATGCACTATCCCGCCTTTATCTAATGCAATTTTGAAAATATTAAATTTTTTTTAAATATCGCTACATCATAGAATATTTTAAACAGATAGTATAATATACTCAAGTCAAGAAAGTAACTACTTATGTATCTAATGCACTTAAGAAAAAAAATTGCTATTTGTTTTTTCTTAAGCAGTTCTTCTTTGGTGTGCTGTCACGATTGATATTAAATAAGTTTTGTAGAATATTCTATTAATTGTATTTAGTAATAAAATAATATTATTCAAGCAAGTCATCTTGCTAAAAATAGCTTATGTCAAAAAAGTATATACCTATCATAAAGTTTTGATAAAATAACTTTAAATTTATAAAGAATAATATATTAATTTTATTTATATTTACATTATAATATTAGGATTTTATTGAAGCAAGTTACCTTGCATAAAATAACTTAATTCTAGGAAGTAACTACTTACGTATCTAATGTAATTTCGTAAATATTACACTTTTTTTAAATATCGCTACATCATAGAATATTTTTAACATATACCCCCTTATTCATAAACGTTGTTGATAGTTAACTAGTGATTAGCGATTATTTAGTCATACAGGTTTGACATTTGCATGCCACTTTATTTTAATCATCGTTTATAAATAAACCCCATAAACACTATGACGTTTATTCATAAACATGATTAGAGTTAAGTGACGTGCAAACGTCAAAAATGTGTAGTTAAAAAATCGCTAATCACAAGTTAACTTTAGCAAGAGTTATGAATAAGGGGGATTGTATTAAAACTATAAATTAACTAGCTATTAAACAACAAATTCTACCTATGACGGTAGAAAAAATATAAACTATTAACTTATCGTTAAAAATTAAAATAGCTGAAAATGTATCAATAGTAAATAATAAATAATATAAATCAATACCTACATTAACTGACCGTTAAAGAATCAAAACCAATTAACACATAATTTACCAATAAATTAAAAAGTAAAGAAAAAAATCAAACTGTAACATTAAGTACATAGAATAAAAATGAATACATTTATAAATAGGTACATTGAAATACATAGATATTATTACAATCTGAAGTATTCATCTCACATACAAAACCCTCTCAGTGACTCCTTGATAGATATTTACATATCATTTTTAATGACTTGTAAACTGTCTTTATGATCTCGAGTAGCTTTATAAAGAGTGCATCAAAATTGACAAACAATGAATAGAATAATAATTTAATTGGTTTTGGTCACATAACGGCCATACATATACTTAAACTATATTTTTTTTAGTTGTCATTTCAAATAAAACCTAATCTTACGGTATACGGATTTTAGTTCTCTCTCCACCACCACCGACCATAGCCATCACCAACCGAATAGTTAACATTAGGGATAATATTCATTAGGATAAACATTGTTATCGTTTATAAAATATGTAGCGAAATCAGGTGGGGTCACAGTTCTATAGCTAGACTGGACTGGACTAGTATTATAGCAAGTGGGTGTGGCAATGCCCCTCAATGGAATGAAAGCCTTTGTCCGGTAGTGGACATCTATAGACTGGTAAGAAGAAGATGACGAAGTGGGTAATTGGTAGGAATTGTCGGTGTAATGAGAAAACTTAACAATCTGATTGGCGGTAGTTACCCCTGATGACGTAGAATCAGGTGAAGGTGGAGATTCAATACTAATAGATGAAATCTTCTCTCTCCTTCTTCTGTTTTGGAACCAAACTTTGATACGATTATGGCTGATGTTCAAAGTCTTGGTGAGCTGAGCAAGTGTCTCTGGATAAGGGAACCTCTGGCGGGAGTACGCCATTTCTAAAGCTCTCAGTTGGTCGGTTGAAAAGATTGTCCGCGTCCGTTTTTCCTTATTATTAATTGTGCTGGTTATTTCTGAAATTATAAAATGTAATAAATAATATGTCAGAAATAGGTAATATTTCAATTTCTTTAGTGATAATTTCTTAATGTCTGTAGGTATGTCATAACTTTATTAGGATTATTAGGTAAAACACATATTTAGATATCCTAATCATTTATTATTTACAATATTCTAATGCCACTTTATGAGTATTATTAGATACCTATAGTTTTACTAAAGAGCTTGGATCCTAAAATAAATAGAACCATTTCATCTTCAATTAGATTAAACAACTTATCATGATATTTATAACGTACGTAGGTAACTTAAAAAACTACAAACCTGTGTTCTGTACTACATTCTCCGGCCACACGGCTATAAACGGCTTATTTTCCCAATAATTAACCTACAATTAAAAACAACGCTGTTTATCTATACTAAATGAACAATAAAAAAATATTTATCTAGCATATACAAGACTGCGGACTGACCACATTTTTTCACACAGAAAAAACTGCGAGGAATTTTCATTGAATTAAGTATTAAATCAACAAATGTTTACATACCTCATTATTATTCCTCAAAGGAGCCAACGGTTTGAACCAAACGTTTGACATGGTAATTTTAATAAATATAACGAATGATCGAAAATGACCGTGTATACAGCAAGCAATTATTTCTTTTTATGTTCTGGATTTTAGTTGTGGGGTTGTCATGATTTTTATGATACGGTAGCTTTTCCCATATACCCTCAAGTTATGAGTAAGGGTAATCGTCATTCAGCATACGGCCCGTTGTATTGTAAAGCAGTTCTAGCCAATCAGAACTCTTTTGCTAGTGACGTAATCCAAAATATATATTTTTGATTGGTTAAATTCAAGTCACCACACAACACGACACAGTAATGTAGCTGTGGTTAAATTATTCAAAACGTAACCATCGTAATATCAAGCTTATGGCTATTTGAAGATTTTAGGTTCAAGTATCTATTAACAAAATTATGTTTATGTTCAATAGGTGTACCTATGCCGACTCGATATATATTCGTCTATAAAATTTTTGTAACGTTCCATTCTACGGTAACGTACCAGTATTTCCCATTTTATTTTGAACTGTTTTCGTTATAATCTGTTTCTATATTACAATCGAAATTCTTGTTCATATACCAGTCTAGTTAGGAGTTTAATATTGTAATAATTTTTTTTAAACTTTGCCATACAACATCATCTACGCATACACGATACACGAGTAATGGCCTAGTCACTAGGTCATTACTCGTGTATTGTGGATGCGTAAGTGTAAGTAATGCACTAGGCCCTAGTGCATTACTCCTGTATCGAGGATGAGTTTTGAAACATTAAAACTCACATACACAAAAAATAACAAAAAATGGAACAACAACTCAAAAAAAGAAATCAAAATGAAATTTAATATTTGCTCCGAGCGGGGATCGATAGCTCAACCACTGCGCCAAATTGATATGTAGTTTGCACACCTGCTGGCATAATAATGTAATGGTGGGAAAGTCTGACAACCAGTCTTATCGAGTGGTATAGCGGTACCCAAAAGCTGGGTAGTATAGGTCGGATGGGGATGCGGGCTTGCGGGCGGTGGCAGTGCAGAAGAGGTTATTATACAGGCTGTATCTGACATCGTAACGCAAACTTTGCGAAAAGGCTAGACCACATGCCACTAATAAAATTTTGATAATCATTTATGTCGTTAATGAACGGTTACAGAATTCACAGTGTTTAAAAAAAAGTGTCGGCTCGGCTTTTGGACGTTGCAAGCGTGCCGCCGTACGGATTTGTAGATATGACGTTGATCCCTGATGTGAACTCTATTAAATCAGCTGATAAGATAGTTTTTCGAGTAATGTTCACATTGCGCTTTTTTGTATAATTAGCGAAATAATTAATTTTTACTATAAAATCTTATTGGGTTATAAAAGTATTAGGAATTATGAACGGTCTAAAGCAATAAAACTGCATTTTTTTTTTTTATCATGAAAAAGCCGACGAAAAATTCCACCACTGGGGGGTTCAGAATAATTTACAGATCCATGGTATTCGTTTGTGCGTCGATGTCAGATACACTCTTTATGATTTCCCATGAAGAACAAAAAAAAATATCGGATGAGGACTTGCTTCAATGGTTAGACTGGAAGCTGACCCCAACAGAGTTGGGAAAAGGCTGGGCAGACGTTGATTAAAACAGTATTTGCTGGTATCACGTTGAGCGTTCGCTTGTTGAAGCCGTAAATGTTGATAGCGTATACACAGCTTAAGGCATTAATTCTTGCAGGAATGATGCTGTTCTGATTATCTTCCACCACACCAGGGCCTGTAGCCAATGTAACATCGTTATTGGTTGGTTTGGTATTCGATTTTGTTTCGTTCTAAACCGATGTTACATTGGCTAGGGCCCCAGGAGTCATTACTCATCCACAATCAGCTCACAGACCTCAATTTTAATGCTAAGTTTCGACGACTTGGTGACATCTCAGCATCGGGAACTGTAACCACCCTGAATGATACTTTACGTTTCTACTTATTTAGGTACATTTCCATTTCAACGATATTTTTTTTTTGGTTTGCTTTGCTGGTATTTTGGCGTGGTATCTGGTATATGGTAAATAATTTCATTGTTGTTGTACTTTCTTGTGTTCATCACTATACATAGTCATGTGTTTCTTTTAATGAACAGACAGCTGTGTTGCTGGGGAGTTTGTTCTACTACTTCTTCTTCTCAGAGAAAGCACTAGGAAGTATGGGCGAAGTGTGGTGATGGATGGGTATTTTTTTGGGACTGTCTTATGTAATATTGACGTTCAAAAAGTGCTGATTTTCAGCCTAATTCGAATAAATGACTTCTGATTTGATAATACTTTTTCCTTCTAAACACAATACTTTTTAAAACAACTAACAGTTTTTTTTAGAATCGGTTCATGCAACCCAATTTAATCAGTGAAACAACATGCATAACCTATCTAATTTATATAAATTAGTAACCCAATTCCCCAACAGATGGCGCTTGTACTTTGGGCTACTTCGCGCCATTAAAATTTGTTCGACTACCAGGTAGTAGCTAAAGACGCTTTCTTTAGATATCACCTTCCTTTGTACACTTTTCTAGGATTCCGTACTTACTATGTCAACTTAATGTTAAATAGGCTATGCTTTTAAATCTTAAGTGTGGTCACTTAGTGTGATGAACGGGAAATTATGGAATCCTACACTTAGCGTAGCCCGACATACTCGGTTGGTTTTTAAACTTATGGTTCAAAGTTAGAGAGGGGAAAACTCCCCTTTTAAATTATGGTTCGATTATTTCCAAAAAATATTAACACTATCAAAAATATTGTGAGTATAAACCCAAACCAGTTTCAGATACCGTACCAACCATATATTACGCGTTAGGGTTGAAATTAAAAAAAAACATTCCCCACTTTACGTGTAGGGGGTACCCTAACGTACGGAGGACGGGTCTGAGCAGTTCTGTTGTGATGGGTGTCTGGTACGATGTGCCAAATGTTGTTGTGTCGGGAATTTGTCGCCAGAGGGTCTCCAGATAGATCTCCCTCTGGCGCAGCATCGTTAGTCGTGTTGTTGGATTTAACGTTGCATTACTTTGCTCAACTGCCATCTTCCTTCCCATTCACGCAGTTTTGCAAGTGAATATGCTTAATAAATTAGCGCACTTATACCATCAACGATTGCATCACTGCTTACCAACAGGCGAGATTGCGGTCAAGCTCTAATTTATAATTATTAAAAATAAAAAACAGTAAATAGTTGAATTAACAATTTTAAAACTTAATTAAACACCGCTTTAGCACGTGTCAATGTGCTAAGTATATGCAAGCTCAATAGGGTTATGATTACCAGAACGAGAAACATTTTAAACTATATTGCTTAGCACATTACCATAATTGGTATGACCATTATAATTCATTTTTATTTCATACCCACTTACGGGATTAGCAAAATTTATACTTTTATTATAATCACACTCTATTATTATTTTTGAATATATTTTTGACACTGTCTATGTTTTTGGGACATGCTCCTATCTTAATGATTTTACTATCGGTAGGCGCAAGTAGAACGTACGATACAAGAACTTGTGGTTTCAATATCTAGCGACTCATATAGTCAGCCTAATTGACTGTTGACGAAATCTATGACAATGGTATTTTACCAATTTAACTTTAATTTAGGCAACTGAAAGTGTAGTTTTCCACACCAAAATTTCCGTTTTCCAAATTGAAATCAACTCGAAATAGCAATCATTCATACTAATATTATAAATGTTCGTATTTATAACTCTGTCTGTCTGTTCGTCTGTTACGCTTTCCCGCTTAAACCTTTCGACCGATTTTGAAGAAATTTAGCACAGACAATCTTTAGACCCTGAAAAGGAACATAGGCTACAAAAAAAAAATGATATTCCCGGGGGAAATCTAATAAGCGCGATATAACCGAATTCCACGCAGGCGAAGCCGTGGGCGGAAAGCTAGTGTGTTATAAAACTCTTTTTTGTTATAATTTACATTCAATTCCATAACTTGAAGCGATTGCAGTTATACAAGCCTGTATCATCATACGTCTCTTTTAGAAGGGGACGAGCGTGGGTACTAATTGTTCCTAAAACAAGCAATTGATTAATCTCCGTACGCGCTTATACTAAACCTATTCAGGGATGATTAATCAAACTCAAACCCAAAACCCGAAGAATCTTCTCTTGCGACCACTAGACCAACGAGGCAGTTGAAAAATTATAACATCATGTTTGATCCATAGCAGGTAATACTGGGAAGAAGACGATAAGACACAATTACATACTCATAGGTATTCATATAATCCATAGATAAAAAACGTACAAAACTATTTAGAATAAAAATTGTCGTGACAGGTGAGTGAAGCTACCGAAACAGATTTCAAACTTTTATCTATTGTATGCACACTATCGGAGCCCCGGTATGTTCTGCTTATCGGCTCCACACATATGCACTAGCCCTTTAAAAATTATACACACTTACACAAAAAGTCATTACCAAATTAACGATGTTCAGATGACGAAAAAGCATTTGGTAAACAAGCCTCATCCCGTGCAGTCGCCTAGATGCTTAGTTATTGAATAATTTCATGTGCAGCACAAAATTAGTGATGTAATAATCGTAATTATTTTAATGTGTGTCAAAGTGAAAACGTTATCAGTGAAATAAAATAAAATGTCTTCGCCGATCCCAACGCCACCGAGCCTACACTCAGATCCAGATGATTCTCGAGACACAACGTCATCTGACTTTTCAAATACTGGTATGTCAAAGTATAACACCATTGAACATTCTCAGATAAATGACTGCAAAATAAACGCAGTTACTTCACACGGAGTAGAAGATATAGTATCAGAAAGTGTCAGTTATATCGTCAATGACAATCTATTCGCCGATTATAAAACAGAAATGCTTTCTTCTTTCGTGCAAGATTTTAATTCAAGAGACTCAACTGGATTTAGCATTCAAGACATCCTTGGAGTGCACCAATCATATATTCCGGGTAATTCTCAAGATGACTTAGGATTAAGGTACGAGAATCAAATGCCGAATTACGAAAACATTAGCAACAACTCCAACAATTGTGGTTCTGGAACGGAAGAACTGGTTACAGAGAGTTGCACTGACAAAAGTGACGACATCTGTAGTGCGACCGTAACACATATCGGGGACCAAGTTATTTACTCTAGAAGCGATACTACTAATGAACTTGTCCAATGTCATAAAAGAAGTGATCTAGGCGGCGATGTCGCACAAGATCCTGAAAGAGAAATCAACGATGTACACGATTCTACTTTTCTTAGTCAGGTAATTGATATACAAAAGAAAACCCTGTCCGACCCGTGAAGGTATTGTCAGGTATCAATAACTGATTCTACTAATGGATACAAAACCGGACTAAACTTTAAAATAAAATCCCCCTAAAAAAATAAATATTATTTCGCAAAAAGAGGTAACTTAATAAATGTGCGTTAAGCACCCTTCCGCGGGCGACGGGCGGCAGGGCACGCGGCACGTGGTCGCATCGCTATTCGCTCATAATAATACCGGTGCTGTCACTTTCTAAAAAATTACCAAATTTCGGGGAAGTTGGAATTAATTCTTGGGAAAAAAAGATTATTTCAAAATTCATTTGTATTGGTACTATGATGATTACGTCAAATTTTATATTATAATTGGTCATGTGTTTACCTAACCTTTATTATCCTTATGGGTCGGACAGGGTTTTCTTTACATACTGTATAAAAATATGCTTTATTAAACCAGGTATCAGAAGAAAATTTATATTTTTGTCATGCATGAAACCGATACAGTGATGACCGTGATTTATCGCAAAACAACCGGATTCCTAATTGCATTTTAATTTCCTGATGGATAGTAGTAATTAAAAATAAGGTCGAACTCACTTTTTGTAATAGTGTATTTTGTCAACGTTAGACGCATTATACATATAAGTGATTATTACTTAATTTCAGAATTCTTCATGGAATAGTCAGCCTGCATTAACGACTCCCATCCAAGCTTCTTCTTCTGTACCAGCTTCAGCTACAAGTAAGTCTATATTATATACTAGCGGCCCGTCCCGGCTTCGCACGGGCATTAAACATTACATTTAGATTTGTTAATTTTAACACATTCATAATAATAATAATAATATGACACATATTCATCCCTTTTTGCGTCGAGCTCCTAAAAAAGAGTAAATAAAAAAAAAAAGAATAATTAAATTCAGATATTATTTATTGATTTTTTTGTATTTATGTGTTTTTTTTTTGTATATTTTTGGGGTTTTTTTCTTTTTTTGATATATTTTTTTAATTTTTTGTTTTTTTTTTTCAATTATTGAGGTCATAACCCTAAAAGAAAATACATTTATTTTGTTAGAGCTTCTCTGTAAACAATATTTGATGTTGTTTTATTTTGTGGCAGCAAAATAAATTGATTTTCAGGGGCTCCGACTCGCGATAGACCAACATACAGTTGACCATGAGTAAAACATTTCTTTCGCAGATCGATCCCTACTAATTCGAAGGTTTGGCCTTGGGACTTGTTAATTGTTAATGCGAAAGATGTTTTTACCGGAAATTGAAGCCGTTTAAATGGGATTGGCAGATCAGTTGGGATCATCGGTATCCTCGGTATATGAGCTAGTTGACCACCTGCTGGGCCAGTGATAATAGTTGCTACTATTAAATTGTCCTTTAACTCCTTAATAAGCAGCCTCGTCCCATTACACATGCTCGGAGGGTTTAAATTTCTTAAAATCATGATTGGGATTCCGATTTTTAACGTCAATTCATGGGGCGGCAGTCCAGAAGGGTTCAACGAATTTAAAAATTCCTGTGGATAATGGACTGCATCTTCAATATTCGTTACAGTGTCGATCGATTTGTATGTTTTTGTTTGGCCGGGGACTTTTTGAACAATCAGATTGTTTATTTCATTGACAGTATCATTCTTAGGTGATACTATAGCCCGAGAAGACAGCCAATGGAAGTCTCTTTCGTGCAAATTCTCGATATCAGGGTATACAGAATCTATTAAATTTTACAAATTATGGAGTATTTGGCCTAGAGACTCATCCAGAAGAATGTCACAATGACCGCTTAAATTTGGAGTTGGAAAAATTCCTTCCCCAAGTTTTAGCAGTTGCTGTGGGAAATCGCTATCAGTGATTCCATGAAGATGAGCTCTCATATTTGTCCTTAATTTTAATGTTTCAATCGTAGTCCATAAGGGAGACGATTTCAAGCATGCCTTGATGATATCTGCTCGCGTGCCTCTGTTAATAACGGGGAGAGTCTGTCGAAAATCTCCAGCAAATACAAAAGTAATCCCGCCCATGACTGCAGACGAGTTCCTTAGATCCTGTAAGGTTCTGTTCACGGCCTCTATATGTGCTCTATGGCTCATCGTGCATTCGTCCCACATAATCAATGAGGCGTCTTGTAGTAATTTACCAATAGGTCCATTTTTACGGATGGAACATGTAGATTGTTGTTCAAGATTGACGGATAGTGGAAGTTTAAAAGTAGAATGAGCAGTTTTGCCATCCTTCAAGAGAGTTGCAGCAATTCCTGAGGAAGCAACTGCTATTGCTATCTTCCCTGATTGTCTTATCTTAGCAAGTATCAAATTTGCAAGAAACGTCTTTCCCGTTCCACCAGGTGCATCCAAAAAGAAAACTTTTCTTTTGTCATGAATGACGCTATCGACTATAGTTTCAAAAGCATGTCTTTGATCTGGGACTAACTTTGGCAGGTTTTCATTGACAAAAGCGGTCAAATTATTTGTATCATAGCGATGAGTCATAGTCTCTGCTGCATTGCTCTCTGTACGAATTGATGATGGTAATCCGAAATCACTTAGGCTTTTGTCATTTAATTGCAACAGTTTATTTTCTATTTGTATCAAACCTTCGTTATAAATGTCCTCATTGTATGGTAAGGTGATGTCTTGATTTTGCTGTCTGATTCTGTGTCTAATATCTTCACATAAATCGTCTTTGAAAATGTTCCATAATTTTAATGGTTCCGATGGCTGACAAAATACAAGTATGACCACAAACAATTCTCTCAATTGTAATGGACATTGAGAAAGCGAAGCTTCTCTGAGAGTATTTTCCCAATGGTCATCGTTTTCTAGCAAACCTCTAGCACGGCAAGCAGCTTGATACGTTTCTTTCAGAACTCCGTCAACGGTTTTCAAGTACTGGAATGAAGTTGGACCGCGTACGTGGTGCAGCAACATCCTAAGATGGAAACACTCGGATTGAGAAGGATGGACACCGTAGACTCTACCTAAAGCGGAATCTTTTTTTATGCCTGGATAGCCAACTACATTATCACCACGCTTCCTTCTGGTGAACTTATTGGCCCATGTGTAGTATTGCGGGACTTCGTGGTAAAGAAGTGTTTTTGCGAATTCATCTTCATTACAGAGCTCAAAAAAAGCCAGCAATGTTGTTTACGTGGATTTTGGGCCACTTGTACAGCCGTTTCTGTGGTAAAATACACCCTTTGGCCATTTTCTAAGTGGACAGCTAACTGCAAAACTGTAGGATGCCGCTCATGGATCGGGAATTCGAATATTCGCCAAGCAGCTTCGGAAGTACTTATGTAACGGCCATTTACGTAGTTTTCCACTTCATCATTTGGGTTTCTGACGCCAAATGTAGCTTGGTCCGATCCTTTATTTATGTATTTACAAATGTATTTGATGGCTTGAACTGAGTGGCAGTACTCTACATTTATGTGAGCATTAAACGTCCTGCACAAAAGTGGAGAATATGGGACAATCCAACTATTATCTATAGTGAAATTTCTGCCTCTGATATTTAGCGAAGCGCTCAGTCCTCCATTTGCGGCATCACGACGACGATAAACTGGATATCCGTCCTCTCCAGTCTGAGTTTCGTTGACTAAACGTCGTGGGTATTTTTTTGTGCAAATACCGTTTTTCATACATGGTGCTGATAAGTTATGTTCTCCGCATGGTCCGTGCACCATATTTTTTGTTACGATATCGTACAATATCGGATCGTTTTGTTGGTTGGGCAGTTCCGCAACTATGACGCTATCAATTTCGTCTGGTTGGATTTTTGTTTCTAGCCAAAACAGCAAATGACAGTGTGGTAAACCTCGCTTCTGCCATTCTACACTTGCCATGTAACATTTCACTTTGCCGAATATTTCATTTTTAACGAATACATTTAAGAATTTCTTCATTTTCAAATGAAACATCCTTGAAATGATGTCATGACGATCGAAAGATCGCTGATCAGGTAGTAGTTCCGCTTTAATTTTAGGCCATTCGGGGTTGCACGTAAATGTGACAAATAAGTCATCCCGTAATTTCGGACATAAGTCATCGCGTCTTGGGTTTTTTCATGCAGGTAACGCGGAGAACCTGTAAATGTAGATGGCAAGATTACGCGTTGACCGATATTTGATGGGTCAACATTTCCGTCTTGATTTAAAGCATCTCTGAGATGAATGTATTCTTCAGCCCTTAGTCTCTGTTGGTTACGACATATGTAATTCAATCGTTCCGATATCATTTTTGCCATCATATCGACAATATATTGAGTAAATAAGTCCCTGTAATAATGTAATGCATTAAAACAGTTAGCTCTAACCATCAACCTAAATGCATAAAATTGCATGCACGTCACAGTTTTGTTACGCGCTGTACCTTCCTGCGGAATGGTTAAATAATAACCGTCTTCTCCTTTCACGAACATTAAGGGATACTGTAGTGGATCATACGATCGGTGTAACTCAGATACCCTTTTAAGTTGGCCGTCTCTTCCGTGGAGCACTATATCTCTGGGGCCTTTTTCTTCGTCAACCAAGAGAACGGCTACCTCGTTTACAGCTGGAGCATTGTATCTACCCGGGTGTGCTGTCTGTGGTGGGCGGTCGGAATGAATAATTAATTTTAAATTATCCGAAGAATTGCGTTCTATGTTTTGTTTAAAGCTTCGTATATATACATTGTGGCTATTCAGTGCGGTCTGTAGTTCGTTAATTAAATCTATTTTCAGCGTTGGAGCTATGTTTGACCTCAATGATAGCTGATCTGCGTCTGAAATGAAATATACCTGCAAGTATTGTGGATTTTGGCCTGGTGGTGGTAAAAGGCTACCAATAAGATGATATACCTGTCCCTCTATTTTAAAAGTTGGCATAAAATTACCCTCTCTTATTTCTTTGGCGCCAAACGAAGTCATTTGAAATAGGCTATTGTACTTACGGATGTTGGTTATGAAATGTCTAGATAGCGAATGATTATTTGTCAAAAGATTTTTTATTGGCTGTGGTGGTTCCTGAATACTGGGGAGACTAACTTTTCCAGAAGCACAGCACATGCCATTAGTTTCATCGACCCATTTTTTGGCTGAACACTTAGGGCAGATCTTATTCATGTCGCCGATTTGGACGGAAGACTGTTGAGCATAATCAATCTGTGGATCGTATCTAAAAGCCGATCTTTTACTGTGGGCTAAAACTTGATTGCGACTTCTCGCTCTTGACGTCTGTTGTCGTTCTCTCTGATCTTGAAGGCGTTGGAAACGCTCAGAGCTTGATTCCCTAGTGCGAGATTGAATATTTCTGATATTTTGCTCTTCAAGCCGCTGCAAACGCTGAGTACTTGACTGTCGCGCATGCACATGAGAGGTTCTTAGATTTTGTTCAGTAAGGCGCTGCGAACGCTCAAGACTGGACTCTCGCGCGCGTACCTGAGAGGTTCTCAAATTTTGTTGAGCTAGACGCTGTAAACGCTCAAGACTCGATTCTCGCGCCCGTGCTTGAGAGGTTCTCAAATTTTGATCAGCTAGTCGCTCTGAACGCTCAAGACTGGACTCTCGCGCGCGTATTTGAGCGGTTCTCATATTTTGTTCAGCGAGCCGTTGCGAACGCTCGGTACTCGACTCTCTAGCACGCGATTGTGCCACATATTGTCTATGAATTGAAAGACGATTTTCAGTTTCTGATGAAGATTCTTCATTTCGACGTATTTTTGATGCCCTGGCCTGGGAACTATTTCTAGAAAGTTGAGATCTTGATCTTTTAGGCATTTCAAAATGACAAAAGAAAAAATGCCTTTGAACTAAATTAGCATAACTGTAAGCTATATATATGCTACTATATTACAACGTACACAACTACCTACTATTTATTAAAATTAAATTGAAAATCATGAAAGATATTCAAGTAATTTATTAGGTTAATAACTAAGTGAACAATATTTTATATAAATGGGTTTAGTTCTGAAAAGAACTTTTTAAATCGGTTTAGTTACTTACTAAACGAATTATTATCAAGCGTAAATTCCGCACACGTCCATCACGTAGGGAGCCGACCAGTTTATTTCGTGATCTTAACCTCCCTCCCGTACCCCTGCCCGAGTGACGCCTACAACGCATAGCTAGCCGAATACAGTTTATTTTTTAATTTTTTTTTTAACTCGTGATATCTTTTGAATGGATTGTCAGAATCGAATAATTCAAAAAGTAATATAAAGATATTGAAGCAGTCTTAAATAATACATCATTTATTTTGATAAGGGTTAATACCAAGGTACAAATAAAGAGCTTTTTGTAGCTGTGGTATTTTAATTTCTTTTTTTCAATAAAAAAACGCTTATTGTGACATGACTGTAACAGTTAGAGATACGCTGCCGCTGATTTTTTGTAGATAATGGTGTGTTCTAAAAAAATGTAGTATATCATTTTGTTCTATCATCAATAGTTTACGCAGCGCACGCGATGTAAGGTAGTTTTTTGATATTTTTTTCACACCTTTGATTACGTTATCGTAATTTTAGTAAGGATGCCTATTTTTTTTGAAAATGAAATATAGCCTATGTCACTCAGGAATGATGTAGCTTTCCAACAGTGAAAGAATTTTTCAAATCTGCCAAGTAGTTTCGAAGCCTATTCAATTCATACAAACAAACAAACAAACAAAAAATCAAACCTTTCCTCTTTATAATATTTGTATAGATTACCTACTAAACGTTCTTCAGACTTTCCCGTATTATGATACATTTTATTTATATATATACTTTTAAACATTACCTTACACTAGCAATTTCACTTACACAAACAACCAGACCTGAAACAACTACTTGTATTTTATACAAATATTTGTTCCGTAGAGAAATCGAACCCCCGACACGCAGAGCAGCAGTCAACAGCTTGCCCAAGGCGCTAACCGTGCAATCAAAGTTATTAATCATGTTATCAATGTTATTCGTCGTCCTCCATGGCGCAGCGGTCAACACGCCTGCCTGCGACGTGGAGGCCCCGGGTTCGATCCCCGGCCAGGTCATGATGAAAAAAAAAACGATCTTTTCCTGATTGGCCTGGGTCTTGGATGTTTATCTATATATGTATCTATTATAAATATAGTATCGTTGAGTTAGTATCCCATAACACAAGTCTCGAACTTACTTTGGGGCTAGCTCAATCTAGTATATATTTATTATTTATTTATTTATTTATTCATATTTCCCTAAAAGAAAACATAGAATTATTTAATATATGCAGTTATTATTGATAGCAGATATTATTGAAGTATTATGGAGGTCCTCGACTCAATATTTCATTTACAAAAATGCTCATATCACAATTTAATTTTACAGAAATGTCAACCGAGTCAACATATCAGAAAGGATTTACGAAGCGAGCTCGGACTGCCTACACCAGCGCGCAGCTTGTTCAGTTGGAAAATGAGTTCCGCCAGAACCATTACCTTTGTCGCCCGAGACGTATTGAACTCGCCAATTACTTACAACTCTCAGAACGACAAATAAAAATATGGTACCAGAATAGAAGAATGAAGTATAAGAAGGACAATAAAAACAACAAGCCATCTTCGTCTGTAGACGATAGTAGTCCCTCAAGCTCTGTGGAGATGTCACCCAATCAAGACCACAAGATGAGTCACGGACGAAGCTGCGGTGGGCATGACAGGCACAGGCGTGTCCTATCTGGCAATCATACAACTCATCCTAAAATATTTTTTCATTCGAACGACATTATATCAAGACCCCCAGAATACTCCTCAATCAATCCATTGAAATCTGTGTTAAAAGGACCACAGAGTACTATGGAGTTACCATCCTACACGCCGAGTTTATCTTATCCATCGTACTATACAGCAGGTCCAAGCAAGGCCGTTTACTCACCGATGTCTGAGGTTTATCGATACAGCAACCATGAGTCACTGCCACCGATTTCTAACACTCTGCCTTCGTTGATATCTGATAGCTACGTGCCGAATGGAGCTAACTTAAAGTTAAACGATGATTTGGTGAGATTTAGGGCTGGTTCGACTTATTATAATTCATTGCCGACTAGTATAATCATGCCTCCGACTACAATTAGTAGCTATGGATTTGATACATCTTTACCGTCTACTACGATGCCTTCGTATGAAGATAGTAGTTTCCTCGCTGGGACATCTAACTTAGGATTACTGCAGGATCCTTACTCTGTGCATTTGGCACCTTCCGATCCTCCTTCTCAGCATTCTTCTTCCCCTACGAGTAAAGATTCATCGTCGTATTTATCGTTATAATAATAGCTTTTTTTTAAATTGCGTTTTTTTTATAACTTATATAAGCTAGTTATCCCGCTTGATAGTAAGCAGTGATGCAATCGTTGATGGTAAAGCGCGATGGTTTATTAAGAGACTATTCACTTTAGCCTTAAATACACTTATATTGTAGTCCGACGGAAATACCGCCGCTGGCTAAATATTCCAGTCCCTTGATGTACGCGGTATAAAAGAGGAGGCATTTGCATAGGATATTTGTAAATAATATATGTAATAATTGTTGCTACTCACTGCCAAGTGGTGTTGTTATGCTTCAGCCTACTACTGATAGCTATGTATATAATACATACTTCTATGCCATCTATTGTAATGCCTATGTATCATGATAATAGTCTCCACCTTAGGACTTCTAACTTGGGATTCCCGCAGGATCCTTTTTTCTCTTGTTTGGCACCTTCTGATTCTGAAATTCAGCATTGTTCTTCTGTTACTTCGTATAATATAATTAGCAAATAGTTTGAATAGTTATTTCTACTTCACTGCTAATGTTGTTGCCTATCTGTTGCTAAGTCCGTATTATTATTTATGTTTATAAAATTTGCCACTGTATTTGTAATGTACAATTTAATTTGATTTAAATATAATTTATGATGCTGACAATAGTCTGACGTCTGACAGATAGGATGTAAACAAAGCGGAATAAAATGTATGTGTGCAACGTATAAGTTCCTTGTATCATCGTCCTCATCATCATCAACTTTTTTATCGTCCCACTGCTGGGCACAAGTCTCCTCTCATACAGAGAAGGATTAAGCGTAATCACCACGCTTGCTCAATGCGGGTTGGCGATTTTAAACTTAAAGTCCATGTTTCCTGAAGATGTTTTCCTTCGCCTTTTAATCATGGTGCCCAAGATATACTTTGAAAGTACATATAGCTTAGAAAAGTTACATTGATAGTTGCCTGACCTGGAATCGAACCCGCACACTCATAATTTAGGTAAAGGCTGGTGTTTTAACCACTTGGTCACTACGACTACCACTCCTTGTATGTGGAAATTTAATGTTGCTACACTGCGTTAGCAAAATTAAAGTTTCAAATATGGTTTTGATAAGCATTGTCAATGTCATACTCATGATAAAATAAGAGTAAATTCGTAAGATTTGAGGTGTAGACCGACAGGGCATCAAACATATCAAGACTAAATTAGATTGCGTATTATACCTGGCAATCAGAATTCTAAGAACTTTTCACAATTTTGAAAAGAATAGTACTAAGCAAAATGTTGATAGACGCCTCTAGTTGCAGAATTAGGTAAAATCCAATTATAAATTCAGATCGATCGAATAAGACGCTAAGATCTAGTATGTCGTCAACATCAAACAAATCATGCTTTTGTTTCAAAATTGTACCTATTCCTCGGTCCTCTTCTTTATAATAGACTAAATGCGAAAGTAAACTTCTACTCCTAAAATTACACATATAAAAAAAAATCTGAGGGATACTCTTCTGAAAATTGTCCTACAAAGATACAGAGAATTTATTAATTGTGCTGAAGTGAATGTATCTATTTAATACTAAATATAATTTTTTGTTAATGTTGTTTATTTATTAATTAATTTAGATTGTTATTAGAGCCCTTATCGCTTACTTACTTAGATTTAAATTTATGATTTACATTTAAGGCTTGGTGTATTAATTTGTTCTTTAACGAATTTTGAATAAAAAATAGTATTAATATTTACTGGTTCAACTTTTCTTGAAAGAGAAAGCGACGAGCGATGTCTACCACCTGAGTCGCCAGTTCCTGCTCATGTAATATTCGGTTAGTCGAGGTCAGGTATCGATGTTGGTTTCGGTGTACTTTAGGATGACGATTCAGAGGGTCATATCTTCTCTACTTCAACCTGTATATGAATACTTTGACAAGTCGATTCAGCATAAAGTCTATCAGTTGCCATGTTGATGGAGCGTTTATAAATACCATTAGGTATGCAGACGACATAGCGGTGCTGGCTACATGTAACTATCAGTGCTTTTAAAGAAAGTATTATGTTTTTTTATTCAAATATCTGGGACATTTAGTCACGTAGTTTTAAACGACGAATGTGATATAGCAGAGCGTTGACGGTCAGGGCAAGTTATTACGATTTCTGTGGGTAAACCGCATGTTTGCCCGATGAAAAATAAGGAGTAATGAAAAGATTTTGTGTCGACACCCTCGCGGTTTTCCATTTTCCAGGCAAAGTGAGCTGTGCTGGTGCGGCTACTGCAGGAGTAGAAAACCTCAAACAGCACAAATATAACAACCTTTGTAACAATATTTGAGTTTTGTGGTCCTAGTGCTCATTAATTTTCGAGACATCGCGCGCTTAATGGTTAGGTGACTCTTTTGTTATATAAATTCTTTTACTAAACATTTTACTTCAGCAGCAAGTGGATAGCATAAGAGCATAAGAGAAGCAAAAGAGTTGCCTATTGAGGCTCCCTTCGTTTTGGGCACGCCACAAAACAGAGCAGCAGGCAGCTCGCCGCCCGGTAAGGACCATGCTTGAGTCAACGGTGCGTTGTGTTTGACGCGCGCCTCAAACAGATGCCAACACATCGTGACGACTCGGTCTACGAAGACCGATGCTTTCTGGGTCAGGGTTACGGGTGTGTTAAAAAAACCGTGCCACTGGCGCACAAGCAAATGAAGAAACACGGGTGAAACCCTTCAGCTCCGCCCAGAGCAGGAGAGGTCATTTGATGATTGCCCATCCCAAACAAAAAAAAACAAAGGGTTCCCTTCATTTTGCCGCGCGTACACAATGGTTATGGAGGCACGCATATAAATATTTTCGCGCCGATCTTGCGCAAAAATCGAAAGCATCCCGTGTGTGATAGCGGACATAATGACAGTCTTTTCTCCAATAAATTGTATGCATTTATGTGTAAACTAACATAATTTTAAGTCCATTTTTACTATACAATAATAATAGTAATAATAAAAAAAATGAAAAAATTAGAAACTTTTAGTAGTGGCATCAAAATGGAATTTGGCGTGGATAAATGTGCAGTCATGCATGTAAAGCGAGGGCAGATTATGGAATCCGAGGGAATTACATTCCCGGATTCCATACACCTTAGATCCCTCTCCTCATTCGAGAGCTATAAATATTTGGGTATGTCGAAAGCGTTAGGTATCAACGATGCTGACATGAAGCAGTCGTTGAAGGAGCGCTTCTTTGGTCGCCTGAGGAAGGTATTAAATAGTCTTCTTTCGGGCGGATATAAGGTGCACGCCTTCAACGGGTGGGTCATGCCGGTTTTGATGTACTCTTTCGGCATACTTAAACGGACTCAGACCGAACGCGACGCCCTGGATAGAAGGGTCCGTACACTGCTGACAGCAAACAGGATGCATCACCCACGATCATCGGTGATGAGACTGTATATTCCGCGGAAGTGCGGGGGTCGAGGCTTTTTAAATGCGAAGACCTTCCACAACCGAGAGGTATGCAGTCTCAGAGAACATTTTTTGAACATCGTAGTGGACATGCATCATGATGTAGTCATAGTAGATAAGGGGCTTACCCCGCTATCCATGGCGAAAGAGAACTGGCTCAAGCCTATAATACTTACCACAGATGACCGCAAGATGGTATGGCAAAGCAAGGAACTTCACGGGCGATTTTATCGGGCTCTTCATGAGCCCGATGTTGACTTTTTAGCTTCCGTATCCTGGCTAGGATTCGGTGACCTTTTCGGGGAAACTGAAGGTTTCGTCTGTGCAATTGTGGACGAAGTTATCTTGACGAATAACTATCGGAGATATATTATGAAGGACGGGACGATTGACGTGTGTCGGGCATGTCACCATCCGGGTGAGTCCATCAGACACATTATCTCTGGTTGCTCTCGATTGGCTAACGGCGAGTATTTGCACAGGCATAACCAAGTAGCTAGGATTATCCACCAGCAACTTGCTTTGAAATATAAACTTGTGGATTCTGAGGTACCGTATTATAAGTATGTGCCCGACCCAGTTCTTGAAAATGGCCATGTCACGTTATACTGGGATCGGTCTATCATTACTGACAGGACTATTGTTGCCAATAAGCCTGATATAGTGGTGATAGATCGATTAGCGCGCCTCGCAATGATTGTCGATGTTACCATTCCACATGGCGGGAATCTCGTGAAAGCTGAGAAAGAAAAACAAATTAAATATATCGACTTGGCGCACGAGATTGTTGACATGTGGAATGTGAACTCGGCAGTCATTGTACCGATTGTCGTATCGGCCAATGGTTTGATAGCCAAGAGCCTCGACCAACATCTCTTGAGGCTCTCGTAAGGCAGTTGGATCAAAGGCCAGATTCAAAAGGCAGTACTCCTCGATACAGCCCGCATCGTGAGGAGGTTTCTGTCTCTGGAGCTCTAACCACCGGTAGCTTGGACCCCGCTCCCGCCATCGGTGGAACACTATTTTTTATATTTTTAAATGTTTTTTGTAAATGAATATGTATATGTATAAAAATAAACGAAGTAATAATAATAATGTGATAACAGAACAATGTTGTAAGAAATTTCTTAAGAAAAAAGCATCACCTTTGTACCTTTTATCTGTTCTGTTTTTTCTTGTCTGTCTATATAATGGGTCTACGTAAATGATTAAATAAATAAAGAAACACAATTTTAATTACTGAAATCGTTTTCTATATAAAAGTATTTGATGTTTCATTTTCAATCATAATAATATACTTATTAGTAGCACCTGTTTCAACAAATTAAGTAACTTACTTTAGGCTTTAGGTAATTTCTGATGGGTGATAATTATACTCTCAAACATCGTGTGACTTCCGTGGCTTAATTTATTTTATCTACTCTCATATCAAAAAATTAAAAATATAAAACTAAAAAGGAGTTTATATTGACGTACTTTACCCATAGTATATCGAAAGGAAATTAAAAAATTAAATTATAACATTATTTCTCTAACAAAATAATGTTATAATAATTTTTTTTTCATTATCGTACAGATTACAAACCATAGATAGCACTATTTCATTTTTTATCTGTGGCTGCGCGCGCTTTGATGCAGGGTGCAGAATTTTGGCGCCAAATACGTTTCTTTGCATTGCGAGTTGTTGTTGTGTTTTGCTGGACACATGATTATTATTGTTTTTTAAAGTGTATGAGATTAGATAAAGTAGTGTATGAAACTGTACATAATTAGGTATTACACACTCGTGTGATAATATCCCTCATTATGTAACAGTTTCATAAACTACTATTATATACACCCATTGCACACGTAATTCTAGGGCATTATATATATACTTTAGAATTTTTTTTAGACGTTGCCCTATACTAGGAATATTTCATGTATCATGAGTGCGTCCAAACATAAATTCAGATACACAAACAGCCAAACCTGGAACAACTACTTGTCAT
The DNA here is from genome assembly GCA_037179545.1 of Sesamia inferens. Lineage (NCBI taxonomy): Eukaryota > Metazoa > Arthropoda > Insecta > Lepidoptera > Noctuidae > Sesamia > Sesamia inferens. Next base: position 12,904,906 of record CM073930.1, read on the forward strand.
ACAAATATTTTTTTCGTGCGGGAATCGAACGAACCCATGACACGCAGCGCAGCAGTCAATAGCTAAACCAGCGCTCTAACTGTGCAGTCACTTTAGTATAACTTTTTTGTTATATTTTTGTATACTTGTTTAAATCATTATCTTGTAGGCTAAATTCTTATTTTTATTCCAGTGCTTCTTCAACCCTGAAGGTAGGTCGTCAGCTTCTTGTATTCGGTCTGTCCACCGCGAGTCGGAACACTTTTTCGACCGAAGTAATGCCGGTCCACTCCCTGATGTTTCGAAGCCACAACTACCTCTTGTTGGAGTTGGAGTAGTGCATATCTATCGTGTCGGAGCAGCTTTCGAGGCATTTGAACGCACTGAAGGACGGTGTCATTTCTAACTTTTGGGTCCAGCTTATGCGCAGCATACGACAGTAGCACCACATTTCAAAAGCCTGTAAGCGTCATTTAGTGTCCCCTTTTAGAGTCCATACTTTGCAGCCGTACATGACGACAGGCCATACGTAGCACATCAGTAACCTGACTCGAAGCTTTATGAGGAGTTTACGACAGCAAATTTATTTGGTATTCATTAATTTACATATTGTTAATTGGCACAATCACTATTAGCTTAATAGTGTTAAGAAATAAAAAATAACAAGAATTGGCCAGGAAAACCTTTATTTAGCCTATTTATGATGCCTGTTATTTGAATGACACCGAAGAGTTTTTAAATTAATTTGAGCGTTTGAAAAAATCTGTGTTCATTTTGTTTTTAACCTTAAAAAGTATGAACACGTCTCCAACTTTTGCAAGATGCTCAAATGAAAACTCCCCGTTCGACTTCACCGGAACTATCGTATACTTATTGTATTTGCTTTTCGATCTCCTTTATAATCTCAAAACACAATCCTATCTCTTCTTCTACTTCAATCTATAGAGGTCCACTGCTGGATAAAGGGCTCCCCCAAGGCTTTACACCAGGACCACACTTGTGCTACCCGCATCCATCGCCTTCTCGCACCCTTCACCAAATCATTGGTTAACTTTTTGGGGGCCTTCCTACGCTGCGCCTTCCGGCACTTAGGCGCCACTCCAGAACCTTACTCCCCATCCGCCATCGGTTCTACGAGTAATGTGCGCCGTCCAATTGCCACTTAATTTTAGCGAATCGAAGAGTCGGTCTATGTCGGTGACTTTGGTTCTTCTGCGAATCTCCTCATTTCTGATTCGATCACGCAGACAAATTCTTTTTATAGCTCTTTCCATTGCTCTTTATGTGACGTTAAGCTTTCATATGAGACCCATTGTGCGCGACAACGTTTCAGTTCCGTATGTCATCACTGGCAACACACACTGGTCAAAGACTTTAGACATGAGGTAGTGTGGTATCTTGGACGACAAGAAGAAGTAGCGTAGTCCCGAACACATCCCAGCCAAGATAGATTCGACGCGACGACCTCTTTCTCGAAGTAAAACATATCTAGTTGGACTATTTGTTCCAGGTATATATACTCGTCAACAACTTCGAATGCAGAGCAACCAACTAGAACTGGAGTGGCGATCCTATCTACGGAAATGTACCTACGCCCGCCTTTCAGATGCACCTTAAGGTCACATCTTAAAAACCTTCTCAAGTCCTTTCCCCTCCCCACCGATCCTGAGCCGACCCTCGATACAATGGATACAATGACTGCGAAAAGAAGAACAACAAGGAGCTCCTAGTAGGGAAGAAGTGAGGCGGAAACTATTGAGGTGGCGCAAACATTTACCCACAGTCAGCACATCGGACGCGCAATATCAGAAATAATAACATACGTGTTAAGTTCACATCATATTGTACACTATCTTTGTATGTAACTTGCTTGTATTATTATGATAAGCAGTGTAACAATTTATTGTAGATAGGCCAATTGATAGATTGTAATTATCCTGAACTTTGCAGAATGGCTCACTTCACTGTCTCTGAGTAAATAGATAAAACAGATGGTTTGGAATTCAGGCAAGCAAGTTTCCAGATATTCATAGCCTCAGTGAAGCACGGCAAAATCATAACAAAATTAATCAGTGTAGAGGTTATGATTTTTCTGAACAATTTCTTAGTGCCTTAGACCGAGGAGGTGAAATCATGTAAACTAAAATTAGTATTTGATCAGGTGCGACAGTTCATGCCCAAGTCAGTATAAGGGAACTTTTCTGATTCTGTAGACAAAGCGGATTGGATCGAACGCAGACCCCTGGCTCATAACGTCAATGTGATGATATATTACAATTTGCACAAAGGGTCCCTTTTTTGTTTTCGCCGTAATGGTTTCACTCGACACCGGTCGAAGACGAAGATAGTGCTGCTAGTGCGAGAAGGATGGAAGATAATCGTATCTATTCCCGCCAAAGACGAAAGTAATTCAAACTGAGTGGCGCGGCGGTGCGTTTTTGTAATCATCTTACGAAAACTATTTACGTGAAAAGAGGTGTTATTCCCACTAATGTTAGGGATTGAAACTATAGACAGCTCATTCTAAGCTACTTCATCTATCTTTTTAGGCTGGGATTTTTACAAAATCAAATTGCTGATTCACACAGAACTCTCCGTATAATTACGTTTCTGGAAGTGATGTTTGTGACAATATTAACAGAAATTAATAGACAATTGTGGTACATATTATAGGGAAATGTCATCATGAGGTGAAGCTAAACATAAGATTTTGTGTTTAAAACAATATTATATCGTCGAAAACTACTATCTATAGGCCTGTGATAAATGTGAATATTTTAAAGGATACAAATGAAGTTAGTGTGAATATTTAATTGTATATACTATTTCAAACATGCTGCCATCTTCAACATGCATGTGTACTTAAGATTCTTCTTCTGTTAACTGAATATTTCGTGTAGACTGGAGGTTTCATGTTATTAAGGCTTTAGACGAGTGTAGTAGTCGCCATATTGTTTATGAAGATGGCGCTAGTAGTAGCATCATCGTTTTTAGCTATAACAATAATTATAAAAATATGTCCTATTATTTCTTTTTGAAATTTTAAAGAAGAATTCACAAAACGTCACATTTATTTTTATTCATATTTTGATGTAAAATTCTTTATGGTTTCTAATGGCGCCATCTTTCGGGGTTTTTTGTCATTACGTAGTGTTTCTGTTTGGATAGTAAAATATGATGTTATGCTAGACATTTTATTCCGACGTTACTATAAAATGCTATATGAAGGTATAATTTAAGTGAGTTATCAATTTTCAGTTGTGCCTTGGGAGTAACAACTTGGACTAACACGGTTTAATCTTGGTTATTATAGTGCCTTTAAGTAGTATCCTTAAGACTCCGTCGACTGTATACTTGGCGAGACTAACATCGCCAGCAAATTTTAAAAACGATCTCTTAGTTTTAAACAAAATTGCACATATATAACAATATATCGTAATTTAGGTACCTACTTACCCCCTTTGCCATATATTTATATTACCTATCCCAATATATACGGTTAAGTAAGTAAGTACATATCTAAATTACATCATTTAAAACGTTGGCGCAGTCTTCTTTATCTGCTGAGCTTTCTGAGTGTTTTTGGATTTGCTTAGGGTACTCAAAACCTTGCTAGATAGTAGAGGGTATTAAAAACATAACTTTTCGCCATGTTGTTGAACATACCTCATGCTACACTTCCAAAATGCCAGGTACTTAGTACACGTCTTGAAACAAGGTTCAATTGAAAACCAGCGTCAGGCAACTGCTACGTAGTTGTCTTAAATTTATGCTGAACTGGACCTATTTGGCCCAACCGTTGGACTCACATTAAATTTGTTGATTGTCTTTATCTGTTTCTCTCTTTTTTTTATTTTTTGTTCTGTTTTCTTTATTTAAAACTATTATTAATCTACCACTACTGTCACTACATATACTGTATGTATTTATAAGGGTGTGCGCCAAATAAATGTTTTTTTTTCTTTTCTTTTCTTTTCAATCTGGCGCATTAAGCAGGTCTCAGCACTCTTACAAACATCATTGTTGTTTTTATTTATTGTTGTAGAGTTAGCACTTTTTGAACGTCAATATTACATAAGACAGTCCGGCCGCTCTTCGTCACTTCCTAATGCTTTCGAAAAAGAAGAAGCAGAACAAACTCCCCAGCAGAAGAGCTGTCTGTTCGGTAAAAAAACACATTACCTTATACAATACTACGCATGTAATAGTAGTTTATGAAACTATTACATAATGAGGGATATTATGCACGAGTGTGTAATACCTAATTATGTACAGTTTCATACACTACTTTATCTAATCTCATACATTTTAAGAAACAATAATAATATACAATTATGTGTCCAGCGAAACACAACAACGACTCGCAATGCAAAGAAACGTATTTGGCGCCAAAATTCTGCACCCTGCATCAAAGCGCACACGCCAAAGCGCGGGCAGCCACAGATATAAAAATGAAATAGTGCTATCTATGGTTTGTAATCTGTACGATAATGAAAAAAAAAATTATTATAACATTATTTTGTTAGAGAAATAATGTTATAATTTGATTTTTTATTTTCCTTTCGATATACTATGGGTAAAGTACGTCAATATAAACTCCTTTTTAGTTTTATATTTTTAATTTACAGATATGAGAGTAGATAAAATAACTAACATAACAAACCACAGAACATTAAATTAAATTATTTACCATATGCCAGCAAAAAAAAAACATTATAAATGGAAATATAAGTAAAAAAACCTTTTACCTAAATAGAAGCCAGGCAGGCAGCTAGGCATCAAGAGCGTGAGAGCTTACATACTTATGCAGTATAAAAATACAAAATTATATGAAATCATATAACCCGTCAGTAAGCAAGTCTGAAGAGATAACACAAATATCATCATCAACCTTTTTTTTATCGTCACACTACTGGGCGCAGGTCTCCTTTCATACACCTCTATCCTCTCATACAGAGAAAGATTGAGCGTAATCACCACGCTTGCTCAATGCGGGTTAGCGATTTCAGACTTAAAATCAGGTCACCTTAAGATGTTTTCCTTCGCCTTTTAGTCAGTTATTGGTGTCCAAGATGAAAGGACATAAAACTTAGAAAAGATATATTGGCAATTGCCTGACCTGGAATTGAGCCCGGGCACCCATACTTGAGAGGTTGGTGTTTTAACCACTAGGCCACCTCGACTACATACAAATATTGTCTTGTTTTAATCACAGCACCAGCTATATCTTATTCTTAACGTTAAAACAGTCGTTGATAGAATAGTGGGTATTATTGACAGGGCAAAATAACGACACCACTTAACTAGCTTTACCGACACTTTTGATAATAAGTGATTGATAAAAACTGCTTAAAGGGTTTATTTATAAACGTTAATTAAACCAAGAGCAACGTTTTTCCCTGTCAATGTATTTTTTTTGCATTGATCGTATCTGAGAAACGTTCGAAGAACATTTGAAAGTCAAAATTCCAAATTGTATACAACCAGTTCTTAATGATACCTATTATTATAAGTTTTAATACCGTGTAAATGACATTGTGCAATATGGCTAACAGAAAGCGAAAGTAAAAGTCAATTAACTAATTATTTCTGTGTAACATTAGGGGAGGGCTCTGAATACCAAGGAATAATAAAAATAGCAAAATCTTAGTACGTATTTCGGTTATTTGTTTACTATAATTATAAACTCTTAAATACCTATATCCGTTATCATCTCACATAGATAGACAGACATAAATATTACTTCTATATGGATTTATATATACATATTAATATTTATATACAAATGAAGGCAAAACCTATAAATAACAATTTTGAAAATACTAATGTGCAGCATATGTCATAAAATTACATTTAATATTTTATTGATCGTAATTATTATGGATGCACAATATTGTAACATTAAAAAATTCAATGCTGCTAAAACGCAGGCGTGTCAATTCACTGCCAAAAGGAGCCCGTTCACCTTGGCTCCTACTTTTCGAAATGTATCCTTGGAGTGTACCGACCGCCTTCAGCTTTTGGGTGATGAGATTTCCTCGAACCTAAGCTTTGGGCGGTTCATTGAGTCCAAGGCCAAAGTGGCTGCCAAGAAACTTGGCGTTATCGCAAAGTTCCGGCGGTACTTCACACCGGGGCAGCTTCTAATGCTGTATAAAGCACAGGTCCGTTCGTGAGAGGAGTACTGCAGCCACATTTGGGCTGGTGCTGGTAAGTGTCATCTGGCCACTTTGGATTCGGCGGAGAGGCGGGCGAAGAGGCTGATTAGTGACCCTGACTTAACTCGAGACGGTCTCCAAAGCCTAGAGCACAGGCGTAGATTAGCCAGCCTTTAGGTCTTCTATAGGATGCATTTTGGGGAGTGTGCGAAGGAATTGCATGATTTAATTCCCCTATTTCAGTTTCACCATCGGACGACCCGTCGTACGGCGAGTTTCCACCCTTTCGTTGTTAACACCATTACGATCCGGACGAAGCGTTTTGCCTCCTCCTTTATACCGCGTACATCGAGGGACTGGAACAGTTTGGCAGCGGCGGTGTTTCCGACGGACTACAATTTGAGTGTCTTCAAGGCTAGAGTGAATAGGCTCTTAATAAACTAGTGCGCTTTACCAACAACGACTGCATCACTGCTTACCATCAGGCGGGATTGCGGTCAAGTCGCTAGTTTATAATTTTATAAAAAAAAATAATCCAAATTTACGTAAAACGCAAAGTACAAAATATTAACGCAAAGTATAAAGCACGCCTTTAGCACATAATATATGAATCAAATTTAATTTCTTTTAAAAACAACAAGAATTATTTATATCATAGCTATAAAGATAAATACGACGATGAATCTTTACTTGTAGGAGAAGAAGAATGCTGAGTAGGAGGATCAGAAGGTGGTAAATACATAGGGTAAGGATCCTGCGGTAATCCCAAGTTAGATATCCCAGCGAGGAGACTGCTATCATCATACGTAGGCATCGTAGTAGATAGCGTAGATGTGTCATATCCATAGCTATTAATTGTGGTCGGAGGCACAGCAGTTAGCAATGGATTGTAAGAAGTCGACCCAGCATTAAATCCCACCAAATCATCGTTTAACTGTAAGTTACCTCCGTTCGGCACGTAGCTATCAGATATCAACGAAGACAGAGTGTTAGAACTCTGTGGCTGTGACTCACTGTTACTATTTCGATAAACCTCAGACATCGGTGAGTAATCGGCCATGCTTGAACCCGCCATATAGTACGATGGTAAAGACAAGTTCGGCGTGTAGGATTGTGGCGCTATGGTATTCTGAGGTCCATTCATCACGGATGACAATGGATTGATTGAGGAGTATTCCGGGGGTCTTGGCATATTATCGTTTGGTTGAAGATAGGTTCTGTTATGATGAGCTGCATGATTCTCCGAGAGGATACGCCTGTGCCCAACACAGCTTTGGCCATGAATCATCCTGTAGCCTTGGCTCGGTGACATCTCCTTGGAGCTCGCGGGACTAATATCGTCTGCAGTCGAAGATGGCTTGTTGTGTTTATTATCTTTCTTATATTTCATTCTTCTGTTTTGGAACCATATTTTTATTTGTCGCTCTGAAAGCTGCAAGTAGTTGGCCAGTTCGATACGTCTCGGGCGACAAAGGTAATTATTTTGGCGGAATTCATTTTCCAACTCAACAAGCTGCGAGCTGGTGTAGGCTGTCCGAGCTCGCTTCGTAAATACTTTTTGTTGTGATGAATTGCTTGACATTTCTGCAAAATTAAAATGTAATGTGAACACTTTGTTTAGAATGTTATGTTGTATCAAGAACCTATTCCTCAAAGAGAGTATAATGGATTTCATTTAAAAATCAAATTCGTTATGGTAAACTAACTTATTATAAGTACACTTATCCCAAATAACTGCGTGTTATATGTTGCGTGTTTATTACATATTTTCACATAAAAATTTAAATAAAAAATAAATTAAAACCATTTGTACCGAGAAACACTCACATAAATTTGGCGGGAACGGAAAAATATATGAAATAGACTTACCGGTAGCTGACAGAGAAGAAGAAACTTGGATAGGAGTATTTAATGCAGACCTGCTATTCCATGAATGATTCTGAAATAGAATTATGAACCACTTAAATATGTCTGACTTTGACAATGTGCACTGTTACAATAAGGCAAGTCTGACCTTATTCATAATAATTACGATCCATTAGAAAATTAAAAAGCAATTAGGAATCCGGTTGTTCTGCGGTAAATCACCTGATCACACTGTCTCTTTTTAATGCATGCCAAATGTATTGTACAAATGTAGTGTATTTGTCATCGTGGCCTAGTGGTTAAAACACCAGCCTCTCAAGTATGAGTGCGCGGGTTCGATTCCAGGTCAGGCAAGTACCAATGTAACTTTTCTAAAGTTATACGTACTTTCTAAGTAAATCTTGGACACCCATGACTGAAGGTGAAGGAAAACATCTTGAGGAAACCTGGACTTTATAAGTCTGAAATGAAATCGCCAATCCGCATTGAGCAAGCGTGGTGATTAAGCTCAATCCTTCTCTGTATGAGAGGACACCTGTGCCCAGCAATGGGACGATAAAAAGGTTGTTGATGATGATGATGAATGTATTGTAAAAGTTTTCTTCTCATATCTGCTCTCGTATAGCTCCCGGTGGTAGGTCATAACATCGGCTACCGGCAGAAGTTACCACCCACCAGACAAAACCTTGCCGCCAAGCGATTTGTCGTGTTCCGGCATGATGTCTGGTGAAGCCGTACGGAGGACGGGCCTGAGCAGTTGTGTTGCGATGTGTGCCGGGTACGATGCGCCAAATGTTGTTGTGTTGGGAGTTTGGTCGTGGAGGGTCTTCAGATCAATCTCCCTTTGGCGCAGCATCGTTGGTCGGGTTTTTAGGTTTAACATTGCATCACCTCGCTCAACTGCCGTCTTCCTTCCTATTCGCTAAGTTTTTCTGAGTGAATAGGATCTTAATAAACTAGCGCGCTTTACCATCAACGATCGCATCACTGCTTACCATCAGACGGGATTGCGGTCAAGCGCTAGTTTATAATTATTAAAAAAAAAAACTGGTTTCATTAAGCAAATATTTCTGTAGCAATTACCTGAATGGAAAAATTAGCATCGTGCACGTCGTTGTTTTCTCTTTCAGAATCCTTTGCGACATCGCTGCTTATACCACTTTTTTCATGATTTCGGACAAATTCATTAGCGGTATAGCTTTTAGTGTAAGTAACTTGGCTTCCAATATGCATTGCAGTCGTACAGATAATGCTGTTACTATAGTCAATGCAATCTTCGGTAGCCACTTCTTCAGTTCCAGAATCATAATTATTAGAGTTGCTGCTAATGTTTACGTAATCCGGCATTTGATACTCGTATCTTGGTTCAAGGTTATCTTGAGAAGTAGCTACATTGTGTGAGTGATGTAAACCAAGGATATCTTGAATGCTAAATCTTATTGAGTCTCTTGAATTGTAATCCTGTACGAAAGATTTAGGTATTGATGATAGCACTTCCGGCTTACAATCGGTAAAAACATTATCATTAACATTACAATCGACACTCTCTGATGTTATATCTTCCACTTCATGTGAAGAAACTTGTTCATTCGTTTGGCAACCAATTCTTTGAGAAAGTTCAATGGGGTCATATTCTGATATGCCAGAATTTGAGCACTCGGATGACGTTGTGTCTTGAAAGTCACCTGGATCTGAGTGTGGGCTCGGTGGCAACGGAGTAGGGATAGACATGTTATGATTAGTTTCACTTACGCAATATATTGCAATCAAAAGGATTAGTGTTATTGTCACCACACGAAATTCAATCACTAAGCACCTAGGCGACTGTACAGAATGAGGCTTGTTTACAAAATGGTTTTTTTTTCTCACCTGTTCTTTGTTAATTTGGTAATGACTTTGTTTGTTTGTGTGTATAACTTTTAAAAAGCAACTGCATCTGTGTGCAACCGATAAGCGGGACATACTGGGTCTCTGATAGTGTACATACGATAAGAATTTAACATCTGTTTCCAACTCACCTGACACAACTATTTTTATTGATCATAGTTTTGTAAGGTTTTGTTACTCCTGCACTTAAGTATGTCATTGTGTCTTATCATCTTCTTCACAATGTTACCTACTATGAATTGAACATGATTTTATTATTCTTTAAATGTCTCTTTGGTCTAATTGTGGAAGCTTTAGTGGATTTTTGATTGTGATGCAAGTATTACTTTATTTTTAGGAAGGTCCCAGGGGCAGCCTGTTTACAGCCCTATTATTAGGGGTACCTGTTGACTGTCGACTCCTAATAAAAAAGACTTATTACTTTGTAACGTAAGTGTTTGAACACACTGATTTTAATTTAGGGAGCTGATAGCAGGTGTGGTTTTACCAACGTTATTTATTCCGTCACTAGTCAATTATGCTACCCACACGAGTCGATAGATATTGAAACCACAAGTTTTTATGTAGACCATTTAGGTCCCTACCTACTTGTGCCTACTGATACAAAATCCATTAAGATAGAAGCGAATCCTACAAACAAAGACAATTTACAACAAATCTATTTAAAAGTTATAATAGCAATAATAGAATGTTTATGAATTTCGCTAATCCCAAAAGTGGTTTTGAAATAAAATAGATTTTAATGGTCATACCAATTATGGTAACGTGCTAAGCAATATAGTTTAAACTGTTTCTTATTCAAATAATCCTTAAAATATTGAGCTTCGACAAAGAATTAGCGCCTTAACAACGCCTCTCTAAAATGTTGTTTTAATTTGAAAAAATTAAAGCTGACAATACGTGTGGTTATGAATAAATTTAGTAGTCCTTCAGTTCCTTTTTAATTTTTATTCCTTTGGGACTTAAGACGCAGGACTACATGCAAAGACAAGCACGATTTACAATAGCTAACACAAAATAAAATGTCTAACTATAGCACAAAACAAAAGGATACTTTTACATCGAACTTCTTCTCCATTATCATCGCTTTCATTCGGAAACGTGCCCATAAGACTGGCAGCTTTGCTACGTTAAATCTTAATTCTAATTGTTTGGCGAAAGAGATCTTGATTCATCTTGTTTGCAGTTCGCTAAATCATACAATCAAACATCTAATTCAATGTGTTATAAAATAAATTTAGGAATGCTCGTACCGCGTACGTGCGAACTATTTTGCAACGATGCACTGAGTTCCCAAGGGCGGACAATAAACAAACTTTAAAGAAAAATAATTCAATACAAGATCTGCAAATAGAACATGTGTGATATAGGGATTCAAAAAACTGTGGCTAGTTTTATATTACTTGTAAAAGTACGCGAATAAACGATTTTCTTTTTTTTTCTCGGGTGGAAAATTGACATGGATGTCTGCCACCCTGGGGTCAGGCCCTTAATGACTAAAAACCACACCAGTGTTACAACTCACACCTACGCCGGGGGTTCTGAGAACGAACACTGCTTTCACAACCCTCGATTGTGCCCGCCCACCACTGTATTCCTCCTCGAGTAGGGGGGAGTGAGGTGTGTGATTCCTCCCGTGACCTCTAAGAGTGGCGCGCATGGAACATTTCGCACCGCCACCTGATTTTTGGGGGACGCATATCCGCCAAGCGGCAGTCGCTTCACAGAAAATATCGAAATTTAGCCAAAATCAGCAGTTAGACTGGTAAACCGGACCCCAGACACCAAAGCTGAAAAAAAAGCTTCGGATGCGACGGGATTAACGCTGAGATGATGATGATGATATTCACCAGGAAAGAACCAATATGCTCATTTAAAATCTCCTCTACGTATCTGGGAGCCGTCAAAGAACCGTTTTCTATTTTCACTAACTCCGTACAACTCTCTGTAAATATCCCAGCCCATACCATTATTGACCCTCCACCAAAATGGCAATGAAACTCCCATTATCTGAACAGCCGTGAGATGTCGATTTCTTAACATAGTGGTCACGATGAATCGGTCTTCTCCTACAGTTGCCATTGGTCTTCTGATATTCATGCCGGTTTCTTGAAATCGCTGGAGTACTCTTTGGACCGTAGAAAAAGATACACTTACTGTTCCAACAGTACTCCGCTGACTCCTTCCTTCTTGTACCACGGTGATAACTCGTGTACATTCTTCAGGAGATAATGACATGTTCGTACACACGATATTGTAACCCGACCAAAAAGCTGTTTATAATGACAGCTCGGTTTGAAAGAAAAGCTAAAAATATTCTTTTTTTAAAAACACGTGTTTTTTTTTATATGCCGCGCTTCTATTAGGGTCGCAACGTGATTTTATATAGCCTAAAGCCTGGATTAATCGGCTAACTAACGCAAATTTGTCAAATCGGACCAGTAGTTCCTGAGATTAGCGCGTCAAACAAACAAACTTTTCAGCTCCATATATATATAATTATATATTTTATAAGTTATAAACTAGCGCTTGACCGCAATTCCGCCTGATGGGAAACAGTGATGCGATCGTTGATGGTAAAGCGCGCTATTTTATTAATACAAATAACCTGAGAAAGTTATTTTTGTGTATGCAAACCCCTAAACCCCACGTCTTCATTATTTTTAAGTAAATAATCTATGTATAAAATTTCTAAAAGATATTATGAACAATCACAAAGGTATGAGCTTGTTATCTTACCTGGTTGTCCCAACAGATATATAGTCGCCTGCCCGCGCCTACAGCGGCGCGGCATCGTCTTGCGTTTATTGATAACAATTTCTATTTGTTTGTTCGTTTGTAATCAGCTAGTCATAAAACAACAGCCTCTCAAGTATGAGTGCGCGGGTTCGATTCCAGGTCAGGCAAGTACCAATGTAACTTTTCTAAAGTTATATGTACTTTCTAAGTGTATCTTGGACACCAATGACTGAAGGTGAAGGAAAACATGTTGAGCAAACCTGGACTTTATAAGTCTGAAATCGCCAACCCGCATTAAGCAAGCGTGGTGATTACGCTCAATCCTTCTCGTTATGAGAGGAGACCTGTGCCCAGCAGTGGGACGATAAAAAGGTTGTTGATGAATATTCTTCATCAACAACCAGTTACAAGCTTTGGCCTATCATAACGGTCAAGTGTAGGTAGATATTATTATGTACTTTACTCGGAAATTCAGCCGTAAGTGATAAAATATACATATGTAATATAAATTATGTTAATTTTACGTAGAATGTATTGCACCCATGCAGACAGGGACGGGGCTGTCCTACTGAGCACACGCGCCTAGTACCAGTGATGTGCCGAGGACTGTGTTGTACGCTCAGTAACCACACTAAAACAATTTCTAAATCTATTTGGGAAAAAACATAACTTGGTTTAAAAATGATTGGAATTGATCCAGTTGCTTATTCTGATCAAACGCTATATTCAGGTTTCGTATAATCTTTTGACAGATGGTTTAACCATAACTGGATCGCAATTGGAACGTAACCGCTGTCAAATGAAAAAGTTGAAACAAAGCTAACTTTATCTGTGCCATTTGTTAAACTTACGTCTAAACGTTTAGATTTATTTAGTCTTAATTATTATATGTGACGAAATGATTCACTCATACATTGATTTTACTTCAATACAAAATGTGATCGAAACTAAACCATTACTTTAGAGATAGACTAAAGAAATGCTGGCTTGACGTTGTAAGAGATTACATGCGTGCCAACAATCTCTTACCATAGGATGCTAAAGATTGCGAAAAATGGAGGAGAATGTGCAGGAAAGCGGACCCCGGGCTCCAACGCCAAGGCCACGGATGCAAGCGGGATATATGCTGAGATGATGATGATGATGATTGTATGTTACAATTGTTATTCTATTAGAGGATTTTAATAGTTAGAATAGTACCTGAAATAAGCTACTTTGCATCCAGTTTAACGCCAGTAATGCCGCGGGACACAGCTAGTGCATAGTAAATGATGGTTATTCTATGAAATACATTTTCTAGACAATATTGATCAAAGAGTAAATTCACTCACATCTAAATAATTTTATCGGCAACGATCAAAATCAAAAGTTATTTTTTAAATTTAGGCTTAGAAACAGCACTTTAAGGACGTCAATATTACATAAGACAATCCCCCAAAACGCCCGCTCCTCACCACTTTTCAGTGCTTTCTCTGAAAGAAGAAGTGGCGGAACAAACTCCCCAGCAGCTGTATGTGTTGCCCACTGGGTTCATGTTGTAAACGTTGCAATAGATAGGTTTATTGACACACTTAAAAATTGTTACTTTCATAGTATTATTCATTACCATAATCATCAACCTTTCTATCGTCCCACTGCTGGACACAGGTCTCCGCTCATACGAGCATGGTGATAGAACGTAATCACCACGCTCGCTTAGTGCGGGTTGGCGACTTAAGCCTTGAAAGTCCAGGTTTCCTCAAAATGTTTTCCTTTTTCTTATAATAAGTCATTGCAGTGGTGTCCAAGATATACTTAGAAAGTAGATTTAACCTTTTAATTACATTGGTACTTGCCTGACCTGAAATCGAACCCACACACTCATACTTGAGAGGCTGGTGTTTTAACCACTAGGCCACTATTAATATTATTATTGGCGCCGATTCTGTAGTTCACAAACCAAACTAATTTACAGTTATGTGCATTCTTTTCATTCTATTTCATTAAGAAAAGGACAGAAAATAAAACGTCAGTTTAGACCTGTCAAATTAGTGCGTTCCTGACGTAAACTGGCGTATTTTTAGTCGCCATGTTTATAATCGCGTCTAAACTGTCTATGGAGTATCTTAATTTGACAGGATTAAATTAAAATGTTATCTTCTATCCTTTTATTAACGAAGTGGAGAGTGGTAGGCCATAACATCGGCCGCCGGCAGAAGTTACCACCCACCAGACAAAGCCTTGCCGCCAAACGATTTGTCGTGTTCCGGCATGATGTCTGGTGACGCCGTACGGAGGACGGGTCTGAGCAGTTGTGTTGCGACGTGTGCCGGGTACGATGCGCCTAATGTTGTTGTGTTGGGAGTTTGGTCGTGGAGGGTCTTCACATCAATCTCCCTTTGGCGCAGCATCGTTGGTCATGTTGTTGGGTTTAAACGCTCAACTGCTGTCTTCCTTCCTATTCGCTCAGTTTTTCTGAGTGTATAGGCTCTTAATAAACCAGCGCGCTTTACCATCAACGATCGCATCACTGCTTACCATCAGGCGGGATTGCGGTCAAGCGCTGGTTTATAATTATTAAAAAAAAAAAGAGACGCACATTACTTAAAATTAGTTTAGTTTGTATTGAACAGAAACAAGTATTGAACAGAATTGGCGCCATTATCTCTTGATAATATTGAAAAAAAAATCTTTAGGTCGATAATTCGCGTCTAGTTCAATACTTCAAACAATAACTTATAAAAATTTAGACTTAGAAAATGACAATTTATCATGATTACCCTAATAGCGTAACACGCTATAACTATAAGTTGGAATCATTTTGAAGCATATTGCTAATCCACAGCTTCATGTGTACAAGAATATGTCTGTTCAATGACGTAAATCACGCAATGAATGTTGTTGAACTGTCAAAATGATACCCATTACTCCTGATAGTCTGTTACGCAATTACTACTAAATTACAGGTCTTGGTTCGATTTGTCGCATGACTCACATGTTTTAAATTTCATTAGCTAAACTGGAATCAGCACAATACAGCTATTTCACAACAAACCCATAAGTATAATTAATGCTAAAGTGATTAGGGTGTCGCCGCGGTTGGCGCAATGGCTGACGTATCCATGGCTGCGTTGCGTGTCGCGCGTTTGGTGCCCGTACGGAATAAATCGCACCTTTAGAACAATAGAGACCTAATTCGAAATTTGAAGATTTCAATATTGATATGTTGAACTTGTTGCAACTTCTTGCAACAATGTTGAACAATAAAACAGAAACGGTTGTTCAGGAAAAGGACTCGTCCTTTTCATGAACAACCGTCTAGATGAAGATGGTCTTGCAAGATAATTTTATGAGTCAACATTGAAATCTTCAAATTTCGAATTAGGGCTCTATTGTTCTAAAGGTGCGAAATATTTTTATTGCCTACAGGTAGTTATTCTAGGTCTGGCTGTTTGTTTATGTGAGTTTGAATATTTTTAAACACATCCACGATATAGAAATAATTCCAAGTGTGGCCAATCTTTTTATAAAAAAGGAAGAAAAAGAAATCTGTGTCTATGTGTGTGTGACATAAAATAGTAGTATGTTCCCGTGGGATAATATTCGAACACAGGCAAAGCAGCGAGCAAACTCTAGTCATTCATAGTGGTAAAATGTTAGTTTTTGTAATAAAATCACTTTAAGTTCTCTAATCTATACTCTATAATATAAAGGGTGTATCTGACATTGGTGCACAAACGAGTACCATAGATCGAGTGGAACTATGCGTCGGCTTTTTCTCGATTTAAAAAAAATGATTTGCAGTTTTTTTCTCTTTAGACCGTTCATAATTGCTATACTTTTATAACCCTATAAGATTTTAAAGTAAAAATTAATTAATGCGTTAATTACACAAAAAAGCGCAATGTGAGCAATACTAAAAAAACTATCCTATCAGCTGATTTGATAGAGTTCGCATCAGGGATCAACGTCATACCTACAAACACGCACGACGGCACGCTTGCAATGTTCAAAGGTCGAGCAGATACTTTTTTTTTAACATTTATGTCGTTAATGAGCGGTTACAGAAATTGTAACCGCTCATTAACGACATAAATGTCTATCATAATTTTGTTAGTGGCATGCGGTGTAGCCTTTTGGCGAAGTTTGCGTTACGATGTCAGATACACGCTGTATAAAGCTGAAAAGTTAGTTAGTTTAAACGCGCTAATCTCAGGACCTACTTACTAGTCCGTTTAGAAAAATTCTTTTTGTGTTAGATATCCTGCGCATCGCTGTGACAAATAGGAGCGGAGCATATCAAACATTTAAAATGTATGCTGTATATTATGATCTAGAATAATTTCTCTATAGAATAATGTTTCTATAGAAATCGATTCTTTTGGGGTTAAAATAAAATGTCCAAATAAGTAACTCCACGAGTTTTGGCGGGAAAGTCAAGCTGAGTGTCACGCTCATTTTTCATTGGTCTTTTAAAATTATTTATAGTGTTGTTTATTAAATAAAAGTGCGTGATTTATGTAGTAAAAAGTGTATTCAGTAAATAATTCATAAAGAACAGTGAAATATCGCAGCATAGTGGCCACATCATGACTTTGTCTCAAACATCCATCGCAAGACGGGTCACGCGGCCGTCTTTTTCGACATGAACAATTCATTACATGACATTGGCTAAATGCACAAACCGTGCGAAGCCATAAAATAAAGAAAAAAAAAACTAACTCCACTCGAACAAAATCGCAGGCGGCCTCTAGTACGTACTACATACATATATAAAACTAAAATTTAATCATCCCTAAACTAAAACCAGTAACTAAAAATCCTAGTTTATGACCTTCACAAAGTAGCAAAATAGCGGCGATAGTATTCGTTTGTTCAGAACCAGCTGCTTCGGCGTCGAACGTCAACCCTGGCTATTGTCTCGGATGATGGATGACCTCCATCCGTGAGGGATCGAAGCTCTCACAACTTACGTTTGTTCCGATCCTGAGTAGACAGATTATGACCTCATAAATTCGTATTAGTTGTCGTTGGTAATATTGGATGTGGTAGAGAGTTTGATAGAATTTATATGATTTCTTTATTACTGTAATGGGAATATTGGAGAACTAAAGCTTCAGAAATAAGTTGATTGAAATGATTCTGATAGTATTTTCTTCCTTCAAAGTTTTTCATTCTACGGACGACCGCAGTCTTAATGCTTTAGAGATAAAGTTGAAAATCGAATAAAGAAATCTGACAGATTGTGTGTAAAAAAGTGTCAATTTAATTCTAGTTTCCTACTTATGCTATACCAATATAATGAAGGCGAAAGATTATGAGGATGCATGTTTGTATAGATGGTTGTTTGTTACTATTTCACACAAAAATTACTGATCAGATTTGGATGAAATTTGGCACACAAGTGGTTTATAAGCAAGAATAATACATACGATACTTTTTATTCCGATGTACAGACGACAGCACGCCATGCTACTACAATCTGTTAAATATCTTTATTAGATCTTCAACTTTATGGTTAAAGTATTAAGGTTCAACGTTGATTAGGAATATTTGGCAGTTGCGGGGTAGCTTTTATATGTGTTTTGTAAATTAGAATGAAACTTGGCACACAGATGGTATGTAACCAAAATTAACATAAGCTAGCTGCGCAACGTGGTTTCACCCACGTTTTTTTTATATGCCCCGCTCCTATTTGTCGCAGCGTGATGTTATAATGTTAAGCTGTTAAGCCCAAAGCCTTCCTGGAATAATGGGCTATCCAACGTAAAGATTTTTCAAATTGGACCAGTAGTTCCTGAGATTAGGGCATTTAAACAAAGTCTTCAGCTTTATAATTATATTAGTTTAGATATAGGGCAGTTTTATGCGGACATTACCATGGGGTTAAAACTGCAGAGTACAGCTCGAAACCATTCATTTAATTGAATTTATATATCCAGGTGCTTTTCCAAAGTTGGAATTTTTTTTGATTAAGAATGTGTCCAAAATTCTCTTGAATAGCATAGAAACTGTTAACTCCATAAAATTTACTGCTTCTGCACAATGCGGACTGGTTCGGACGAAGCCCCCTGGCTCATAACGTCAAAGCGATGATATATTACGATTTGCTCAAAGGGGACCCTTTTTTGTTCTCGCCGTAATAGTTTTACTTTAATCGACACCGGTGAAGGACGAAGATAGGATGTCATGTGAGTACGAAAAGGATGGCGGATAAGCGTATCTGTTCCCGCCAAAGAGGAAAGTGATTCAAGCTGAGCTGGTCTGGTTCACTATCAACAGTTTGCATTAGGCTTCTGGAAGTGATGTTTGTGGCAATATTAACAAAAATACTTTAAGTGATAGCAGCAAATCATGTGTGAAAATGTCATTATAAATGGCGGTATTTGTAAGATTTTATGTTGAGAAAACAAATCGTCACCACCAACCTGCGCCTGTGTGAAATATGAATACGTTTAAAGGATATTAATGAGGTCAGTGTACATTTTTATTTGCATTTATTACATCAAACATACTGCCATCTTCAACGATCAAATGATGTACTAGTAAACCTTTTCTTAACTGTGAAACGGCCAACTGAAGGTTCATGTGGGCTAGAGGTTTTATGTTATCAAAGCTTCAGAGGAATGTAGTAGTCGCCACATCATTTATGAAGATGGCGTTAGTAGTAGCATCATGGTTTTAGCTATAATTTGTAGAAATATTTCCTACTGTGTTTGTTTTGTAATTTCTGTTCTGAATTTTTAATGATGAATTAGTGAAACTTTATAAACACATTTTTTATGTATAATTTGAATGGTTTGTAATGGCGCCATCTTCCATGAATTTTAGTTACTACTTTGTATGCCCCTAGTACTGTTTGGTTCTACCCATTTTCTACTATGTAAGTATATACTCGTGTACTTGAAAATATTTTATGACGGTACCCACTTATAAGTGAATTATTAATCCTGTACCTATATGGGAGTTATAAGTTTTAGATGTGAGTTAATTATTATGTTAGGTGTAGGTTTTTTATGATTAGGTATTGCTGTAAGTGTCTTGGATTAATCGTCTTCTTTATTTGGTGAGTTTTCTGAAAATTATCTTGCAATAACTCATTGATTTAGGTTACCAAAGAAAACTGAAGAGAAACATCTAGGTAACACTAATTTAAAAAAAAAAAACATTTAACGCATTGTCGCCTCATTATTGGATATATGCACCTTTGAAAATGCGAGTCGATTCTCAATCTTCCACATTAAACCTGTCTCGCATCTCTCTTAAAATCGTCGTTGTTCACTTTTTTTTTTATAATCCTATGTACCTACTGCTGCTCCTGGGCTAGGATCAGTAATCCATTTTCCTAAGGTACAGGAATACCTAGTTTAGGAGACAGGGTGACATGATGTTTATAGATTCGTGTAGATATTTCATATTATATTGTACAACAGCTCATATGTGCTACCGGGCTTAGTATAGTACCAACCCATTTCCTCCCGTGGATGTCGTAAGAGGCGACTAAGTGAACTCTCACCAGGGAAGCGGGCAACAGCGCTTCATCTGTGGAATATCAAATTACTGCGATCTCCAACCCATCTGCCTAGCGTGGGGTTTATGGCAAGCCCCCCTAATGTAATGGAAAACTATGGGGGAGGCCTTTGTGTAGCAGTGGACCTCTATAAGCTGAATAAGAAGAAGCTCTTATTTATTAATCATTTATGTTTGTCATCATAGTGATTATTATTATTATTATTCATATAAGGCCATTGATGCTCATTTGATCTTTCGCTAACCCGAGCGTCATCCAGTTTAGACCGAACAACTTGTATAGTGCGTTTCATCTAAGAGTTTCTTTGACGTCATGTTGGCACTAATGCAAATTAGTGTGAGAGAGAAAGAGACGCAGAGTGCGTTGACCTTGTTTATGATAGTGACAAAAAATGAATGCCAACATGACGGCAAAGGAACTCTTAGATGAAACGCACTATACGTGGTCTGCCGCGATTATGTTTCTCTGTCTCAGGACACCAAGTACCCACGGAGCCCACAGATACCGCAAACATGATTTGGACAATCTGTCTTACTTACCTAATCTAACTTATGTGACAAATACCAACAAATCTGTATAGTCTAGACTTATACCCATCCAATTTTCTGTCTGCAGCTTTATTGAGTTCTAGAAGAGCAATGTATTTCCCGTTTCATCTCACTGAACGCGGAGTAAGCATTCCTTAAATATGTACTTATTAATATTAACATATAATAGGACTAAGTGCTTTGACGATACGAATCGTTGCACATCTCTTAATGTTAACTTCGTACTTTACTCGGAGATGTAAGAGTTCCTGCTGACTGGGGGCTGAGATTGTAGAAAAATTGTGTAAGAAAGCTGTTGTTTCTTTACTTGATAAAGGTGGTTGGTATTAATGCCATCATCATTATGATATTAGCAGCCGTGAATTAGAATTACGATACTTTTGACAAATGATGCCACTGCCTCAAAAATCATAAGAATATACTATGTAATTATATATATATATATATATATATATATATATATATATATATATATATATTTATATATATATATATATATATATTTTATGTATATACGTAAGTTAAAACTTTCAGTTGTTAGTATAAAATACAGTGTTATAATGATATTATGATAAATATGATAAAAATGATATTTATGATAAATGATAACTTATACTCTTCTAAAATAAATAACACTAGAACCACAAAAATTATAATCCATATAATTATGCAAATACTAAACAACTACGTTTATATTTATGAAGAAGTGGAAAGTGTGGAAAGTGGAGTTCTTTCACTCGTTCTTTTATGTCGTAACAATAAGGACGAGTTTCATACTACAAGGATTATCACTGATTTGCGGTGAGTTTACCAACTTTCTTTGATTTTGTTTTATAGCAAAATCCAACATTGAGTACATTTCTTATGACCCCGTTCGTTGTACAACTGCAACGTTATGGACACATTAGACAGCTACATCAATGCTCACTTAGCCATGGACTGACTGCGACTACCCAAATCGACGTGCTATACTTGAAATTACAACTACAGAGAAGCGACATATTCGTAACAAATATGAATAAATGGAAAACTAATTTTAATTTCTAGACAATAAGATTCAGTTTACGTTACATCATCAAACATTTTTATACTACTGCTCACTCATTCTGAAATCAACCTAAGGTCATTTGAACAAAGTTGATATTTGTGTAACTTGAAATAGGATGAGGTGCTTGCAGCACCAGACCTTCTTCATCCGGCTGTACCACAGTATACCTAGGCATGTTTACCGAAATGGCTTCCGTCTGGCTGTCTTTGTCATCGTGCCGTATTCAGTCTTAATGAAATTCAAATTAGTGTCGTTAGCACTTACTTATTCAAGATTCAAATGCAGTAAACTCTGACTCATTAATGTACTAGAATTCTGATTTAATGAATTTGCAGACCAACTTGATAGGTAAAATATATAAAAGGTCATTATTACTGAAAAAGGTTGTCCACAGCTGTCAGTTTAGATTAATCTGTTTACAACACTTCAATAAACTGAATTCTTATATTACTCAAATTTTATTTCCCGATATTGTTATTTTAATGTTGTCTTTGTGTTATAATGTTGTCGTTCAAAAAAAGATTTTTTATGAGTCAAGTTTGAAATATAACACTTTTTTATGTATGTACTATATGTATAAATTACAATGGTCGATCTTATAAGGTGTTGTTTTACCTACACATATATTATAAGTTTTAAATATTCTTATGTTTAAATGTAACGTGCGGTCCCGTCCCTTCTATGAGTAAACATAATTTGGCACTGGTACTGACAACAGTCAAGTCAGTTGCTTTTAAAAGTGAAAAAATAAATTAATGAACTTAAAAATTAGTAGTACACACACCTGTGTGTACTACTAATTTTTAAGTTCATTAATTTACCGTACACCGTACGTATTTACCGTAACATCTTATATACAGGGAACACATCTTATGTGTACCTACACATAAGATGTGTTCCCTGTATATAAGATGTTACGGTTCCCATGAAAGTGATCATATAAATAGTGAGGTTAGATTGCATGTCAAACTACAAAACCTATACCTAGTACGAGTACATACAATGCGACGTCAGCATAACTGGAAACATACGACGTTATTTTATGTATATTCGAAATTCAAAACACGTGTCCAGTATTTTTATGTAAAGAATCTATGTATAAAATTTAAAAAAGATATCATGAAAAACCACAAAGTTATGAGCTTGTTATTTTACCCGGTTGTCCCAACAAAAATATGGTCAACGCACCGCTCGCCTGGGCAGTCTCACGCGCTCAGCTGACGTTAGACCATAATACTAGACGATACACTACTACTACTATATACTACAGCCGAGTTATGCGATCTGTAACCATACTGCAACAATTTCTAAATGTATTTGGAAAAAAATGCTGTAAAAATTATTGGAATCGCATCAGTTGCTTATTCTGATCAAACTACATACGTATTCAGGTTTTGTATAAAGAAAACATAATGTTGTATATTATATTTTCTATCCACAATCTTACAAGTATGGCTGATTTCAGAGTTGGCACAGTAATTGTACAAGTTGGTCCATTCTCGCTATTCATAAATCGCCAAAGAAATTTTCAAGTGCTCGGTAAAACCGCGGTCGGAATTAATTTTGTTCTGGCGAATTTACAATATCAGAGTTGTGTTGAGTTTCTAGAAGAAGTTGGAATGGTGCTTCAATGCTTGTACGAGTACAAAGTTGGTTGTTTTGTGTCTGATTCGACGCTGGCTTTAGGGTTTGCATTGTGAATGTGTAGCGAAGTGCATTGTCTAATTGGACAGGAGGACGTACGATATACATGATAGACGAGATATAAGTTATTTTTAAATACAGGTTTTTTTTTATTAATTATAAACTAGTGCTCGACTACAATCCCGCCTGTTGGTAAGCAGTTATGCAATCGTTGACCGTAAAGCGCACTAGTTTATTAAGCCTATTCACTTAAAAAACTTAGGAATAAGAAAGATGACGGCAGTTGAGCGAGGTGATGCCATGTTAAACCCAAGACCAACACGACCAACGATGCTGCGCCAGAGGGAGATTGATCTGGACTCTCCACGGCCAAACTCCCGACTCGACAACATTTGGTGTATCGTACCCGGCACACATCGCAACACAACTGCTCAGAACGGTCCTCCGTTCAGAATAAATAATAAATAAATAAATAATAAATATATACGGACAAATCACACAGATTGAGCTAGCCCCAAAGTAAGTTCGAGACTTGTGTTATGGGATACTAATTCAACGATACTATATTTTATAATAGATACATATATAGATAAACATCCAAGACCCAGGCCAATCAGGAAAAGATCGTTTTCTATCATGACCTGGCCGGGGATCGAACCCGGGGCCTCCACGTCGCAGGCAGGCGTGTTGAACGCTGCGCCACGGAGACCGACAAACCAACCGACAGACCGACAAAGAATAAGCAACCGAATCGAATCCAATTATTGTTACACCATGTTATATTTTTTCCCAAATACAGTTAGAAGTTGTTGCAGTGTGGTTACCGAGCGCACAACACAGCTGACGGAAGACCACGCGCGAGTGGGCGAGCGGTGCGTTGACCATATTTTTGTTGAAACAACCAAGTGAGATAACAAGCTCATAACTTTGTGGTTTTTCATTATATCTTTTTAAAATTATATACATAGATTATTTAGTTAAAAGTACACGTGTGTCGGGTTTTGAATAAATAAAAAATAACGTTGTATAAATATGGTATGGTATAACACAATCAATTCACACTTTCTTTTCGAAATCTCGAAACCGAAGTGACATTTAATTAAAGAACAGCACCCTGGTTCTAAGTATATCTTAGACACCAATGACTGAAGGTGAAGGAAAACATCTTGAGAAAATCTGGACTTTAAGTCTGAAATCGACAACCCGCATTGAGCAGGCGTGGTGATTACGCTCAATCTTTCTCTGTATGAGACCAGCCACCCTCGTGGTGAGCGATGCAAGCTCTCACCTCAGGGCGGGAGAAAGCGGGCGAAATCCCGCCTTCTCCTGCCCCTACGCCGCCTACGGAGCGCTGGAGCGAGGGGATCCTCCTCTCGCTCGCGCTCCGCGGCCTCCTTCTGCGAGGACGTGATGTCGCATGGCCATCGCCGCCCAGGCCCCCTCGCTCCCCACCATCGCTCTGACGATAGCGGGCAGCGAGAGGTCCCCTCCTACCGCCGCGACAAGATTGCGGCGCGGCACGGCCCACGACGGGCATACCGCGATGGTGTGTTCCGCCGTGTCCTCTGCCGCGCCGCAACCCTGGCACGATGGCGTCTCCTCTCGTCCTATCCGGTGCAGGTACCTGCCAAAGCAGCCGTGACCAGAAAGTACCTGCACCAGACGGAAGGAGAGGAACCCATGACGCCTGTCGAGCCAGTCCTTCAGGACCGGCCCGATGGCGTCGAGGGTGCGACGGCCAAACACGGCGGAGGCGAGGTCCCGTGTCCAATGTTGGACGATGGCGTCCCTCGCCTCCCGCCGGACGGCCTCCCTCACTTCTGGGGCCAGTCGCTCGCCCAGCGCCCTGCGCCCCGCCGTCCATTCGTACACTCTGGCGAGCACCCAGGCCTCGAGCTCCCAAGGCGGGGTGCTCGCCAGAGCGCATGCCGAAGCAAAGCCTACCGTGCGGTAGGCCCGCGCTGCCCGCTGGGCTATGGCCCTTTGGGGCGTCCGAAGGGCAGTGAGGTTCAAGTTCTCCCTACTGCGGAGGGAGTCCACCCAAATTGGGGCCCCATATAGGGCCATGCTCCGCAGTATGCCGGCGTATAAACGCCGGCACCGTTTGCTGGGCCCTCCCATGTTCGGCATGAGCCATGAGAGGGCGCCCGCGGCTTACAGCAGGTGCGTCGACCGCCCGCTGAAATGCAGGCCGAAGCGCCACCTGCTGTCCAACATGAGGCCCGGATAATTCATCTGGGCCTCGAACCCAATCCTGACGCCCTCTACAAAAATGTGGGCGCCAGGCGGGGGGCGCTGCCGGGGGCCATGAAAGAACACGGCCTCCGTTTTGTGCAGCGCCACCCTCAAGCCTAGGCGGCGGATCCTTCCCGCCACTAAGGATCCGGCCGCCGACGCCAAACTGGCCGCCTCTCGGAAGGTGCTCCCGCGGGAAGTGAGGAGAGTGTCATCCGCGTAGCAGATGACACTCGTGCCTCGAAGGAGGGTTCCCCGCAGGAGCCAGTTATAACCGACGTTCCACAGAAAAGGCCCTAGAACGGACCCCTGTGGAACGCCGGTTTCCACAGCGTATCTCCGGAGCTGGCCAGCTCTGTCTACGAGGACGACAGCACGGTCCTCCAGGTAGCTGGCCAGGAGGCCCCGCAAGTAAAGGGGCATGGAACCGGAGAGCCTCCAGGATGGTGGAGTGGGGGATGGAGTTGAAGGCGTTGGCAATGTCGAATGACACAGCCAACACTCCATCCCCCACTGTAATTTAATTTATCTATGTTGGTTAGGTCTAGATAAGTTTCTCTAAACTTCTAAAGCAGTTGAGGAAGTTAGAATTGCAGAAGCAAGTTTGATTTAAAAAGTTCTTTATAACTTTGATATAACATCATCACAATTTTAAATTAGTATACTTAATATTATATGTAAACATGAAAGTTTGTTTTTTTTTTTCTTTAACTTTATAAACTAGTGCTTGACCTCGATCGCGCCTGATAGTAAGCAGAGATGCAATCGTTAATATTAAAGCACCCTAATTTATTACAAGCCACTACAAGAAGAGTCAGAAGGAAAGACCGCCGCAGGCAATTTGTTCCCGTCCCTCGATGTACGCGGTTTAATAGACGAAACGCTTCGTCCCGTTGTACGTACGTATGTTTGTATGTACGTTGTATGTATGTGTGTTATTTTTTTACGCAAAAAAATCCTAAACGGATTTAGATAAATCTTGGACAGAGATGGTTTCTAACCAGTATTAACATAAAATATAGTTTTCATCCGGATACCTCCGTCCGGGACAGCCTCCATGGCGTAGCGATAGCGAACACGACCGCTGCGCTTGCGCTTCCAAAGAAGCGCAGGTTCGATCCCCGCGCAGTGCAAATATTTGTCATCATCATCTTCTCAGCGTTAATCTCAGTCACATCCGAAGCTTTTCTTCCGCCTTGGGGTCTGGGGTCCGCTTTACCAGTCTAACTGTTGATTTTGGCTAAACTTTGATATCTTCCGTGAAGCAACTGCCGTCTGACCTCCACAACCCGAAGGCGATATCGAAGCATTGCAGTGAGACCAATTGTTGGACTTTTGAGGGTCCTAACCTGCCATTAGATGTTCATATGGCAACCGGGACCAATGGCTTAACGTGCTTTCCAAGGCACGACCAGACCAGTGCAAATATTCATATTCATGCATACAAATAGGCGCGGAGATCGAACCCGCGCCTCTTTACAGCGGCCACGTCCGCTACCGCTACGCCACAGAGGCTGCCACTGCAAATATTTAGTAAATCTGACAGATTGTAATAGCTTGCTATGCTTGTCTGTATATCCTTAGATATAAGAGACATATTTTATGCATTATATATGTTTGTTATATTTAAGGATGTACTTCACGGCCCGTTCTCCATTTGAAAGTATGTATTAATAATCTCAAAATCCTTTTTTTATTGTAATGAAATTACACTAACAACTATTTTCGGAGTTCCCTTTACCAGAGCTTCTTGCAAAATTTCACTATTCTAGGTCCACGGGAATTACTTAGTAAGTTTTGGTTCATTTGCAAGTATTAAAATTGGGATACTGGTGGTTTTAATTTGAAGCTTGATTTTATTCTCGTGAATGCTTCATACGTTCTGAGAAAAAATTCTTGATAAACTGACAGACACGGCCTGACAACAAAGAGTTCCTAGAAAGGTTCCATTTTTGATTTTAAGGTACTGAACTCCAAAAAACATGTTACCACCATTTTCTTTTGCCCACCATCACATCATTACGCCAGTGGGTGTGCAAACTATACACGTACACGCAGACACAGAAGGCTTTATATTAAAAAGGTTTGCGCCTCTCGTAGACAGATGCTGTGAATGTGCCTGTTAATGCCCAGTTCTGAACTCGTGCCAGCGCTTGATACGAGATGGGCCGTTTCCCATTTTATTATAATAATTTTTGAACCTAAGCCTAGAAAATTGGAGAGGGTAAGGGCCGATATTTTGATCCGTAGTTTAACGCAAAAATTTAATTCATATAAATAGAAAACTTTGACTTTGACGTCAGCATAATCCCCCTTATTCATAAACCTTGCATAAAGTTAACTAGTGATTGTTTAACCATACATTTTAGACGTTTGCTCGTCAATTATCTTTAATCATTGTTTATGAATAAACCCGTTAAGCACTGTGGTGTTTATTCATAATGGGTGATTAAAGTTAAGTGAGGTTAAAATGTCAAAAATTTATGGTTAAAGAATCGCTAAACACTAGTTAGCTTTAAGCAACGGTTCTGAAAAAGGGGGTAATATGTTTTTTGCTAAACTTTTAGTTTATAATAATGTAATGGCGCCGACTCCCATGTTCACAAACTAAACAAATTTAAGTTCGGTATATGTTAATCTTTCTATTTCATTAAGAAAAGGACAGAAAATAAATATTAGTTTAGTCCTGACTAATTAGTTAGCGCGTGACATATCGCGCCTAAACTGTCCATGCATTATCTTAATGTGACAGGACTAAATGTACATTTATCTTTTGTCCTTAAATACTGACCTTAAATTTAGTTTAGTTTGTAAACCAAGGAACAACCCTTAGTGACCTTTAAATAAATTTAAAAATCATCAATAAATACATTAGGCTAAAATTTTACCATTAGTTAAATACTATTAGTCACATTTACATTTATCATTGTTAATGTTACAAATAATGCATGTGGTATTTTTCAAAGAAACACATTTAGTTAAAACTAGCGGCCGCCAGCGGCTTCGTTCGCGTGGAGTTAGTTATCTTCTTCTTCTTCTTCTTCAGCCTATGGATGTCCACTGCTGGACAAAGGCCTCCCCCAAGGCTTTCCACGCTGACTGGTCTTGTGCTGCCCGCATCCATCGGCTTCCCGCGACCTTCACCAGGTCATCGGTCCACCTTGTTGTGGGCCTCCCTACGCTGCGCCTTCCAGTACGTGGTCGCCACTCCAGAACCTTACTGCCCCATCGGCCATCGGTTCTACGAGCAATGTGCCCTGCCCACTGCCACTTAAGTTTAGCGACTTGCAGAGCTATGTCGGTGACTTTGGTTCTTCTGCGGATCTCCTCATTTCTGATTCGATCACGCAGAGATACTCCGAGCATAGCTCTTTCCATTGCCCTTTGCGTGACTCTGAGCCTTCGTATGAGGCCCATTGTGAGCGACCACGTTTTTTTATTTATTTATTTATTCTTTATTGTACACCAATCAAACATCGAACAAAATACATGGAACATAAAACATACAATGGGCGGCCTTATCGCTAATGCAATTTCTTCCAGGCAACCAAAGAATGGACAGATTCTCCTGAACCACATATGGGACTGTCGTTGGTGCCAAATATCATGGTTACAATTTACTAAAGTAGATACACAAATACATACATAAATACATAGATACTTTAATAGTATAAATAGCCATTCATAACGACAAGTAGTGTTCCCTCACAAGTCTCTTGAATTCCAGTAACGATTGTGCGCGTTTAATTTCAATTGGCAATGCATTCCACGTTTCAGTTCCGTATGTCATCACCGGCAACACAAACTGGTCACTGGTGAGTTAGTTATGCTCCATTCTTATTGGTCGCAGCAAGATGTTATATAGCCTAAAGCCTTCCTGGATTAATGGGCTATCCAAAGCAAAAAATTTTGAAATCGGACCAGCAATTCCTGAAATTAGCGCGTTCAAATAAACAAACAAACAGACAAACAAACTCTTCAGCTTTATATATTAGTATAGATTTTACCATTAGTTACATTTGCCAACTGGTTGAATTTAACTATGCCTCAAAAAATCAGCCCGTAGTGTACTGGAAATTGGTTAAAAACTAACACCGCAAAATTAGTTTGATATAATATAAAATTCATAAAAACGGTATAATCTAATCGATAAAATCTATGTCTATACTAACATATGTAGCTGAAGACCATGTTTGTTTGTTTGTTTGAACGCGCTAATCTCAGGAACTACGGGTCCAATTTGAAAAATTATTTTTGCGTTGGATAGCCCATTAATCCAGGAAGGCTTTAGGCTATATAACATCACGCTGCGACCAATAGGAGCGGAGCATAACTAACTCCACGCGAACGAAGTCGCTGGCGGCAGCTAGTAAAAATATTTATTGTCCAGGGGCCCTAGTCTGCTATTACAATAGTTTAAGAGTGGCCGATTAATGATCGATTTTGACAATCTACTCACAAAATATCGTCATCATACTTTACATAGACTTTCCATTGGTTGACACTTCACTCCATATTAATAAATGTTCAAATTGAGTAAAAAAAAAACATTTCTACTAACGGATTATAACTTAAAACTTAGCGGAGTATTAAGTTCATTTTATGTATATTTGTGTCTGTAACCTACTAACACTAGAAGTTAAGTTAAATTGTTACTAACCTTATGAACTGCGGTCTGAAATAAAAGTATTATATTCTATTAATCCAGGAAGGCTTTATGCTATATAACATCACGCTGCGACCAATAGGAACGGAGCATATAAAAAAAACATCGAAAACAACGCGGGTGAAGCAAGTAAGTAATATGAAATTATTAAACGCCTCTTGACAGAGATAAAGTGATAAATCCACCTATTGAGTGTTTGGCAGTGCTATGTTCGGTTTACATATATTTTTAGTAAACAATTAAGTATATACTTATATAATTAAATATAAATAATTATTATACAATAGCAAAAATAAACAGTTTATTTAGTAAAATTTTCTTCATCAGCCCATTAATTGCATAAAACACTATCAATAAAAAGATGAATCATTTTGAAGGATATCGCTAATCCATATCACCGTAAAATTGTCTGCACGAAAATGTAAATAATGCAGTAAATGTTATTGAACTCTCAAAATGGAAGCCGTTGTTGCTTCAAGTGTGTTAGGTATACAATTATCATACAGAAAAACTTTTTGAAATACCTACAGAAGTTCTCAAAATAATAAAATAGCAGAGCTGATGATGTACCATCAACAGCTGCTTTTATTTGTCTTCGCATCACATCATCAACCTTTTATCGTCCCACTGCTGGGCACAGGTATCCTCTCATACACAGAAGGATTGCGCGTAATCACCACGCTTGCTCAATGCGGGTTGGCAATTTCAGACTTAAACTTCAGGTTTCCTCAAGATGTTTTCCTTCACCTTTTAATCAGTCATTGGTGTCCAAGATACACTTAGAAAGTACATATAACTTAGAAAAGTAACAATGGTACTTGCCTGACCTGGAATCGAACCCTCTCAAACTTGAGAGGCTGGTGTTTTAACCACTAGGTCTAGGCATTTGTCTTAAACAAATACTTTCATTTAAGAAGTTGTTAACACAGTCTCATGGTAATTTTATGATAGCTGTAAAATTTACCATCCAATTATACGAACGATGATTCATTTTTTATGGCAGAGACTAACCGAAGTAAATAGAACCTAAATATAATATAAACATTTAATGACATCTTAAATTGCTTCTGGTTTTGTAGATAATAAATATTTATTGTTCACATAATAGAGTAAATGGGTTCACTAGTTAATGTCATTTTGAGATGACAAGAATAATCTAGCTGTACGAAGTATACAGTATGTTAAGAAAACCCTGTCCGACCCATAAGGATAATAAAGGTTAGGTAAACACATGACCAAATATAATATAAAATTTTACATAATCATCATAGTACCAATACAAATGAATTTTGAAATAATCTTTTTTTTCCCGCGAATTAATTCCAACTTCCCCGAAATTTAGTAATTTTAAAAAAAAGAGACAACACCGATATTATTATGAGTGAATAGCGATGCGACCATATGCCCCATGCCCTGCCGCCCGCCGCCCGTGGAAGGGTGCTTATCGCACATTTATTAAGTTACCTCTTTTTGCGAAATAATATTTATTTTTTTAAGGGGATTTTTTTTAAGTTTAGCCCGGTTTTGTATCCATTAGTAGAATCAGTTATCGATACCTAACAACACCTTCACGGGTCGGACAGGGTTTTCTTAACATACTGTATAAGATAGTATTTTAAAACTTATATACGTCCTTTGCTGCGCAGGACGAGGTGACGGCCTACCACGGACCCTCGCTCCGTACCATGGCCTCGACCAGTGCCAGACGCGAGTGATTGCCGCCACGAGGACACAGCGGTGCTCTACCCAAGCCGGGCAGACCTCCACCGCAAAAAAATTACAACCGTAAAAAAGCTGTAAAATTACCCCTCAAACTGCAACCTGTTCATAATATTTCATTAATTGCCCTTCAAATCATCAATTAATTACCTTTTAGGTACGGAAACCTGAAAAACAAAACTTAATATAATATATTATGTACATAGTTTTCATTCTTATTATGTACTACTTTGCTACAAGTACATTGTGGTCGTATTTCATATACTCAGCAGCCGCTTTTCAAATAACAAAGATGGTCTCCATAACACAAGGTGCTTACTAAATACCCTTACCATATTTTCGGGTCATTGTTCCCATTGACGGTGACAATTATCCGAGGGTCTCATCCCTAGCCAATGTAGGATCTGTTTCACCAGCAGACAAAGACACCCCCGGCTGCCGTATAACAATAAATTTCCATGGAACAATATGGGGGCGAATCAGCTTCACAGGTCACGCTAAAATGGTCACTCTTGTTAGGACAACGCAACGGTTCAAACCTTTATACCTTTTTTAGTGTTTGTACTCAACGATCTGAAACGTAACTTCCGCAAATGGTGTAGTTATGCTTGTTTTTAGCTCAACTGTAATTATGAACACGTTTCCCTACGTAAATATATGTGTTGTAAAACAAGCTGTGAAATGAAATATTGCGTGTGTTGTCTGGAACTAAACATATTAATTATTCCAGGTCAAGGTTTACAGATTCTCAAAACAGACTTGGTCACTTACTTATGTATATCCTACTAATATCATATTTACGAAATTTTTTGGGAATGTATGGATGGATTTTTGTTATTCTTTTACGCAAAAACTGCACACAGAAAGAAAGAAGATTTGGATGAAATTTATGGCATACGGGTGGTTTATAACCACGTATAATACAGAGGTGGACCGACGACCAGATGAAGGTCGAGGGAAACCGCTGGATGCTGGAGGCGCAGGACCAGTCGTCGTGGAGATCCTTGGGGGAGGCTTATGTCCAGCAGTGGACGCCTTTTGGCTGAAGATATTGATAATAATACATAGAATACATTTTATCCCACATTTCCAAGGAACCAAAACGCGGGTGAAACCGCGGAGCGCAGCTAGTTATAAATATTAAGTTCGTCGAAGTCCGTCTCAATATCTATGAGGTTTTTGGCAAAATGAAAAATAATGGCAAATTTTCTACAACATTAATAGCATGTTCGCCTTGTTTTTTAAGTATGCCGCGTACATCGATGGACTGGGGCAATTTGCCTGAGGCGGTCTTCCCGTCTGATTACAATTTAAGTGTCTTCAAAGACAGAGTGAATAGGTTCTTAATAAACTAGTGCGCTTTACCATCAACGTTTGCATCACTACTTACCATTGTGCGGTATCGCAGTCAAGCACTATAACATTAAAAAAACTGTCCCTAAATAAAATATGTACCTACACAAACATATTTACTTAGGTACCTAAACTTACCCGGTCAAAAGGAATAAAAGATAAGATTTCTGATTTGGGAATGAACACAGGCTCATATTTTAACTGCTCTTGCTCCTACCACTTCCAATTCCAACTTTTCTTGACTAATCCTATTCAGCACAGGCATCACAGGTAGACATAAGAGAAGACGTTGAAACGATGAAGATGGATGATCTGACGATATCAAATTTTTTAAAAGAATTTCTAGACCTAAATGGCAGTTTTGATAACCAGTAATGTATAGACACTGTAGGGTTTATTTGAAAACGTTGCTTAACGTTCATTAATCATAATAATTTATTTAGTAATAGAAGTTGTTAAATGTTACCGTATAATGTTTAAATATTATACGTAAGTAATGATTACATAATCAGCCTATTATAAACTCATTTGCAAAAAAAAAAAGGGCACCTAAGCAATGAACCATTTTAAATGTTAATATTGCTTTGTTTGATAATAATTATAGGTAGTTTTATCCACATCTTTTTGTAAATTAATAAGAAAATAATCGTTTTCATCAGTGTTTCATACAATTTTGATATAATTTATGGGAAATAATGCTAAACGTACTTTTTTTAAATACCACGGCATTTTTAAAACCGGCCAGTAACGTGTACAAATGATTGAAACCTTTTTTGTATTGTATCTTTTTAAAGATGAATGAAAATGAAAACCGCCCGCTTTTTGCAAATGAGTGTATTTATTATTCTACACAAAGTTATTTTTTGTTTATGCGAATATTGAATATAGTTTGTTCAGAATAAGCAACTGAATCAATTCCAATAATTTTTACACTGTGTTATATTTTTCCCAAATACATTTAGAAATTGTTGCAGTGTGGTTACCGAGCGCGCAACACAGCTTTTAACAGCTTACGATAAATCATATTTCTTTCGCGCGCGCTACAGCTGAGGCCAGAGGTCAAGAAACAGGGCTTGCCCGAGCGGAGCTTTGACCATATTTTTGCTGGCACTAGTACTAGTAGGACAAGTAGAATGGCAATCTC
This sequence comes from Sesamia inferens, assembly GCA_037179545.1. Classification (NCBI taxonomy): domain Eukaryota; kingdom Metazoa; phylum Arthropoda; class Insecta; order Lepidoptera; family Noctuidae; genus Sesamia; species Sesamia inferens. Next base: position 12,939,402 of record CM073930.1, read on the forward strand.
ATAACTTTGTGGTTTTTCATTATATATTTTTGAAATTTTGTAGACAGTATCTTTACTTAAAAATACTGGGCACGTGTTTCGGGTTTCGCATTTAAACAAAAAATAAATAAAAAATATTTTAAGTAACGTAAGTTTCCTACATTGATAGAACACTAGCGTCGATGAGAGGGAATGGACCGTTATCCACTATAGGGTCCTAGTGCTGATTGGTAGATGTCACATATCTTTTATTTTTCATATTCTAGGTTTCCTCACGATTTTTCCTTCACGTTACTCATAACGTTGCTCTCAAGCAATGGTGATGATAAGTACATATTAGCAATTGTTAATTCATACAAGTTTTTTTTTTTGCACAGTTAAATCTTCATAACTTTAAGCTACGTTTATGACCAAAGACAATGCATACCCATCTGTAATATTAGCCTATAAATATTATTAATAGATGCTTACAAATTTGTAGCAAAAACATCAAATGCACCAATTTAATTGAATTATGTTATTTCGTTCCCGTTAATAGCTAGAATTGGACATTTCCTATTTATGTCACGTTTGGTCCAATCGCAGTATCGACGTTATGTTTATTGTACGCGTTAAATCACGACTAATTGTCGCAACTGCTGGCGAAACCATACCGCTGGAAATTGGAAACTGCCTAATATCGGCTCTATATAATATTATGTAATAACATTTTAGTGTCTATCTGATTGTAACTACAATTAAACAACCATGTCAGCCAGTTTGGATGTGAGCATTCAGTGATTCATTATTTAATTATTCTAATCATGTATTCGTTAATTTTGGTTAAGAATTAATGGACGAAATTTCTACGATTACGGATTAATATAATTAAACCAATGAATTGGATACGTAAGACGTAATCACGTAACCAATTAATTGAATTCGTAAAATCTAAATACGAATTCAATGAATACGCCCTTGAATTGGTATGTAGATTTTACGACATTAGAAAGTGATAACCCAGTGCTTAAAACAACAGGACGCTTTCCAATTAGTTAAACCATCATGTTTTCAAGACAATACCATTTACAGTTCTTTATATAGATACAGACAGAACTTCTTCAGTAAAGCAAGTCTTCACAACTTCCTACACAATATTTTTATGATTACGACTACCTTATCACATACGAATAAGGTCTAAAATCGTGTCATCGTCTTATTTTTATAATATGAAAGCTACTTCTTTGAATACGATGTTACTAGCGATGAAATCTCGCTTAATAACCCTCTTAGGAGATAAATATTCGAAAATTTCAATGTTTCCGACACAGCTAGCCCAAGAATTAAACAGAATTATGTTGGTTTATGAAGGAGGATAGATAAACGAAAACATCGTTTTCTAAAGAGGCAGCTAATATTGATCTGTTTTTATTCATTACCAGAAAAAGCATGAACTGGGCAATTTAACGCAAACAAATCAAAATACAAATTTTAAAATAACCCCTTTTTCGTGCAACAAAGGACTTAGTTCAGTCAATATATTTTTCCACTCCATTTCCGAACGAGAATAATTTAAAGGCTGTTTTTAAACAAAAATAGAATAGAATTTTCATAAATTTCCACAATGTAGACACCTTTTGGAGTTTACGAATGTAAAATTGCTTATATCCGTGGCAAGACCTCCCATGGGACGAGGTCCGTGGTACCGGTTTAATATTGGTATTATTTTTTATTAGCGCCAGTTTATTCGAGTCCGTCCGATTATCCGATACCAGTATTAAGTAAATATTTACGTTAGCAATGTTAAGTGTAATTGATTTTCAGTGTTGTGTTAAAAGTTGTTGGCTAAATGGAAGGTCGGCTCAAATTTATCTTTACATTAGTGCGGTGATTTGTTTTACATTAATTTGCTAAATGAATTTATGAATACTTAGTTCGTCAAAAATCGAGGTTTCTGCCCTTCAATTTAAAGAACATGGCATAAGTAAACCACCTAAAGTTATGTAAATAAGCTCAGTAGGTAAGCCACAAAAGCTGACGAGGCTTCATTTTCACAGTATCAAAAATGCTAATTTTTGTACATCAAATTCTACCTTCATTCTCTTTTTTGCGGAATATTTCATTAAAACACAAAACGACAGGCGAATAAAAGGTTTTCTCTTTTTTTCAGCTCGTCGAGTCCTGGTATACATGTGACGCCCGAAGCGAAAATGGCACGGTCTAAAATGGCGGGTGAAAGATCAATATGACCTACCAAAAGGTGAGGCTATCCCTGTCGCACTCGCTAGCTTTATACTTCTGTCTTTGTCAGTCGGAGTAGCGTATCACAGTTTCGATATGTCGTATAGGCGGCCAGATTTTAGTTGCGAATTTTCACTGAGCTTCTCGACGTGTGGGACTTTTAGAGTTCTATATGAGCGCTTCATGTTTGTAAAGCGATTAGCGATTTGCGGTGAATGTCATTACGGCAGGCCTAGAGATAATGCTTGATTATGAAAATTCGAGCGTTTAAAATTATTTTACGGAGTGTAAACATTTAATTGGCAATTTTGTTAATTGAACTTCTGCTTCGTTCTCCCCGGAATTAAAATAGCAAAGTAGACGATTTAACCAAAGCTATCAAAAATTAAAGATAAACTCGTCCCTTTTTATCCCTTTAATACAGGGCGACGTTGAAAAACACTGTTTATCAAAGGTTCTTAAACTTATTTAGACAAGGCTTGCGAAAAAAATTTTGTTGTAAAAGTAGAAACTCCAGGAAATATTAGCGTCGATTTATAGACGCGCCGAAACTTTGTAGGCAACCTGTCTGCGATGTTTTGTAAGCATGGTTTGAGCTGAGATTAAGCGAATTAATGCGAAGCAGTAAAACATAAAGTAAGCACACGCTCTTTATGTTTTCAGATTTAAAACAAGCTACATAAAAAGGTGCAAGGCAGGGTGATAACATACTTGTTGGTGCTAATAATGTTAACAGCGTCGTAAGCTTTGATATAACCAAATTTTTAGTCGCGCTCCGCAGGGAATAAGGAAGCGTACATTCTTGAGGTTGTTTATCGTAAATTGTTTAATCTAATCCTGGGCGGTACGTCAGGAAAATACAAAACTTACTGTTATTGTACACAGAGTATAAGCGAGCTGAAAAAACGGTCCGCCGTTTGTGCAGACGCACGATGAAAAGTAACATTTTATTACAAAATGGAGCTTTTGTCCCTTACGAGACCAAAATATAAGACGTTTCTGTAGCTCCGTGATATAAAATAGTTTAATGGACTTATTTGCAGATAATAGGTAGGGAATGAGTTTCATAATCGTGTAATTATATATTAACGTCCTATCACGCTCTTAAAGCACGTTCTTGAAATTTTGTGCAGGTAAGATATACTTGCTTAATATATATGACTAAACTCTGATATCTCTGCTCGCAGCCTTCAATTTGTGGAAATTCTATCAAAAATCCTTAAATTCTCTACAAGTCCTTAAAATTGCTTGTCGCTGAGATGAGGCAGAGACGAGATTTTTGACGTTTTTATTATAAGAATTTGCCTTCAGATAATATCGGATATCTGTATGGTTTCTTTTGATACTTACCACGATTATGAATTTAAAAGACTATAACTATTGTCAACATAACCTTATTTAATATAAATATTATACAAATTAGCTGTACTTTTGGTCTGGCATATTAAAAGTTTCAATGTTAATTCATTAGAAGTACATACAAGCGTAAAAAGCAAATGATTTCAGTAAAAAATGATTTTATGATTGCCACCATTCTTTTCTGATTTATAATTATTTTAGCGTACTTACTTTATTAACGTATGTATCTCTGACAATTTATATTGCTCTAGTCTACGATCGTGAATCGAATCCGAGGTTATATGTTCATTAAAGCTTTACATTAGGGTCGTTCGCGGGTCCCTAGTAATCGAAGAGTTAGTGCGGGTACGGAGCTGCCCGATTTATTGCCCGCTCTCATCGATTTTGATGGCTACAGTTCCGTAACGACAACGAAAAAATCCCGACACGAATAGATACAGAACTGAAAGTAGTCGGTACCTATTATTATTGTCTCTCGAATCTCCACGTCGCTACAAATATCTTTTAAATAAAATTAAATTGAAATGAAAAAGTACCAATTTAGTGGTTAAATACGTTAACGTAAATTAAATTCAATTGAAACATCTATTACTTTTTTCAAACACGTTACGTAGCTAGGATATTTTCCTGTTCCGTCATTCCGTACTGACTGAACATTTAACAAAAGCTCTTCGAATCCCACCGCAGAAGTAAAAACAAGGAATCTGCACTCGTCACTTTTCAAACATATATTTTACCTTATCAACAAAGGACTTTCTCCTCTAAACGTCCAAAATTAGAGTTTACTTTTCAATATTGCGGCCCTAATGGTTACGTCGCTTAACAAGCGACGCGGCTCATCCCTTGAGGAGGTAAAAAACTGAATAATTCGCGTACATATCTCGTGACATGGTACGCGTCTCGGGAGTGGCAACAATTTCCTATTTGGTCGATCTGACAGACAACGCTATAAAAATAAGCTATTTGCAAGAAGGAACCCGTTGATATGTCGGGGAAACATGGGGTTAAGCCGCCAATGATAACTGACTGAGATATATCGCGACATGTTTGTTATTTGAATACTCAAATAACATTATGGTTGAAAGAAAATCGCTCAAAAATGTTACCCGGATTTATTGAGATCTGATCGCTTATCGAAAACGTTAGTCTAGAAAGGAGAATAATATTTTATTTGCATTAGAATATATCGCATATTTGATAGAAGAATGATTACGAAGGCGATCGTTCCAGAGATTCGTGTTTTGTATAACTATGGAAATATATTTATCGTGGCGAAGTTTGTGAAAAATGGCTGTCTTAAAGGTTTTTTTTTTTACACCAGATCTGTAATAAAAATGATGAAGTTTTTTTTTTAAGTTTTGGTTTTTGTATAGCGTTTTCTTTTGATCATTATTCAGTCCCATAAGCTTGACGTGTTCCGTGTATTCGTACATAAGTAGGTGCTGGTTATCTAGAAAATATTATGTAACAATATTAAAGGGTGGGATCGAAGCGATGATTCCTGAGAAAGTTTGTGAGGGTCGAGCGGGCTCAGATAAAAAGGGTGCGAGCAGAGTGGGGCAATAATTTTTTAATTTCACTGTCTTTTAACTGAGTGCGTATTTAGATAGCTTTGAATACTGTATGGTGCGAAGCACGTTTTATTTTTCGATTGTTTGTTCTTTAGAAGTTATCGATACTAGAGCAGCTGCCTTGAATTATTTTTGTGGTTACTTATTTATTTACTTATTTATTTACTTTTTTTGTTAATTGATTGCCTTGGCAGGGACGTGCTGGGTAAAATTAAAGCTGCAAGAGTCAAAATTCAGGGACTGTGTTTCTTGCCAAGTTAATGCATTGATTTGAATTACTAATTATGATGTTTGCCATAGACGAATTAGTTAAGTTGTGATAATTATTATAGCCCAAGAAAAGATCCCAAACGAACGAAATAAAAACATGCTTTATAGGTATAATATTTAACACACAACGCAATGAATTATTTACAATATGATAAGTTTAATACTTCAGTCTCTGAGAATATGAAAGGACTCGAATACCAATGCCGACGTTATTTACATGAGTGTCCCGATAAATGTAAGGAGGGTAGCCGGCTATTTACCCCCGCTAGCCTATAGCCTATGATACGCGTAATCTTTCGGAAAAGGGTTCCGCAGCCGACACGGCTAAAGTGACAGCTACCAACGTATTCAGATTTTACACGTTGTATAATTGATGTTGTCTTTATTACAAACGATAGGAATGTAGGAGATGGCTAATCGATTTGAGTTTGGATTGTAGAGTGAATTGATACGAAAGTATGAATGTAATAGGTAATACGGGCTGGCTCGGAACTCCACGATAATGCGCGTATTTTGCATTTGGCAGTATGAATAGGTATTGGAAACCTTAGCGTTCCTCGTACCTATTGATTTCCAATAAATTAAGGCCAATTTATTGTTTTAAAATGAAAGTAATAATTTTATGAATTTATAGCTCTTGGGGTAGTATCTCAACCTGAATACCTAATTAATTATTCTACAATTGATACTCCTTTAAGTAGTAGGTACAAGTATTTCTATCAAGTATTTTTATATATATAGTAAGTTATATTTTTATTTTTGTAGTAGATACCTACATATTTAGTATTATCTTTTTGTATACACGTGTTTCTATGCTAAACAACCCTATTTTTCCTAATCTTTCTTTCTTGTATACAGGGTGTATCTGACATCGCAACGCAAACTTCGCGAAAAGGCTACACCGCATGCCACTAACAAAATTATGATAGTTATTTATGTCGTTAATGAGCGGTTACAGAAATAACAGTGTTTAAAAAAAGTGTCGGATCGGCCTTTGAACGTTGCAAGCGTGCCACCGTGCGTATTTGCAGATATGACGTTGATCCCTGATGCGAACTCTATTAAATCAGCTGATAGGATAGTTTTTCTAGTATTGTTCACATTGCGCTTTTTTGTAATTAACGAATTAAATAATTTTTACTTTAAAATCTTATTGGGTTATAAAAGTATAGCAATTATGAACGGTCTAAAGTGAAAAAACTGCATATTATTAAGCTATTGCATAGCTTCTATCGCGGGCCTTGAGCGCGGGGACCGAATCCAGAAATTCCGTAACGAAAAAACCTCACGCTCCCCATCGTCTAACGTCGTTTCAGTTCGGCAGTCTTCGGCACGGTATGTTTGTGTGCGTGCGACTACATCTTTTGAAAACAATTTATAGATTTTCAAAAAGAGCATGCATATTGCAGGGCGCGAACTCAGTCCTACACACTTGCCATGTTACTGATAGTCGCAATGTGCTAAACTTGCGATTAATTTTCTCTCTGAAATAGGTCTTCTATAGAGATATGTCATAGACGTCATCGACGTTGTCATGGCTACCTTAAAAACTTTTCATATAATTAATTATTAAGTACTTTTATTCAAATTAATTTAGTAGTGTTTTTATAAAATAGCTTTTTTTTAACGGAAAAGCTAAGATGAATGTCATGCTAATTTTTCATTGGACTTTTAAATTATTTATAGTGTTGTTTACTAAATAAAAGCGCGTGATTTTATAGAGTAAAAAGTGCTCACGCGACCGTTTTTTCAATTGTTGCAAGAATTCAAAAGACTGTCTTTAAATAGTGTTCAGACGATTGCTCAAAGTGTATTAGATTTCATTAGTAATAGAAATGGCATTTCAATAATGACTTTCAACTGCCAGTCTAAATAGTCATAAATACGATTTACAAGATTCAGTTACAAGACAAACAAATGTGTTACTTCTTACCGAAACTTGCATGACGCATGATAATCCAATTGAAATACCTAATTTTAATTGTATTGTTCAGTTCAAGCGAGATACTGTTTCAAAAGGTGGGGTAGCTATTTACCAAAATAAAAATGATATTACTAATATTATGACTCCGAATATTGAAATAAATATTGCACACGTTAGCGATGTTAATGTTAGGCGCTCAGTTGTTGGAGATATTTGTGCGTGCTTATGCAAACTTAGAAATGGCCTACAAATTGTTATGGTAGCAATTTACATTTCTCCGAATCCAAAATTGGACGAGGTAGAGCATTTTATTCATCGCACTTTACTGGAGTAACTCGAGTGGCTCGAAAATACTTGAAACAAATGGTAATAAATTTCCACTTATCTTGGCTGGCGATTTCAACATTAACTTCGCTGATAAAAAATCAGAGCGGTGGACAACTTTTCTATCAAAAACATTGAATTTGAAAATGAATAATGATCCACAAAAGTCCACAACAAAATATGGGACCACCATTGACGCGGTATTTTCTAGGTATTTAGAGGATATTAAGTCGCAAACTTATGTTTCTTATTTCAGTTATCATAAACCTATAGTTTCAATGATAAATATTCCTGAATAACCAACAGCTACTGTAAGGTAATAAAACCCACATGTATTGTAAAATAATAAAAATATTTTAAATAATATTAACTTTTTATTTATTTAATAAAAGAAAAATTTGTTTTCTTACCGGTCACCACGCTCAAAAAGTGTAACTTGAATTAATATCAAAGAAAAAAAATACTGCATAAATAAAATAAATAAATAATTATAATTGCATAAATTGATACAAAATGCTATGCAATAGCTTTACCGCGGCAGTCCCCGAGTGCCACACGTCTTTTTTTTTTAAAAATCGGGAAGAGCCGACGCAAAATTCCACCACTGGGGGTTCAGAATCATGTACTGGATCCATGGTACTCGTTTTTGCGTCGATGTCAGATACACTCTTTATATGAAAAAAAAAATCTTTCATAAAAAAATATCTAGGTAGTACCATCACACTGAAGTGCGTTTATGGAAAATGTTCCAAAATAACACACGGAATTCCGACACATTTCATATTTCGCCGTTACAACTAACATAATGTTCACCATCTGAAATTGAAATCCTCGGAAACAAACACAGCACCGTTGTTTGTCAACACATCAATTAATATATTATTTGACCAAAGCCATGCGTCGAATATTATCAGACAACACTGTTTGTTACCCTTACTGGCTACATGGCTACAAATAGCCGATGTATAATTATTATCGCACTGATTTATAGCCGAAGTACCGTTAGCAGAATATAAACGGTAACATTATGGCTACCTTCCGTATGAAGGCTTGATTATAAGCGTCGTAATTGTGTTTTGGCTTTTACTTACCCAACTACGTATATTTGTGGCATAGTTGTGTGATCATCGTAGGAGTTGAGTACCTACGCCACGGAATAGTTAAGATTATCCTATATAGCAGTATAGGATAATCTTAACTATTCCGTGGCATAATCTATGGACATAAAACACGTGTGCCTACATTTTCAGATCCTAAGTATCGGCCTTGAAACTTATAAATGTTTTGTGTTAAAAATAGTACCTACCCACTTACTACTGTTATTCCAATTTCATGTTCTATATGAAATTGCTCCTTTTCTTCTAGTATTTTAGGTATTAATATGTCCTACTCCATTCCTTACATGAAATAGGTCTACCATATTTATCAAATAATATAGAGTTTTTCAAAAATGTTACTACTACCTTCAACAAAAACTACATAATCAGTCCATAATATTCTCACTCCTGAGACACAGGCCTGGGAAGTGGACGGTATAATCTACCATGCGGGCCAGTGCTTGTTGGCAAATGTCACATATCTCACGATGTTAACCTTTTTTTTAAACGATATAAACTAATCCTTGACCGCAATTCCGCCTGATGGTAAGCACTGAACTAATCATTAAAGGTAAGGCGCACTAGTTTATTAAGAGCCTCTTCACTCTAGTCTTGATGATGCTGAATGATTCGGACGCGAAGCCAACCAACTTAGTCCAGTCCCTTGGTATAAAAGAGGAGGCGAAGTGCTTCATAATTCGACGGGTTGTCCGATGATGGAACGGTGATGACGTAATTATGTCATGTAATTCCCGCGCAAAATGCATCCTATAGAACACAGAAAGGCTGACTACCCTACGCCTGTGTTTCAGGCTTTGGAGATTATTCTTATCCAAACACCTAATCAGGGTCAGCAATTAACCTCTTCGCATGCCTCTCCACTGAGACCAAAGGAGCATTTTCTGCACCAGTCTAAATGTGTCCAGTTCAAATGACCTGCGCTTTATTTAACAATAGAAACTGTCCCAGTTTGAAGAACCGCAGTACCTTTTCAATAATGCCTAGTTTTTTGGCAACCATTTTAGCTTTGTACTCAATGAACGGCTCAAAGATTAGGTTCGAGGAAATATCACCTCCCCAATGCTGAAGGCGGTCGGTGCACTTCTAGGATGAATTCAAAAAGTAGGAGCCAAGGTGAACGGGCGCGTTTTGGCGGTGAACAGACCCGCCAGTGCAACATTCGTACGCTCTACCATAACCTCTCTTTCGGACTGAATTGCTTACTCACTAGCTCGAGCACTCGGCAGATATCTCTCCACAACCGCACAGTTGTATGGATCCCGGGCATCAGCAGATCAATTTTTTTTTTTCATAGGAGTCCTTTCCCCACATGTGGATTGGCATACGCCAGTGATCTACTGGCGTATGCCAATCACATGTGCCAATAGACAGATTGTGGCGAAACCCGTCAACGATTTCTGTCACTGAAGAAATCGTTATCTTCCATATATGCCAAGAGACACGAGTTTAATACACGCTTCATCATAATCTTGCAGTGTGTGGAGGTAGTTGCTGGAGTAGTCGTGGTGGCCTAGTGGTTATAACACCAGCCTCTCAAGTATGAGTGCGCGGGTTCGATTCCAGGTCAGGCAAGTACCAATGTAACTTTTCTAAAGTTATATGCACTTTCTAAGTATATCTTGGACACCATTGACTGAAGGTGAAGGAAAACATCTTGAGGAAACCTGGACTTTATAAGTCTGAAATCGCCAACCCGCATTGAGCAAGCGTGGTGATTACGCTCAATCCTTCTCTGTATGAGAGGAGACCTGTGCCCAGCAGTGGGACGATAAAAAAAAAAAAAAGGGTTGATGATGATGATGATGATGATGGAGGTTATTTGAGATCAGCGGTGATGAAATAATTTACGCAAAGTAAAGCGCCTGACAGGTGGTAGGTTCCAGCCTTCGACCCACAACTTGTAAGTCGCGACCAATACCACTAGGTCACCACTGCTCTCACTGGGCCACCGCCGAGCACATAAAAATCACTAATAATAATTTTTATTACCATCCGAAACTTCAGTAACAATATTATTCTGCTGACCGTCCTTGATGTTTGGCGCTGCGCTATTTCTGCATCAATTTAATGACGTCATAAATTCTCAATTATATTCAGCCTGCATGTGCCTTGGTGAGATATAAACAGTAATATAGCGACATAAAACTAATTAGTAGAATAGTTATTAGCTTTTCTTGTGATTTATTCCGTTTAATTTGAGCAGTTTATATTTTACTGTTAATTTTTGCTGAGTAAGATAACTTTTTTTTTACAAGTGCTTCGAGAGACTGCAGGAGATTGGAACACTCGTAGAATGCTCGTCGTATTTCGTGTTCGGAGTAAATTAATGTCGTTGCATTAGTATTCGAGACTTCCTTTGCACGTCTTTCTTCTTTGAATGGGACTGATTTTCAGTTAAAAGGTAGGTTTGTTTTATGGTTGAAACGTGATAATTTATAAATGTAGTAAGTTACTAAACATTACACACTATTAAAAAAGGATTTTCCGGAAACAGAAATATAAAACGTTTTTGTCCAAAACTATCTAAATTTATCAAGATATATATATATATATTTCCACGCACAATGGTCCACTGAAGGGACTGAGTGCGGAAACCTAACCAGTAACAGTAGTAACAGTAGATATATATATATATATATTTAGATTTTATGTTGTCAGAGGTCAACAATATTAAGGCAAGCATTAAATCCGCCTTTGTACCGTATTATTGTACTTAGGCATAAAGTTTTAAAATAAATAAATAAATATTTAACGACCATACCTGTTCACATAAAAACTTGAACGATAAAATGAGTCACTTAAACTCCCAAATTGAATTCCATGAAACGCTTCCGTATTCAATGACGGTAGCTTGAAGCAGGCTTATTTGGCAAAGAGTTCGTAGAGAGCTTGCAGCTGCGTTCAGATTGCTTCGAAACTTTATGCTTCCAACTGATTGCGAAATGAATAGATACGTGGAACGAATGTTCGGCTTGGTTCGATATGAGATATATAATTATATAATATTAAAATTGGAGGTTTATCTACGTTACCTGTGGTAGTTTTATGACAATTGATAGTAAGATGGTTATGTATATGTACATATATTTAAGTAACACAAATTCGGGTTAATAACACAAAGCTGGACCTATTTTAATGATTTGTGGGAGTCCGCCCGAAGAGTAACTATTAAAGTTCACGAAGATAATAAGATTGATTCTGAGGCGGTACGACTTCGCCGGGTAGGCTAGTTTTTAATTGTGATACGAAGTCATTAGTTCCTTGCATATTGGAATTGGTTTGGTTTCCAGTCGATGTCATTTTCACTATTCGGCTAGTTTCTTCCAGCTAAGTTGGGATTTTTACGTTTATTTTAAAAGCTATTATTAGAAATTAAAATAACGAAATCTTGAAAACAAATACACACATCAAAAGTGTCTAGGGATCAACATATATTTTTGCAATAACTTTTCTCCTGATTGATATTAATTAAAATTTTCTTTAAGGATTCATCAAATAAAGTGTTTTTGTTTGTCACAGTAACGATAAACCAAGTCACCTTTGCATTAATAAAGAAATTTGCCATTTTCCTAATAAAGGGATATTTGACATTTGAACCACTAACACAAAAGTTCGAAAAAAAGACTGAAATAACAGTTTTCTCTAAAATTTTATTGGGTAACTTAAACAATTAATAATCCGTGTTTCTACCGCGAACACTAACAACACAAGAACATCGGTTTGGCATACTCAAAATGAGTTCATCCAAATCACGCTGTGGAATGGCCGCCCATGTTCGTTGCAACAACAAAAAAAGGTCTTCTTGCGACTGGATACCCTCCATATTCGGCAGAGCTCTTCTCTGTAGCATATCCCATGCATGCTCAATCGGATTCAAGTCTGGCGACTGAGCAGGCCAGGGCAGGACATTGATGTTAGCTGCGGCGAGAGTCTGTCTTACAACTCTTGCGGTCTGCGGTCGTGCATTATCATGCATTAACTGAAATAAGGGACCGATTTGCACTTGTAGAGGAACGATGACGTCTGATACAATCGTCTCAGCATAAATTTGAGCGTTGAGGTTGCCTCTGATCCAAATCAACTCAGTTCTTCCGCCGATCCAAATACCCGCCCATACCATGATGGTTCCACCACTATAAGGATGGACTTCCTGGCAGGATTTTAATCGCTGTTGGCGTCCAGGGGTTCTCCAGTGTCGTATACGTCTTGTATCCGGTCTCATACCAAAACGAGACTCATCAGAAAAGCACACGAAACGCCATTGTTCTTCTGCCCAATTTCTGTGTTCAAGAGCCCATTGATATCGAATCCTACGATTGTGCATTGCTATAGGTGGTACCCGTAGCGGTCTTCGGGAATGAAGGTTCACTTCATGCAAGCGGTTTCTGACTGTTTGGTCGCTAATTAAGTTCCCTGAAGAGTGATGAAGCCTCACGGCTAACATCATGGCGGTTATTGTTGGAGCTCTTAGAGTTAAGATTTGAATGTATCGGTCTTGTCTCCGTGTGGTGCAGCGATACCGTCCTCCATGGCGCTCAGCCACGGTACCAGTGCTTCGGTAACGTGTCCAAAGTCGACTGATAACACTCTGACTTGTATTCAGACCTAAAGCCACAGTACGTTGCCGGGAACCAGCTTCTATCATTCCCACGGCTCTGAGCATTTCTTCCCTGCTTAAATGACGTCGCCGCTCCATAATAACGTTGGTTTTAATCAGTAGTAGGGAAACAGTAGCACTAATAATGTCTTCAATGCGTTGTATGTTTTTATAGGGAAAATATTGACAGCTGATTTTCATCTTTTACTCGAATTTGATTCACAGTTCCTGATTCAAATTATGAAATGAACCAAAAAGGATCCATATAAATTTATAAAATCATAAATTTATTACAAAGCCACATCTCAATCTCAAGAAATCCGCATAAAAATGCTTGATCCCTAGACACTTTTGATGTGTGTAAGGTAAGAATAATGAATAAAGTTATCTATGTTTCCAACGCATTAAACCAAAGTTAAATTCAAATTTTCTTTTAAAAAAAATCTAATGTATGTGTGGCACATACATTAGATTTTTTCAGAAATGAAATTTTCCATTGAAATATTAATTGTGAAGCAAAGCTGATATATAAAATAAGCATTTAAATTATCGATATTTTCTATTCTATGACAATAATATGTATATAGCCAGCCCTCACATTTGAGTTCTGATGAAAGGAAAGCTAGAGATAAACACAGAGTAATAATGCTTTTTTTAAATTCTCGTTTGGAAATATTTTAGGAATTTCATGGCAGCCTTCTAATTAATACTGTGATTTAATAAGCGGGAACAGAATTTCATAATTTAAGTGGATCCCCTTCTAGTCCTTAAAAGTTCACGTTGTTGCAAGTGGTCCCATTATAAATTAAATTAAATTTGTTTATTTTCAAGACAGATACATAAATGGAAACATACCTACAAGATATTGAGATCAGACGAAAAAAAAAAATACAAACACTCGCAAGTAAAGAAAACAATTTCACGAGGCAGCAATAATTAATCAATATGTCTGCCGCAGCATTGTCGGATATAAGGGCAAACCAGTCTGTTGGTGATCATCGCGAGGACGGAGTTAGCGCTGCCCCGCAATCAGCGCACCCGAGACGCGCACTGTTTGCGCATTATATGTAGGTACTCGTATGAACTTGCCCACGGAGCTGCAATGGCGAGGCAGCCTAAACACTGCTCTGAACGCGTTATTGATATTATGTAATGGCAGTAGATTTTTTTTCACTGGTGCTCCGAAGATGACCATAAATTACATACTATGGTTTGAATGACGTCACCACATATTTAAATGTACCATCCGTTGGGTAATAGGTATTCTAATTTCAACATTAATAAATACTTGTTTTCATATAATATTTAGTCATAAAAAAATAAACGAGGTTTGTAGATATAACAATTCGAACTTCAGACGTTTTACGAAATGAAGAAAGGAGACATGCGGAGAAGACAAAAATTACGGGCCGTGGAAGGTATAGATATAAATCAAGACGAAGCAAGAATAAAATAATTGAAATTATAGTTTTATCTGGACCGAATTATTTGAGTGAAACAAAACTTAGTGAGCGAAACATAGAATAAATTCCAAATACATAAACATATTTTGTTTTTAATATAAAAATACTAACTTAGGTAAATATTTTCCTATTTCTATTACAGGGGTAAATCGATCCCAGTATAGTAATATTTTACGAAAACGTTAAAGTCTTTTAAAACAATATGCACGGTATGTGCGATGTAAAAGCGAATGAATAAAAGTTGTACAATATGCGCAGTTTGCGAGCTAACCGAAAGTTAGGAGCGTGTTCCTAATAACTTTGCTATCGGCGAGATTTGCCCGTGAAATATGTGGAACATTCTGGCACATAGGAACCGGAATAGTGTTTTGTGCTTTTAGTTCCGTGTGTTTTAGTCAGAGGTTGATTTACTCTATTTCAGAAACCTTGTTTTCAGTTCTAGCAGAGGATAGAACATTAATTTAGACACTAGATTTCACTAATCTTATATTATTTTATAGCCTACAACTGAACAAAATTTTAAGTCATACTGCTGTTGACACTATTATCAATAGCATATAACTGTTTACTAACAGTTTGTTTAGTAAAAGTACTAGAAGTAACAAACAAAAAAAAAAATTAGGTATGCTACTGCATATTATCAATTTTTTCGTGTTTGTTACTTCAGAACAAATGCTGGATTGCCCATACAGTCTAAATCGCATAGTAATAAATTAAAAATCCCAAACTCAACCAAAAACACAATATCGTATACAAAGAAATACACCACAATGCATAGACGCAACATAAAACAGAAACCCATTTCGCATTCCGAAAGACAAAAGCAAATGCTCCCCGAGTTCAAAACATTACGAATATCTTCGATTCGAAGTTCCCTACGAACGGTTAAAGGAAAAACTACACGGAGCTTGTATTACTTTGTAAGTTGGTACTTATGCTCTTGGCGACAGTTAGCAACAACTTATTATGAGATGAGACCGCAGTCGCTGCCACTAACCTCTTTACTGTTATAATAAAAACTTCCTCTGTTTCCAAAGATTCCATATAAACTTGTACGATGTGGAATATATATGTTGGATTGGGTTGATTTTCTTGATGTTGTGTCTAGCTACATATTTATGGGGTAACAAAAATAGGGATAACATAATTATGGTTGATTTCTGTTTTTAGGTATCATCGGGTTCTGGATCCTTAATTGAGAAGATGTAAGAACAGGTAATAGGTTGCTATTAATATTCTGTTATACGTAGCTTGCTTACATTAAAACCTGTAATGAAATTATGTAAAATATTGTAAAATAAATTAGGAATGGATTAATTCGATTACAACTAGATAAAAAGTTTTTGAGAAAGCAAGCAAACTCTAAATCAAGAGTGAGAAATCAAACAGAGTAAATAAAGAACTAATATAATAATAGTAAAAATATACGTACATAAAAAGTAATGATTAAATTGTCCAAAGATAGAATATCGGATCAAAATATCCATTCAATCTGAAATTAAAACCTGTCAGAAGCAACTGCATCTTTGTACGTACCATACGTTATGTAAAATTAAAGCATTTAAGTCCCGACTGCCTTCAACTTCCATCGGCAATGGGTGACCTCATTTGCAGCAAGCCAATTCTGTGACGGAAATTATGTTGGTATTAATAATATTTTTTGGAAGTTTTAAAATTTGCATGAAGTCAGAAACCAGGTTATAAGTGATTATAATTTTTTTATCTTATATTCATTCTTGAACTCTCAAAATCGTGACCATCTGCTACAGATCGTGATTGATATACTTTAAACAAAATTTTGAAGTATATGAAGATAATCCCATTTCTACCGTTCCTGTTTCTGGGGTATTCAAAAATATTAATCTTCATCTTTAATAGGTTCATAACCGGAGTTGGCAGTAACGTTTCCTCCGTATTAAAGACACAGTAAAGATCATGATCAGCTATTTCCCATTTCATTCACTCTCTTTCTGATGGGAAGTGAGCGATGTATAATTGAGGGTTAAAACGTGTCAAATGCTTGCCACTCGATCATTTCGCGATTAAAACGCTTCGAATGGTTGTTCGATTCATTGCGCAATGAAAACTGACGTACAATTTCGACAGTGTAATGAAACTACGTTGGACGTGAGCTTACGTTAACGTGATTGTTGTTCTCCATGCTGGTTTCGTCGCCATCAATTTAAAGTGTTGTTATTGATTGAAGAGTTTCAGTAAAATTATCACAGTTATAACCACTTTAAAATTTGATCTCTCTTCTCATAAATGTATATTTTCACCCATATTGATTCAACCAAAGATATGATTAAATACAAATTCTGTTGCTGAAAAATTATTAAATTTCACTTATGATTAAAATTCATTAATCATAAGTGAAAAAAACAAACCACTATCGGCATCTCAAAACTAGACGAAAAACGTCTTTATTGATCTTAGAACTTATCTAAACAGGATTGTTTGCACATCATAGAATAAGTTCCCCGTTCCGACCATTTGGCAGGCACCAAGCGAGTGCCTTCGGGTCCAATTAACATGTTGATAATAAAACTAACGGCTGGTTTTTGTACATTGAGCAATATTCACATCGAGTCTCCTTGCCAACGTTAGAGCAAAATGTTTGTGTAACTACACAGTTTGGGGACACTTACATTTTTAGTTACTTCTAATTGTGTTTGTTAAAGAATTTATTTAAAACAAGTTCTTTATTCATGATGATATTTTTTTTGACGCGGCTTTTTTACTCGTATATTTTCACGAAATATGTGAGCTGCTATTTCATATGCTGTTATTACGTTATTATGGTTTTGTGTATAATGTAGATATTTTAGTGTTGTTGGAAGTGGTGTAACTTAGATTGTGAAGGGCAGTTGCCCATGCTACGTTTTACGGTCAACAAACAGCAAGTGATGTGTAAATCGCTGCTTTATAAGCTGTTATTAGCTTATAAAGCAGCGATTTACAGATCACATAAAATTTATTTGCTTCCCTGTTTATAAGGTGATTTTATTGTATTTCTGGCCTTTTTATATAACTGATGTTGATATTGTATTGTTTGGTTTTAAGACAAAACAATAATTCAAAACATTATTGTGAAAACATAGTGGGAATTTTATTAAAATGTAAATAAATATATTTTCTATTTTCCTTTAAATTTACCATTAAAATCAAAAATCAAAAGTCATTTATTCAAATTAGGCTGAGAATCAGCACTTTTAGAACGTCAATATTACATAAGACAGTCCCCCAAAACGCCCGGCCTTCGCCACTTCCTAGTGCTTTCGCTGGGAAGAAGTGGCGGAACAAACTCCCCAGTAGCATAGCTGTCTAGTTATTTAAAAAAAACACACGACTTTATACAATACGGCATAATTAAATATATTTAATATAATTAAGACAGATACTCAAAATATCTACTACCAAGTGGCACTATTATTTGTTCCGTAATACAATGTAAAATTTGTTAATTATACACAGTGTTATATTCTCAAACTTCGTCTACCCTTCATATATTAGGTCCTTTCATATGAAATTGACGTTTTGTTGTACTGGCCACTTTGATCTCAAATATCTCCTTTTTGGTTTAGAGTTCCAAATTATTTACATTCCATACATCTATTTACTCGTCAATTGTGTCTCGAAAACTGTATTTTGTTTTTTTTTCCCTTTGGTTTTATCTCTGCGTCATTGAGTTTATAAAATAGGAAATTTAAAATTTTGCTGAAATGTTATTTACGAATATGAGTTCCGCCGTGGCACCAATAATGCAGAAATGGCTCGAAGAATTTATAATGTGTATGGCAGTGGTGTCGCTAGAGAAAGCGCAGTGCGTTTTTGATTCTAACGTTTTCGTTCTGGAAATTTCAACGTACAGAACAGTCCCCATGGACGGCCGGAGACCAAAGTCGACAATTAAGAATGGAAGGCCATTGTGGAAGCGGACCCATGGCAATCTACGTCCGAGTTAGCTGCAGCCAGCGGTGTTAGTGATAAAACTGTTTTAATCCACTTGAAACAAATTGGGAAGATAAGAAAGCTCGAAAGGTGCGTTACATTACTGAACCGGCACAATAATGAAACAATTTTAAATTAAATCATTACCTGTGATGAAAAATGGATACTCTACAATAATAAGAAATGCACATCGCAATGGCTGAAGCCCGGTGAACCATCCAGATTCTGCCCCAAGATAAAATTGACTAGAAAAAAGTGCCGGTGTGGTGCACTACAGCTTCCTTAAATCTGGTCAGACGTTTACTGGAGATCTCTATTGTGAGCATCTCCACATAATAACTAGCCGCAAAACAACCGAGACTGGTCAATCGCACAAGGCCACTGCTGCTTCAGGACAACGCGAGACCACACACTGCACATCAGACTGCTACCAAATAAGAGGAGCTTCGATTGGAATGTTTAAGACATCCACCGTACTCCCCGGACCTTGCTCCAACAGACTACCATGTTTTTAGAAATGGCATAAAACAAACTACCTATGAGATGGCAGAAGTGCATAGATAGCAATGGGTCATACTTTAATTAAATAAATGTATTATACTAGCGGCCGCCAACGACTTCGTTCGCGTGGAGTTAGTTACGCTCCGCTCCTATTAGTTACAGCGTGATGTTATATAGCCTAGAGCCTTCTTGGATAATGGGCTATCCTACGCAAAAAGAAATTTTCAAATCGGAACAGTAGTTTCCGAGATTAGCGCATTCAAACAAACAAACAAACTCTTCAGCTTTATATATTAGTATCGATTAAAAAAATTAACTACTTTTATTCCTCCCGTACTAAACTCCAATTTTATATGTAAGGACATAATATCTACATGACAACTTATAACTTTCCCTACAACACGTTTATGGCAGCCCAGCCAAGTTACAACTCCCAATACATTGTCACTGTTCACAACAATAATTTCTATTCAACATCGAATTAAAGCGCACTCGTGCCAAGCAATACATTAAATTGGCTGAAGCCCAAGCGCATTGCATTTGTGCTCAATTAATGGTCCTTTACATAGCGGTCCTACTATTTGAATTGCTGCTTATGGGTAGGTAGGGCATCTTCTATCTTATTGTCTGTCTTTGTTTAATGTTCCGATAGATATTTTGCTTTTGTTTTGGGAGCTATATTGGAGTTCGTAATTGCTTTAATGAATTGCTATTTTGTTTTTTTAGTTATGTCGACGTCGGATAATAATATTTTTTTTAACAATAATCCAACAGGACATGCCTTGATTTTGCCTATTTTAGAAAGATATTTTTCAACTTTAATAAAAGTACTTACAAAAACATGTAGTCACAAGAGGAATCGCAAGTCTCTTCTATCGCTGACCACAGTCAACCTAAGTGGTTTGGACAACATAAGAAGTTATTAATTTTGTATAAGGTTTGCCTAAAGGTAATATAAGCATTTAATACCCATGTAGATCCATCCTAAAACCTATAAATCCATAAGACATGATCATAAAACAAACATCCAAGTGGTATGTATTGGCAACACCCAGTAGGTACACACGCTGCAAGGCTGGCTGAGAGGTGTTGTGAGATATCTTGGGATTCCACACGACCTACCCGTTTGGACAATGCACAGATTTACTAAATACACTGCATTTTAGAATGGAACGTCCATCAAACTTATGTGATAGCGAAAAATGTATCATCGGTCTTTGTTAGACACACGAACAATACATCATATTATAGACTTACCCCCTTATTCATAAAAGCTGCTGAAAGTTAACTAGTGATTAGCGATTCTTTAAACATATATTTTAGACCTTTTACCGTTATTTAACTTTAATCATCGCTTATCGATAAACCCCTTTAAAACACTGTGGTGTTTAGTCATAAAGGATGATAACTTAAGTGACGTTAAAAGGTCAAAAATGTATGATGAAAGAATCGCTATTCACTAGTTTACTTTAAGCAGCGTTTATGAATAAGGAGGTAAGTCTATAATATGATGTATTGTTCGTGTGTCTAACAAAGACAAACAAAAATTCATGTTGTTTGCGTGATATTATAATGTTATTAATTCGAACCGATAACAAACTTCAAGAGCGAAAGTTGTGAATATAGTTTTCCAGTCAACAGTGGTTATCGAGTAAATTATTCTAGCAACTTAATATGTTCCACCAAATTTTTTAGTAATTAAAGTGACGAAAATACGCATTTGTCGTAATCCATTGAAACGAAACTAAGTGGCTCGACAAATTGATAACGGGAGAAAAACATTGCAATCACCATTATTTCTAGTACACATAAGGTTCATCATCATCAACCTTATATCGTCCCGCTGTTGGGCACAGGTCTCCTCTCATACAGAGAAGATTGAGCGTAATCACCACGCTTGCTCAATGCGGATTGGCGATTTCAGACCTAAAGTCCAGGTTTCCTCAAAATGTTTTCCTTCGCCTTTTAATCAGTCAATAGTGTCCAAGATATACTTTGAAAGTACATGTAAATTATAAAAGTTATATTGGTACATGAGGTTGTCGCGAGAAAAATTGTTATACTGGTATCCATGTATATATGTAAGGTGGTACAGACAAAATCTTACATCCCTCTGAAACATTTCACTTTAAATATCTTAGATTATTATTATAGAATTACAGCCCACTCCCTCTCGTATCAAACGCATCGAAGGCAGAATAGAGACAGTAGACAGAATAAGTATACATAATCCCTAAAAATAGATTTTAATTAATATTGTGGAGTATTAACAATGGCCCGGTTAACATGCCTTGAGAAACGCCATGGTTACGGATTTGTATTAGATGTACGTAACTAAATATTTTTAAGATTTTTTTATCTCAAAAACAAAACGAGTCTGCAAAATCTTACAATGGAAATCTACGCCATCGGAATTGAGAAAAAATACATAGTGAAAAGTACAACTGTAAGCGATATTTTAGTACCTACAACGGTAACAGTAGTCTGGCGCAGAAAATATTTTACAAATGCTTGTCGTAACATCGTGATGTATTTTCCATTTCACTGATTCACGTGCACAATTTTGCTAACTATTGTGAAAGTAATTGTATGAAAAATCTCTCTAACGAATTTGTATTTCACTTAAAACTTTACTTTTACAAAAGGCACTATTGGTCCTTTCAGTTCAACACTCGGCATGATTAACTGTCTATCTACATTGTTCTTTTTGTATTTACGTCTCCTTTCTTTTCGTTATTTTCAGTACTATGTAGTATTTTTTAGGCGGCACCATTGGCATAGCTGAATGTTGGCATGTAAGGGATTAAAGTTGCAAAGTCACGACTTTGTTCCATACCCCATTCTCCAGTGTCCTCTTGGTAACGTATGTAGTTTGGAATGTTCATTGTATGAAGTCTTATTGTTTATTCGCCAGTGTATAGCAACTTATAATATTATTTATTTCAATTTTATTCAACCTTTGGAACGACTTACAGACCTACTACCATTACCTAAAATATGAGTACTTCTTAAGGTCTTTTAGCAAATGACGTCTATGATCATTCCTGATTTTTAATACTTTTACGTGTATAATACTGCAAGTATTTTTATCTGGTACAAAAAAAAACTTGAATAAATTCTCCACGCATAGCATCTTGCTTCGCAGATAATGTAATGAGCGAGAATTCAATTACCGTATCTCTTTGTTTTTTCCCTCACCAAAGCAAGGGCTTGGTAAAGTGCACATTCGTTGCTCAGTGTACATTGGCGATTTGTACTGCGGAGCGTGGTTCCGACACAACAGCGTTACCCGCGTCCCCCGTGCACCTCGTTCCCCCTCTGCCGCGGGAAAGAGCTGGAGATGTCTATTCAAATATCCCCTGTCTGTTCACACCCCTCCTCACCCGCCAGCGCCTCGCAGTCTCGTTCATATTTCGTGTTCCTATTTTGCGCAGCATCCCCGGGTACCCAAATGCAGTCCGCAGACTCCAAAATGGCTGAAACTTACAGTTTTACTTTCGAAATTCAACCTTATACTTCAGAGCATAGAGCATCATTTTGACTGGCTTAAACGGTTTCGAATACGACCAAAAGCAGTCAGGCGCACTCGCCTCCCGAAGCCCGGAATAGGGGTAGAGATTCAGTACAAGTAGCGTGTAGGGGCGCGGCTCGCCGCAAAGTTAGACGCAACTGAGCTCCTGCCGATAACGACACTTCATGTTACACTCAGTTCAGAATTTAAAATTAAATATTTTATTAATTCTACAAGAAAACTAGAAAATTTGAGGTATGTATTTGTGAATATCTTTCTGTGTCCAGTACGTGTAACGATTGAGGGGTGAAGTTTTCGTATAATTTGATTGCGTCAAACGCTCCCTTAATGCGATTTGGTACCCTCACCTTCTCCCCGCGTGAGTCGTGACGCGGACAAGTGTTGTTGACTTGTTGTTTCTATTTTGTTTTGACTTGGATTCTAACTGACATTTATCTGCACCTTTTTTGTTCTTCAAACTCTTTGGTCCTTTTCTTCAGTGCGGTCGTAGTAAATTTGTCTTTTGTTATTTCAGATCTCGGGTCTGGTGGTGCATGTCGTGCTGTCTTCTGCGTGAGGTAACGTATTATTTCTTTTATGTTTTCTATTGATTATGATAAAAAAAAAAAATATATGTAATGTTTTATTTAAATTCATTTATTTAAATGGTTTATTTATTTAATTTATATATTACATTTTTGCACAACTGTTTTATTTTTCGTAACTTATGTAATTATTTTGTTTTATTGATTTATTTTTTTGCGCACATTTTTATGTCATTTTATCTAAGTATCTTATAATTATTTTTACCGTCGCGAAATTTCAGCCGCCCGCCGCTAAGCTACACTTGAGGATAGGGATTAAAACTTTTTGTCACAGTCCCTAACTAATAGCCATTAACAGAATAAAATCGAATCAAAACAGGTTTCCCTTTACACATTTGTAATGTCATTTCTGTTCAAATTATTCAGACGAAATGATATTCAATTGAGCAACTTAAAAGACTCACAAAAAGTAATAATGAATATGTTTTTACTTTTTGATACTAAAATGCCTAGTTTTGGCTTAATTACTTAGTTTAAAAAGCAATACTAGCAATTGGTTTTTCGTTGTTACTATAATCAAAAACCATTAGAAGAGTATGATAAATAAAATTAACATAAAAAGAGTCTAGAGATCTTAGGACCGTATTACAGAACCTTACCCAATATTTAAGCATTACTTAAAACTAGTTTCAACCAATCAAATAGCTTCAAACGAGATTTAAGTAAAGCTTGAGTTTTGAGTGAGGTTCTGTAATATGAAGCTAAGTGTCTCTTCATTTTATTATCTGAAACATTGACTTATAATGTACTACGTAGTACATTATAACTAAATGATCTGAAAGCAAAATCACAAATATTCTCGGAACATTACGGTTCGTTATTATCCGATCCGTAATTACCAATATTATACCTCTGCATATACCAAAATATAAGGATAGCGTAAATAGGTATTTCTCCGTTTTCATATCATAGCGACTGTAGTAAACGGCCCCCGGAGGGCCATATTTATGAAGGCGGAGCAGAATGTAATAACAAAAGCAAATAAGGATTTTGCGACTACGGACTTCTGTAAACCGAGTATTATACTAGCGAATTTAGGTGAAAATTATATTCTCTGTAGGGTATTTAATTAGGTTTCTCTTTTTATTAATAATCTATATGCTAATTCGGGGCAAAGTAATTTTATATTAAAATTATGAGTAAGAGAGAAGGGTCTAGTCGTTGACGTATCGGAATTCACTTCTGTATTTATGTCGTTTGAATTTTGATCGTCAAAGATTATAGCTGTCAAAAGTATTCTTCATCGCTGAACTTATTCGATTCTTCTTTGAACTTTTCCTGTAAGAGACTTCAATAAATGATCATCGATTCCAAAACTTTCCTTTTTGAAATATCACTGAATGCCGCTTACGAAATTGTATTAAAAAAAACATAATTTTCATCACAATCCTAAAAGAAACTCAGTTCGTATGTAAATAGAATTAATAGAGCGTGTCATGCAGCTTGTAAGCAAGTTTTGATAAAACATTTTCACTCACAAGAAGGGGAAAGAGAATAATGTACGAGCGTATAAAGAATAGTTTTCAGCGGTACAAAGAGGTTATTTGGGCGCGATTTCGCAACTATCCATTATAGTGCCCCGCTGGGAAGTGGCCGAGATTAATACACACTTTCAAGATTGCACACAATTGGGGTGAGACTCGAAATACCGGATAACGACGCCATTGAGCGTGGTTGAAAAAGCGTATTACTATGGTTTAGGATTATTAGAAGTAAGAAAGATGCTGTGTTTGAATTTTCGATCGATTCTGAAGGATTCTAAGTGGAAATTAAGTTAGTTAAGAATCGATTTCAATCTTTTATTGAATATTTTAATAAGCAACTTTGTACTAACAACTACCTATATTGTATATTTCTGAAGGACACGCCCTTGCTCTGGTTATTAATTCTAATAAGGCTAAAAAGAAGTCATAAAATCGAAATGAAAACAGGTTTCTTAAGAATGACCAACACCCAAATAAAATCATGAAAGTTGTATTTGTTCATTTTATTTCAATAAAATGCAATTCTTTATACTATTTGGGTACAAAACATTTTACATCCACCAACAACGAATTATTTCTTTTCTTTATTGCTGAAATACCGTTGTGCCCCATCATACCCGCAATGTTGCAACCCTGTACTTAATCCTCCGGTGGCCGGCAATATGGCCGAAACAATTTGGTATACGCACCACGTTTATAAGACTCGGTGGATTCCTTTTGTTTACCGAGAGAAGAACGAGGGGAATTTACAATACTAACAAGGTTTTACGTCTCTCTTGGTAGATCTTTGTGAATGTAGTGGAGAATTGTATTGGGTTAAGCGGCCGCCAATGATTTTGCGGGGGCATTTTTATAGTTAGCTGCTTTCTGTTAAGTTTGCGTGTTATAAGCGACAAAAGTAATCACATTATTCGTTTTATGTTAGTTTAGAACATTCTTGGTATTTTGAGGCGAATCTGATTTTTTCCGTTCGTGTACTACGAAGCAATATGTGCCACATCTTGTTCATCAAATGTATTAGTGCCTACCTACCTAGATGTTATACAAAATACAATAGTTAAATGTATTAATCCTTTCTATGACTTTATAATATACGAAACAGTTTATTACTATTCCTATTTAGTTTATATCTGGGATAACTTCAAGTTACGTGGTCCATATACTCGTTTAGAGTGGGTATACTTATCTTCAATCTTGACCAGGGTTTTACCATCCAATATCTGATTTCCTTTAGGAAATTTATAGTATCGTTTATACGAGCTCATTTTTAGGGCAGAAGATCAGCTGCGCTCTTAAAGTAGTTCACATGGCGCTATCTTTATGATTATACTAAAATTTTATCACTTCACTGATGTAAAACGCAAGACGTATAACAGCTATATTTATGAAAATTATAATGAATAACCAATGATGTTGCTCAACAAGTCTTAGACGGGGATGTTTTATTACGAGGCCAGTTTAAATTCATTTCATCTCGCTCTTATTCCATTCATAACAGTTCCAGACTTGTATTTTAATCTGGAAACTAAATGAGATCGCCCGTTTTATTGCAGAATTTAAATATTAATTTTGTCATTTGTTCGGCTGGCAACCATTAAACTAATATAAATTGCCTCACAATCTCCCCAGATGGCGTGAAACCAAGTTTTTATGTCTTTTTTTGATCTTTCGTCTTTGAATAATAAAATAGTTTTCGAAGAGTCATTGATCAGTGAAGTTGGGAGACATTTGACAGGAATGTCTTCCTCTCGATATATCGATCTTTCATAAAAACATCGAGTTTATCTCATTTGACGTTCGATTAAGAACACTAAATTTTTCTTAGTGCTTTAGATACCCTTCTTTTCTTTTCGCAAGGTCTTTTGCCATTCCTCAGTTTATGAAATCTATTGCGTACTTATCTTATAATCTAAACGTACCACATACATTTTCAAAATGAAAGATTTACTTTCTTATACATATATACTTGAATACGTTATTAGCATAAGAAGTTATGGCATGTAAAAGTAAATTGGACCCGTCTTCGCGCGTCATTCGCATGCCTCGCTAACGAGTGCCAATAAATACCTGCTAATGGATTGACTCAGTCTGATTTTGAAATGTCTTGAATTCCTGTAGTATCGTAGAATTTGATTTATAGTAAACCATGTTCCCAACGTATTGCTACTTTTTAAATTAAGAGCAAATGAAGGTGTTTTTTTATTTCCGATAAATAAATCTCGGGGCACCATTTTTTATCCCTTCTCATCTTTAGAACTGAATCCGTTTGAAGAAATCTTTTGCTACTAGCTTGATACGAGTAAAACCAGCAGTGTACGATTTTCTGTCAATATTAAAATATCTCGAACCATTTCGTATTATAAAAATAATTCTCATTTTTCCGATTACGCTGAAATTTACCAGATACTCGTAGGTACACGGATTTGTGCCTATGTACAATCGTGCACGGAATTTGTCCTCACCCGTGGCCCGCGCAATCTAATACGTATGCTAATTTATGATAGCTCTCTGGAATTATAGATGTCGCCCCGGGCGCAAAATTACGATCCCCTCTCCCCCTGCTCCCGCTATTCGGTGGCGGCCATCTTGCCATTTGATTCGAAGCGCGAGCACAATTAAAATGCAGTATACCTACACTAGGGTGTTAATGTACTATTTTGGTAGTATGTAGAATTCTGCCTGCAGCATCATAAGGCTTAAAATTCGTAAATACAATATGCAATGGTAAAAAAGTTCAGATACCAATTCAATTGGTGGAATCGGCTCCAGAAAACCGATCGATATGTAGTGTGGATGCACACGAATGTTAACAAATAGTCATGCTTTCGTATCTCGTATGCATTTATATATTTTTACATGTAAGTGCAGAAACTGAATGCCATTCTCAACTATTTTGTGTTCGTATAAAAAAACTGATGTTTCCGAATTTGAGTGTCTTCAAGGCTAGAGTGAATAGGCTCTTAATAAACCAGCGCGCTTTACCATCAACGATCGCATCACTGCTTACCATCAGGCGGGATTGCGGTTAAGCGATGGTTTATAATTTATATAAAAAAAAAAAATATGTAATCTCGTTCGAAATACCAGGCTTCCAAATGGAACCTTTACTGAATTTAAAACTAATTTGCAAGGATACGCAGCTTAGTCTACCCTTTACATTACCGAATCGGCAGGGAAAGGGCCGCGTAAATTCTGATATTACTTAACCGGCTTAGCCCAAGGCCGCCTTTCAGCTTTAACAAAAAATAAATTCTTCGACGAAGATTATCATGTAAATTAGCTAACAGTCCCTAAATTAACATTGGTAAAATGACTCATACCTTTTAGTTCGTCCTTTTCACATTATTTTAATCTGGAAATATATTCTCGTTGTTATATTATTCAGGTTTCCTAGCGGCAGTGTTGTGGTAGGATCAAATCTCTGGGGTGTCATAGACAGGCTTGACTTGTGAATTTTGCATTTTGGTTATACTCGTAGTCTCGTTTCTCGTGGATAAAAATGTTTGAAACATGCGACTAATGCTCTGACGGACCATTTTGAGACCGAATTTCATGGTTTTGATATTCTGTCACCAGAAAACCTGGTCGCTGGTTTTCCTTAACATTTCCTTTGTCTATTACCGCACGGAGACTTTGCCACTCACTAGTCATATTTTTGTAGGTACTTAATAAAGTAAATTAGATTACAATTTTCCTCCCAATTTAAACCCCTTTCTTTCTCGGTGATAGGCCATAACATCGGCCGCCGGCAGAAGTTACCACCCACCAGACAAAGCCTTGCCGCCAAGCGATTTGTCGTGTTCCGGCATGATGTCTGGTGAGGCCGTACGGTGGATGGGTCTGAGCAGTTATGTTGCGATGTGTGCCGGGTACGATGCGCCTAGTATTTTTGTTGTATTGGGAATTTGGTCGTGGAGGGTCTTCAGATCAATCTCCCTTTGACGCAGCATCGTTGGTCGTGATGTTGGGTTTAACATTGCATCACCTCGCTCAACTGCCGTCTTCCTTTCTATTCGCTCAGTTTTTCTGAGTGAATAGGCTCTTAATAAACTAGCGCGCTTTATCATCAACGATCGCATCACTGCTTATCATCAGGCGGGATTGCGGTCAAGCGGTAGTTTATAATTATTAAAAAAAATAATAATAATAATACATTACGACCACTTCTTTGTCCTACGTGAACTTGCATTATAAAGGGTGCCTAATCATTAATCGAAACAAACTTCAAGTCTCCTATCCAAGTCTTTTATTTATTACGCTTATTGTAACGTACTTTATCTTCATTCAAGTATTTTATCGATCGCTCTATCAGATGATCGATGATTTTTTTAACACGTCTCAGAAATAACTAATCCCACGATCAAACTCCTGCGATATTTTCACATTTGGACGATCTTTTGGCTCTGCCATCACATAGATTCTCGGTCATCTATCACGTTTCGCGTCAACAGAAAGCTGTACAATTTCTTCAAATAAAGTTGTGTATACAACCTGGCAAAAAGGGAAAAGGAAAATATGACAACGTGCGAAAGCAGTAAATTATTTCTCTTGTAGCTGTATTATTTCAACTTTACATGGTCGCCGTCTAGCATTAATTTTGCAGGCGCTCAGAAACTTGCATAAATATGAATAACGAGTTTCTCAACTCGACTACTAATTTAAAGTAATATCTTTCTCTCTATTTATTTCCTTGTTTAAATAAAAATGTCAGTACGAAGGATATTTGTGTAATAACATTTCTTTGTTAATCTTTGCGAAGGGACTTTAGTGAAATATTCACGTATATAAAGATATTCACGCTGCGCTGGTTAGGACATGCATTTATTGAAAATTAATCTACAGCCGTTTCAGTAAAATTGCATCTTTGAAGAGATAACATTTTTAATTCTAAATTACAATGGCACCGATTTTCTTGAACACGAGTTAAACTAAATTTCAGTTCAGAGCATCTTTTTCCTTTATTTCATTAAGAAAAGGACAGAAAATAAAATATTAGTTTAGGCCTGACAAATTGAGGTATGTATTCCACAAACAGTTTAAAACCGCGGGTACGAAAAATACTTCAATTTACGTCAGTCGCTGACGAATTTCACAAAACGAAATATTTTTTTATTTTGACTAGGTCAAACTAAAAAACCTTAATTATAGAAAGAAATTTTGCCCTGAACTAAAATTTAGTTTAGTTTTTGAACAAGGGAAGCGACGCCTATGTATTACTTTCCCAAATCTGAATATAAGCTATGTATTTATTCAATACGTTTGATTTTGTATATTAGATACCACCGTTGCGTCTAAATCTGCACCGATATCAAACACGATAAAACTTAATAAATAAACAAATACAAATAAACAGCAGTATGACAGCCTCCGTGGCGTGAGCGGCCGCGTTTTGGTTGTGCCTTGGAAAGCACGTTAAGCTGTTGGTCCCGATTTGCCATACGAACATCTAATGGCAGTCGTTACGGGTTGTTGGAGCTCTCAAAAGTCCAACAATTGGTCTAACTGCAATGCTTCGATATCGCCTTCGTATTGTGGCGGTCAGACGGCAGTCGCTTCACGGAAAATATCGAAGTTTAGCCAAAATCAGAAGTTAAAACTGGTAAAGCGGACCCCAGACTCCAAAACTGGAAGGGCTATGGATGCGACTGGGATTAACGCTGAGATGATCATGACAAATAAAAAGCAGTACCTTATTAAAACAAAGACCAACTTTCTAGGAATAATGTTATCTATTTTTAATGTATACCAATTCGCGCTACACACTACGGTCCGTGCGTTATGCAAATGCAATTTGGAGTAACAGCACAAGCGAGCTTAGACTAAAGCTAGGGTTGTTCCTGCGTCCACTGCTTTATGAAAGGGGTGTAATCTAGTTGTGGTAGGGGGTGTGTGTTACAATTCTCTTATTTGCTTGATGTTTAAATTCAATGAAGTTTGCGTGAAGAGGTGCTGCTTTACAATAGTTGATTTTTTTATATAATATAGACTACTTTCTATCGCTTATGAGAGACTCTTGTTTAGTTGAGAAAACTCATCTTTGGTTAGAATAATTTAAAAATCACGAAAATCCTCTTTGACGTAATAGCACTGTTTTTTTTTCTACAACATAGCCGAATTACGCAATATTTCCTCTTGAATATTTGATCTACAGAGGGATATTTCATTCAGTATCCATTGCTATGAATTTAATCAAGCGAGATGACGTCATGAGATAGTTTTGGTGAAGTTATTTCGTCTACGTGTTTAATTTGTATTCTGTCAGCTGCCTATTTTCCTATGATTGTAGACAGCTAACAGAATACAAAGCAGCATGTTTAGAATAAAGTGGAATAAAGTGAATAGGTTTTCATAGGCTTCGCTATAATCTAGGACTTCGACGAGAAGTTACTGTATGGGTTCTGAGCTAGTGTCTTTTATATATTACATCTTGGTCTTGATAGTAATTTGTTTTAATGAAATGGAACTAGTGAGTGGACATGTTGTTTGTGGAGCCATCCAATGTTTACTTCGCTTACTTTAATACGCTTCTGAGTATTAAAGTCTGTTTAGGTGAAGAATGTAGATTTTGTTATTGAAAATCCCAATTCATCAGATTAAAAAATAAATATTCATGTATGTGTTACAGTAGTATTACAATCCTACTACAACAGTTACTAGAATGTTCAGTCTACTGTTACATTCTTCAATATTTAAATTTGCGATTTCAAATGGGCTAATATAGCACTAGTTTTAGTTAGGTTAATTATATCTATTAGGTACGTCAAAAGACAGCTCAAAGCATTCCTTAAATTGAGAATAATGCCATGAAACCAGCGTACATTTCTCAGGTTATTTACTACCCGTTAATTTCCCAGGCTTAGACTGACTGTAATATACAGGTGGCACTAATACCTTAGGCCTGTATACAGAACCAAGTTTGCGACAGCGCAAACGTCCCCAGCTTAACTGGGTTAGGTCCGTTATGCAGATAAACCGACTGCAGTTGGAAATTAAATGAAGTTCCAACAATTGTAGATATGTAGTGAGATTGTTTCGGAAGTTAGGCTTGAGTTATGGTGCCGCTTTGTATGGCTTTAAGTGCGAATAATAGTCTTTATTCAAGTTAATGCAACATTGCTATTGTTCAGGGTTTTAGTACCAATGCTGGCGTTATGTTATGTATAATTGTTGGATGTTGCGAAAATAAAGATAGTTTGATTATTATTTGCACTTTGTGTAACAAATTATGGTCAACAATGCTGTGAATCATCGCGACTGATATCAAAATGGTGAACGTTCATTGTGAGGAAATAGCATGTTCTAAAACTAAAATTCAGAGATATGTGACACCTACCAACCCACAGTAGTAGGTAGATTCCAGCCCCTTCTCTTAGAGAAGAAGTCTGTGTGACTGTGTCCCAATAGTCACCAAATTATAGACCGATTATGTTGTGCTACATAATTCCTTGGAAGTATTTAAGTAACTTGGCTAAATTTGGAAATGTTTAATAATTAATTGGCAATAGGTAGCAATGGTAGTTTCATCATCATTATCAACCTTTTTATCGTCCCACTACTGGGCACAGGTCTCCTCTCATACAGAGAAGGATTGAGCGTAATCACCACGCTTGCTCAATGCGGTTTGGCGATTTCAGACTTAAAGTCCAGGTTTCCTCAAGATATTTTTCCTTCACCTTCAGTCATTGGTGTCCAAGATATACTTAGAAAGTACATATATTTTTAGAAAAGTTAAATTGGTACTTGGCTGACCTGGAATCGAACCCGCGCATTCATATTTGAGAGGTTGGTGTTTTAACCACTAGGCACTAGGTTGTTTATTTCTATCCAGATATATTTCAACGTAAGCATCGATCAACCTATATGGATTGCCATAAACAAGGAAGAAAGCTGTACACTTTAATATGCTTTTAAAATTGCAGACATAACAGCTATTGATACGACGCAGCAACACACACTTGTGTCCATAGACACGTTGCATTGGCATCACTAATTCCCCTTCCATGCAATTCCCCCTTCCTCTGCGATCGTTTGTGGTCCCTGTCTGTACGGGAAGCACCCCATAACACGAGCTTCTGTGCAGTTTGCGAACTATTAGTAGACATTACATTTACCACTATCCTTCTAACTTGCACCTGCAGCAAAGCAATTAAAATTTCCTTTTCCAGGATAACGTATTAAAGTTCTAGAGATAATAAACGTTAAAAACAATGTAATCGCTTCCAATTAGTTTTGTAATCAAATCCTTATTCTTCGGAATTTAGAGCCCTGTTATCTGACAAAAGTCCTTCGCTCGACTGGTCTTTTATACCATTTCATGCCACCTTTAATTTCCTTAACATCGTCTTCCTTTGTTTGTACTTAAAAGAGAAACAATTTGAAAGTTCTACTAGTAGCTGTCCCTTTTTTACCGGATTGAATTTTGCTCTTCGCTTTTTTACGTAAGAAAACCGAGTTGCGATGTTTAAAATGTTCCGTGTAACTTCGCTGTAATTCCGGTCGGTGTTTATCGGAAGAATAAATTAAAAGTTTTTAAAAGGTTTTTTGTTTTTTCGAAAGTATTCAAACTGGTAATAATATCGGAGAAAGAAAAAAATAAATAATTTGACTATTCTTTAAAAACACCACGACGTGATACAAATATTAATACAACAAGAAATCTGAAAATAGTGGTAGCAATTTTAATTCATTTTTACGAGGAAATTCCTACATATATTATACACAGTACACTCAATTTAAATTTCAACATTTAAAAGCCAGCACATATATAAGCTGCCAGTGTAAATGAACAGCATTTTAGTGCTCGCTGTATTTTATGCCAGCCATTTTCACAGCAAGGGCCGGAAACGCAGTAAAATATTCATCTGGCGCGCGCGACTTGGCTCTATACACCCATCCCATATGATAGGCATATCGATCGCGGCTATATGGAAATATGTTTGCAAATATAAATCTGTAGCGGTCGGCTGGCCCCGAGCCAAGCCCAGCCGTCGGTTCTTGATTTAAGTGGTGGTTAATCAGGGCACAGTTGCGCCCTGTTGATAATTTTGGCAGCGTAAGCCTATGTACGAGTATGAAATTATTTGGTTTTCATTTTATTCATCACAATATCAGCTCTTTGAAAACATTACATACTTATGCAATCCTCCTTTGAGTAGGAGTAAATAGCTAATCACATAATGGTATTTCTTTCGGCAAACGCTTTTCAATATATTAGCTTGGCAAACAAGTTTGAAGAATAAATATAATAAGTACTAGACTCTAAAATAATATTAGACTCCTTTCATTGTCAACTACAGTTGGGCGTCTCAATGCGTTAGAACACTAAACTTTATGTACCACTAACTAAGAGATATAGCTACTCTATTTTATTTCTGCTCACACCACTATTACATTTGAAATGTGCACTATAAACTTTAACGCTGACATTACTCGGCAAATTTTAAAAGTTAATGTCAAAAGGGCGTATGTCTGAAGTTAACTCGTTAGGTGGAATATTAAGAGCAAAGTTTTTGTTTAATGGGATCAAGTTTAATGTAGGAGTCACTGATGCTGGTCCGCGTGCGCTGACGTAATGGATTGTTCGCTTTAACTAAGTAATTAAACTTATTTCATAATTATTATTATATTTTAGTATGAGAATTATGAATAAAAAATAAAAATATACAATATGTAAAGAAAACCCCGTCCGATCCATAAGGATAATAAATGTTAGATAAACACATGACCAAATAAAATATAATATTTTACATAATCATCATAGTAACAATACTAAAGAATTTTGAAAAAATCTTTTTTTCTGCGAATTAATTCCAGCTTCCCCAAAATTTGGTAATTTTCAAAAAAGTGACAACACCATTTTTGAAGGTATTATTATGAGCGAGGCGACAGCGTACCGCGTGCCTCGTGCCCTGCCCTCTTCGCCCGCGCATGTATTGCCTACCGCACATGTATTAAGTTACCTCCTTTTTGTGAAAAAATATTTATTTATTTAGGGGGATTTTTTAAGTTTAGCCCGGCTTTGCAGGCATTAGTAGAAACAGTTATCGATAACTAACAAAGCCTTCACGGATTGGACAGGGTTTTCGTTACACTTGTAGGTTACTTACATGCTAGGCTTAATTCGAGGATTTGTTGCAATGATCTCCCCTCTTCTTATTCTTTTTTATAAATTATAAACTAGCGCTTGACCGCAATCCCGCCTAGTGGTAAGCAGTGAAGCAATCGTTGATGGTAAAGCGCACTAGTTTATTAAGAGCCTATTCACTCTAGCCTTGAAGACACTCAAATTGTAGTCCGACGGAAACACCCCCGCTGGCAAGCATTCTTCAAGCTAGTGCGGTCCACTGCTGGACAAAGGCCTCCCCAAGGCTTTGCCTGCGTCCATCAGTATCATTGGACCGATGACCACATCGGTCCAATGTTCACACGTGTTAGGTAGAGATAAAAAATATTTAACCTTTTATTCATTGATTTATACAAAAAGTTGCGACTAAATCGAAAAGTGAGTTTGTTTGTTTGTTCCGATTGCACGCCGTAACTACTGAACCGATTGCTTTGAAAGTTTGCAGATGTACAATTAGAAGTCTAGATTAAATAATAGGGCTTTTTATCGCGGGAAATTTGATATTCCCGAGGGAAATCTAAAAAGCGCGATAGAACCCGTTTCCACGCGAAGCCGCGGGCGGAAAGCTAGTATTAAATAGTATAGCGATTAAATAAACAATTCAACACAATCTTGTTATTGTTACCAAATGAACACATATTGAGTTTAAAAAAGTACTTAAAAGAAAAAAGAGGTCCGTAAATTAATTGTGTATGTTTAAATTATCAGATGACCTCTCCCGCCCTTGGCGGAGTGGAAGGGCGTGTCAGACTTCTACTGACTAAAACCAACCCGTGTTCCTTCATTTGCCTATGCGCCAGGGCCACCGTTTCTTAAAATGGACACCCTTAGACAGCCTAACACTTTTTGCTTCCTTCTTCCAGGCATTCTAGGAATGAACACTGCTTTTCCTCAACATAAAAAATATCGAACTTCCAAGCCTTGTAGAAAACTGTTATTATTTAATTATTATTAAATTCCCCTATTATTTAATTTCCCCATCTCCGTTCCACCATCGGACGACCCGTCGTACGGCGAGTTTCCACCCTTATGTTGTTAACACCTCTACGATCCGGACGAAACGTTTCGCCTCCTCCTTTATACCGCGTACATCGAGGGACTGGAACAATCTGCCGGCGGCGGTGTTTCCGTCGGACTACAATTTGAGTGTCTTCAAGGCTAGAGTGAATAGGCTCATCAACGATTGCGTCACTGCTTACCATCAGGCGGGATTGCGGTCAAGCGCTGGTTTATAAATTAATAAAAAGGAAAAAAAAACTTCGATTTTGTTTACTGTTTTCTAGCGTCAAAGAATTTCACGCATAATTTTAATAATTTTCCCGTTGATAGAACACAGCTCTCCATTTTAAGACCTAATGAGATTTCATGAAACAAATCTTTCGAATTCATCGTAACTACAAAATCATACCTTTATCAAAATGAAAAAAAAGTAGTTCTGAAACGAATTATATAGGAATATTGCATAGGAAAGTGTATATATAATTATATAGGTATGCATTTTAATCCCTATGCTAATAGAAAACGTGATTATACTACAAGGAACAAAGGAAAAACCAAGTATTTTGTAACATTAGCATTTGAAAGACAAAACCTAGTCTAGACAATATCTACTTATTTTAAGCTTTTTGTTAACTCGACTACATTTTTATGTTAACTCCATACTCAACATTATGGTAATGTTATGCAAAACTTTTGTAATTATACAGAGGAAATTTATAATGTCCTTTGTTATCATAAGAATTTCTCCTTTTTAACATAACATTACGGCTGTACTTAATCCCGGAATGTCTAAGTAGAGTCTGTACTAGAGCACACCCGCATATTTTTAATCGTAGTTCCTTTTTCATATGAAAGTTTATTATATCCGTGCTTTTTATGATCACTAGTTTGATAATATTTAAAGAAATGTTGAGGGTACCTAGTATAATTTCAGAAAAGGTTCTGTATTCTCTGGTAACAGCAATAACCTGAACAATATTGAGTCCATTTGCTTTTATGTCTGTATCTTCGTTAAAATTTACACGTATGTAGGTATACGCATTTTTGGCGTATTGGAGGAACGAACTTTGCACATCACATTCATTGTGTTAAAAGTACGTAATTGAACAGTTGCCTTTAATTAGAAAAGTTCTTTTTTTAACAAAAAATAGTGCTTGATCACGAACCTGCCAGATGGTAAGCAGTAATGCAATGATTGATGGAAAAGCGCACTAGTTTATTAAGAGCATAGGCTAGAGTAAATAGTCACTCTAGCCTTGAAGACACTTAAATTGCAAATTTTATGTCTGCTTTTTGTTATAGACTGCATTTTGGTGGAAACATCAGTTATCTTGTTTATAAGATGGCCAAGTTTTAAAGAAATAACATAATAGAAAATACATACAAAAAATTGGAAACTCTAAATCTCCATTTCTGAAGCCGGCTTAAAATCATCAGCTTCAAAAAGTGTTCCCATCATTCACCAATTGTCAATTATCTTTAAACCTCATGATAGTTTATCTAAAGAGAAGGAAAGGAACCTAAAAAAATCACAAGTTACCAGTACAAATAATAAAGCTGAGGTTGACATTTTTCATTGGTGGCTTTTAGATACACGTAGATAGCTAAATTGATCATCCTCTTATGTTATATCTCTGCTTCATAAATAAAATTTATGCTTTATCAGTTACAATCCGATTCTCCATACAGCAGCAAAATATCCTCACGCAAATATGAAATTATGTCCCCAGACTTATTTAGACGTATTGCTTTCAAATAAAGCATGTTGAAAGGGGTGAACTAAAAGTTAGGCTGTTATAGTCAGCATATTGAAATGTAACATTTGGGATTGAATGTTTCAGACGGTGCCCGAGGGAAAACAAGCACATATATGAGAAAAGCTTGGAACAAACAATGCCTGGTAGGTATGTACTATTTTAGCTTGTTATCGTCACGTTGGAACATGTTCAGTTGATTGCTGAGTTTCGGCTGTATTTTGTTTCGCAGTTTGAGAAGATTATTTTGAAGATCGTTCTGAAATAAAATCACCGAATGATGTAGCAATAGCGATTACCGATGTTCCTTTGTTTCTGGTTTTGATGATTAAGGAGTGAGACGTATGAACGTATGTAACTATTCAGATGTGCGGCTAATTTTTCCCGGTTATTTTTATGGTCAGTTTCAGTCTATCGAGTTACAGCTGAGTACATAATAATACATATACCTAATAAGGACCTCCACAAATTAGTTAATGGGTAACACTATCGTAATACCCCTGCGTAAGTCTGGTTATCAGACTTCTGATACGTAATGATTATGAAAGATACACCAATGCCAGCCGAGATCGACATAAGCTGTTGATCCCGGCTGGATACGTGCTTTCCAAGAAGGGTTCTCGGTATGATTAAGATCCCATTAATGAACCAATCGTGG
Organism: Sesamia inferens; assembly: GCA_037179545.1. Lineage (NCBI taxonomy): Eukaryota > Metazoa > Arthropoda > Insecta > Lepidoptera > Noctuidae > Sesamia > Sesamia inferens. The sequence continues at coordinate 12,977,813 of CM073930.1, forward strand.
CAAGCGTGGCTTAAACTGATCGATCGACCCGTGTAGCTGTTATTACGTACTGAAAAGATCCATTTCGTTCACAAAAAATACCTCTATCAATAGCCTCCTCAGTCTTTAGATAAAGTAAAATCGCCTTCAATACGCTCCGATATGAATCTAAAGTGAAATCTTTCCGCTGAATATTTCCATGAAATCGGCCCGAGATAGGGATTCCATTAGCAAACGAATTTGTATCGATGAGTCGAGAATTAAGAAGACTGATTGCTCCAATTTGTATGGATGTTTCTCCTAAGATATTCGTATAACCTCTAAATGTCTCTGCTGTATTTAAAGCCTAGCTGTTAAAGCTTTTCGTAAAATATATTAACATTTTGTTATCCTGTCTACATTTATTAGAAATCAAATCATAAAATTATTCCCGAATTAATAAATAAACATTAGCAATATTTATCAAACAAATCAAAATTAACTACCATTAAATTCTGTTGTAGGCAAAATTTTCGGGACTGTATCTAAAATCCAATTAATTAAGCACGGTCGCTGGGTCGGGGAGGTCTCTAGGTAGTTATCGCTCATATCTACGATAGTTTACTTACATTATCGACACGGTACAGCTCTAAAGTTGCTCTTGTGGAGGACTGTTTGCTGAGCGGCAAGATTAATGATGGCGGCGGGACGACATTGCGCAGACCGGGGGAGGACTTAGGTTCCCCCTAAGTTCGCCCTAAGTTCCCCCAGTACCAACTGCGGAGGATTTTGTCCCCCAAACGTTGTAATGCGTTAGTTCTATTTGAACTAATTGCTTGTAGATATTTACGTGAGCCACCTACACTCTAGTTAGTTGGAGATTTATAAATGACATTCGATTACACTCAGTCGACGCGCCACGTTAGACTCCATAGTTAGTATAATTCAAATGCCATGTTTTCCTTGTATTTTCTTGGTTGAATTTTGTGTAATCTTTCTAATATAAGGAGTTTCTATCGGTTTTCATGGGGAGTTTCATTATTAATTTGTTAATCAACTTTGTTTTCGGTGTCTTTTCTGATATTTTTTTTTTCTTCACCTAAGCGTAATTTAAATAGTATACAGCCTTTCTTAAGAGTTGAGCTATCAAACGGGAATAGATTTTTTTTAAATCTGAACAGTAGATAGGTACAAAATGCAATAATCTAAATTAAAATGCTAACTAATATTTTATTTTCTTTTATAACCAAGATATGTATTAAACCTCTGCTACTGTTCTCATAAAAATAACCAGATCTAATAAACAAATTTCTCAAAAACGCTCAATAATTTTCCCAAATCTCCAAATCTGTCATCTCATCGCTTGGAACATCCGTAGCTCTATACATGTCGTACGTCTATCCGTATTACCGCAATCTAAGACTCAAACGTTTACGTCAATCTGGGAAAATTGATGAGTCAGCCGTTCGGGTGAGCTCGTACAAAGGCCTCGCGGGAAACAAAAGCCGTTCGCCTTTCAGCGTTCTTCCCTCGTGCAATTAAGTGAACCTTTTTGTTAGGCCCGCTTTCCTCAACTACATTATCGACTATACAATGGTCACAATGATTTGCGGAAACACGACGAGATTATTTTTTTTGTGGCGTATCCCGCGAGGTTTCGATGCTGATTCCTCTGATTTGTGATCCCTCATCATGCTATCAGACTGAGGTGAAAGTGTTGTATTGTTGAGCGTAAATTGAATTCTAGAAGGCGCTGAGATTTTGTCGGGATGGATTATTTTCTCTTAAAATTGCATACGTTTTTTGCGTCTCATTCAATCAACTGTTTAGTTTGTTTAAATTAATGTTTAGTAACATATCAAAACGATCTAAAAACTTCGCCGACACACTAAGTTAATGTAATTTTCTTAAGATACTTATGATTGTAGGTAGGTTTTTTATAAACCTACTTTCAGACATAAAGTAGGTTTTCAGACATAAAGTATGCTCCGATTTCCTTGTTCTCAAACCAAATTAAATTTAAGTTCAGTGCATTTTTTTCCAACTATTTCATTATAAAAAGGACAGAAGATAAAATGTCAGTTTAGACCTGTCAAATTAGTGCGCTCCTAACGTAAACTGGCGTATGTTTAGTCGCGCCATGTTTATAATCGCGTCTAAACTGCCTATGGAGTATTTTAATTTGACAGGATTAAACTAAAATGTTATCTTCTATCTTTTTCTTAACGAAATGGAAAGAAAAAGACGCACTTAACTTGAAATTAGTTTAGTTTGTGTACCTACAACAAAATCGGCGCCACTATTTACTTCAAGGAATATTTTCAAACTATCCAATAATATCCCGCAAAATACGAGGAGTGGTGGCCACCAACCCGTATTAGTTATTACCATAATATACGGTGAACAACATAAATTTTGACCAGGAACTACCTCCAACTAATCGTAAACACCCACAAACATGAACCCTAATGGAAATTTCTCATCGTAAGCAACCGTTTAACTCCGCATTTTCCCAAGTAATAAATGATAGGTAGTCGTGTGTCATGTATAACGAGATTTCCATATTAAACGGATGCTGGCGGCTGTCATGTTAATTATACGTTTAGCCTTTTTCATAAAGCTTCTGTAAAGAGTGACGTATGGGGTTGCACGTCATATTAAAATATTGTTGCTCGCTCGGGAATGGGACGTATTGTCGGTATATTTTAGCGTGGTTTAATTAAGTAACTTTTTGGAAAATAGGTTTTATTAATTTTCGTGGAGTTTTGGGTCGTTTTAATTATTAGAAAATGTTAAGATATAACAACCCGCATTGAGCAAGCGTGGCGATTACGCTCAATCCTTCTTTGTATAAGAGGAGACCTGTGCCCAGCAGTGGGACGATAGAAAGGTTGATGATGATGATGATGTTAAAAAATATATTAGACTAGATTTCTGCCCGCGGCTTCGCCAGCGTGGAATTCGATTATATCGAGCTTTTTAGATTTCCCTCGGGAATATCAAATTTTTCCGGGTTAAAAATTATCCTATAATAGGGTACAAACAAACAAACTCATTTTCCGATTTATAGTAAGGATTTCCACAAGAATATATTAGGTAATGGTGATTGTGTTTAAAAGCAATTCGATGCTTCAAACAGAATTTTGTGGGAAATCAGTTCTGAGGTTTTCCTTTTATAAAGATGCTCCATGAATATTAATAGCAGTGTTCCAACTTTGTTATTAACCCCCTGTATCCAAAAACTTCTAAAAGAACAAAATTTTATTCATAACAACTTTTATGAATCGCCGAGTATAAGAGAGAAAATATAAAACAAAAAATAAATGTTTCAAAGTTTCAGATCGCGGACGACAGCTGTAACCGAAAACTTCGCCGGAAATTCGACCTACCACTGAAACTCTAATCCTACCACTGAAACTCGAAGGTTATATGGCACATTCGTGATCTACCCTGTAGATCCGGGCTTTTGTAGTTTAGTTCACATCAGAAGCTCGTCTCTACAGGTATCTCACGGCTGGAAGACCACGCTACGGAATACCACCGAGTTCGAAGACCGAAGACCTGTGGTAGGGGTTTCTGAAAAAGGGAAGGAATATTGGCTGATGGCTGGAAGAAGATTGTGCTGACTTGTTCATTTGTTATGCCTTGTCTTTTTTAAATTTACTTGTTGTTTTGTTCATAATTATAATGATTTCCCGGAGATAAAGTGTATAATAGATGGCGGGACTTGCCATCTTGAAGGATTTCCTAACAGTCGAAATAGGTTCGGAAAAGTGGAACGAGGAAAAGACGACCTTTACCCAACGGTGGGACAATACAAGCTTATAAAAATAATAATAAAATATATAGGTAATAAAACAAAAGGGTTTGCAGAGATTTTGAGATTACATTTAAGGATTTCTTTAGTTCAAATGTTTCCCCTAAATGTTACTATCAGTTTTTTTTTTTATTCTGCTGTGAAATTCGTGGCACTGGTCGTGGCTGCATTCTGTTTTTTTTTTTTTGTAAGACGTACAAACGTACGTATAAACCTCTTTCAATTAATAAATTCTAAAACATGATGAAGACGATAGCAATAAGTCATCATTAAAAGTAGTCTTAATGGCATTATACGCAATAATGCTCATACAACAAAATGCATTTGGTATGATGAACACATTAATATCATTCAGTCGCATATATAATACATAATTTACGAAATATTTTTGAAATAAAATATTGCTGAAGTATTACGGACAGGAATCGAAATATTTTGCAATACAGATAAACCGTTAACACACTGAGACCCTATGGCGACGTCCCTCATACTGAAATGTAAGTGAGTCAACTCATTTGCCTATGGTTTGGCGACGTCGCCAATATGGAAGCGTAACCACAGCCCACTAGCCACTATGTGGAGACTCGATGCCCTGGCGCCAGACCGCCAGTGCATGCAGTCTTGTAGCCAAGTCGCCAATATTTTGTGCTCAGCGGCCAGCTTATGGTCAGAACAGAGAGTCAGCAACGACTCCTTACTTATTTAACATCCTCATTTGGCTATGGTAGGAAGCCAGAACTAGCCATCGCTACGTAGCCAGCGATGTGGTCATGGCGTTAAAGTTTGTTAGCGGTCTTTTTTATATTGCGTTATATTTTGCAAAAATCAGAACACAAAGCAGCGTAGGTGACCTTACCACAAAAAATATCTTCTCACAGTTAAAGCTTAGCCTTTTTACAAAAACCACTGATTTCCTTTTAGCTACAATGTAAAATTCTGTCATCCTATTTCATATTTTATTGAACGTGAATCCTGTTACACTACTTTTTATTCTCTAAACTACTCTATCATAATCTGGTCATCTACATAACTTGTTCCGGTTACTTCCTATAAAAGACAATGTGTTATCAAAGCAGTACCTATGTCAATGGTTTATAGCCCCATATTACGCTATTGCGGTACTAAAGTAAAGGCTTTAGGGCAATTTATGACTCGTAGATATGCACTTGATTGCTTTTAGTAGCACTCTGTTATTGCCCCATTGCGGTACGCGGACAATTTTTCATGAAATAGTGGGAATATTGGCTTGAAACCTTTTTGTAGCAGATAGAGAGAGATTTTGTTACGGTTTTACGATTTTTCGAACGTACTTGAATTGTGGATCTGGCAATAAAAGTAGCTTTATCTCGGAGTGAATTTTTTGTTTATCGATTTGTCATAAGTTTATTCTACAGTTTCTCTTATATTAACTTGACAATTTATAAAGTACGGTGATAAACAAGGCAATAATTTTTTTGTATAATAATCCCATAGTTTAAATTAAAAATCATTAAATTAAATATTATTTATTTTAATATAATATAATAATTATATTTAATAGCCGCCGGCCAATTTTGCAAAAAATAGTGAAAAATAAAAGAATCCAGTTTACATTATTCTATTCTAACACCACAAGCTACTAAAACATAAACTAATTCACAATTAAACAATAAAATTATGTGGAAAAATATGGTATTAAGAAAAAAAAATTACATTTGGATTTCCTGCGGTATTATACTTAATATAAACTGAGCAGACGTTGACCACGATTAATATAGCAACACTGGTGACAGCAAGCAGGCTAGTAAGTCCTGATACGTTCGGGATGCTATTATTTTAAGATTATTACTACCTACGACTGTGACCGCAACTAATGGCGGTGATTTTAAGTTGTATTTTTGTTATTTAGGCCTTATTTCCTGACAGGCCTTATTGGCCGCACCTACCTTTTTACAAATGACTTTTATAATGAAATCTAGCATTGTGAGATCACAAATATTGAAAGACACGAAGTAGAAACGGAAAAAAATTAATTAATATTTTTTTTGCGTTTCCCATTGTGTTTTATACCACGTACCTACATCGAAGGACTGCCACAATTTGCCTGAGGTGGTCTTCCCGTCTGATTACAATTTAGGTATATTCAAGACAGTAAATAGGCACTTAATAAGTTATTGCGCTTTACCATCAACGATTGCATCACTGCTTCCAACATGTGGGATCGCGGTCAAGCTCTAGTGTATAGTCCGTCTATAAAGTCGTGAAAATAAATGAGGGCGCTGCGGTCGTGCATATAGCAACCCTGTTGACTTGTCTGACATCATTTTGATACTAGCACATTATTTTGTACTAGAAGCAAAACTGGTTTTAAATGAAAACACAAATCTATGGTCTCTGGCGTTTAATTAAAAAGAGTAAAACAAAAAAAAAAAATACATATTCATTATTATATTTTTTAACGTGTCTTTACCAATGAAAAGTATTTCAAAACATAATATTTGCTTTCATCATCTGATTCCAAATATTCTTCGTTAAAAAGTATTTTCATTGGCGTCACTAACAACGTCTCCGCTACTGCTGTCATCAGCCTGTTATCTTCATTTAAGCGAATAACTAACTCATCCTTATCTTGATATAGGGTTTACTCTCACATTTTCCTGAAAGATTAAAAATAATAATATGTAATTTCTATCAGAAGATAAATAGCACTAATTTTTGATTCTGAACATCATATAATTCATTATTAAAATCAGCGATAAAATAAATCACCTAAATTATCAAAACTGCTACACTATGATCTACTTATATTTCCAATCTAACCTAAAAATGCGCAATGTAAACAATCCTCGTCTTAAAATCGTTTACATAGTGAATTTGAAACTTCTAGTAGATAAAAGCAAACAGTAACATGATTACATACCTGTTTTAGCAACTGTTCAAGCATAAATATCACCCATATTTGATAAAATTTGTTCAGCTTGGTGTACAAACAAACATTGATGATAAACTTTAAAAATAATTTCCCGAGCTCCACTCCGGTTTGTTTTTCTCATACTTAACACATTTCTTCGATGTGTTGCTTAAATAAAATTGAAAATTAATACAAATTTCAATAAGTAAAAAGTCACAAAACAAATCGATGACTGCCGATGCTCTACGTTAAACATTTCTAAAACAGTCATTATTACGAAATTAAAGACGGATATACCTATAGTTAACACTAAAGAAAAAATAAATGTTATGGAGATGAGAAAGCTATCGTAAACATATCTACATAGAATAGAATACTCTTTATTATGTACACCATATACATTATTACATAACAGAACATAAATAAAGAGATTTTACAAAGGGTGACATAATGGGCGGTCTTATCACTAAAAGCGATCTTTTACAGACAACCTTTGAATGGAGTACTAAGGGGAAGGAGAGAGAAATAATATAGGTAGTCTACAGCGTAATATTTACATATTATTCAATAAATATATGTGTTGTAAGTAAGTGTATCATACTAAATTAAATAAATTTATACATCTAATTAATAAATGTCATACAAGGGCAAATAAAATATAATAATGTGTTTATAGAGAGAGGAAGTGCTAGAAATTGAAATTAATGCAACATAATGTAAGTAGCAGATTTATAATAATCAGCCAATGACTGCCACTGGTGTGGTACTAACACGTCTCGTCTCTTCGAGAGGAAGTGGTACGTAATCTACCACTCGCCCAGTGCGGGTTGGTAGAAAGAAGTAGGTTGATAAGAAAATAAAAAACACGCCAGGGCCCGGGTTCGATGCCCGGCCAGGTCATGATAGAAAACGATCTTTTCCAGATTGGCCTGGGTCTTGGATGTTTATCTATATATGTATCTATTATAAAATATAGTATCGTTGAGTTGGTATCCCATAACACAAGTCCCGAACTTACTTTGGGGCTAGCTCAATCTGTGTGATTTGTCCGTATATATTTATTTATTTAATACGATTCATATTAATTTAGATACAGATGACAGCATGTCAAGCTATTACAATCTGACAATTTCTTTATTAGATTTCAACTTTAAGGTTTGAAGCTTTAAGGCTCAAGGTTGAGTAGGTATTGTCGTAAGTAACTACATAGGGTTGAATAAAAAATATATTTATTATACTAATAGCAGTTACTTGATTACATAAATATTATCTTTATTCACCCCTATTTAGGTAGATATGGACGACAGCACATCAAGCAGGTTGCTAATGATAGAAAATAGATTTTTACTTGTTGGCCCTACAAATTTAAAATTATTTGAGATTCACAAAACGATCATCATATTATTTATCAGAAATTCAACAATATTTACGGGGAAGCAAAATAGGTTTTATTTGAAGTTATTGTAGTTCACTTAGACACCTTTATGCATTTTATAAAGGGTTCTTGCGATGTGTGTTTTCTAATATTGTATGTTTCAGATTTGCTATCAACCTTTCAGGCAGCGGTCAGATGAAAGGCTGTGGCCGAGGATCGAGCGCAGTGCCGTGCAGTTGGAGAGGCCTATGACCAACTCAGTAGACAAGGCTGCAAGCTCAAGGCTGATTATCACTTCAGTAATAAATTGAACATCATAGATTTAATACCAAGAAAACCTTTTAAATAAAATTAATAAAAATGTTAATTCACTTATTTTCCTAGATTTATTATTCCTAATTTTCCGCCCAGTCTTAAAAGAAATTAATTATTTTCGAACAATTTTTTACTTGATTAAGTTATTTTTTTAAATCTAGATATGTACCTACTACCTAATTTGACTGGTGTTATGTCAAATGGCTATATTGAAACAAAAAAAACTCAGACTATGTCAGATTAGTCTCTACGATTAAAAAAATGAACGCTTTGTCTCTTTTCAAATAACATGGTAGAAAGGAAAACAGATGTTAATTTGCAACTAGTATTTTTCAATAACCGTGTTGAAATTATAATCCGCAATTTCATGGCATAGATATCTATTTATTGGATAGGTAAGTATTAATAAGGCCGTGCCAAAGGTAGAAGTCAACTCAATGACTGAACTCAATCTATGGCAAAGTGTAGCGAAGAGGCTGTGATGAGCTTGAGAAACCTAGATATGTTGTACTTGCCTAACTTAGTACGAACCTAAGGTACACTGGTACAAGTTGAAAGCAGGGTAATTGCGTAATGGTTTTAGTTTTAGAGTTCAACAACATTTATTGTGTTATTTACATTATTGATCAGGCGTACGGCGAGTTTCCACCCTTACGTTGTTAACACCACTACGATCCGGATGAAGAGTTTCGCCTCCTCTTTTATACCGCGTACATCGAGGAACTAGAACAATTTGCCAGAGGGGGTATTTCCGTCGGACTACTTGAGTGTCTTCAAGGCTAGAGTGAATAGGCTCTTAATAGACTAGTGCGCTTTACCATTAACGATTGCATCACTGCTTACCATCAGGCGGGATTGCGGTCAAGCGCTAGTTTATAATTTATAAAAAAGATACATTTTTCGAAAATATACTTAAAAAATATTCAAATTGATACTAATAGTGTGTCAGGCGATTATGGTGCTGGCTAGGACTAGCTTAGTCTTAACCACTCATGTATCTCACACTGAGCTAATTTACTTACTGATATGATATATGTAAGAATATGTGCGCTCTTCTTCTTTTCACTGCTTATCAAATGAAATGAAATGAAATCGTTTATTAAGCAAGCAGGATCACTGATCACTTTTACACGACATATTTTCTTAAACTAGATGGAGCCGGCATTTCCTAACTGACTAAGTACCTTTGGGAAGAAATAGCCGAAACAAACTCAGGTATCATCATCTTTTTTCAAGTCCAGACTATAAAAAGGAAAACGTTTACAATAATTTATGTGATTTAAAAAAAATAGTATTTAAAATGTCATAATTACGCATATTGCTTAATAACAATGCTTAGCAGAGCGAGGAACTCAGTCCCAAGCTTTATTGTCTTCTAAATAATCAGTGATCTTATAATACCCCTTTTTGCAAAGTTTGGCCTTAATATCGCCTTTAAATTGTTTAATGGGTAAGTTTCAAATGTCCATGGGAAGCTTTCTGTAAAAGTGTATACATTGACCCATGAACGAATTGCCTACTCTGTGGAGACGAGTGTGATGTACAGCAAGATTGTGTTTGTTCCTGGTATTTATATTATGAATATCGCTTATTTTTTTAAAATTTGATATCTTTTTATGAACATACATAAGATTTTCAAATATATATTATGAAGCTACAGTCAGAACTTTCACCTCTATGATTTTTTTTTTTTTCTAAGAGAATCTCTAGAACCAAGGTTGTAAATGGCTCGAACAGCCCTTTTCTGTAAAATAAAGATGGTATTGATATCCGCACAAGTTCCCCAGAGAAGAATCCCATAAGTCATAAGACTATGACAATAACTAAAATAAACAATTCTGGCTGTATCTACATCAGTTATCTGTCTAATTTTCTTAATAGCAAAGGCGGCAGAACTGAATCTACCCGATAGCTTGTCAATGTGAGGGCTCCATTGTAACTTGGCGTCAGTAGTTAATCCAAGAAAAACTGTCAATACGACAGGGATCAACTCTACACCATTCAGTTAAACATTGGTACTTAGCTACCCGACATTTGGCCTAGAAAATTTAATGACTTCAGTATTTTTCATTTCAAAGAAGGTTATTTATATTATATTATATTATCACAACATAAAGCATTGCTTCTATAACCATTTTCAATCCAAATATTAATAAATGTCATTAGGAATTAATATCTTCAAAAATGGTCATTGCAGGCTTTAAGTAACGTGGTGGTTATTTTAACGAGAAGCATAGGTAGTAGGTACAATTACTGATCCATTATGTTTTTTGTAGCTACCAAACAATAAAAGAATAACCTTTTTTTTTAATAGTTATAAACTAGCACTTGACCGCATTCCCGCCTGATGGTAAGCAGTGATGCGATCGTTGATGGTAAAGCGCGCTAGTTTATTAAGAGCCTATTCACTCAGAAAAACTGAGCGAATAGGAAGGAAGACGGCAGTTGATCGAGGTGATGCAATGTTAAACCCAACAACACGACCAACGATGCTGCGCCAAAGGGAGATTGATCTGAAGACCCTCCACGACCAAACTCCCAACACAACAACATTAGGCGCATCGTACCCGGCACACATCGCAACACAACTGCTCAGACCCGTCCTCCGAACGGCTTCACCAGACATCATGCCGGAACACGACAAATCGCTTGGCGGTAAGGCTTTGTCTGGTGGGTGGTAACTTCTGGTAACTTCTTAACTTATAACTCAATTACAAGAACTTCAATATTTGGCAACATACTAATTCAGTTTTGGTAAATTTACTGGAACTAACAGCATAAGTACATAGATCCCTACTAGCTAGAATCTACATAATATATAGGTGCGCGAGTAGGTAGCCAGACCATAGTCCGGCTGGAGACTACCTACTCAGCCGTTTTCATAAACTACGTATGTTTATACATATGTACATTTCTATATAACTGCGTAACGTATGCTACTCGACGACAGATGGCAATAACTAACATTAAATTTTATCTCTATGTAGCACAGCGTTTTGTTGCGTTGGCATCGGCTACGATGCGCGTAGCAGTCAACGCTAGATATTTAAATTTTGTTGTCAATAGGTGGCGTTGCGTAGCTAAATATTGTTGGTTATGTGTAATTTATTTTATTGAATTTTCTTATTAATCTGAAAATAGGAGTAGTATTTCATCAAAATGCTGGCTAGCAGAATTTTTTCCGAAAAACCCGAGCTTGTTGGTTTATCTCTTTGTGAATGTATTATGTATACATTTCAACATATGTGGACATCTACTCATCATTTTCGAATAGTTAATTTTAAGAGCATAGCCCAGCTAAGGTCAAAATTAGAACGAATGTGAACTTAATAATGAAATAAATATCAAATTAAACAACATTCGATGGCAATATTCAATATGGTCAAGATAAAATTGAATTTAAATTACCCTTTTCGCAATGATAAGTTCGTTAATTTTATTATTTATCCATTTGAATGGAACCTTTACTTAAAGCACATCAAATACGTATTCTATTTAATCTAGATTAATTCAGTATTTAGCCTATATATGCCGAGGACGAAATGTGATTATGAAACCTAAGAGGGTAAAATTTATAGACGACTTTTTGGAAGTAGCCTTTTTTGACAGAGATCATAAAGGTTGTATTCGTATTTATTGTAGAAAGTGTCTAAAACATAATATGATTAGGCAAATACAAAAATACTGAATAAAAAAAAACAAAACTTACTAAGACTTGGTAAGCCTTCTGATTCTTTTTCCTTGTAACAGGAACAACGACATCTACACCCTATGTGGTGAACTCTTTGGTGTATTCATATCGCTCGTCCGTTTTCACAGTTCCACAGGACTTGAATAAATATTCTTCCAAAGGTAGGTACCTATATTATTCCAGGTCTTGATGAAGCTTCACACCTAGTAGTAAGTAGGTATCTGATATGAAAGTAGAAAACAGGATAGGTATTTGACATATTATAACAACGAACTAATCTACAAATCAAAGTTGTTCCTAATACTGTAGGTACCGATTCACTTTTTACGATCATACACAGAAAATCATATGATATTCTGATAACACTATTGCCTATTGTCCATTGAACGTTGTCAATAAAACGACCACTATCGCCCATCGCTAATATAAAACGACCAGAATCGATGAACTTCTCCACCTCTTGCATCCATACAAAATACACATCTAAGAGGGAATCGTAGAGGCAAAGAAGGAATCAAGTTAGACTGGTTCAGTTAGTCTTTCAATCGCATTCGGACTTATGAAATAAATTACCTTACAACATAGACCGCCCATTTTGGACCGCCTTATCGAACATTGATTAATAGCCTTTGACAGGGTTATTTTTTAATAGTTACTTAAAACTGTCACCGATCTAGAGGTGGGCTACTGTGAGAAACGGAATGAGTGGATGTGACGTTTTCTGGAATATTTTCGTATTAAAGCGCTATTATTAAAGTCTAGGTTTACGCCAATACCGACCCTTTTCTTTTGGTCACTCTTTCTATGGTTCGATTTCATTTAACGATGCTTGAGGAAAACCTATTTAGCATTGGAAGTCTGCGGGCTAAGACGACGATTGTATATATAATTATCTATTCACTGGCATTTACTGCCAGTTACCTACTACTAAAGGCAACTTCGAGAACATAGGAATTATTTATTTATAGTATCAATACAATTGTTTATAGCAAACGGTTTGGTATAGTCTGTCTATAAAGTCGTGAAAATAAATGAGGGGGCTGCGGTCGTTCATATAGCAACCCTGTTAATGTGATTGAAATCATTTTGATACTAGCTCATTATTTTGTACTAGTAGCAAGACTGGTTTTAATGAAAACACAAATCTATGGTCTCTGGTGTTTAAATAAAATGAGTAAAATAAAAAATAAAATCATACATATTTATTATTACATTTTTTTAACGTGTTTTTACCAATGAAAAGCATTCCAAAACATAATAATTGCTTTCATCATCTGATTTCAAATATTCTTCGCTAAAAATATTTTCAATGTCAGCTACGTCACTAACAACGTCTCCGCTACTGCTGTCATCAGCCTGCTATCTTCACTTAAGCGAGTAACTAATTCATATATATATTTTGATAAAGAGTTTACTCTCACATTTTTCTGGAAGATTAAAAATAATAATATGTAATGTCTATCAGAAGATGAATACCACTAATTTACAAAAATAAAAAATAAACAATAAAATAAAAAATAATTCTAATTCAATAATAATTTCAAAACATTGTTTTTAATGTGAGATTTGTAGACAAGTGTTAGTAGGTACACCGAAACAAACAAAAATAAAAATACGTTAAACATTATGGTTAGTTGTACGAGTATTAAATATGAACATAGACAAACACACAAAAATAATCTTAATTTGATGTCATTAATTCGGATAAAATCCATCCAAGCTCCAAATAGCTTTGGGAAAGAATGTGTTAGTAACGATGGAAAGTTAGTTGGGACAGGGATATGCAACTTAGGAAGACAACTATACAGATCATGGGCTGGGTTATTATTGGAGTTTCAATAAATAACAAGCCACAAAACAAATCGATGACTGCCGATGACATTCGATGTACTTGTACTTACTAAGATTTAGTGTTGTCCTACTTTTAAAATTGTTAGTTCAAGAAACATCCATTTTCATGACTTTATAGACAAGCTATGGATGGAAAGAGGCCTCGAAGTTAACGTATTTTATTTGTTAAACATAATATGTACACATAACACACTAATAAGTTTAGGGGTGTGTGACTCGATATAAATAAAAGTCAATGTGCACTGAAACTATGATTTGGTTGATGAAATAATGGACGTCGTTCTCACGACATCAGATATAATCATGATTACTTGTGATAATTCTCTTTTTTGCCGGGAATATATCTTCTGAAGAGGCTCAGACGACACTGTATTAAGTGCACCCAGAAAGAGCTACAGAAAGAGATTAATTTTGCGGCCGCCAAGAAACAGCACACCGTGAAAGTTGTCAATCTTTAAAGTTAAGTAGTAATATACATATGAATAAAGTTTAAAAAAAAAGTTTCGCTATTCCCTAGGGCCTAGGCATTTCGCAGGTCCCTACATAATGGTACTTGGTATAAAAGTTGTTCAGTATCACTTTGTTTTGCCATGCAAGGCGTACAAATTAATAAAACCGTTACATAAGATACTTCCGATGTAGTAAGTAACATGTGTCTGTACCATTCTGCCGAGACCCTCGAATGGCTCAATTCTTCTTCTTCTTTTCAGCCTATAGAGTCCATGATGACCGGCCTTATGCTGCCCACATCCATCGGATTCCCGCGATCTTCCCCAGGTCATCGGTCCACCTTGTTGGGGGCCTCACTACGCTGCATCTTACGGTACGAGGTCGTCACTCCAGAACCTTATCGCCCCATCAGCCATCGATTCTACGAGCAACGTGTCCCACCCGCTGCAACTTAATTTTAGCGACTCGAATAGCTATGTCGGTGTCTTTGGTTCTTCTGCGAATCTCCACATTTCTGATTCAATCCCTCAGACAAATTCCGAGCATAGCTCTTTCCATCGCCCTTTATATGATTCTGAGCCTTCGTATGAGGCCCATTGTGAGTGACAACCTTCCAATTGCGTATGTCACCAATAGCAAGACACTATTGACTCAATTAAAAAACCAAGCCTCAAAAACTTTATTTCCGAATTTACAATACGCTTTAATATTGTTTCAATTTTGGGATCAACTTCCAGTCTAACAGGTACCAGGTGAATTGGTATTCACCTGCTCCCTGTTAGACTGGAAGATCAGATTTAAGATCAGATGGTAGATCAGATTGACAGTCATTTCATGTTAAATACTGGTGTATTTAACATGGAAGGACTGTCAATCTGATCTCTCTGAGTTACTGAGTAATACGAAATCTCTTGGTAAGACTGGTTGGCTTTTGACTTCCCTTAACGACTATTAAGGTTCCTGGAATGACAGCCGGCTCCAGGGGCATTACGGTATGTAAAGATGATCAACTATCCACATACTAACCGCGGCAAGGGTAGCGTTAGCCTGATCGATCGACCAGGGGCCTTAGTCTGCTATTTTGCTATTTTTATAAATTTGTCATTCCAACACGATTTCATTGCCATTGTGCTAAAAGTTCTTAATCTGCTAAATTCATAATAATCATTCAAATATCGGTAAGTTGTCTCGTAATAGAATGGTGATAGAATGACATTTCCGTATTGCCATTGTTATAAAACCGGTTTGTGGCAAAAGTTTTCTAAAAACTACTAAGTACTCAATTTGAATATTTATTAATATGGAGTGGAGTGTTAGTGATTGACCACTGGAAGGTCATAATGATGCCATTTTGTTAATAGATTACGAAACATTGTGTTCTACGCGTGGGCGAAGCTCTCCCATTATCCTTCTAAATAAAATAGTCGACACGAAAACTATTCAACTCCGTTTTTCCCTGCCCAGAAACATCCACCAGTTTTAAATTCATAGAAACGCAACAAACATCTCTATAGATTCCTGCGGAAGTATCCACTGCCACCGTGTCCACGGTAGCCGGTCGTCAGTCGTCCGGCAGATAACGCATTATTGATGAGGACACCTTCCGTAACCCTCGTGGACACAAGATGGGTATCACGCCTAATTCGTCTTATCTTACGTGTTTGATTAGTACACGTTAAGGAAAGAGTTTGAATATTTATCAATTTTTTAAGGGTCGAGGACTGGAATCCCGAACTATAAATAAGTTTCCTAAGAGTTGAAGTAGCTACACGCCATATTGCTAATTATGGGACTTTATAACACACATGGATGCACACAATTTTTGGATAACTAAGTTTTTTGTCTATATCGATATTCGTGTTAAGGTAGCCGACTTTAACTATAAAGACCTCCGAATAACGCCGAGCATAAATTCGCCTTAGATGGTAAAGAATTTATGGAGTATTATTAATCCACTAGCCAAAAAAGCTCGTAATGACAATGATATACACAAATTAAATCGTAATATTTGTAGCTAGCCAATAGGCAGGTATTGGTCAGCTTATAAATACACCAACAACCAATGTTGTACGCCAACGTTGGTTATGGAGGAAGCGCCGGAATAGTTCTTCGAAGTTAGAATTTTCTTGCGATTTTTGATGCAATATTTATATATATATATTTCTTTACTAACTCGACATCACTATCATTACAAGAATTTTGTAGTTGAATAGAGTGGTGTATGCTGTGTGTACAGCTTTATTAAATACGATAACATTGTGGTCTTTGTTAAGTCACTTAGAAAACAGGTAAAAAGATCTATTCTGTGCGCTAGGTCATTTAGTACACGCAAGGTTCGCGTTATAGGGGCTTTACTCGGTAGATTATTCCTACTTTTGGGCACCGCCAATAGATGTGGCCTTTACAATACTTAGGTACCTAATTCTCAGACATACACAGGCTATGGCGTAAAAGTCTTGTGACCTAATGATTTAAAACTATAAGAAGCCTGGAGGACAGGCGTAGAGTAACCAGCCTGACGGTATTCTATAGGATGCATTTTGGAGAGTGTGCGCTTAAATTTAGCGGGTCGGTTGGTGCAGTAGTTAAGCGATTGACTGCTGCGCTGCATGTCTCGGGTTCGATTCCCGCACGGAACAAATGTTTGTATGAGTTACAAGTAGTTATTCCGTGTGCGGCTGTTAGAGTATGTGAGTTTATGTGTTTGTAAATGTACCCACGATACAGGAGAAATTCCTGGTACTGGGCATTGTTTTTTTCCATCATCGGACGACCCGTCGTACGGCAAGTCCCACACGTTGTTGATACCACTACAATCTAGACGAAGAGTTTCATATCTTCTTTAATGCTGCGTAAATCGAAGGACTGGAAAATTTACCAGCGGCGGTCTTTCCGTCTGACTACAACGTATATGTCTTCAAGGCTAAAGTGAAGAGGCACTTAATAAACTAGTGTTCTTTACCATCAACCATTGCATCCCGGTCAAGCACTAGTTTATAATGTTTAAAAAAAAGCACGAGTTTATTCACTGTATCAGCTATATAGTGAATAGCAATCTTATTCAATGACTATTTCAACAAAATCATATTTTGTCCTAAAACACCAACCTTTTCTTTGTTTGGGATGGGAAATTATCAAATGACCTCACCCTCTCTGGGAGCAGCCTGTCAGACTTTTACTGACTAAAACCCATCCGTGTTTCTTCACTTGCCTGTGTGCCAGAGCCACGGTTTCATTTTTAATCAACCCGCAACCCTGACTCATGAGGCATCGGTCTTCGCGGACCCCATCACGATGTGCTGACATCTCTTTGAGGCGTGCGTGAAACACAACGCGCCGTCGACTCAGGCCTGGCCCTTACAAGACGGCGAGTTGCCCAGTGCTCTCCGCCCGCAAGCCCGCGCACCTAACACTGACCTGCAATATGCATAGAAAAAGATAACTGGAATTTCTCTTGTTATCTTAAGTAACTTATAATAATCAACAAATTAATTTTGAAAGGCAGTAAGTATCAATTACCATTTCTCATCTAATAAGTATAATGTTATAATAAGTTTGAAATGCAAACAGTGCATAAACAGAATCGATATTCCTACCATTAATTTTATTTCCTCCACATCAATGCAATTTCATCTTCTTAACTAGTTTCAACCCCTCTTCAAAACAATCGCTCTGCCGTCAGCTCGGATCATCGATCCACTTTGGAATCAACGTTTCACTTAAAAGTTTCGAGGAAATGTACCTACTAGAGTGAAGACACAATACCAAATCTAAGACTGAAGATGCGGAAAAAATTACATCAATCTGATTGCTATACTTGCTTGATTGATAAATCAAAATATCTGACTATAAAGTAAAGCAAATATGAGAAATGATTCCGATTTTATGACTTTATGAGAAAGTAGGTAGATACCTGCTTGTTTTAGTCAACGATTAATATTGCAAAACGAAATGTTTAGTAAAACAAAGTTCATAATTATAGTATACTGTATCGTCGTTTCGTACCATAATAATGCCTATACCATCTTCGATTATTGACATTCTGCACATCCCACTGCTGGTGAAGGACCTCTCCCATGACTACTCGTTATGTCGGCTCAAAGTTAATGGAGGACTATATTTATAATAAAAAAAACTTAACAGTTTCATATTTCAACTACCTATCTTTAGTTACCGAAATTGCATAATTTAATTCCGGTAAAACAATAAACACAAAACAAAAAGACGTCATTTCATAAATACACGCTACGTCCCGCCAAAATTGTAGCCTTCACCGACCACAGATAATACAGAAAACAACGCACTCGATCATTTTTATCGTTTTAAAACAAGTCGAGTCTTATTCCACGATAAGTTGCCGGGTGAAAATTTGCAACACTTATTCTTCTGATTGATGTTATTCATTTATCACTCCCCTCGTTGCTTCGGTACGTATAAAACTTTTAAAATGGGTCACAGGGTTTCGCCTGATTGCCTCACTGTTAGAGTAATTAAAATTTCAAGATCGATATACAATTTCTTTGGGTTCATTTGATGAAATTAGGGATGGAATAGGAATAGGATTCTGCTTTGAGCTTTTTATGGCAGTGTTTTGTTTTATTTTGGGAGCTGGATCTATCCATTTTGTGAATGTTATTTTTAAATGTTGTAGTAGTTGCTCTCAATTATATCTAATAATACTGTATTAGAAAATAAACTCTTAAAGAGCTGGTATTTCTGGTGCGAGACCATTTCATACCTATGGTAATTAGGTGTTAAATAAATTAATAATAATACCTTATTGATGCATATCAAGACTAAAGCATCCTATAACCAGTTTATCCACAAATACCACGCTACATACTGTGGTACCTATACTAAGGTACTGAGTCCTACGTCAAAACATTGACGGGAGATCAGGTTTCGACGTCATACCAACTGTCTGAAGATTTTATCATATCATGATGCGGAGGTAAGCGCCCCCGCGTTAACAACCTACCAACAAACCTTCGAATCCCTTGACATCTAAAATGTTTCCGTATACCTTGCGTATTTATAAAAGCACTCCGATTTATGACTTTAACAAAAACAAAAATGATTGATGTATAAAGAGTTTGAGACGATGTTGTAGCTTATGTGTATAGAATGGTGTATCGTTTCATGTTCTCGTGGTAGTCAGTGAGATTGAAAAGATAAGTCAATCAAGGTGCTATCCAGGTCGTGTGGTTTCATGAAATGTATGTATGTTGATTATGGTGAATGGTTGTTCAAGAAGACGAGTAACTTGTAAATTTTACCAAATCAGTACACACTCAGATCATCTGAGAGAACAACAAAATTATAGACCACATTTTTTTTTTATTATTTTAGTACCTAAGCAATGCCACAGTGTTAGTTTACGGTTTAAAAAATAATTCATTTGGGAAGAAAAAGCTGCTTAATCGCTGCAAGAATTTTTAAAAGTTTAATTACACAGTTCACATTTACAGTGAAGGAATTAAATTAATATCTACTGCAGTCTTGTATAAGGAAATGTTTTTCAAATTAGTAATAATATTACAATATTATTGGAAAAATCATAGTTACCTTAACCAATTACCGCCAACTTAAAAACAACCTTATCATAACTTATAATAACACCTTAACTTTTTGTCTCCAGCCATTGTCTACCGAAACTTTTTGAATACATACAGTTTTTCCGTCAATTACCTACCGTCTGAACAAAAATGGCAAGGACAAGGAAACTAACAAATCGTACGTATGGAGGTGGAACTATGGAAGAGTATTCAACTGTGCCCTAGTAGCTGCCACCGATATCATTAATTTTGATTTTTTTCCGCTTAAATGTGTCTTTACAAACCAGTGTCAGTAGACGTACCAACCTAGGAAATATGGTCCGCAACAGCAGTCGCTTGACGATGAATGTAATTGATTTGTGAGGTAAATCAGTACCGCTCTCTGATATTCTCCTTCTTCTTCAGCCTATTGAGGTCCACTGTTGGACAAAGGCCTCCTCCAAGGCTTTCCACGATGACCGGTTTTGTCCTGCGCGTATGCATCGGGGATGGGACACGCTAAAATGTGGCAAAACTCTTAATGGCACAAGAATGTTTATTTACCCCCTTTTTTATTATCGCAAAGAAATTACTTTGACTTTGAGTCTTCGTAAGTTAGTTGACAAAACAAATTGTTTGTTGTTGTTCAAATTTATAATAATCGGAATTAAACATATGAATCGGAAACATCGAAAGCTACTCAATATCGTACATGATCGTAAGTGCAATTAAAAGTTATAGCAATTAAAGTTGGTTGGTAATTAAATTAAAAATGAGGTAAACAATAGATTTTTTGGGACTATTAGCTTTAATGACGACATTGTTTTGTTTTCCTGACGGGCTTTGATCTTAAAATCAAGGTTCGGCGACAGCAGTTCATTCTACCCGAAACTGACAAATATGCCAATTTTTTTTATTTTTTTATTATAAACTAGCGCTTGACTGCAATCTCGCCTGATGTTAAGCAGTGATGCAATCGTTGATGGTAAAGCGCACTAGTTTATTAAACCCATTCACTTAAAAAACTTAGTGAGTAGGAAGAAAGACGGCAGTTGAGCGAGGTGGTACAATGTTAAACCCAACAACACGACCAACAATGCTGCGCCAGAGGTAGATTGATGTGGAGACCCTCCATGACCATACTCCCGACACAACAACACTTGGCGCATCGTACTCGGCACACATCGTAACACAACTGCTCAGACCCGTCCTCCGTTCGGCTTCACAAGACATCATCAGAACACGACGAATCGCTTGGCGGCAAGACTTTGTCTGGTGGGTGGTAACTTCTGCCGGCAGCCGATGTGGCCTACCACCGAGAAAATCTTCCAATCAACCTTCACCCTTAATGTTTTAGCGATAAAGTTGAAAATATAATAAAGACATTTGAGAGATTGTAGTAGCTTGATGCTGTACCTAAGTAAACTATAATATATGATGGAAAATGCTTCGTGCGCAGTCGACACGCAGTCCCTAAGGCCGATATCTAAATTGTTATATTACAGAAAGACATCCGTTCGTCTCAGATATTTATTCCGAACTATGTGCCATAATATTTTGAATATGACAATAAAGTCACTATGTGACAGATTATATTATACACCTAACGGCTAGTAACGTTCTACAGGAACCAACCACCAACAGTATCTAAGGAATATTAAACTTTACAGAGGCAGAGCGAAGATTACTTTCGTGTAGTTTTGTTTATATTTTACTGGAATTTGTATTTAAGTATTAATTGTTCGTATGTTCAAACAAAAAACAGGAGCCTAAATAATATGAATTACTTTCCTGTTACTAGTGCGTAATTTTACGGCTCAAAAAAGAATATTTTCTGTTTCTATAAGTAAACAAATTTTATTGTGTGTAACGCTCATATATTCTTCTAAAATATCCCACAAATTTTAATTTGCCGACCGTACCAGCAACGTACAATAATTACCGACTCCAGTTCCGTGCAATGTCGCGAGCGGCTGTATCGAAAAATTTTAATTTAGCCAAGTCCCCATTGTGAGCCTTTTAAAAAGCTCCAAGTATTGTATGCATTTAACAAGGCAACTGTGACAGTTATTAATGGATTTTCTACTATTTTTCTTGACTGGTGCAAAAGGATCGGCTTATACCTACCTACCCTACTAGTCTTTGTGTGAATTTGATTTGGAGCTGAATTTTTGTTCAGGTTTCAGCTGTTGTGTGATGACTTGATTGTTGATGTGACTGGTTTGTCGCATTTGAGATTTTGTTGACAGGTGGTGAACATAGGTGAATATTTATTCACCTATGCTTAATATTAGGTACTGGCTGCGCCACGGTTATACCCGCGTTTTTTCCTATATGCTCCGCTCATATTGGTCGCAGCGTGATGTTATATAGCCTAAAGCCTTTCTGAATTAATGGGCTATCAAACGCAAAAAGATTTTTTCAAATTGGACCAGTAGTTACTGAGATTAGCGCGTTCAAACAAACAAAAAACTCTTCAGCTTTATATGTTAGTATAGATATCTGGCGGAGAATCAAAGTTGTCGACATATGTATCTTACTGAATAGACATGCTGAACTTGCAACGGACCGGTCATATTAGCCGTTGAAAGGATGAAGGTTTCCCGAGGAGTGAAGACCGCGAATCTGAAAGGGTTCGCCCTACTATAACAGTCCCTTTTTTTGATGGGAAATCATCAAATGACCATTCCCGCTCTGGGCAGAGCGGAAGGAAGTGTCAGACTTTTACTGACTAAAATCCACTCGTGTTCCTTCACTTGCCTGTGCACAAGGGCCACCCCACAACCGTGAGACCCTGAATCCCAGACGCGAGAAATCGTCGCTCCTTTCACCGACACGACGACACGGCGGTGCTCTACCCAAGACTGGCAGACCTCCACCGTATGCTCCACCGTGTCTTCAGGGCAATCCACATAGTGGTGACACCCTGGCGTTTCTCCCACCTTATACGGAACATGAACCTACCGAAACAACCGTGTTCGATAAGGACCTGCGTCAGGCAGGTGGTTCATATACTTTCGGTTCGTGCCTCCGAAAGTATATGAACCACCAATAAATTATTAAGATTTTGGGATCTTGATATTTAATGATGGTCACCCATCTACAGACTATCCGCTGCAAGTGTAGCTTGACCTTCGTAGTAAGAGTTAGGCTCTACCAAGGCAATTCATGATACTAATTAGTATTTTACTAACTTATTTAAGTTATTATAACAGTTGGATCTCATAGTCTAAGAAAGGGGTAGGTAATTATCAAACACACTTTAAGTACCAATAGGTTTCATTTTGACAGTTCAACAACTTTCATTGCGTTATATACGTTGTTATGCAGACACAGTCTTCGAAAATATAGAGCAATAGATTAGCAATATGCTTCAAGATTATTCAAATTGATAGTAATACTAAAACTAAACTCCAAATCAACTTCTACAAAAAATCTATTTTTATCTAAAAATATTTCATCTTTTTTTTTTCGAAATATCGGCGGCATCTTTGAACATTTTACCCAATTATACGTATTTCTATCGTCATTGTCTACGGTACGAGTGCGAGGTATTTTTCCGAATCCGCACTGCACAGTCAACAGCATCATTAGTCATTCCGAGGTAGTGGCGAGACACGCTTTTTGCCGATGTATACTGATGCAACGAAACGTGCATTGGGGAGACGGTGGGGTTTTGTTCGACAGTTGGTTTAAGTGGTTACGGCTAAGCCAAAGCTGCCTTTCCTTCCAAAGTAGTGAATGAGGTTAAAATACTAGCTTAAACAAAAGTAACATATTGTAGGTAACTCTCAAAACTATAAAGTATTCTTCTGAATCTGTTTGGAATCCACACTGCTCAGCACCATTAGTCATTTTGAGGTGGTATTATGAGAGATTACGCTTCTTGAGGGCTGTTGCAACGGAACAACTAAAAAAAGCAATTTGATCAGCAGATGCTAAGTTTTCAGATTTTCATTTGGTGGCAGAATACAAGATTCTAATACATTATTTTACTAAAATGGTTTAAGCAACTAAAATCACCTTAGTATACCGTATTTTTGAGTCCCTTTTCTTCTCTCACAAGATACAAAAATAATGATGTAATTAGTTAACATTACTAAACATTTCAAACCATGCAAAAAATATTACAAGGAAAAAAATATTATATTATATTATGGCAAAAAATATTATATTATATTATTATATGCTACTATATCCTAGTACATACTTGGTGTTCTTTGAAACTAACATGAATTTTATTAACTGCAAAAATCGTGCCTTTAGAATGCTCATGGGAACTTTATAATACTTCAACACAAGACGCAAGCTGTTCGGGCTGGCTTTTAACCGACCCACCGTCAATCTTATCAAACTCCCAAGCGACGAGTTGTCTCTAAACTCAACATTGTATAGCACAAGCGAATCGCTACTGTTCGGACTCCGAGCGCTCCGTCCAACACCCCGGAGACCGATCTATCAAACGTCTACAGATATTAAGTTTTCTAACATTCCCCTTAGATACGAAAGCGATTGTTTCGTCATACGATTCTTCGATGTCAAAATATTTACGTCGAATCAGTACGATTTTCCGGGCGATCGATCATTAGAAAGTAAGATGTACGCGTGAAATTTTAGTTTATTTAAGTTTAATGTAACAGTCAGCGTTTGATCGATCGGTATTAAAGGCAGATTCGTTTTTGTTATTTGTATATTATGAATATTTATATTATCATGATTTAGTAATATTCCGTTGTTGGTTCCATTATTATAGTTATTTGATTTACTAGAACAGTCTTTAGGAAACTGACTTCCTCCTGTGCAGAAGTCTTTGCCTATAAAAACACTGTTTCTAATCCACCAAAATGATAGCATAGCGTTTTACATAGCTTGTCCTATGTTCGTTTTTTTTCCTTCTTGATTTCAAAAGGTAATCTTGTTTTGGCAACTTGCACGCCATTGCAGTTTTGAGAAAATACAGACAGCCAGTTAATTAACTAACTTGCCAGAACCAAACAGCTATAGGCGGTGATCAAAAGTTAGTATTATTTACATTACAGGTTCCTGGCAAAACCTCAATTATCTGCTGCTTATGTGCTGTAGGAAGTATTGATATGGTTGGTGTTATAATTATTACTTTTGCAGAACAAAACAAAATACTTATAGTTTTTTTTAAAGCGAGGTTGCTATCTTCTGCTAAGTGTTCAAAATAAAATAATTAGCAAAAATCCACTGGCTTATATGCTTAGCAAGATCCACATAGCACCCATATATAATATCAAAATGCAGTAACAAAAGCACCCCTATTCATGGAGGAATAATTCCGAGAGTGCACCCAGAGGGGAGGAGATAGCAATACTTATACAGGGTGAGCTGAGCGTGTGTCGGATAAATTTATGCATTGAAATGCAAATTGCTTTTGCTTTTAGATGAAGTTGAAGAGGGTTAAAAGA
Source organism: Sesamia inferens (assembly GCA_037179545.1). NCBI lineage: Eukaryota > Metazoa > Arthropoda > Insecta > Lepidoptera > Noctuidae > Sesamia > Sesamia inferens. Next base: position 13,003,126 of record CM073930.1, read on the forward strand.
TTCGGGTTTAAGATCTCGTTGAGTAGAGATGAGATGTTTAATTTGAGAAGATGTGTGTAGTAGGCTGGTTGTATTGTTTGGTTGGTGTGCTGATTGATGTATCGTTGTTTGGCAAAGTTCGGTGGCATAAATTATTTTGAATATTAAAATTAACGTTTTTGATATATTCAATAACTACTCAAACGAATAAGCAAAGAAGAAAATTCTTATTGAAATTGAAAGAAACTTAGGTATCATATGTTATAGTATTATACCTGGCTAAATATTGTAGGTACCTACCTAAGTTTTCTCAATTTCAATTCTAGAACACGGGAACACCCTATCAACAACCTTTCGCCCTAAGATTATACGAAATATGCTAAAGCCAAAACAAAAGACAAGACATTGTGAATTATTATCTGTCTTAGCACACATAATAAGTAATAGATACATATACTACTGATGGCCACCCAGTCTCTGCTAAGTTTCCCAGGAAATCGTGTCCAATATCCAATCTAAGGGCGCAAGAGGAAAAAAATTGAACCGCGACGCCAGCGCTGGTGCACTGTCGCGACTGTTCGCTGATTAATGAAACATCTGCTCACTCAGCTGGAAATCATCGCAAATGCCAGAGAAAAGCCAGCGTAAAGTGATATTTATTAAACAGTAGCTAAGGTTGTAAGTAGGCTGGAAGAAATAAGGAGTTATGGTATAGGGCTGGGTCTTGTCAGGAATACCAAACGTTCCCCCTCGACGCTGTAACATTTGACGTTTTTGTGAGGTATACATACACATAAAATGGCAAAATATGAACTTTGGCTGTGGTAGAAAATGCCATATAAATCTTTGGTATAAAAGCTCCAACAAAATTACTGGAACAACAATTTCGGGTGAGATACTAATATACTATCTGCATCCCGCGGTTCTACCCACATAATGTTGGATCCGTTGAAAACATCGGGATAAAAAGTTCCTATGTAACCTGATTAAAACTATCCACAGATAGTGTAAAATTTCGTAAAAATCCTTTCAGTAATATTGGCCTGAAAGAGAAGCAAACATCCATCCATACATACATACTTTCGCGTCTATAAATAATACCTATTAGTAGGAAGGAGGTAGTAGGATTTCTAGATTTTTTTTAGATCTTTGGAAAATAAGACGATAGTTAGAAACTAGTCCTCATCCTCTATCTCATAGAATCTCATAGATGTCTTGATTACTCCTAAACTGATGTAGGAGAACTTACTTACCTAAACTGCAGTGCATTTCTGCTTTGAGGAAGTAATTTAGATTTCAGACTACAAAACTCAGCTCAGTCTATTGCAGTCCACTGTTGGACCTATGAAGGCCTATCCTAGGCTGCACCAAAACATCCTATGCCTCAGTCAAAGGAGTTGGCTGAGGTATTGGATCCTTAAGGCCCTCAAGGTCCTCGGCAACCACCCTCTTAAGGACACCGGTCCATGTATTGGGGATTGAAATTCATTATTAAAAATAAATATGATGAAGTAAGTGCATGGAACAGTCGCCCGTCTCTATAAAAAATGTACAAAGTTCTGAATCCAAATATTTCTAGACCCAGAGCTTCTATCCAGAATGAATCCCTTTGATGGGTGACGTCATCTGGAAGGCGTGGGAGGTGGCAGGGAGGCGAGAGTGGTGTCGGCTGTCAAACGACTGACATACGATGACGTACCCGCGTCAGAAACTTGTGCGTGGCTTTGAGGAGCACGATTCGAAGTAAATGCGTACACAATGTATGTAGGTGTGTATTGATACTGTTAATATTAAATTATGAAGTTGTGACAAGAGAATGAATCAAGATGAACTGACAGTCTTTTGAATTTTACACGTTTTTGTAAAATTTACAAAGTTGTCAATTACATTGAAGCCTTATAAGAGACTGTACCTAACTGAGAATCCACATAAGAAGTAGAATGCAAACAAAAACTAAACAGTATATAGGTTCGTACATGTGTATCCCATAAATTTCATCGACGCCAGCCCTCGGCTTGGGAGGGGCGAGACTTTGCAAAAAACGTCGGCACTCGGCCCAACAAAGATAGGAAACGCAACCCGCCATTACAGAAAATTGGCTATACGATCCCCCTCACAACATGTGATTGGGAACAGGACTTTTTAGGCGAAATATTAAATTGTATTTTTTGCTCTCAACTTTAATAATACAGTCCCTTTCATATCGCCTAAAAAGAAAATTACCTTGTCTAAATGTTAATAAGTTCCAGTTCAAGTAAACTCTCCTTATTTCGACTTACTGTATCTAAAAGGCAAAACAAGAAACAAATAATACGATCAAAGCCAGCTAAATAGGTTTTTCTCCAGCTGAGAATTACAAAAGTAAAACGACCTACCTTCATTGAAGCGCACAAAAGAATTTAAACTCGAGGCTGCACTTTTTAAAGTTGGAAATTGCCTGAAGGCAAAGTTAGGAAGTCCAAAGTTTGATTAAGGGCCTGTCTTATTGTTCATTAAACTTGGATTAAGTTTGCGCTGGATAGAACGAGCTGGCAGGCAGTTAGCGTCACGAGAAAAAATACAACGGGAGTGAACAACTTCAAGTTTGTTGAAGAAACTTTGCGCCGATAAGGATGTTTTCAATGGGGACATTTATCTCTCTCATAAGCAAATATTTTAATTTAAAAGTTTGAGAGTCTATCAAAATATTTATTGCTAAAATGGATTCTTGCTTTTTTAAAATTAACTTCATTTTTTTTACTTACCATATATGCATTAAAATTCAACTAATGGCCAGCATTGAGCATAGGAAAATAAAAATAAAATAGAAATAAGTCATTCGCATGAGATTAAAACAATTTATTGCTTGTCAAGATCACAGATAGCACGGATTGACAGACATATCGACACATTGCACAGTGATTAGACACGATCTAGAGTAGACGAGTATGTTTCCTTGTATAATGTATCACATGTATCTACCGGCTAACTACCTACTTCATACTTGTAGTAGCTGTGTAATTATCACTGTTATCAACAGTTTGTTTATATCTAGGTAATAACTAATCATCAAGGATCATCCGTAGATAATTGTAATTAACAGTCATGGGGACAACAACAAATCATTGTCGTCATGCTTGGTGATAGACCTTATAACCGGTCTAATACATCATTAAGCATGAATATAAGGACACAAAAGACTCTGGCAGTTATACTTCATTGTTTTTATTAGATAATTATTCATTAGCATCTTGTAGCAAACCTGATTTTGTTTTCTACTATAGGTATGCACTTAGCAAAAGACAGTTATGTTTATAGAAAATCAAAAGTAATCTTACTACAATTTTAATTAGTATTTTTTTTTCTGTATAAATATATGTAGTCTATAGACAAATATTCTGATATTGTTTTTAGACTAAATTATCAAAATTGAAGTTCAAGGCAAAGAGGAGAGGGATTACCTACATATACGGGGGCTAAAAATATATAAGTAAATTTATACTGATGGCTTGTTTCTTCTTGATTCTGTACCAAACTGTAGTTCAAGGCTAAACCCTAGTACCTATTTATTCTAAAGAATACAAATATGAGAAAAAGAGAGTACATCTGGATTGAAGGAGTGACAAGAACCAAACTGAAGAATTTTATCATTGGAATTAAATAGAATAAAACAATACTTTGTAGTGTAATTTACCTATCTGTACACATATACAGTTATTATTTGTACTTACTCATACTTCATTTCATTACATGTTTTTTTTTTGTAAAGAAAGTCTCTATCAGAACTGATTCCCGATTTTTTTCTTACTTTCTTGCCATTTACATGACAATTTGGGTAGTCAATAATAGCCATGATTTTATCAGAGTTATCTCGTAAGCTATGTTCGTCCACTAGGAATCCAAAGTATTTTCTCTCCTGAAAAATTGACTTCCTTTAAAGTTAATGGTTAAATTAGCGAAAGAAAGTTTTTCATGAATTACTATGAGAAGCGATATATTATGTATGTTCTTCGAAAGTTTCGCGAATAATGACTATATTATCTAAGTAGCAGAACACCTTGTTTTCAAATTCTGGAGTGAACAGCATGTCCGTTAGTCTTTGTTGAGTAGCTAGTGAATTGGTGAGTCCAAAGGACATTACTTTTTCCTACTTAACATTACACTTTTTAATACAATATAATTTACGATTAGGTACATTGTTACATCAACATTTACAATATTATGACAGTTTTTGACAACGCTCTTAATTATGTCATCATGACTACCTTTTCTTTGAAATTATTCATGGCTTTTTATTTATTAACTGATTTGTCATCCCAAGTCCTTCAAATTTAAAAAAATAATGAATTTTGCAGTGCTTGCAAAATTTTAAATAACGCCTTAAAAACGTTCTGCAAGGTTTCTTGCGAAATCTGTTACTGTGGGCAGTTGAGTTCTGGCTTCCAATAAAGAAGCTACTAATATAGGAGTTTAAAAGAGGCCTCTGAAGCCTTTTCTTCGGTCATCCTAACTCTACTGCGGCCTCTAAGTTTGGCTGTTACAAAAAATATGAAATTATGAGTACAAATAATAAGTATGAGTAGGTATAATATGTGCATATGTATATTGCACTACATTTTTGTTATAAATAAATTCTTTATCAGAACTGATTTTTGATTAACTGATGATGAGACTCTCTTTTTTTATTAGTTTCTTGTCCTTTACATGACAACTTCACAATGAAGGTCATGTAGATACTAGACTATACTCATGCTAGAAATAATTTACTCCCTCTGAATCAATACTGAACCCTTATCCAACAACAAAAAAGACCGCGATTAGTTATACTTCTATTTTCATGCTAGAAATAAACATTATTTAAGAACTTACTCCCTCTAAATCAAAACTAGTGCGGGACGCAAACGAAGCAGCTGAACCTTTATCCAACAAAATAGAATCAGTATCAAAAAAGGCCGTGACTAGATACACTTCTATTTATTGATCAAACATCCATTGATCGGGTGTTACCACCTTTTGTGGTCGCTCGGGAGCTGAGGTGACTCAGCAGAACTTCACCTTGGTCCATTGTGATCATCTAATTCAATAAAATCACCATTTTTGTTTATTTGGTGTCCATGTCGGCTCCCTTTTCGGGACTTAGTGTAGTATTAGCAGCTTAGACGGTATCATAGTACCGTGACTAGTGATTGCTTTGTTTTTTGTTCGACTGATCGGATATGTCGTGTGATTTTCGTGATAGATATCTTGGTTACTGTGATGTTTGTTATTGTCTTGTGTTGCTGTATTGTTTTTATCTTCTTTAGTCTGATTTCTGGTTCTATGATCAGACTTATGATTATGCATTTGGCATTCTGCTTTATTCGTCTTTAGAATACCTATTAACTTAATACCGATTATGTTTGCGTATCCTATCAAATCATACATTATTCATACAAACATTTTCATTAAACTAACCTAGTGTAATGACTCTAGTCTACCTATAATAAAAATGTTGATTTTATATTTTTCTGTTACTGAAAAAACAACTGAAGCTGTTTAAACGATTATATTTTTTTAAGTTAATTTAGGTATAATTTTATTATGAGTAAAGTATCTATAGCTATATAGGTAATTTGAATTTAAAATATGTAGGTATTTCGTAAAACGTATTAGAAAATATTATAGGTAGTCAAAATAGATTGTTAATTGTATATTCGTTAAACTAAATTATGTATCACAAACCAAGCGATATATTATTGTTTACTGTTTGTTCCACGCATATTAAAAAGTGAGTAGGTAAGTAACTAGCCATTTATAATGCTTTACTCAACTTTTATCATAGAACATAATGTAAACGTAATTAATTAGTGATAAGTGAAACCGTAAAACAGAATTAAACATTACAAATCATTAATATTGCGTTGACCATGAGTGACGGATACTAAAATGCAAATGACCGTATGATGGCCGAACAGGGTTTGTATCAAAATTATTAATTTCTACCTAATTATATCTCACTTGTCGTCCATTAAAATAATGAACAGTATAATAAGGAAAAATAAAGGAAATTGCATATTAAATATTTAAAACCTGCCGCCGCCGTGTCGCTACGAACAGAGACCATGTTCGCTCTGTATTATTATTAAACAGCTTCTTAATCTCTTCTATAGTAAAGCCCGCACCAAACTTTGCTCTCATTTGGCCTAAGCTAAAACTTCACACGATAGAATGAGACATCAGGTTAGGGTTGGTTACTGCGTCGACGAACGATTTATTCGTCTATTTCTTTCGCACGCATTCGTGTGTTTATAAGCGGGAGGGGGAAAAGCGTGGTTGCAGCTTATTGCTTTCAAGTACGGCAGCAAGCAAAATGACTGCTTATACTGGCGGTACACGGTTGAAATTTCATTGTTGGCTTATGCACAAGTAGCAAGAAGAACAGCTCCGCCTTAAAAATGGAAGGTGGTATGTAAAAATTGATGAACATGTATTGGAGTCCTTAAAGTGACAGAGAGTGCTGGCGTGTTGGGCAGTGTATATTGTCTCAAAATGTTGCAGGACAGCGTGCCTCCAACACCATTGTTTATTATCAAAAAGTGATAAATCAAATGACTTTGCAATAATGCTGTTCTAAAACTTTTGCGATCAAAACTGTGAAATGAACTGACTGGTTTGTGATAGTGTTTAGTGGACAAATGCTAAAGATTGTGAAGATAACAGTGTTAACAGATGTGATTATTCTATCAACAGATGATTAGAAAAACTGAACTTTGATTAAAAGGTTTGTGGACGTTTTAAACGAGTTGATAATATTTTGGACTACTCATTTTAGATTTTTAGGCGGACGAAGCACTGTGGACAAACATTTTGGATTCACTAATAATTTTGTAAAACTAAAAACATCGAAACTGTACATCAGTTAGAGCAGAAAAGCCGTGATACATTCTGTGACGATTGCTAGATTGAGTGGAGAGGAATCAATATTTGGTGTAAACTTCTCATGCAGTTTTATGTTGGAATATTAAGACCCGTATCCTTTTACAGGAATCTCATTGAAAAGGTATTGGAGTCGAGAATTGTACTGTAAATTTGCTTTTGCAAAAGAGTCCTAAGACAGTATATTACACCTTTGTACATGTTATGATCAATAGCTATAGACAGCCCACAAAACAAAAGGATACTTTGATAAAAATGTCGTCAAATTGAATGGCGGCCATATTAGCAGGCGTATTGTGTGCGAGGTGATGCGCGGAGAGGACCACGCCCACCATGAGCTCATTCCTCACCAACGGTGGGTATCAACCGCAACCAGACCCCAAATTCCCGCCCTCCGAGGAATACAGCCAAGCGGACTACATACCGCCAGGGGAATACTATCAACATCAACATTTGCAGTATGGTTACCAGCATCAATATGCCCCCGTTCAGATTGGAACAGGTTATGGGTATGGGGGATATTATCATCCCTTGCCACAGCACCCACCTGTCGCCCCGCCACCAAGGCCTCCTGAGCCTTCTCATCCATCAGATGCAGACCACGGATACCCTTCCCATAATCCTGAAACTGCCCCAGGTTTAGCAGAACTTGGTTTAAGGCTAGAGAGACATATTGAAGAAGCAGCGCCTGCAGGAAGAAAGCTACATGCATTAGGACGAGAAGGCTCGCCCGGATCAGAGCTAGATGATGAGAGGCTTCTGTTAGATTCTCCGCCTGCAGAAGACGATGATTCTTCGATATGTTCAGACAATACTGACAGGGTAATTTATCCATGGATGAAGAAGATACATGTTGCTGGCGTCTGTAAGTATGATTTTGTTTTTATATCAATATTTTTTAATTATGCTAAAGAGATGTCCAAACGACTATTCAGGTACTTACATCTTACAGTGATATAAAGGGCGAGTTCAAAATCAATCCAATGTTTGTTGATTATATTTTGGTAACTTAGAGAAAAGAGGAAACTTGCAATCATCTCTGTACTAGATCTAGTTGATCAACATATGTAGGTTTTAATCTAGAAATGAAGGAGTTAGTTAACAGAGACTTGAGAAGAATATACAAAGAAAACCCTGTTCGATACGTGAAGTTATTGTTAGGTATTGATAATTGATTCTACTAATGTTTGCAAAAATATCCCCCTAATAAAAATATTATTTCGCAAAAAGAGGTAACTTAATACACGTGTGGTATGCAATACATGTGCGGGCGAAGGGGTAGCAGGGTACGCGGCACGTGGTGGCATCACTCATAATAATACTGTCTAAAATGGTGTTTTCACTTTTTAAATAAATACCAAATTTTGGAGAAGTTGAAAAAAGATAATTTCACAATTCATTAGTATTGTTACTATGATGATTATGTAAAATTTTATATTTTATTTGGTCATGTGTATATCTAACCTTTATTATCCCTTTGAGTCGGACGGCGTCTTTACATACAATAGGTATGTAAAGACTCAAACAGGGATAATAAGTACCTAAGCTAAGAATAAGTTTTGAAGTGCAGATCAAGTTGTTTAGGAGAACTATTAAGTACTAAGCAAGCCAGACAAGTGAGTAGCGTTGTGTGTTCTTGACAGGCAGAAAACTATGACAAATGTTAAAACGTAAAACGTAGATAAATAAATAAATAAATATATATGGACAAATCACACAGATGGAGCTAGCCCCAAAGTTCGAGACTTGTGTTATGGGATATTAACTCAACGATACTATTTTTTATAATAGATACATATATAGATAAACACCCAAGACCCAGGCCAATCAGGAAAAGATCGTTTTCTATCATGACTTGGCCAGGGATCGAACCCGGGGCCTCCACGTCGTAGGTAGGCGTGTTGACCGCTGCGCCACGGAGATCGACAAAAATCTCATTAAATTAAAAAGTTCGGTCATTGCTGAAATACACATAATAAACATAATTTTTACATATAAGTACCTAGGTATATACTGAGATACTTAATTAATTACTTACTTAATTTGAGAGCAGCGGTGGCCTAGTGGCATCGGCCACGACTTAGTAGTTAAAGGTCTTAAGTTTGAACCCTTTAAGGCACTTTGCTTTGTGTAATATATTTCATCATCACTTCTCTCAAAACGGTAAAGGAAAACATCGTAAGGAAACCGGCATATCCTAGAACTAAAGCTTCGAAAACAAGTTACATCTGTCAATACACATTGGGCCCGTGTGGTAGATTAGAACATTATAGGCTGATTCTGTATGTATGTTATTTATTAATTACATCATCGTATATTTATATGTTATGCTAGCGATATATCACTGGCTTCAAAGAAATGTAATCACACTGGTACCTAATTTAATTTAAACCTAGTACATTAATTTAATAACATCGTGTACACTCAAAATGTCTTTCTCCTTCAGACACAATATACACACGCATACACACACACACACACACCCTCACATACACACACGCACAAACCACACACGAACTTAGGCACACATATAATTAATCACATTTCATTGTTTGCTTTCATATCACTTTTTAATTTCTTACGTACCTATCTATACTAATATATAAAAGCTGAAGAGTTTGTTTGTTTGTTTGAATGCTCTAATCTCAGGAACTACTGGTCCGATTTGAAAAAATCTTTTTAGATAGCCCATTCATCCAGTAATACTTTAAGCTATATAACATCACGCTGCGACCAATAGGAGCAGAGCATAAAAAAAAGATATCGAAACCCACGCGGGTGAAATCGCGCTACGCAGCTAGTTTAACATATAAGGGAAGAGCAGCTCCTTCAACTATAGTCATTTCTATGCCTAAAATGAGACTTCTTGACATACAATGTAAGCCAAAATGATATAAAAGAAACTCTTTTTTTAAGGTTCCGTAGCCAAATGGCAAAAAACGGAACCCTTATAGATTCGTCATGTCTGTCCGTCCGTATGTCACGGCCATTTTTTTCCGAAACTATAAGAGCTATATTGTTGGAACTGGGTAGGTAGATGTATTCTGTGAACTGCATTAAGATTTTGATGCAAAAATAAAAATAATAATAATAAATATAGGGGCTTCCCCATACTTAGAACTGATACTCAATTTTTTTTTCATCAAACACATATCTACTTGTGGGGAATCTATCTATTTTTCTTCAAAAATAATATTGAGGTTTCTAAAATATTTTTTTTCTAAACCGAATAGTTTCCATGATAGAAGCTTCCAAATGTGGAAGTAGTTTTTTTTTATACCTCGTAAATCGTAAACCGCTTATTACCGCGTAATCTTTCATACAAATAACCTAAATCCTTTAATTTCCGACACGCACTTGGCCGGTTTTTTTATCCATCAACCAGTCAGTATCAGTCGGTGTCATCATCAATACCTACTAGAAAGCTCAAACATAATGTTCGTTGCAAAAATTGTTCTCTTTGCAGACAACGCAAGTATACAAAATAGTCTAATCTCGGCTCGATTCGTAGAAAAGAAGAAACAATAATTTACACTTAATTTCTTTGAAAAGTAATTGTAGGTATGCTGCACACTCACTAGATATCGTTTGTCAAGTATGAAACAAGATTTTTTAAACATGATTCAATGTTTACTTATTCATGCCACAAAGTGTTTAAATATATATCACATTTCAACAGAAAAAAATACAAACAATGAAAAGCGTGAAAGTAAATTACACAAAACGGAAAATGAGACGTTGAGACATTGGTGAAAGAGTTAGACAGTTTAGAAATAGCAAACGGTAGATGCACAAATGAGATGCTATGGGACCGTTGAAGCAACTAGAATAGAAGAACTTTGAACTGGTGAAGCCGTACAGAGGACGGGTCTGAGCAGTTAAGTTGCGATATGTGTCGGGTACGATGCACCAAATGTTGTTGTGTTGGGAGTTTGTTCGTGGAGGGTCTTCAGATCAATCTCCGTTTGGCGCAGCATCGTTGGTCGTGTTGTTGAGTTTAACATTGCATCACCTCGCTCAACTGCCGTCTTCCTTCCTATTCGCTCAGTTTTTCTAAGTGAATAGGCTCTTAATAAACTAGCGCGCTTTACCATCAACGATCGCATCACTGCTTACCATCAGGCGGTATTGCGGTCAAGCGCTAGTTTATAATAAGTAAAAAAAATATATATTTATATAGTTTATGCATTTCATGAGCGCGCGCCAATTGTTCTAATTTAAACCTTATATCAATGATCATAAAAATCACATGACGCGCGCTCGTGACTTGCAACAACTATACGAATTACACATTTACAAACATTTATCCTTCTTGAAAACTATCGCATGTGCCACTAAAGCTACGGTTTCTTCCAAGTGGCTGTCTGCAATATTCTTAACGTTCGTTATAAAAATCTGTCATTTTAGTCACTGACAAAAACGCAATAAACTGTAAAGCATTGCGTTGCGTAGGTATATTTCATTATTATATGTAGGTGTATTTCATTATATCATATGGTTTTGTTTTTGACCTTACATTTGTTCAAAGTTAAGCTTCATTTGTGACTCCAAATTAGTAAGCAGCTTTGAGTTGTTTTGTATTTTTATTATCTAGAGAATCTATTCTATTGACATCTGTCAAAATATGTGTGTAGGTTTTTGAAACCTTTGAGATTTTTGAGGAGAGAACCATTTATTTCTAAATCTTTTTAAATCTGTGTTAAAAATGTATCGCGTCTATTTCGTAGTATTAATCCTAGTTTGATCCTTTGTCATAGGTACTTTAACTGTTTTGTTATGTAGGTAACTTTTCTATTGCATTTAGTTCTAGAGACTTAATTCTTCAAACGTCATGTTATGACACAACCTAAAATATCTAAGTATATTCCATTTGAACAAACTTTTCAATTCGTCACTAAAGCAATTTGCTAGAAGATTCTCCGTCTTTAAAGGGGCTAAAATAAACCAAGTCAACACGAAAGTAACAAGCACGTGAATGTACTTAATACACAAAAAAAAAGATTTTATAAACCGTTTCAAATATTCTAATACTAAGAAAAAAACCACAATTCACCCAAATCACAAGTTAAAACCACCTAATGGCTCATAAATGAGTATAAAATATACATTTCTTCAAGATTAATAACCACACATTAATTCTATCATTGTGTACCTACAATCGATGCGAAAACTTTTAAACATATTAAACGTTCGCGGTATGTATATGAAAGAATGAACAAATCACCTCCAATTAATAACCCTCAAAGGTTTACTTCAACCACTCGTCTTCGAGTGCGTCTTTTCTGTTTTGACATTTTACTAATGCGACGTCATTAAAATGGTCCTGTAAGACGCCAGGACCATTGTCGTTCGACAAAGGACCAAACACTCTTGCTAATGAGAGCCATTTATTTTTATAGCTTTTAAATAGCTGTTTGTGGTTCTACATTTGGCATGGAGATTATCGATATCTAGTTTTTTTGCTTGCGTGTCTCCCTTTTGTCGTCTTTAGCTTTGTTGTGGTTTGATTCAGGTGTGCTTAATCTTAAACGATGCCTTAACCTTTGCAACTTGACACTTAAGTACGGCGTGTTATTATTTTTCTATTGCTTAATAATATATTTTTTTTATAAATTATAAACTAGCGCTTGACCGCAATCCCGCCTCATGGTAATCAGTGATGCGATCGTTGATGATAAAGCGCGCTAGTTTTTTAAGAGCCTATTCACTCTACCCTTGAAGACACTCAAATTGTAGTGTGACGGAAACACTGAATCCAAAGTAGCCAGGTGACATTTCACAGCACCAGCCCAAATGTGGCTGCAGTACCTACTTCACACACGAGCGGACCTGTGCTTTGTACAACATTAGAAGCTGCTTTGGTGTGAAGTACCACCAGACCTTTGCGATGACGCCAAGTTTTCTGGCAGCTACCTTGGCCTTGGAAGCTGGACCCAATGAACCGCCCAAAGTTAAGGTTCGAGGAAGTCTCAACGTCCAAAAGCTGAAGGTGGTCGGTGCACTCCAAGGATACATTCTGAAAAGTAGGAGCCAAGGTGAACGGACTCCCTTTGGCGGTGAAAAGACACGCCTGTGTTTTGGCGGCATTGAATTATATTGAAATATATAAGAGACTGGGTAATATTCTGGAAAAGTATATCGATAATATCATTAGTGGGAGTCCCGTAAACTTGTTTTGAACTAACTATTGATGTTCCCAATCTATTAAGTACTTACTCGCCTTAGTAGGTACTTACTATTTAAATTGTTTGAAAATTAGTTCAGATTCAGGTTTTATTTAATGGTTCAAGATACATGCGAATGGCTGTAGTACAATGTATAGTATAGCCAGTGTTTTAACGTATTGTCCTCAAATGATAGATTGAATGTTATTCTAAAGTCTATGGAGATCTGAAAAATAATGTTTTCACTCCTGGGACTCAGGCCTGGGAGTGACCCGTAGTCTACCACGTAGACCCAGTGCGGGTTGTTAGGTGCCTAAAATCAGCCAGTCTTTCGGTGTTCTATAGGATGCATTTTGGGGAGTGTGCGAGGGAATTGCATGATTTAATTCCCCCATCTCCGTTCCACCATCGGACGACCCGTCGTACGGCGAGTTTTCACCCTTACGTTGTTAACACCTCTACGATCCGGACGAAGCGTTTCGCCTCCTCCTTTATACCGCGTACATCGAGGGACTGGAACAATTTGTCAGCGGCGATGTTTCCGTCGGACTGCAATTTGAGTGTCTTAAAGGCTAGAGTGAATAGGCTCTTAATAAACTAGTGCACCGAAGCCGGGAATACCCACTAAAACCACAGCGGCACATCGACATCGCCTGAGTGGCGGGGTCATGGGAAATAGCAGAGCCTTTCTACCAATCCCCCGCCGGCGATTCCCGCCAAAAGGCGGGCCCACAGTGGTGCCCCCGTACGGAGGGGCCGGGCTGGGTACGTCTTCTTGTGCGAGAAGACGCAGCAGCCAAGGGTTTTTTAGCGAGGTGTCCTTCCTCTTAGCCCCACTCGTTTGCCCGGAAGCAAACGGGGCCCCCAGCTCCTCTCAGTGAGGAGACCGGGTTGCCTGACGGTGACCCGGAGTTCGGGTCACGTCAGCCACCTGGACTGGTGGCCGGCCCGCCGCACATGTGACCGCCGAAGCGGTCCCCACATCTGGTTTTGGTCCGCGCCGGTAAACCGGTAACCCCCATATCTGGGGGCCGTTCCCCTATCGTTCCCTAACGGGGTTCGATCTACTACTTTTTAGCCACGGCCGATATCTACAACTAGGCCACTGCTGTTCTCGTTCACTTTCTTATCATCTAGCTATTTTGTCCAGCGTGGTTCAACGTCATTATCTGAAGATTGGTAAAAGACTGGGTCTTCGTTATACTTCTGATATCAGACTAACTGTTTTACCCAGCAGAGCTCAAGATTCTTCTGCTTCTGCAAATATTTACATTAAGCATAGTCTATCTAATGTCACTGATTTTCTTGCACATTTTGTTTTAGTTTAAAGTTTAATCAGGATGTGCTAGCTTTAGTAAGGTGTTTCTTCTAGTAAATTGTAGGTCAATAAAAGCCTGAATTTTAAATGTTTTCATAACTCAATCACCGTTAAATGTAACGGTTAATATTATGTTTGTTTGATGTCAAAATTTCAAATGAGTAGATAAAAAATATATGCATGTGGTTTTTGCAACTCAGTTCTTTATTATAATTTCTATAAGTGCTATCAAAAGATTTAGTAAAAGCGTAGAGTTCTTTTTTTACTAAATCTTTAAATGTAATGATTGAACTAGGCACCGTATAATAGGTACATGACTTGACATGTATCTATTCCATTGACTAGACATATTATCTTACGCTAAGTACTTTTTATCAAAAATAATATTAATATATGACCGATGCATTATTAAAACTTGACATTATTTTCAAATATATGATAGAAAAAATTATATCTTTAGGTTGCAGAATGTTATACGTATAACCCATCCATAAAATTTGCTGCATAAAATAGTAAAAGCGCCTTCATCTTCGCCCATCTTGGACGGTACAAAGAGCTCTTTCACTTACACACACATCCACAGCGTGTTTGTTCACTAGGTTGAAATACAACGCGCATCCGACTTCTAGGTAACTACTACTGGCGCGAGTTAACTCTCCACCTCTCTCTGTGACGTCATTCGGACGGTACCTTTTGTAATAAATGAGAATTTGGTTGTATCCTAAAAAAATCATGATAGATTTATAAAAAATATTGAACACGTATTTTTTATTTTTTCTTTCATTCAAATACTTAGGAAGATAGATTGATTTGAAATGTCACATGACGTCACACCGTGGTACAAAATATACCACGGTGTGACGTAATTAGCCCCCACACTGTAACTTTAATACGCTATATCTCGGTAGTTTTTGGTAATTTTGACGAAATAAAAAATACGGGTCTTAATTATTGTCTATAAGACGGACTAATTTTTTATTTTTTTTTTTCATACCCTGGATACACCCCTATTGTGTTAAAAAATATAGGTAAATTACAATTATTTTTATGTTAGTAAAAAGTCGTTTTGATCATAAAACGTCATAACAAAGATGCTATCGCTACTCAGCGCTTTCGGCGAATGCGGGGCGCCACGCGTGGAAGCGGGAGTGGGGTCGCAATCCAGCGAGGTGCACAGTTAACTAGCACGAGTAGTAGCTGCATTGTGGTTTTACCTCCACAAGTTTTGATCCCTTGTGAATACTCGGGTAAAAACTATCCTATAGGTATGTTAATATAAACTATCTGTGTATGCTAGATATCACTCAAATCAGTTTTTGCATGAAATAGTAACAAACATAAATCCGTTCAAACTTTCACGTTTATAATATTAGTAGGAAGTAGGATAAGTAGGTGTTATGATATTTCTAAAATGTACAGACGACAGCACATCAAGCTACTAAAAAATGACAAATTTCTTCATTAGATTTTCAACTTTATTAGTAAAGCATTAAGGTTCAAGGTTGATCGGTAATATTTGACAGTTTTGCGTAGCTTAACCTGCTGTCATCCGTACGAGTTTATGACCTTACCTACACACTTAACAAACATCTATTCTATTGCGAACACCAGAACATTTATGATCATTGATCATGATTATTACCTACATTGTTTATGTACTTGTTCAAGGTTGTATTGCTTACAATTATTTATAGTTGATGTTATTTATATACAGGATGGCAGGGCCATGTTCAAATCAGAACCATGTATTTGTGGTTTCAGTAAACTTTTAATGGTTAAGGACCTACCTAAGTCGTGGTGGCCTAGTGGTTAAAACATCAGCCTCTCATGTATGAGTGCGCGGGTTCGATTCCAGATCAGGCAACTACCAATGTAACTTTTCTAAAGTTATATGTACTTTCTAAGTATACCTTGGACACCAATGACTGAAGGTGAAGAAAACCTCTTGAGGAAACCTGGACTTTGGGTCTGAAATCGCCAATCCGCATTGAGCAAGCGTGGTGATTATGCTCAACCCTTCTCTATATGAGAGGAGACCTGTGCCCAGCAGTGGGACGATAAAAAGATTGATGATGAATGACCTACCTAATTTATAAGTGACTGTGTATGGTATTAAATACTCATAAGATTTCCGTAACTCATTCTCTAAATGATAGCGAAAATCTCGATTACGTGGTCCCACATAACATGCGTGTCCGCGTAGTTTGGTGGTAGTGTAGACCGTGTGTATATAAAATAGTATCCAATCCTGGATAAACGTACTTCTAATCCAAGTCGTACCGTTCCCGTGGGATATTTTCCGACATACACGCCTCCGAAGCCGTGTTCTAAAACTAGTAATACGTATAGATATTTACATATATAGTTAGTTTATTCTGTCACACACCTATCATAATCATATGTCATTGTAACACTTGCGACCTTTAACTGTTGACCCGGGAACCTGCTGTCGACACGTCTTTCATTGCTGACTCTAAATTACCTATACATATTGTATTACTTACATCAAAAACATCGATGTGTATGTAGATACTTTTGTCTGTATGATAATTAAGACTTTAGAGACAATTTTCTAGTTAAGGGATAACACAACTAATGCCATACCTAACAAAGTTGAAATTCCACTGCAACCAAAAAATATGTTACGCAAAGGGTGAAAAATCAACTTACATAGAATACATTTTTCTAATGTTGATAAGTGATTCACTGGCGATGGAATATAAATTATCACCTAACTGGTTCAATTCTTTGGTTTCCATAGTTTTAATTTATACGAAGTTCAATTGAATAGTCTTTTTTCGTATCGAAACTAGCTATTCTTTCCCCTCTGACAGAGAGACTTTTGTCCGAAGTGGGAACATTATAGTGACTGGTAATGCAGCATACTTAGTACCCTTTTTTGACGTTTTTATATTACCTAATTGAGCCCTGTAAGGTCTTGATTGCGACATCAGTGGCAATAAAATATAATAAATTTTCTCAGGTAACCAAGAAACCATTTTTACACAATTTATTTTATATATACATATTTACAGGATATTATTTCCATCGCCATGTCTTTTATTTAAATTGGTAGTTTAATGTATATAAGAAAAATTTTATGAAAAATAAATCACTGTTATTTGTCAAAGGACTCTTTAATAAATTGCAAAAGGCATTTTTGATATTCCGTTTTCTAAAGGAATATCTGGAAATACGATTAGCAAATGCACAGCCAGGTTCCCTCGACGATGATGCAGCAAATTTGTTGAAACTCATCCCTTAGGACGAGAAAAGACAGGGTGCGTGATGGTGTGAATTTTATATATCTCGTCGCCAGCCTTTTAGAGACTGTTATCAATAAGCTGAATCAAAAGCAGTTCTTTATTGCACGTGTTACAGAAATAGAAAGAATTTCAGGATTTTTGCGTCCAAATGAGTCTCACTAAGAAACGCTCGAGCGTTTCTGGAACTAAAATTGACACACTGCCGCAAACGGCCATCACTTTGCTTTAGTACAGACGATAGCAGGTCAACCTACTAATAATAATATTCTCATTCAACCTTCAGCTTTACTGAATTAGCGATAAAGTTGTAAATCTAACATCATTCATTTGATAAATTGTAGCAGCTTGATGTGCTGTAGTCTGTACGTCTCTGACAATAGGGTATTTGACTAAAAAAACTAATTAGTCCGTCAGTCAGATTTCCAAAAATACTAGACACGTATTTTTAAATTTTTCATATAAACAAAAAATTAAGACGACACAGTGCGTTGAAAACTCGTGTGACGTCACTGGACGCTACACTTTTTAGCGAGCAGTGACGTCATCAGCCACCACTCCTGATATTTGATGTCTTTTATATTTGTCAATCTATATTAAAAAATACGTGTCTAGTATTTTTTGGAAATCTGAATGACGGACTAATTCGTTTTTTTTAGTCAAATACCCTATTCCGAAGGCCAAATCTTGTAATATAAAACGTATAAAATCTATTCGTTTCGACTTCTTTCGGCCTTCTCATCTCGGCAACATACAACTGCCAAAAACTTGTCAAATGTAAGGAAATTACAATCATTTTTGACAGATTGAGATTGGGATCAGACTTTTAACGGTCTTAAAATTACAAGAATTGCCCCACAGATCTAAATAGTGGAATCAGCCTTTTTACGAAATATGTGTTCCTTTTTTTCGTGACCATATGTATTTAGCACAACTCGCTATCAAAAACATTAGTCCCACAGACACACACCGCCGCACGCGGCGCTTTCAGTATAATGTATGAAGTCCAGCATATTATTTTGTTTGCTACAGTTCAGCGAGTAATTCAATTAACTAGCGAACCTTCAGAGACAACGAGAAGCTTATCGATATGAAGGATCGTTGTAGGCCTTTTAGATTTGTAACAATTTTTGGCGTTCCGTATAATAAGGGTATAAATGGGACTTAATTTTTATTCCACTATCGGTTTTAGGTATTAAATGATAATATTAAATCTTTTTCTTGTCGTGTCCGTGCTACTATTTTCTCTCTCTTAATGCTACTCTCTATTTGTGCCCGGTTAATAATAATATCGTTACTAGTTAGGTGCATGGGGCTTAAAAAGCATAACCGGTAAAATATCATCATCATCAACCTTTTATCGTTCCACTGCTGAGCACAGGTCTCCTCTCATACAGAGAAGGACAGAGCGTAATCACCATGCTTGCGCAATACAGATTGGCGATTTCAGACTTAAAGATGTTTTCCTTCATCTTTTAAACAGTAATTGGTATGCAAGATAAAAGTACTTAGAAAGGACATATAACTTAGAAATGTTACATTCGTACCTGCCTGACCTAGAAACGAACCGGTGAAATATGGGTGTACTAAATTTTAACCACTAAAATTTCAAGGAATATACTCGCATTGATATGTACTATATTTTCTCAAATTTTTAGAATTCCCTACATAAAAGGTACCAATGGCACCTTAATATTTAAGCTCCGCAGTCCGTACCTGTGACTGTCACAGGGCTTCATCATTTGGATCGCATTAAGGAGACATTTGAAATTTTCACAGAATGTATTTCACAGCAGAAGAAACTGTTGTTGGGGTTGACTTTCAAGTGACTGAATGCAACTAGATACCAGCGTTTAACAAAGAGCGACTGTC
Organism: Sesamia inferens; assembly: GCA_037179545.1. Lineage (NCBI taxonomy): Eukaryota > Metazoa > Arthropoda > Insecta > Lepidoptera > Noctuidae > Sesamia > Sesamia inferens. Next base: position 13,022,616 of record CM073930.1, read on the forward strand.
TACATCCAACCTACAGAACCCTGTCACAGGGTAACACAATACTTCTTGGTAGACTTACGGGTTTCTGACAACCTGTAAAGAAAGTATAGATTCAATAATGATAGCCGGCCGGACGGCATTACGTGCTTTCCGAGGCAAGGAGGGGTCTCGATATGACGTAAAGATGTTCACTCATCCACGAACCAACCAAGTCAATAGTAGTTTAATCTGACTGATCGACACGTGCTCCTGATAATACTTAGTATTACAAGCAATTATAATCTGTCAGATTTCATTATCCGATTTTCAACTTTATCTCTAAAGCATTAAGGCTCAAGGTTGATTGGGAATATCTGACAATTTCGGGTAGCTTGACCTACTGTCGACCGTACGTTGCAAATGGTACGAAACCCTTCATGAGTGAGTCCGTCTCGCACTTTGCCGCTTTTTAGGCCTTGTTACTAGCTAAATTTGCAGTTTTGTTTTGCATTACCTACTTGCTAATAGACAATTTAATCATTCTTGCCCGTCATAAGTAATCGATGTTCTTGCCATAAAATAATTAGTAATCATTTCAAAAATAAATAAACTAGAACAATTGTCAAACAAATGACCAAAAGTGAAGTTATTCACGATTAAAATGGCAAACATCAAAGGAATCCTTATCCATTGTACCCACATTAATGAACCGGTCCCATTGATTGATCGCCAAAGGAATTGCTAGGATCACATTCGCGCGTTTCATTCCGAATTTTAAAAGAAGAGACTTGGCTTATCGACACCTGTCATTGGACTAACATTTTTCATGATACACAATAGTGGGACAAAGAGGCTTTAGATTCATCGTAAGTTGGACGTAATGAGGCGGGACCACCTCGAGGGGCCGATAGCGCATGCGTCGTAAGATCGACTCGAGATTAACAGATGGACCACACGTTGGTCGCAGGTAGCTCGTAATTCAATTGAGATTGTCATCGTCTCGATGACGTGATAGTGGCTAACGAAGCGAAGATCGAGCACCGGTAGCGAGTAGCGGTTCGCGATGATGATTAAAATAATGAGTTGTTGGTTCTCCCTGGCAGGTGATACAAGCTTTTAAAAGAATATTAAAATGATATCGTTGTTAAGTTTTATTATGTTGTAACATTGATCACTGTCTTTGAATATGTTGTCGTCTCTAACGTGGAATTATTTTGTGACTGAATATTTATCTTTTTTGCGCTGTGTAGGTAGTTACATTTTTTGTCAACATGCTAAGTAATATTCCCAGTAGTCCATCTCTGCGCTCTGCTCTAATTGTTGCTTGTAGTAGATTCAAAACAAGGCTTGCTCTTTCATCATAATCATATACAGCCGTGGTGGCCTAGTGGTTAAAACACCAGCCTCTCAAGGTCAGGCAAGTACCTTAGTAACTTTTCTAAAGTTATATGTACTTTCTAAGTATATCTTGGACACCAATGACTGAAGGTAAAGGAAAACATCTTAAGGAAACCTAGACTTTAAGTCTGAAATCGCCAACCCGCATTGAGCAAGCGTGGTGATTACGCTCAATCCTTCTCCGAATGAGAGGAGACTTGTGCCCAGCAGTGGGATGATAAAAAGGTTGATAATGATGATGATGATATACAGCCTACCATGTCATCACTTCTGGGACACAGGCGTCCTTTTGGTGAGAGGGAGTGGGCCGTACTCCACCCGGGCTCAGTGCGGTTTGGTAAATGTCACATGTCTTTGAAGTTTTTCGGGATTAGGACATGTCCTTTTTCTCGCGATGTTTAACTTCACCGGCTTGCGGTTTACTTCATGTAAATAATTTCATCGCCACTGTTCGCAAAACTGTGAAAGAAAACATCGGTAGGAAATCGACATGTCCTAGAAGCAAATATTCAAAAACATTGTGACGTCTACCAACTTAAACCTGGTCCACGTAGTGAATTAGGAAACACCCTCACAGGCTTCTACTTGAAGCCTGTTTACCAGTAGTTGGAATATTACAGGCAGATAATGCAAGTAATGTTAATACTGTATATTTTCCAAGTAATTTTGACAGAATGAGAGTGAAATCGGACTATGAATGTTCTTAGAATCACGCGAATTGCTGCTCAGATACTTAACAACGTGCACGTTTACAAAAGGTCGATATTTTGATCCTAAGTTAAACTCGATCTAATACTCACATATACAATATGTAAAGAAAACCCTGTCCGATCCGTGAAGGTATTGTTAGGTATCGATGACTGATTCTACTAATGGATACAAAGCCGGGCTAAACTTAAAATAAAAGATCCCCTAAAAAAATAAATATTATCTCGCAAAAAGAGGTAACTTTATACATTTGCGGTAAGCAACTCTTCCGCGGGCGGCGGGGGACAGGGCACGCGGCACGTGGTCGCATCGCTATTCGCTCATAATAATACCGGTATTGTCACTTTTTTGAAAATTACCAAATTTCGTGGATGTTGGAATTAATGCGCGGGAAAAAAAGATTATTTCAAAATTATATTATAAGATTACGTAAAATTTTATATTATATTTGGTCAAGTGTTTACCTAACCTTTATTATCCTTATGGGTCGGACAGGGTTTTCTTTACATATTGTATACAATACAATCGTTTTACTATATTGAGTTTAGGTAATCAGATTAAAACACTTAGTCGAATTAACTCAGTACAAATAAGCATTTACCATTAATTTTACAATATGTAAATTGAAATAAATAAAATTAGAAGAATGTTTGACCAATTTTTACAATGGCCCCGATTTCCTTGTTTTTTATTTTTATTAAAATTTAAGTTTAGTGCATCCTTTTCTTTCTATTTTATTAAGAAAAGGACAGAAGATAAAATGTCAGTTTAGATCTGCCAAATTAGTGCACTCCTGACGTAAACTGGTATATTTTTAGTCGCCGTGTGTATAATCGCGTCTAAACTGTCTATTGACTACCTTAATTTGACAGGATGAAACTGAAATATTATCTTCTTTTTTTATAATTATAAACTAGCTACACCCGCCTGATGGTAAGCAGTGATGCGATCGTTGTTGGTAAAGCGCGCTAGTTTATTAAGAGCCTATTCACTCAGAAAAACTGAGCGAATAGGAAAGAAGACGGCAGTTGACCGAGGTGATGCAATGTTAAACCCATCAACATGACCAACGATGCTGCGCCAAAGGGAGATTGATCTGAAGACCCTCCACGACCAAACTTCCAACACAACAACATTAGGCGTATCGTACCCGGCACACATCGCAACACAACTGCTCAGACCCGTCCTCCGTACGGCTTCATCAGACATCATGCCGGAACACGACAAATCGCTTGGCGGCAAGTTTGTGAATAGCAGAATCGGCGCCATTGTCTAATGATGATAAACTAAAAATTAATGAATATAGAATTGAGTTTTAAACTATTAATTAATTTGACCGTTAGGTCAAATAATTAACTAATTCTCCTACCTAGACCTACTGGTAAACTAATTAACTTATAGTTCAACTAACCACCTTTTTAATAACCATTCTTCAAACGTCAATTTTTTGCCACGTATAAATTTTCAAAAGTCGTGGTGGCCTAATGATTAAAACACGAGGCTCTCAAGTATGAGTGTGCGGGTTCGATTCCAGGTCAGGTAACTTTTCTATGTTATATGTACTTTCTAAGTATATCTTGGAAACCTGGAAGTCTGTAATCGCCAACCCGCATTGAGCAAGCGTGGTGATTACGCTCAATTCTTCTCTGTAGGAGAGGAGACCTGTGCCCAGCAGTGGGATGATAAAAGGTTGATGATGATAAATTTATCTGGCAATGGAAAAATCAGCCCTATGTCGGAGAGTCATTTAGTTTAACTAAGAGTAACTACTATTTGAAAAATTTAATTTTGTAAACTTATTTTTAAAGCTCTGATGAATTATTAACAATTTATGTTTGCGATACAATTGACAAACAATACACACTCTAATAGTTTTCACGGCTAATCATTCAATAACGGTCTGTTTGTCGCCATAGACATTTAAATAATTTGTCGGTAATTGATTACCGACAGCTACGTGGGCAAACAGTGACCTTTAGTAACGAGTTTGAATTAGCTACCGGTCTTCCAAACTTAGGATCTGTTTGTTTAAAATAAACCGTGTGAATTATAAATATTACTAGTCTTACCAGAAAAACATAGACAGTAATTCAACGTGTGTCTAGTAATAGTGTTGCGTCAAAGTTCATATACGTGGGACACTCAGAAAGTTTTGCTATAATAAAAAAAATGTTCTATAGGTACATATATTTTAATCGTGTTTTTTCAAAGTACTCTCCATCAGCCTCTGTGCAAATTTTCATGCGTCTGAACCGCAGACACCTCATTTACAGTCTGCTCGAAAGCGGACAGCGCATCATCCGGCAACGAAAATTGTATCCCTTTGAGCTGATCTTTTATTTTTGGAAATAAGAAGAAGTTACACGGTGCTAGATCAGGACTGTAAGGAGGGTGAGCCAGGAGTTTGATCGGTGTTCTGTACGGGAAGTCCCTCGTTTTGATTGCGATGTAGGCAGGTACATTGCCGTGAGGAAGCAGTAACCCCTGTGTTTGGTCGCTTGTTGCTCACAAGAGAGAACCCTTCTGTCAAGCATTTGGTAGTATACCATTCAGCGTTAATGCTTCTTGGTTTCTAAAGGAATTGACACCAATTAGCCAGTCAAACTGAAAAAGTTCGCGGCTAAAATCTTACCCCCGCTTCTAGATCGCTTCACTTTGGTAGGCGATGATTCGTTTTGAAACACGCAAACCGGCGACTGGCGCTTCGTAGCTATACCGTATCATTCTATAAATCCAAGATTCATCACCTGTAACGATGTCGTAAACGCGACGAGGCAAGCCTGCATTTATCTATCACATTTTGGCACCATTCCACCCGTGCCTGCTTCTGAGCATCGGTGAGATTGTGCGGTATTCAGTGTGAAACTATCCTCCGCAACTGAAGATGCACGTGTAGAATCTCGTCAAGGCTTCCTAATCCAATCTGCAGTCTATGCTGATTTTTTGATATTTAATTCGTCTATTGTATTGGAACAAAATTTTCACTGCTAGCACGTTTTTTTCTGTAACAGTCGTCAAAGGGAGACCACTTCTTTCTTCATCACCCAAAGTTAGTCGACCGCGCTTAAATTCGTGATACCACCGATACACCGTTGCCTTAGAAGCGCCTCCATCCATGTATGCCATTTGAAGTCTATCGTATGATGCGTCTGGTTTCAGGCGACATTTGAAAAAATATCATAGCGCGAAAATAGTCTCGACGCAAATTCATTTTTCAAAGAGACCCGATGCATATAATTAGCTCGCAAAAAAATGTGGAGAGAAGTTTTAAATTTGGAATGTACCTATTATTAGTTATAAATATTCATATTTTCTAAAATAAATTAAGTATAACTGGCCAGTTTCTCATACATAAAAACTTTTTATCGCAATACTTTCTGAGTGACCTGGTAATAGCGTCTGTTGTAAAAAGTATTGTGTTTAGCTTAACAAAAGCTAAACACTGTTTTATTGTAGTGTTTCAGTTTAGAAGATTCATGATCATTATTTTAGATATGACAATAAAATAAAGTCTGACAACCAATCTCACAAAGAGGTATCATATTACCCAGTAACCAGGTACTTACTTAGCAGAGATCAAATAGGCAGTCGCTTCATCTTCTTCTTCTTCGGTCTATAGATGCCCACTGCTAGGCAAAGGCCTCCAAAGCCTTTCCGCAATGACCGCCCTTGTGCTGCCAAGCAATGCTGCTGAGCAATGTGCCCCGCCCACTGCCACTTAATATTAGCGACTCAAAGAGCTATGTCGGTGACTTTGGTTCTTCTGCGGATCTCCTCATTTCTGTTTCGATTGCGCAGACAAATTTCGAGCATAGTTCTTTCCATTGCCCTGTGTAAACTTGAACTTTTGTATGAGGCCCATTATGAGCGACCACGTTTTAGTTCCATTTGTTATCACTGGCAATACACACTGGTCAAAGAGTTCGTTGCTTCATCTAATATGTATAATGATATTCGGCAGCATCTGTTTAGACTAAGTGCCGACCCCCCAAACATAAGTAGGTAGATAGGAAACTATACCCGAAATACCAAAATTTAAAGAGCTCTTTGATCATGTGACAACAGTATTATCACACATGTATCATTTGTAATCATCATTTTTTTAAATCATTATAAACTAGTGCGTGACTGCAATCCCGTCTGATGGTAAGCAGTAATGCAATCGTTGATGGTAAAGCGCGCTAGTTAATTAAGCTACTTAAATAAACTTAGTGAATAGGAAGGAAGACGGCAGTTGAGCGAGGTGATGCAATGTTAAACCCAACAGCACGACCAACGATGCTGCGCTAGAGGGAGACTGATCTGGAGACCCTCCACGATCAAACTCCCGACACAATAACATTTGGTGCATCGTACCCGGCACACATCGCAACACAATTACTCAGACCCGTCCTCCGTACGTAATGACGGGAAAGATCTTATAGTTGTGATAATGATGCATCAATTTAAAATTAATTCAAGGAAAATCTGCACCCTAATTGCGTAATGCACTATTGTTACCAATTAGAATAATTTAGAAGCATATTGCTAATCCGTTGCTACATATCTTCCAAAAACGTGCCTGTTTAAAAACGTAAACAAAGCAATGAATGTTGATAAACTGTCGAAATTAAACCCATTGCTACTGATACTTTGTTATGCAATTACCCTACTCTTGTGAGCTTGGATTTTCAGCACTTCGTTACTTACAGCGTATTGTTATGTTTTGTTTTAATAATACAGTGAGATTGAGAAAGTTCTCAGCGTATAAATAAATTGTTTAGGTACATACACTTACTTATTCTACACAAAACATATAACGATAGAAAATCTTCTAGGTATATTTCATTTCGATCCAGCCGTCTCTTGCTGTCCTCTCTAGCGACGGCCTAAGCCGAGGTTCGTACCCCACAGGGGGTGCCCTTAGCGCGTAGTCGCCTAATTTCAACTTAGTTTTAAATGCCCTAGCTAGGGGCTTAAATTTTTAAGGCATCCACAGGAAAGTTCGGTTAACTAGTCACGGCCTCTAATGGTCAACTACGAGATGCCATAATCAAAAAAAAGGTATGGTGATATATTTTCAAAGTAAATAACAAAAATCTTAAACTGCTTTCACTAATACTGAATCAGGGAAAGCAAAGTCCGATACAAAAAGTATGATAACAAAAAAATCTATATCTACCGTCACATAGCGTATATGACAAAAACAGACACGCCTCCTATCGCCCTTATTTTCCTGGTATTGGGAACGAAACATACCTAAAACTAGCCGACTATATCTCCATATTTATTTGGTACGATCCCTGGACCCTGCTCAATGTAGACTTGTCAGTGGTCAGCGGGAATCTCGGCTCAACCCGGCGACCGCACATACCAGAACCGCGGAGATTCAAAGAAATACCACTACGAACCCCACAGAAATGTTTCTATCCCTCTCTCGCTAAGGCTCTTATGTGTAGATTAGTGATTTGTGATCTCGTTCCAGATTATCTTTTTGTTTTATCGATATAAATGAAAGGAAGTTCGCTTGGATGTGTGTGCGTTATGTTATAATTGTTGGGTCATTTCTACGGATGGAGTTTCTTAATATCCATTTTGATTTCGCTATTGCATTATTATATCTTGTAGATGCTTGGTATTATTTCGAAGATTTAGTCCTAGAAGTAGGTACTTAACCATTATGGAGATAGCGTACCAAATACCTAGTCAATTCAACATTCCAGCAATAAAAACGTTATGATTTGTTTAAATTCGTTAGTAAGAAAATTTTGATTAAGATTACTGTACTGGTAATCTAAATCTAAAGCTTTTTTTCTAATCTACAGTTTCAATTTTGACTGGTAAAAGTTGAATTTTCTTTCGCCCAGATACAGTTACGAGGACTAACTTTGATGTTTGGCAGTTTTTGTAAGATATAGCTGACAGAATTTCAGAATTTCTACCCAAATAAAATAATTAAATTATTGAAAATGAACCATTACTCTATTACATTATTAATAAGTAGGTTCTACGCGACAAAATATATAAAATGCACCATTTTAGAGGGTAATTGCGTACATATACCTAACAAAAAATCATATTTGTTTTGAATTTCCGATTTTATTAGATTCTATCATGTCATTAAAAAAAAAAAAAAGCTAAGGCTAAGGAATTCATTATTCCAGCGTTTTCTATTCTTTTCCATAAATAAAAAAGACATTACATTGACAAAGCCCTTTGACATCAAATATAAAAGCAATTTCCTGGGAAGGAAATTACAAAATTACTAAGACTTTGCTGACAATGAAACTATTCTGTCAGGACTGTTAGCTCTATTGAACATTCAAGTTAGGTTTAATACTAGGCTTTTGAAGTCTAGCCTTCGACCTTGATAGGCATTAAATCTTTCAGCACTAAAATACTCATATTAATTTATAACCTAGGATTGTGTATTAAACAAATTGAAAGGGTCGCGCCATAGAATTCGTTGATTAAACCTGAATTATCTAAACTTGATTTATGGAGTCAACGAGGGCGCGAATGACGTCAGGTAGCCTTATACCTCGCCTTGTTTTGCGAGGGCTTAGAATTATCGATTTGCGAAAGCCTAGACAGAAATGTATTTTATTCAGTTAGATGTTATAAGCACGAAATATGATGGAGTTTGTAAGTTGGTACGATGGAGTTGGGTACAGGTCAAACGTTTATGTTTTACACTACCTAATTACAGTATATACAAGATATCTCGGAGTTAACGCTCTCTACCAAATACCTAAATTATCAGAATATTATGTATGCATAAAACACACACTGCGTTTTTATTTCTACGTATAAATTGTAGTTTTATTAAAAATTGTTACCTATACTAGTTGTGAAAAGTAATTATTGTGATAGCATTACAAATCTATGTATGTACGCATATAGTCAAAAAGTATTACAAATCTATGTATATACGCTTATGAGTCTAGCATAGTAGATATATATTTTCGTAAATTTTTTACTATACAGCTTATAAGCAGCAATAACTTACGTAGTTTCAATTACTTTTGACAGTATATGATTCTGAACAATTTACTTTCATAATGCGCATTACTTCAATTACACATTTCATATACCTAATATTAAAGTTATATTCACATAGTTACCATAATAAGAAGTACCTATATATAGACAGATAGGTATATATACTCAGAAACTACCAGTTACCAGATTTCAAAACGTCTTTATGAATTTGATAGCAATTCATGGGGATGTTTTATACTATATAATATCACGCCAAGATTCTTAGAAGTCGACCAAAAAGTCAGAGAGCTCTGAGCGAAAATGACGTAAAAACGTGGGAAGGCGATACGAGGGGGTGGGACGGGGAACAAGAAATTTTATGCCTACGAAGTCACAAGCAAAAGCTAGTTATATAATAAAAAGGAATGGTTACCAATTTAGGATGTAGAAAGTAATATCTGGAAGTAGAGATCTAATTTGGTGAATTCTTTCACTGACTGAAAGCTACACTATGAGTGACATAGTGTACGTTTAGTGTAATTAACAACTGCAATGCGGATAAAAGCGCGGGCAGAAACTAGTAGCACAATAATAGTGTTCAGTCACGCAGGTGGTTCTAAACATTCAGTAATTAAATGTGCACAAATGTTTACTGGTGGCATTTCGATAATTAAAACAAATTATAACATGAAACCAATCATGGTTAAGATTGCATTTTAGCTACTATTACTATAACTGACGAGAGTTAATAAAAAACTACTGTTTTAGACAAGCAACTAGACTCACTAATCTAAAAGTAAAAGTGTCTTACGAAAATAATCAATCAAAATTGACAACAAACGAAATTGAAAACATCAAACAACCTTTATGTAACCTAAACAAGACGTATATATGAATGTAAATAACTTCCTAATATGTGCGTACATATTACATGCAATATTGTACCATGCCATACATGGTGTACGAAATCGTATCAATATCTACGGTGCCTGTACAACTAATTTACTAGGCGCAATTAATCAAAACAAAAAGGAAGCTCAGGCGCATGTATGTGTAATTATTATGCACATTAATTAACACGGGCTGGTACATAAATTATTGTGTCGAGCACGCAACGCTACTGATATAGGTGGAGTTGGTACAATTATATTTTGTTAGGTATAGTTTTATTAGAAGAGCTTATACATATTAGAGTATACGTGTTGCAGTAACTTGGTATTTTCAGATCAACATAAAATATGTTGATACCTAATTTTATAATTTATTTACTTGTAGTTAACTTAAAACAGTATACAACTGTAGTTCAGTAACGAATCCAAAATTTATATAGTTAGGTCAAAATCTGTCTTCATTTCTGATTTTAAAATATGTAGTTTTTAAAATATTTTATTTTCTTTCACAGCAAACGGACAATATCAACCTGGAATGGAACCGAAGCGCCAACGCACAGCCTACACGAGACACCAAATACTAGAACTTGAGAAGGAATTCCACTACAACAGATACCTAACGCGAAGAAGAAGAATAGAGATAGCTCACACTCTAGTCTTATCCGAAAGGCAAATCAAAATCTGGTTCCAGAATAGACGGATGAAGTGGAAAAAGGACAATAAGCTACCCAACACCAAAAACGTTAGGAGAAAAACAAATCCGGCTGGCGTCACCACAACCTCGACTAAGGGTACACCAAAGAGTAGATCAAATAAGAATACAAATAACAATGATAAAAAGAAATCAAACAACAATGGCCGACCAGACAGTATAGAAAACGTTACTGATAACATAATGAACGATTTGCATTGTGTTGGGGCACAGCAAAATTTGTCACACGATCCAGCAATCAGTCCGATGTCTCACCCAGGGAGCCAGATGAATGCGGGACATCCCATGACGCCTCATCACCTCCACATGATGAGTATGCATGGAGGTATGGACCCTGCTTTACTTGCCAACCTTGCAGCCCATGGCTCTCCTGTTGGCTCGGCAGGCTGCGGCAACGGCATCCCATCAAACCAACCAGTCATCAAATCAGACTACGGTCTAACCGCCTTATAATCTTTAGATGTGTAAAGAAGAAAACTCTATTTTTCATTAAAGAACTGTAATTCTTACCATTCCTTTGTGTCTAAGGTGTAATAAAGTGATTAAATTAATTTAAGGTTTATTTTTAAATTGTGTAAGTATCTTAGAGTAACCAGTCATAATCGGATGTTTGGATAGTTAGGTGGAAAACTTTACAATGTCAAAAGTGTGATTATTATTATTTTAGGGTAGGTAAACATCTTCTGAGTGTTGAATTTGTACATTTTATTTTAAGTCATTGTCAGTAGTAACATTTGTATTTATTAAATTAATAACTAACTTTTATACATTATACGTTACAAGGATAATAATATTATCATCAGTGTGCACTGAACTGTATACTTACTTTTAGTTACCATTTCAATTGATGTATTTCCTTATATTCGAGACATCTATCAAACTGTTTTTATCCTGTGTATAAATAGGTATTGAAATTCCAGTTTTATACATTTTTGCTTATGTTTAGCGGTATAGAAATGTAATTTATTTTGGTCAATAATATTTTTTAATGCTTTGGTGATTAGCTGAGAGCTTTTGTGTAAAAAATAATTTATTCAGTTAAATTATTTAATATTATACTGTTCCTAACTAACGCTACAGGTGGGCAGATGTACTGTGTATGTAAAAATAATCATATTGATAATAATGTCGTTCATAATGTTCATGACTTATGTGATGTAGACAATGACTTAGGCTTAGGTACAAAATGTGGATTTAATTTTTAACGAGAAATTGTTTTGTAACTGAAATAGAAAAATGTGAATACAAAACCAATAAATATAGTAACGAAAAACGCTTCTACAGCTTTTTATTTATGTTCTAAATAGTTTACCTATGGCTACCACTAAGATCTCTCAAAACCAATAGACTCGACGATAAAGTTGATAGAGAATTCCCAACACATTCAGAATCAAAAGGTGAAAAAAAAAAGATTGTCGTACTTTAGATTCCCATTTTTTTTCCAATAGTGTCAACAGTTTCTTTATTCAATTCACAATTATTATTAACTGACTAACAAGCAATTACAAGCGAACAAGCGATAGCAATATTGTGTTTAGATAGATTAATTAACTGTTGAATCCAAATTCAATCACAACCATCATAAGCATTACCTCGCCCCAAGCATATCGTTAAGCAAGCAGCAAGTATCCAATTTACATTGAACCAAAATTGCATCCAAGCATATCTCTATGCATCACAAGTCACTCCTACGCATTGATTGTTCCTCTGGCATCGATATCATAACCTTGTGACATTCGTATCGAACGAAATGAAAGCAAAAATCGTAATGTATTCGTTGAATGTAAGGTCATTAATCAAAGTCGCTGGCTCTTTGTGTGGCCGGCACGCAACATCTCCTGCGAGCCTGACGACTACGGTTTTATCAACTCTGATATAACTTGTACTGATGTTCACAGTTTTAATATCGCTTGCAGGATTTTTTACACTTGGATATTACTCATTGTCGTTATGGTTTTAGATTTGTTGTGTTGGATTTGACGTCTCGGAATGTACTTAAATACCAGTCACGATTTATTGTTGAGGGAAATTGGGTACTTGGACTACTCAATTGAAATATACCATACATTCACAGATTAGTAGGTAAGTAGCATCAAAATGGCAAGTAATAAGTATCCGTTATTAAAATTTAATAATAGCTGTCTTAAAATAAAAATATTTGTTGCAACGTATAACGCTAAAATTCAGTCCCAAATGGATTTCCCTATCATTTACAAAAAGGCACCAATTAGGTGTAGATATTAAAAGCCATTAAACTAATTGCCGATCCACAAAAAATAGATCGCGTGCCTCATTTGTACAGTAAGTGACCGCTAATCTTATACGAAATTACAAAGCAAATGGGAGCTTAAAGAAATGATCATTGGAATTCATTTGATGTTTTAGTTATCATATCCAAGTACGGGTAACACGTAAAGATATTGGCAAAACGCCAACAGATTTTTTGCTTTTTGTCCTAGAACCAGATGAGGTGCAAAAAATATTGCAAAAACTCTAAAATTAGCCGAAACATTTTCTTATTCGTTCGCAAAAGACTGGCAAGGTTTCTTCACAATAACCCTTTTTTTTTGCACGGCGCGTTAAAGAGTTATAATTTTTGCAGATCTTCTTGGTGTAGACAAAAGATGTTATTGTTGTTAAGATTTGTATGCAAATAACAAGATTATGCTACCGTCGCCGGATGACGGATATATTGTGCTTTGCCGCTTGTAAAATATTTGGTGTTTTCCGTGTCCCTTGAGAGTCTTTTGTCAAAGCAGACGGTAGCAGTTTAACTGTTATTTATTTTATTATCCTCTATAGCAATTGATTTTTGAACGAAAAAGATAAGTATCGATGCTGTCACGAGCACTAAATTATAATTAAACAGATTATCATTTTCTTGTTATTAGGTATTGTTAACTTATAGTATGGGAGTAAAAAAATTACACTGTACTTGATTGATTAGGTGCGATATTAAAATAAAGATCCTTCCATATTTAGTGTGCGTAGTTCACTTGATTATGGTCTGAGTAATTAAGTTAACATCTCCTTGTCCATTCTTTTACCGATATTATGCAGTTATAACAAAATTTTGTTTAGTCAAATACCTACGATGTTTGAAACTCCTTTCCAGGCAAAATAGTTTTTTTTTAATTACAGACTACTGTTCCACTGGGAATGGGGCGTCATTTTGCAACCTTCTAACATTTAGGAAACAAAGAGCGGTAAAATAAAAGGTCTAAAGAGAGGAGGCTTCGGCAGGTGAGTCCCATGGGACTGGTTGAGGAAGTGGAGTAAAAGTGCCGCCGAGACCATGACTTGCCATAACGGGATGGTAAAAAGTCAGGTGATATACTTACAGTCAGTAGAAAGCTTGAAAGACTTCATCAATAAATATTATTACAAGAAATCTTACATTAATTTACAAATACTTGCATGAAATTATACAAAATTAATACTAGCAGAATTTATGATGGGTTAAGGTGTAGAGTCTATCTAGTAAAAAAAAACTTCACAATTAAACTTAATTGTGAAGTTTTTTTTTTTGTGATGTTAGTAGAACAGTTTAGGTTTTAATAGTAAAATTATTTATTTAAATACTTACGAATCATACAAAAATAATAAACTTAAAACTTATTAAAAAATGGAAACAGGACCTTCAAGTCTCCTGGGAGAGATAATATAGAGTGCGGTTACCTTTTCGTGGATGACTTTCGTGAGCCGTACTCCGTGGAATGACTTGCCAAACTGCGGTAACATCGGTAAGTATTCAGGTAAGTCTGTAAGTATGACTGTCTACAAAGGAGGTAAAGAATAGCATATGACTATTTATATTAAATATTCTCACCATTTAAGGAATATTCGCAATTTTATACAAAAATGAAAGTCGGGTGAGCGGAATTATTCCTTATGATTCTTTAGATTTGTTAGTGGGGGGACTGAGGAGGTAGTTTGGAATAATCAAGCATAATTTAGTTGAAATACCAGCCAAAATTATGAATCTTTCCATTGTAATATTTTAACTCCAAAGATGATGATTAAAATATAACTAAAACCTCGCAAGCTGAAAACAAACTTACATAATTAGCAATACACATCATAGAGAACAATGGACGTCTTACATTTAAGCCAAACTTGGTAGACGTATACGCTACAGCAACAGTCAGCAACTTTGGCAGCGCGAAGTGAACTCAAAGGGCTGTACGACGCGACAAATTTCAATACATCGTCTTGTTGCGTAGGGGCGCCACCCAACTGAATATGGCGGATGGTTTTCGTGTGGTACAAGTATATAAAGTAAATATATATTATATGAAACTGATTAAGTGTTTAATACGAAGGGAATGTTTTATAAATAAAAACGCAGTAATAGTTATCTAAAACAACAATTAGCCTAAAAAGCTTCCCTGTGGTAGTCCAAACTGAATTGCAAGGTTGTGACAATATTTTCAACAAAAACAATCAATTTATTAGAACTTAAGTATGTTCTATACCACTAGTTCATTTTCTTCACGCAACCAAAAGGAAAAATAGTTTTCAAAGCGGTACACTGCAGATCAACCGACTAAAAAGCTTAATTTAAAACTAGAACATTTACCATTTTGCTTTTCCACGCATTTTCTTATAAATTGTGCCTGTACATCATAGTATAGGGTGGCTCAAGTAGTCGGCTGTATGTAATCCATACTCGAGTCGATTTGAGAGCTGCAGAAATGTACGTGAGAAGCCAACATATGCGAAGGGGTCGCTCAAGATATTGGATTTCTGTGTTTGCGGAGTATGATATACAATAAGTTTCAGTTCAGGTATAGTTAGTTAGTTGTAACCAGACTTTATTAGCATGAGTTGTATAATTATTTTATTTTATAAAATACCTTTTAAACAGTACTTTTTTCGAAACAGTTATTACAACAACGTTATTCCCAAAGAAAGGGGTTCCTGTTATCTCGATAGATTATGTGATCATACTAGTATTGTTATTGTATTATACCAGTTTGAAATATAGATATGAAAAAAGTCCGTACTGTACACGTTTTCACTCAGACAACCTTTACAAGGTGATGATATACATTAACTTGTGTGATATAAGATATAACTCACATTCAGTATAGTATGAGCATATACGCATTTTTTTTTCTTTACTTTACGTGTTTAAATTGCAAGATATTTTGGTGTGAGTCCGTGAGATTAAAGCAGTCCTTATAACTTTATTCGCTTAATGAGTGACTTTTAAAACTGTAGTAGGTTATATTATATTACTCTTTTCGAATCCAACTGGTTTCGAACCACTTTCAAACTTAATTTTTTAATTCGCATTTCATTAAAAATTAAGGAATCCCACTCGTACTTTTTTTTCGTCTTTAACGCATTTCAAGACGCTCCATATACTACATAGATTATTAGAAAGACATACAATATATCACGGTTGTATATATAGCACATATCTCGGTAGTCAGTCGGCCAAGCTTTTGTGCCCTTCAGTGGGGCGACGTACGATATGTGTATATGTTGGCGTGCGTTTTGTGTGTGTGCGTTGATTTCCCGACACAACGCGACGCCGCGCCGCGCCCGCTTGATATGGTTCTGATGTACGGTTGGAAGAAAGTACCGAGAATTGAATTAAATTGGTTTTTGAAGAGGATTGAATATTAGTACTTAAGGTTTTTAAGTTATATTTTGTTAGTCATCTATTTTTACAGTTAAGACTTCAAAATATCACATGCTGGTTTACCTAATATTGATAATGCTGCCGATGAAACCATAATTGTATGTACATTAATCTATGCAGTGTCATTTCCATAGGAGGAAATAAATTTAAGTATAAAATGTGTAAACGTGTGTGTGGAGTACTGCAGCCACATTTGGGCTGGTGCTGCAAAGTGTCACCTGGCCACTTTGGATTCAGTGGAGAGGCGTGCGAAGAGGCTGATTGGTGACCCTGATTTAACTCGAGTTGGTCTCCAAAGCGTAGAGCACAGGCGTAGAGTAGCCAGCCTTTCGGTGTTCTATAGGATACATTCTGGGGAGTGTGCGAGGGAATTGCACGATTTAATTCCCCCATCTCCGTTCCACCATCGGACGACCCGTCGTACGGCGAGTTTCCACCCTTATGTTGTTAACACCTCTACGATCCGGACGAAGCGTTTCGCCTCCTCCTTTATACCGCGTACATCGAGGGACTGGAACAATCTGCCGGCGGCGGTGTTTCCGTCGGACTACAATTTGAGTATCTTCAAGGCTAGAGTGAATAGGCTCTTAATAAACTAGTGCGCTTTACCATCAACGATTGCGTCACTGCTTACCATCAGGCAGGATTGCGGTCAAGCGCTGGTTTATACTTTAATAAAAAAAAAAAATAGTTCTTAAAATTACTAATTGAATCTTTGATGCTTGAATAAAGATATTATGTTATATTATTATAATTGTCTTTCTTATTTTCTCGGTAAAAACAATTGAAATACAATAATAACATGAGTTTTATTTTCCTCCAAATTTTTGCCTGGTTGCTTGTTTCATCATCATCATCAACCTTTTTATCACAGCACAGGCACAGGTCTACTCTCATACAGAGAAGGATTGAGCATAATCACCATGCTTGTTCAATGCGTATTGGCGATTTCATACTTAAATTCAAGGTTTCCTCAAAATATTTTCCTTCGCCTTCAGTCATCGGTGTCCAAGATATACTTAGAAAGTACATATAACTTTAGAAAAGTTACATTGGTACTTGCCTGACCTGGAATCGAACCCGCGCACTCGTACTTACTTGAGAGGCTGGTGTTTTAACCACTAGGCTTGTTTCATGGTACGCTCTAATTATAAATATTTTCAACGGTTCACAAAATTATCTTACCATATTTAAAAACGGACACAAACAATAAAATCAATTAGCAAATTTTGGTCTAAATAAAATAATAAATCTATTTTTTCTTATTCATTTCAGTCAGTACTTTCTGCCCGCCATGCTCAGCTGTCAGCCGCTCGTTCCGAGGGCACTCACACACTCACAATCTAATACAGTTGGCACTTACACACATACACACACTAGGGGTGCACCCCGCGGCATGGTGGGGACTGTATTAAGTTCCTTTCTTTTCACTAAAATAATTTTAGGGGATGGTTGGTTGTAGTTCAATATTTTTTTTACGAAGGGTCGTTGAATGCGTTCGTACAATTTGAGAAATGGCCGCTTCTGTGGGGTGCATTTACTGGTGGTTGAGATGTTTGCAACTGTGATATATCTTTTACGCACATTTGATTTCTATGTGCGTGTCCCTTTAACTCTGTACATTTGAAATCGTTCAACCGTGTGTAGATCTGAAGACGTTTGTTGAATACAAATCAGCCTTTAGCTTTTTTTATTTTATTTTATAAGCCATTTTGTTTTGCCAATTTGAATTTTATTGAAATTTATTTATGAAGTTGGTAACGCTGACAATTTCTCTTAAAATATTTTAATAGATATTCAGTTAAAAACTCTTTTATATCGATCGATTAACAACAACCTACCAACGGTCTAAAATACAGCTAAACCTAAATTATAGACATTATATGCCAGATAAATAAAAAACATCATGGCAGCTTTTCAGCCAGAGCGTTAAATACAAAAAAAAAAATTGGACAGCCGACCGAAAAATAATTATTATTTTCGAGGTAAAACTAGATAGCATCACCAGCGATCTTTTGCTGAAATATTTTTAATCAAATGTGATAGGTACCTTTGCCTACCTGGTAGGCCGCGGGCATCCGACCGACCTGTCAATCTTTCAAACGTTAGATTAAAAACATCATCTTTGCTTTTTTTAGCATTAAGAGGATCAAGGAATTATGTTGGAAAAAAATCTTGGGCTGTATGATTATGAGGCGTTAGATAAAGTTTTGACGAAGGTCGGTGAGAATCTCTGGTTATGTATACTGTTTATTGTTGTATATAAAGAGCAGGTATACGTTTTTCTTTGCTTTGAATATGTGGTATTGTTGGTTAGTCTTCTGTATCGATTTAGTTTTTGGAATCTACGAATGCTCGCTTTATGTGAACATACGAATATCAGGATGGTCACTTGGCTTCATTTGTTGGACGAAATCGACAGACGCTTGTGTTTGTAAAAAATCTATTATTAAAGGAAAGTCAAAATATAAATCATTTCTTTTTCATTTTGATTATCCCTTAATAGTAGATATTTATAAAAACAAATAATTTTAGTAAAATTAAATCATTTTGTTTTTAGGTTAAACTGTTTGCAAGCCTTAGTTATGGATTATCTCAACTTAACATCTGTACTTTTTGTGCAAATATTTTTAGTCATCTATCCAATTCCAGGTTTCTTTTATCTACGTGTTAAAATATTGTCATTGCCTTTATGGCTGAAATTTTGAAGTACAATCGTGTGTTAGCGGCTGTTGTTCTCCATTTTCATCGTATAATATAGTTTTGATAGCTTAAGCCAAATTGTATATACATACTTGCTCCGTGGTTCTGAAAATATGACTTAACTACATGTGTCACGAACACAATGATTTTCGACGTACCTATACCTATCAGAACAAAATAATGGTCCAGGAATACTTCGCTATTAATCAAATTCAGAACATCTACATAACCTTGTAAATACTTTTAATTAACAACCCATATCTATAGCTTAAATCTCAATTAGGCTGCAGAAACTATCCTAAATTACTTTACAGGACAATATCCTTTATCAACATCGACATACAGCCCAAACTCCTATCTATCACCTTTCGCCTTCTGTGGGTTACCAAGGCAGGTGTACAATAAGTGCTGAGTCAGCGCAGTGGCACCGGTAGTCCGTGGTAGCGGGTTCAGATCCCGGTCGATCACAATTTACATGTCAGTCGCGCCGCTTGATATCCGATTGTTACTTTGAACTGTGCTAGTCATTCTGGCATTGGTATCGGAATACGATTATGGTGATGCGGATTTTGGTGGTATTATAGGTGGCAGGATGGCTGATATGGATGTTTGATGTGGGTAAATATAGTTGGGAAGTCGTGGTGGCCTAGTAGTTAAAACACTAGCCTCTTATGTATGAGTGTGCGGGTTCGGATCCAGGTCAACCAAGTACCTACCAATGTAACTTTTTTAAGTTATATGTACTTTCTAAGTATATCTTGGACACCAATGACTGATTATAAGGTGAAGGAAAACATCTTGAGGAAACCTGGACTCTAAGTCTCCTCTGTATGAGAGGAGACCTGTGCCCAGCAGTGGGGCGACAAAAAGGTTGATGAATATGAAATATAGTTGTTTGGGTTGTTCCTTCAGGTCGGGTCATCTCTAGCTACAGAATTTATCCGATAAGTTACGATACGATACAATACGTGCCCTGTGACCTGACACTGATGACGACAGATTTGGTGTAGTTGTTCAGCGATCAACTATTGTGCCACGGACTGGTGTGTCCCGGGTTAGATTCCTTTTGTATGGCCTACAAGTAGTTGTACCAATTCTGGCTATATGTGTATGTGATTTTAAATATTTGTAAACGCACCCACGATACAGGAGAAATTACTAGCATGGGTCATCCTATTAAAAATAAATAAATAGACATAGATACCTAGCTGTGGCAGGCCATAGATACCTACATATGAGCGTACGCACGTATATTTAATTGTAAACTCCTTGTTTGCAATTGATGTTACAAATGTGAATTTTATAACACTACAAATTAAATTAACTATAGAATAAGCTACTTATATTGAAAAGTCAAATTTGCAAACTGGAGTCAATATGTGAGTTTTTAAAGTAATTTCTTTACTTTTTGGGAAACTAAATTGCAGAGAGTAAGATGTTTAAGTAGAGTTTTAGAGATTTAATAATACTATGAAAAAACATAAGAAAAATCTATTTGCAAATAGATATCTAGCACTTACCTACCTACAACATTAGCTTTCATAGAAGAGTCAAAAACTATCAAAACAAAGCCAAAAAAGCAATACCTTATGTGCAGGACAATCGATAATCCAGAGAATTGCAAAGAATTTCTCAAAAAAGGAGAATATATTACGCAAAACATAATTATGTATGGTGTAGTCGTATCAGTGATTATGTACGGACGACAGCAGGTCAAGCTAGCCGAAACTGTCAAATATTGCCAGTCAACCTTGAGCCTTAATACTTTAGAGATAAATTTGAAAATCTAATAATGAAATTTGACAGATTGTTTTAGCTTCATGGATTGTCGGCTGTACAATGCAACTCGTCAAAATGCTAATAGGTACGGGTTTGAATTTAGAGACAGGTCATCAGTGAAGCTCTATTTTCATAACGTAAGCGTTCTTCGACTCATTAATATCAAACACTGGCAAAAAATCTGATTTTACTGACAGAACCACTTTCTTAGAAGACCGTTTAGGTAGATACATTCTTGCCGTAGGTACCACCTCGCTCAACTGCCGTCTTCCTTCCTATTCACTAAGTTTTTTAAGTGAATGGCTTTAATAAACTAGCGCGCTTTACCATCAACGATTGCATCACTGCTTACCATCAGGCAGGATTGCAGTCAAGCGCTAGTTTATAATTATTAAAAAAAAGGTAGCAGCAGTGACCGAGTGGTATCGGTTGCGACTTAGAAATTGTAAGGTCGTAAGTTCAAACCCCATCAGGCGCTTTACTTTGTCCAAATTATTTCATTATCACAGCTCTCAAAATGATGATGGAAAATATCGTTACGAAACCCGCATGTTCTGGAGCCAAAACTTCGAAGACATGTGACATTTACCGACCCACACCGGGCCCGCATGTTAAACACAATTCCTGTGTCCCAAGATTTCGGACATTATAAGCTGATTATGTAAGTATGTTATGACCTTGTAGAAACTAGAACCGATTTCCGTGCGTTCAGGCGCTTTTGCCATACCTATTATTGGAATCAATTCTAACAGCAAATACCTACTTACGACCCATTAACTTAATCAAATTTTATTCCGTGGTGCTTGGCAATCTGGGCTTCTCTCAGTTGCAATAATGTTCCTTTGTGCCGATTGGCCTAGTTCTGTTCTGTCTCCTGCTTGTTATGGAGGGAAGTGGAAAAAATATCTTTTTTCTTACTCCTCCGCTATTCTTTTCTGATTAATTTCGTTGCGGGGCCCAAGACAGTTGAATCGTTTCTCCGGGACTCGTCGAGCTTCATTGCTCGGCGTTTTTCTGGCGGTCTCCACTGTTGATTCTGGCTTTCAGGAGTTGTAGTGGGTGGGAAAAGTGTGGCGGGTTTTGTCCCATAAAAAAAATATGTTATGTTATGTGCTAACAGTAACCATTGTAGCTATAGAAAAAAACGAACATACTGTCTATCTGTTTAGTTTATGTTTTATGTTTTTTTACACAGCCAAATAAACCTGATCACTTTCGCTTTCAAAAGAAGATAATAAATCTGTTAAATGAAGCGTGAAATACAGTATTTATTCATGTGATAAATTAGTTTTATATACCTACGTAAATTCTTTCTTCAGTGAAATAAAAAAAAATCTGTATCTGATAAATTGTATTGCTTGTACATATACAAATTACCTACAATATTACTGTTTTATTTATTTGAACGACTCAAATTATACAGATGAGACATAGGCATAACTGAATAATGACATATAACAAAAAGTGTGCGTTGCTAATTACTACAGATAGTGACAATCACAATAATTATTAGCTACATAAAACTACTTGCACTCATAAATTGATAGACATTGCATCGTCATCTTCCATTCATGAGCGAATAATAGCAACAATACACAAGCGCAACAGAACTCTTTTGCTAATGCTTACACAATCCTGCAATAAAACAAATTAGTTTTAAACCTGAAGGACAATTTTATGAATAATTTTATGAATGTTCAGTCTGAGGGGTAATTCAAATCAATTGTAAGCCTGAAGGAAAATTCACGTAATTTCATGAATGTTCACAGTCTGTGAGGTAATTCAAATTAGTTTAAACCTGAAGGAAACTTCACGTAATTTTATGAATGTTCAGTCTGAGGGGTAATTCAAATTAATTGTAAACCTGAAGGAAAATTCACGTAATTTCATGAATGTTCACAGTGTAAGGGGTAAATCAAATTAATTATAAACCTGAAGGAAAATTCACGTAATTTCATGAATGTTCACAGTCTGTGAGGTAATTCAAATTAGTTTAAACCTGAAGGGAACTTCACGTAATTTTATTAATGTTCTTAGTCTGTGGGGTAATGTCGGATCTCAGTCTCAATCTGTCAAAACATACTTCAAATTTCTCTACATTTTTACAAGTTTTTAATATTTGTTTGTCGCCGAAATTAGACACCGAATTTATTTTAACGTTTTTTTTAAATAAAAAACGTCCCACACTAGGATTTTCTCCTGTATGGTGCTATAACTACTATTAGGTCATTTCCGCATAGAAATCGGAGCAGTCAATAGCTTAACCACTGCGCTTACCATGCATCCAGTTTTAAATAACGAGTATAGGCCTTCTGAAAAAGTCAGACAGAGACGTACTCTCACAATCTCCGAACTCACAATATTCGGCTTCAACGCAAGGGCTTCCGTTATGAAGACGGACATGTCAATTTGAACCAATAACCAACTCAATGGACATCAGTCAGCTACAATGTAATACTATAAATTAGTGGTATAGTGTGCACATAAGGAATGCGTCGTCGAAAGGCTTGAATGTAAAGTTGAGTTGAAATATTCAATATAATATAAAAACAATAAACAAAAAAATTGTTTTTCCACTATTTTTCCAATTTTTATCGTAAATTTTGTAGCAGTGTCATTCTGTCCCAAATAATTTGATGATTTTTGTACCATACATAAAAATATGATTTCAAAAAGGAATTCAAACATGTCGACGTTTTAAAACATAATATTAATGAATATTTAAGTTTTTGTTACCTGCATCACATGTGTTAACGAAATAACAGCTGGCTACGCCTTTTCGATTATCAAAATAACTCACAAAAAATTTACTTCTAAAGGCAAACTAGTTTTTACGTAGTATGCGTGACGACTTGTACCGACAACTACATATGTATAAGCTTGAACAAGATGCAAAAGTTTCAATTCCATTAGAATTTAGCAAAGTTATTATTGAATAAGAGATACATAGGCTCACAATGTCATTGCTCAAAGTAGTTCGTCTATTAAAATGGCCCCGAAAAACTAATACAGACGTTCAACCACCATAACTGCACTCTATTCAATTTGCGCAAACACTTTCTTTTTGAAAGTCATGGCAACATATTTGTCTTCATTCGACTGACGGCTCAATGCTGGACGTTATGACCAGAAATCTGACAGAATTGACACACAGCCAGTGAGACAATGGTGTGAATTAAAAATGATAAAAACTGTGGCGACTGTCAGTTTTTATTGAGACAAATGACTTGGTGAAAAATCTCTTATCATCGTGCTAATCTGGTGGAGTTTGGAAGAGAAACAAACAAAAATATTGTCATGCTTGTGACTGGTACTGTATAATAACAATGGCTTGTTTGGAAAATATTGTTTTGGTTTAGCAGAGCATAATAACAGAACCTAAAATTTTCCCACTCCTGGGACTCGGTCCTCTTCTCGATCTGAGAGAGTGGGCTGTAAGCTGCAATCCACACACGCGGCCCCAATGCGTGTTGGCGGATGTCACAACTTGTTTTAGTTTAAATCAGATAAGGGAAGCACTAACGACATAAGCACTGATTGCCTCAGTTTGAGTTACCTACTTGTTGTATTATTAGATAAAAAATTTCAGCAATCAGTGGTGATTGTGCCTAGTAGTAAAAGTCAATGGCTTCGATTTAAATGTTCAGAAACTAAACTAAATATTTTATTAAGTTAGGGACAGAAAAAAACATGACTTTAGTCCTGTCAAATTAGCCAGCGCCTGACGTAAATAAACGTATTTTTAGTAGCCACGTTTTTAATCACGTATTGGTGCTGATTCTCTTGTACACAAACTAAACTAATCTTTCTATTTCAAATTAAGATATTCCATGACAAATTTAGACGCGACGATAAGCAAGCCGAGCAAAAATACGCCAATTTACGCCAGGAGCGGACTAATTTGACAGGTCTAAACTAACTTGTTTATCTTCTGTCAGTTTTTTAGTAAAAAAAAAAAAGATGTACTAAACTTAAATTAACTTAATTAAGATTTTTTATTTTTATTTTCTTGTGTCGAACTGTGTAACTTGAGACACTCAAAGGACTAATATTTAAAAAAAAATACGAGTGTGCTTATGACCACACGACTGAAGTGAAACTTCTTTCGCTCCATCTGTATGTATATATATATATATATGTGTGTGTACAATATATACATGTATACACATATACATATATTAATTTTCTATAAATATTTAAATTTATTTCATGGTTTCATTGCTAAATTAATATTTTTGCATAGATCTTCTATTTTTATTGAAAAAAAAAACTCGTAGACCTTGTAGTACCAAGCTCGCGCCACGGGCGCCTCTGTGCTTATATCCCCCACTTAACTTCCGTTCGCCTTGCCCGATCACTTTTCGTAACGCTTACGTCACGCGTTCGCCAGCTTACTCCCCAAGTCAAGCGTGCGTAAAGAAGTTTCACTTCAATAATACTACAGTATCCATCCACTGAGTGATCGATGAATGTATCCAATGAAAATCTTTGCTCCACTAGCAGAACTTACCTAGTAACTATGTGTAGTGTTGGAGTCACCAAGATACAGGCTGCGCCTAGGTTGGGATCCACTGTTAATTCAAACTAAATGAAAAGCTGTTCTGCTGTTGTAACTGCATATTATTTCTTGTAATTTTAACCAAGTGTAAGCCTAAAAAATAATATATATATTTTTTTTTAATTAATTTAGTTTGTGTACAAGCGAAACGGGGTCATTAACTGAATACGGAGTGTCTTCATTTGACTGGACTAGGTAAACTAATACGTATCTTTTGTCTTTTCCTTAGTGAGAGAAGAAATAGAAAAAATCAGATGCACCTAACTTAAATACTTAAATTTTGTTTAGTTGAACACGACGCAATGCTTCGTCTGTATTGCATGAATTGCATGAATCATGATAACCCTGCACTCGTCAGCGGATTAGACAACCGTAGTAGGTCTAATGTGTAATTCTTAATGTTGGTGAAAGGAAGAGTTATACTGTTTTATGAAAATGAGTATACAATTTGTTGGATAGTGTATACAGCGAATGATGAAGTCAAAATATGGCCGGCGAAGCACGCCCTTTAGTATGGCTGCTTTACTGCCAAATATCTGACAATACAAAACTACTTTCAAACTTAGTTATTCATTAACAGTTTCAAAACTATCAATGAATAACTAACCAATTATAACTCTACCTACATTTTTCTCATTATGTTTTTGTGAAAATATTTAGATGATTTTTTATTTATTGTTTGAATGTATGTTCTAGCGTCAGGCAAAACTATCGCAGGCATTTTCAGTCTGTATGCAAGCTATACCGGCATTATCACGGTATTTGATATGGGAGATGAGCAATGTTGTTTAGGTAATAATTAATATATTATATTATTGTTTTGTAATGTAATCTTTGATTTAATGGCGAGACAGAAGCAAACGTTTCAAACCGTTTTGTATTACCACAACGACATTTAAAAAAAACATCTTTTCAGTAGCTTTTTTGATCAATAGATGCTAGAAAAGATTTCTTGTGAAATAAGCATTACCTCTGTCGCTTTGTCCCGTTCTGTTTTTTCTTTTGTATAATAATAAACTATTGCTTGACCGCAATCCCGCCTGATGGTCAGCAGTGATGCAATCATTGATGGTAAAGCGTGCAAGTTTAATAAGAGCTTAAACAATAAAAAAAAATGAGTGCATAAGAAGGAAGACGGCAGTTGAGCGAGGTGATGCAATGTTAAGCCCAACAACACGATCAACGATGTTGCGCCAAAGGGAGATTGATCTGGAGATCCTTCACGACCAAACTCCCGACACAACACAATTTGGCGCATCATACCAGGCACACATCGCGACACAACTGTTCAGACCCATGCTCCGTACGGCTTCATCAGACATCATGCCGGAACACGACGAATCTCTTGGCGGTAAAACTGTGTCTGGTGGGTGGTAACTTCTGCCGGCAGACAAAAAAATATAAAGTACATAAATGGTTAAATAATAATTATTTACTTTTCATCATAGTTATCACTAATAAAAATTCACTTTACCTAGGCCCTCTCAATACGTAGCACGAAAGAAAACAAAACACAACAGAATTTACAAAATTTCAAAAAATCGGAAATTTAATCCATAACCCTAAAAAAATACAAACTAATCAATAACACCCAATCAGAATGGGTATAAAAAGCTCACATCTGTCTCATTTCCCATTGTGTAGACCGTTGAGCACGTGCTCCGTACATGCAACGTCATCGGGCAGTCATTATCGGGGTCAACGGCCCGCTGATTACCTCGCCCTGTCGTTCATCATTAGCCTAGGTTAGGATGTTTGTAAACATAGCCTCCATTCACTGGTCATATCCCGTGTAATTGGGTCACTTGAAAAATTGTAAGTGTTGAATTTGATGGATCAAAATTAATTTTAGAGTTTTTTATCGTAATATTTTCTTATTAGCTGATTCTACTAACGTATTTAGAAAAAACAACATATTGTGAATTAAAGCAAAAAGTTAAATGTGTGTCTTCAGTTATAAACTCAGTATTATAGTATATTTAAAAAAACTACTGCCGGAGAGTTGTTGCCTTTTATAAAGGTCAGAACACTGTCAGACATACTGACAATGCTTTCAATAGTAGGTATTATAAATTGCTCCTACTTTTCAAAATGTATCCATGGAGTGTACCGACCGCCTTCAGCTTTTGGGAGTTGAGATTTCCTCGAACCTAAACTTTGGGAGGTTCTTGAGTCCAAGGCCAAGGTGGCTGCCAAGAAACTTGGCGTTATCGCAAAGGTCCGGCGGTACTTCACACCAGGGCAGCTTCTAATGCTGTACAAAGCACAGGTCCGTTCGTGTGTGGAGTACTGCAGCCACATTTTGGCTGGTGCTGCTAAGTGTCACCTGGCCACTTTGGATTCGGTGGAGAGGCGGGCGAAGAGGCTGATTGGCGAACCTGGCTTAACTCGAGACGGTCTCGGCACAGGCGTAGAGTAGCCAGCCTTTCGGTCTTCTATAGGATGCATTTTGGGGAGTGTGCGAAGGTATTGCATGATTTAATTCCTCCATCTCCGTTCCACAATCGGACGTCCCGTCGTACGGCTAGTTTCCACCGTTACGTTGTTAACACCATTACGATCCGGACGAAGCGTTTCGCCTCCTCCTTTATACCGCGTACATTGAGGGACTGGAACAGTTTGGCGGTGTTTCCGTCGGACTACAATTTGAGTGTCTTCTAGGCTAGAGTGAATCGGCTCTTAATAAACTAGTGCGCTTTACCATCAACGATGGCGTCACTGCTTACCGATGCGGGATTGCGGTCAAGCGCTAGTTTATAATCTTAATAAAAAATTTAAAAAATCTTTTGTAACCAATGCAGCTTGAGAGCCTACAAAACCATAGCCGGTTCTTGTAAATTAAATTGTTACTTCCAACCTAGTGTTGCCTAACCTACCCATATGTTGTTAGAAAATTTACCAGGTATTGAGTTCACCTTTGTCCAGCTTCCTCTGTTTTACTTTTGCTTAACATTTTTATAAATAACTAAGAAGAGAGATAATTGAATATCACTGCACTTTTCTGTAGCATAATTTGTAAGTGATACATTTATAAGTCGTTATCAATTACCTAGCCTTTGTGGTCAGCTTCTAGTCTAGCCGGAATCAGCTGAATACCAGTTATTTTACATGGAATGACTGCGTATCTTACCTTCAGAATCCAGTTTACTGGGTATTACAACAACCCTTGGAATGACTGGTGGTCAGATTTCCCGACTTTTGTCGACCCGTAATAACAATCGGGACTTACGATTTAACTTGCTTTCCGAGCCACATTAAGCCGGTAATTAAAATAGTATTTATTGATGAATTACTTATTTATACATCATTTATACAAAATTAACGGTTGTTTTACCAACAGTTTCTTCGGGCTCCCAACTAAAATTAAATTAACACAAAACTAACAACGATTAATTTAATATAAATTTCCAAAGATCAATAATATTTTCTCTGACCCGCAATATATCACCTACATAAAATAAACATTAAACGTAGTTTAGTCTAGCCAGAAGCGCATTACGCACGGTTATAGAAAAAACTAAATGATCAATCATTCGGAACATCAGGTGTCCAAAAGAAAATATTTATTACCTGCCATTACTGTATTACAGTTAATCAATTATTACTTTATATTTAATATTTTCGTCAAAATGGTGAATATTTATCAGTAGGTTTGAAAATGAGGATGGCTGTATGTTAGAACGCGTGTGCGCAGGATTGACGGTTAATAAATCAAGCTATGCATTCGTGAGCACGATTCTGCAGCGCTGAATGTATCAAACCAGCTTGGTGCCTCACGATCACTAGCTTTTGTTTTGTTTCGAATAATTATTTCATTTCTGCTCACCTAGTTTCCAATTGTGAGATATACAGAACGGTTAAGCTGCGAAGTTGTACTTAATTACAAAGTTCAAACCGTTTGATCTTATATTTTAATGACTTGTCTGGAAGGTGTTTAACTTCGATTTCGGTGTTATTTCATTATGGGTAAGCTTTAGAAATATAAGTCAATGCCTAAAGCGTTCAAATCACAGCTATCATTAGCTTCTAGTTACTTCTTACTTTTTTTTAATATCTGCTATTACATTCACCATATTACAATTCCTTTGTAGAAAGAACTTTATCTAACTATCGATTCGAAAATATTTCAGTGTGAAACCATACCGTTAGACACGCCACAATAGCGGCGGCCGCCTGCCCGGCTTGGGTAGAGCGCCGCTACCGTGTCCTCGTAGCGGCGATCTCTTGCGTCCGATCCTGGTCCAGGCCATGGTCCGGAACGAGAGTGCATGGCAGGCTGTCACCTCCTGCTGCGAAGCAGTTATGCTGGCAAAGGAGCAGGCGGAGCGTGTGAGGCAGTGGAAATCCCAGCACCCTCACTACCCACCGCAGAAGACGCTCTGGTCGGGAGACAACACTTTTAACTCCCGGCCACCGTAGGCGCGGGCCTGCGGGCGGTGAGCAGTAGGCAGCTCGCCGCCCGGTAAGGACCAGGCCCGAGTCGACGGTGCGCCGTTTTTCACGCGCGCCTCGAAGTGTGCTCCCCACTGTTGTTTGGATACTATGGTTCTAAATTGTACATAGCTAGATATAACATAAATACACCTGTAGTACATAATATAATCTTTTAATGCTATTAGCAAAACACACCCAATCAAGTGTTAAAAGCCCTTTTCACAAAATATGTATTTCTGAAATATAGTGTGTTGGGTTGATACGACCATGTACACCTAAGCCTGTAAACTATTGAAAAATAAGAATAAGTTTGTGGAGAATTTTTCGATTAGGTACCTAAGTTATAGGCTTAAAACATTTGGTTAATTCAGTAAATATCCTTTAACGTGCACAGATTTAGAGGATTAACACAAAAGTATTATAATAGTTAATGTTCACGCACGCAGGTAGTGTTTTACATTATGTTTTCATTACCTACGTATTTCATAGCGCGTAGTACAGGCATGCGCTAGCGCACGGCTCGGAGTGACAGCTTCACGTGCATTCGATTGGTCTCGCATCGTACTACGGATTATCTAACAAATGGAGTGATGGGAAAATATATTAAAGTAAGAAATAGGAGCTTCGATATTTTTGTTTTTGGCTGTTAGGTAAATATGCGGTAATGAGCAAAAATAATTCCCTCTTGCTGTGTGTTCTTGGTTACTTATTTTTGTCCTTAGGGCTTAAATATAATAAATCTAAAACTTTTTCAATCTGTTTGCCATATATTCCTTATATCATCAACTAACTTTTCTCTACCTCTAATCAGAACATTTTCATTCAATTTTATACTATTTTATACAATATCATAGAAACGACTGCAGACGATACAGCTCTTTAATTGTATAACACAATTTCAGTTACAATCTAAATTAATTTGAAATATTATATCGCTAATCCATCCCTTCAAATGTTCTAAAAATAATGCAGTGAATGTCGTTGAAATGTCGTAATTAAAACCATTGCTACTATTAGAGTGTTACGCAATTACCCAGCTGATTTATAAATATGTACTATCGTCCAAACCCTTCCTGAAAACTATGAAACATTCCCAGAGAAACTATGGAGAAAACTGAGTCATACTAAAGGTAGTATGACTCAGTTTTCTCCATAGTTTCTCTACTCCGTATTCCCGCTGTATACGGAGTTGGTGCGCAATCATCAATTATGTCCGATTGTAACGGAGATCAAAGCGACCGACCACTCATGCGCAACCAGAATGTAAATTATGATATATATTGCTAAGAACCATCGCATGACAATTTCTTGTGTTGTAAACAAATCAATAGAGAATGCCTAATGTAGTAAACGTAGGTACATTTTGGAAATATTCACGGATCAAAATCATTCACTATCTGTCAACGGCATGGTTTTTTTTTGGATGAGAAATCATCAAATGACTTCTCCCGCTCTGGGCGGAGCGGAAGGGCGTGTCAGACTTTTACTGACTTAAACCCACCCGTGTTTCTTCACTTGCCTGTGCGCCAAGGCATCGGCCTACAACACACTATATTTCAGAAATACATATTTTGTGAAAAGGGCTTTTAACACTTGATTGGGTGTGTTTTGCTAATAGCATTTAAAGATTATATTATGTACTACATACCAAATTAAAGGTGTATTTATGTTATATCTAGCTATGTACAATTCAGAACCATAGTATCCAAACAACAGAATAAAAAAAAAAAAAGACGTGTGGCACTCGGGGACTGCCGCGGTAAAGCTATTGCATAGCATATTGTATCAATTTATGCAATTATAATTATTTATTTATTTTATTTATGCAGTATTTCTTTTTCTTTGATATTAATTCAAGTTACACTTTTTGAGCGTGGTGACCGATAAGAACTCACTCGAGTCAGTAAGCATGTAAAATGAGAAAACTAACATAGAACGATCCGTGTGAGAACTAAACGATCACTATTACACAACAACACTGATACCTTTGAGAAAGCGGACTTCGTCTACAATAGGGCAATTCCTCCGTAAGGTCTGTCTATGCTATTACTTATAATCTCTGTCATTGTGTGCTGTTTCGGTGCAATCTCAAGACCGGCCGGGCACTGAGGGGCAGGCAAGACAGCTATAGTAAGTATCCTTATGACTCCACCAACTGGTATTTCGTTGACTCGGAAACGGCGCACAGGGAGCACCACGAAATATACTCAAAGGCTCCGAGGTTCTTTTTCAATATACCCCACTGTTTTGTCGTGGTGGCCTAGTGGTTAAAACACCAGCCTCTCAAGTATGAGTGCGCGGGTTCGATTCCAGGTCAGGCAAGTACCAATGTAACTTTTCTAAAGTTATATGTACTTTCTAAGTATATCTTGGACACCAATGACTGAAGGCGAAGGAAAACATCTTGAGGAAACCTGGGCTTTATAAGTCTGAAATCGCCAACCCGCATTGAGCAAGCATGGTGATTACGCTCAATCCTTCTCTGTATGAGAGGAGATCTGTGCCCAGCAGTGGGACGATAAAAAGGTTGTTGATGATGAACGGCGTCGGTGTCGAATTATTTGTTATCAATTTAATATTTTCGAGCTGATCTTTAGTAACATAATCACTTCTGATTGCGTTAACATCTGACCGTAGAATTAATAAATCCTTCATCAACTTCTTTACGTACGTTCTACGTAGTCAAAGCAAACTGGTGGCAATTTGTGAAGGTCATATGCCACAAAAACTGGGATTGTTCGGGATCCGTGATTTTAAACACCGTAATCTATATTTTAGGTATTTCTGCTTTTTGTTCTTACGCCTCGATACATGTTTTTGTCTTGTCTTCGTAGAAACAAACAATAACTTTTTTGCCTCATCAATGTCTTCCTCAGAAAAAGCCGACGAGCATATTTTTATTAAACTTTCGTTGTTTCGTTTCGGATATAACAATATTACAACTCGTACACTTAAATGTACTCGTATTAACATTGTTCACCGACATCTTTCTGTAATATTTTATTTAATAAAAACTTCAACTTCAACTCTTGATCTGGTCCCTGTGGATAGATACCACAATTTTGCCAATAACACGTGTAACAAATTATAGAAATTCTTTAAAAAAATATTTCACAATAATGGCGGATATTTGTTGAAAAAAACGGCCGCGTGAGCACTTTTTACTCTATAAAATCACGCGCTTTTATTTAGTAAACAACACTATAAATAATTTAAATGTCCAATGAAAAATTAGCGTGACATTCATCTTAGCTTTTCCGTTAAAAAAAAGCTATTTTATAAAAACACTACTAAATTAATTTGAATAAAAGTACTTAATAATTAATTATATGAAAAGTTTTTAAGGTAGCCATGACAACGTCGTTGACGTCTATGACATATCTCTATAGAAGACCTATTTCAGAGAGAAAATTAATCGCAAGTTTAGCACATCGCGACTATCAGTAACATGGCAAGTGTGTAGAACTGAGTTCGCGCCCTGCAATATGCATGCTCTTTTTGAAAATCTATAAATTGTTTTCAAAAGATGTAGTCGCACGCACACAAACATACCGTGCCGAAGACTGCCGAACTGAAACGACGTTAGACGATGTACGGCCTTCAAGCCACACCTCCGTGCCCGTCGGAGTGGGGAGCGTGAGGTTTTTTCGTTACGGAATTTCTGGATTCGGTCCCCGCGCTCAAGGCCCGCGATAGAAGCTATGCAATAGCTTAATAACATGCATTGTCTCTATAAAACTTGAAGAAATGTTCCCGATTGTTTGAACAAGACACTGTGATGATCAGCTGATGTACAGCTCGTGGCTCGGGAGGGTTTTCACGCCTGCCACCAAGACTGGATTCTTCCATACCAGAAGAATGACTGCGCTGGTAAAGAAACGGGGAACTTTGCGTTAACGATTTGCCTCTCCCAGTTGGTGAGACATCCAAACGGGAGAGGAGAGACTGGCAAAAAACGAAGTAGTTAGGTACTTATACTACCAATTATCTCGACATTCCTCATTTTGTTGTAATATTTTCCTCAGCACTAATAACTTCAGATCACTTTCTGGTAAAGTAAGTCTGTATCGCCTCCGCCCCAAGTCTGTATCCCTCCTTTGCGCCATATCCATGACAGCAGGTCTGCATCTCTATTTTAGTATTCTTCGTAAAAATAGAATTATACGGTGTATGGCGACCTCTAGAATCATGCGCAGTACTAATTTTCGAATTTATTATCTTCTTCTTCAGCCTATGGATGTCCACTGCTGGACGAAGGCCTCCCCCAAGGCTTTCCACGCTGACCGGTCTTGTGCTGCCCGCATCCATCGGCTTCCCGCGACCTTCACTAGGTCATCGGTCCACCTTGTTGGGGGCCTCCCTACGCTGCGTCTTCCAGTACGTGGTCGCCACTCCAGAACCTTACTGCCCCATCGGCCATCGGTTCTACGAGCAATGTGCCCTGCCCACTGCCACTTAAGCTTAGCGACTCGCAGAGCTAAGTCGGTGACTTTGGTTCTTCTGCGGATCTCCTCATTTCTGATTCGATCACGCAGAGAATCTCCGAGCATAGCTCTTTCCATTGCCCTTTGTGTGACTCTGAGCGATCACGTTTCAGTTCCGTAAGTCATCACTGGCAACACACACTGGTCAAAGACTTTAGTCTTGGGACACTGTGGTATCTTGGACGACGAGAAGAAGTATCGTAGCTTCCCGAACGCTGCCTAGCCGAGTTTGATTCGACGAGACACATCTTTCTCGAAGTTGGACCAACCTAGTTGGACTGTTTGTCCCAGATACATATATATACTCGTCAACAACTTCGAGTGCAGAGCAACCAACTAGAATTGAAGTGGGTGCGACATGAGAGTTCGACATGGTCTTCGTCTTATCCATGTTCATCTTTAGACCCACTTATTGGGAAGCTCTGCTGAGGTCATTGAGCATTTTAATAATAATAATAATTTATTTCGGACAGTCGGTATCCATATTCGGTTAGTACTACAAAAATCTTAAGCCTATGTTACTAGTAATAAAAAGTAAGACTTTTTTTTTTTCGCGAGCTCAGCCAGACACTCCTTACTGTCTAAATAGGACCCGCATGAAACACTCCATTATTTTGGAGTCGATCCTATCAGCGACTACTTTCAAGATGCTGCTAGTGCTACCCCGCACTCTACGTAGCAAGGAGGCGGTTCTCTTGCGTATAATGGCATGTAAGCCATCAACACGGGCTTCCGCGAACATGCCAGATGCACTACAGAAACGGGGCAATCCCAGCAACATCCTGAAACCGTTGCTGTATAGTTTGCCCAAGTCTTCCAGGGTCTCAGCCATGACCACGATATCATCTGCAAAACGGAGATTAGTGATGTACTCGCCGTTGATGAAATGAAATGAAATGAAATGAAATCGTTTATTAAGCAAGTAGGATCACCGATCACTTTTACACGTCATGTTTTTTTTTTATTTTTTCTTTTTTTTTTTTTTTTTTTTTTAAACTAGATGAAGCCGGCATTTCCTAACTGACTACCTCTGAGAAGAAATAGCCGAAACAAACTCAGGGATCATCGTCTTTTTTAAAGTCCAGACATTAAAAATGAAAATGTTTACAATAATTTACGTTATAATTACGCATATTGCTTAATAACAATGCTTAACAGAGCGAGCAGCTCAGTCCCAAGCCTCTCTATCCTCTAAATAATCTGAGATTTTATAATACCCCTTTTTGCAAAGTTTGGCCTTTATATAGGTTTTATATCGTTTAATGGGTAAGTTTCGAATGTCCATGGGAAGCTTGTTGTAAAAGTGTATACATTGACCCATGAACGAGTTGCCTACTCTGTGGAGACGAGTGTGATGTACAGCAAGATTGTGTTTGTTCCTGGTATTTATATTATGAACTTCGCTTATTTTCTTAAAATTAGATATATTTTTATGTACATACATAAGATTTTCAAATATATATTGCGAAGCTACAGTCAGAATGTTCACCTCTCTGAATTTTTCTCTAAGAGAATCTCTAGGACCAAGGTTGTAAATGGCTCGAACAGCCCTTTTCTGTAAAACAAAGATGGTATTGATGTCCGCACAAGTTCCCCAGAGAAGAATCCCATAAGTCATAAGACTATGAAAATAACTAAAATAAACAATTCTGGCTGTATTCACATCAGTTATCTGTCTAATTTTCTTAACAGCATAAGCGGCAGAACTGAGTCTACCCGACAGCTTCTCAATGTGAGGACCCCATTGTAACTTGGCGTCAATAGTATAGTAGTATAGTAGGCGTCGTTGGTACTTAGCTGACATTTGATAAAGTGTTTATACAAAAACGACACCATGTGGAAAGTGAGTTTGTTTGTTTGTTCCGCTTTCACGCGGTAACTACAGAATCGATTGTTTTGAAATTTTGCAGACATAAAGTTAGAAGTCCGTCTAAAATAATAGGGTACTTTTTATCCCGGAAAAAAATTATATTCCCGAGGAAAATTTAAAAATTTTAATTTTTTTTCTCGGTGGTAGGCCATAACATCGGCCGCCAGCAGAAGTTACCACCCACCAGACAAAGTCTTGCCGCCAAGCGATTCTGTCTGATGTCTGGTGAAGCCGTACGGAGGACGGGTCTGAGAAGTTGTGTTGCGATGTGTGCCGGGTACGATACGCCAAGTATTATTGTCGGGAGTCTGGTCGTGAAGAGTCTCCAGATCAATCTCCCTCTGGCGCAGCATCGTTGGTCGTGTTGTTGGGTTTAACATTGCAACACCTCGCTCGACTACCGTTTTCCTCCTATTCACTACGTTTATTAAGTGAATGGGTTTAATAAATAATAAACTAGCGCGCTTTACCATCAAGGATTGCATCACTGCTTACCATCAGACGGGATTGCAGTCAAACGCTAGTTTATAATTATTAAAAAAAAAATAGTGGTTAAAACATCAGCCTCTCAAGTATAACGACAAAGTTCTTTAACCAATGTGTGTTACCAGTGATGACAGAAACGTGACCGTTCACTATGGGCCTCATAAGAAAGCAGAAAACACCGACAGAAGCAGTTTCTCTACGTGATTGAATCAGGAATGAGGAGATTCGAAGAACGGAAGTCGCCGATATATCCCAGCGGATTAGCTCTTTGAAGTGGCAGTGGGCGGGTCACATAGCACACAGAGCCGATGGCCCATGGCCGATGGGGCAGAAAAGCTCTTGAATGGCGACCATATACCGGCAAGCGCAGCAAAATTGTAGGGTGAGCGCAGGATACTAAGCCACGTCCAACCGGTCTTTTTGGAAATCCTTAGGGGAGACCTTTTTCCAGCAGTGGACTTCCTGCCACAGGAAGTTCACTGCTGACATGATGATGATGATGATAACAAAAGTAGACGGCACCACTAGCTTCGCCGTCGAATAAAAAATGTTGGATGTTCAGAGTTTCGACGAACATTTAAATTGTATATTGAAATACCTATAATAGTAGCTATTAATAATTGCCCGGTAGAGAATGCCTGTAGGATTAAGTTCACCTCAGTATATTTATGGGCTGGAAGTATTAAATAAATAAAAACGATTGCAAAAAATCTGTCAAAACTTACATTTAACTTTCGTAGTTTTTAAATTGAAATGTGCATTAAACTTTTCTGTTGTCCTGTCCAATATATTCATTTAGTTACAGCTCCGAGGGCGGAGCAAAACAAAAGAATCAGAGACATGTAGGTAGGTGGAAAAGGCATCACGCCTCTCCTATCCGATACAAGTAGGTTTCATAGCGTAGATACACCATTCGTTCAAACTCTGACGCGGTACAGCGTAAACGTATCTCAATCAATTTCAGACCTTTGACAGACAATCGAAATAGATTCGTAATTGTTTCAAAACGAAAACGTTACATTGTTGTATTGTTTAGTGAAACTCGGTCTGTCGCGCTGGAGCCAAAAGTCGGCCACCAAAAATGTAATAGCTGTCAGTGGTCATGATTAATGCAATTAATCCCACAATGGCCGCATCGCAGTACACTGGCTGCCTTTTGAATGTGTAGCATTTCAATTTTAAAAGCTTTTTGTTTTTATTCGTTAGTTGTTGGAATGAATTGTAAAACAAAAATAACAAATAACACATCCTACAATAGCTTTGGAGGTAATTAGTGTTTTTTTTTTTATTTCTAGAAATTATTAAACCTCATGATATTTCCGCTCACATAAGATTATTTTTTCAACATTTCTCTTTTTCTTTTTCAGGCGCAAAATTCATATCAAAGGCCAAAATGATAAACCGAAACA
The DNA here is from genome assembly GCA_037179545.1 of Sesamia inferens. Classification (NCBI taxonomy): domain Eukaryota; kingdom Metazoa; phylum Arthropoda; class Insecta; order Lepidoptera; family Noctuidae; genus Sesamia; species Sesamia inferens. The sequence goes on from CM073930.1 coordinate 13,060,615, forward strand.
ATGTTGTGAAAATCAATGCATGTAACAGAAGTTTTCTTAATCTGTTTTAGGTGCAGTTAAGCATTTTACATAAGAATACCAACGATCGAAGTAAACAAGCAACTTGCCAAGAGCTAATTTTACGCGTAAATAATATTATTATTAAGTGTTTGTAATAATAATATTACTTACTCATTCAGTGAAATGAAAATTTCCCAGCCCGTCAAAAGCAGCATCACAAGCTGCGTCCCAGACATCGGCCGCCACAACAAACGCATAGTTCGGCGCCCCGTCTGATACATTTCATAAATATCGTGTACAATTTTTGTACATAGATTTATTACGTTCGGCGAGCGAAAATGGTTGGAGATTGTTTTTCAATTTAACCGGAGGTATCCTGCTGTTTGACATGCCGCGCGGCGGGCCTTCCGCGGCCCGGGCCCACGGCTTGATGTATCGTGTGGATTTATTTCCGTTTTTATTGTATATAGGTATTAATAAAGTTTGGGACGGCTTTGTTTTTTAGAGGCGGTATTGGGCGAGGCTGAAGTTGGATTGTGATAAAAAAAAACTTGCCTTTCTGTAAATTTGGAGTTAACCGACGAGAAAGATGCTTGAAAATACTGGCGAGTATATACATATATGAGAATTGAACAGATTTATCAATCATACTTTTTAGGTAGGTAACCTATAACTAATCAAATAGCAAGCATAACCATGTAAGAAATATATGCTTAGATTGCTGCTCTAAACGACTTACTAAAGTTGCAGGATCGTAACATAAATTGGAAATTTACTGGGTACCGCCACCATCATTCTGTTCTAGAATGACAAAATCTAGGTTGGGATTCGGTTAGGTACTTAATAACTTACGTAAACGAAAAGCAAAAGAGCTAAGGCAACACTAGCCAGTAGAAGAGAAGCCGAGAAAATTAACCCAACGTGTTTTACTAGCCTGTAAACGTCAGAGTCTATTCTTAACCACGGACCACACATGACACAGCATACGGATCTCAATGTGTAATAATTAGCTGAAATCGTTGGTGGACGCCCACCGTCAGCGACGTTCAATATATTGACTCACAAATTCCACGAAGTCTATTTTGGAACACACGCTTCTATTTATACTTTGTCAAGATTTCAGAATCAAATAAACTTTTTCCTTAGGGCTTTTCATGCGGAAAGTTTGACAACGACCAAGGTTAATGCACATTTTTTTCAGGATATGTATAAAACTCCTCCTGAGGAACACAGTTTACTATTCCATTTATCTTAGAAGCAACACATTAATTGTATATAACATTATCAATCTCAATCTGAAAAATTCTGAACGGTATTGCTAATCCATTCCTTTAAATGCGCATATAATTGGTCTGCTCTACAAAGTAAATAAATGCAATGAATATTGTTGAACTGTCAAAATTAAAATTAATGCTACTATTACGCAACTACCCTATATGACTCAAGCTAGAAATCTTACAAGCCATGGTTTATACATAGAATGGCTGTTTTATAAGATTTTTATTATCAAAATCAAAGGTCGAGGGTTCGTGTTATGGTTAAATGCATAGGTATTCAAAATGCCAGTTGTTCTGTATCATATCGTATGCATTTAGTTTCATCAGCTATGTCTAACGCCGTGACAGTGTGTGTGAACACACTGTCCTCCGTCTACCGCACCCTGTCAGTCTCAGCCACAATCTTGCGATTATCAGTCTATATAACTGGGGAACACCCCGTACTCCGCTTGCCGATATGCGGTCCTTTATAGGAATCAGCTTCTGCATCGACTCTAATTTGCTTAATCTACAAGCTAAGCCTGTTACTTCGGTTCTACTTCTGATTACGTGGAGTCTACGTGGTGTTTGAGGAGTTTTGTGTAATTACAGCAAAGGCGCAAGGAGACGCAGTTTCGATGCACAGTGCAAATATTTGAATGCGTGAACATAAATATTTGCAATGGTCTGGTCATGCCTCGGAAAGCACGTTAAGCTGTTGGTCCCGTTTGCATACAAACAAATAATGGCAGTCGTTACGGGATGTTGGAGGTCTCAAAAGTCCAACAATTGGTCTAACTGCAATGCTTCGATATCGCCTTCAGGTTGTAGAGGTCAGACGGCAGTCGCTTCACGGAAAATATCGAAATTTAGCCAAAATCAACAGTTAGACTGGTAAAGCGGACCCCAGACTCCAAAGCCGAAAAAGCTTCGGATGCGACTGGGATTAACTCTGAGATGATGATGATGAGTCTACGTAGAGTTTCATGTCGACTTTCTCCATAGGAACCAATTGTAATCGAGCACGTACCTTCTGACGATAGTTAAGTGTCCATGTTGGTTTATGTAAAATAAAAATATTTTGAATTTAGACACCTAAATTCAAAATATTACTATTATTTATTGTGTTGCGACGTGTGCCAGGTAGGATGCGCCTAGTGTTGTTGTGTTGGGAGTTTGGTCGTGGAGGGTCTTCAGATCAATCTCCCTTTGGCGCAACATCGTTGGTCGTGTTGTTGGGTTTAACATTGCATCACCTCGCTCAACTGCCGTCTTCCTTCCTATTCGCTCAGTTTTTCTGAGTGAATAGGCCCTTAATAAACTAGCGCGCTTTACCATCAACGATCGTATAACTGCTTACCATCAGGCGGGATTGCGGTAAAGCGCTAGTTTATAATTATTAAAAAAAACTGAGCGAATAGGAAGGAAGACGGCAGTTGAGCGAGGTGATGCAATGTTAAACTCAACAACACGATCAATCTCCCTGCGCCAAAGGGAGATTGATCTGAAGACCCTCCACGACCAAACTCCCAACACAACACAACATTAGGCGCATCGTACCCGGCACACATCGCAACACAACTGCTCAGACCCGTCCTCCGTACGGCGTCACCAGACATCATACTTTCATTTATAAAACTCTGAACTATCAATTTTTCATCACACATTTACATATACACAAATGTATATGTTTGCTATAAGTTATACATAAATGTATAACTTATAGCAAATTGATGATAGAAATTTATTTTGACTTCTTTCAATCAACAACACGCTATACAAATGAAACCTTCGCTGTACGCTGCTGACTGTACTATACATATATCATTTTGTTTAAGACATTTCGTTTTACGTGATGGAAGAGATTTAACGTAAGTAATTTATTAGATTGAATTATAGCTAAATAGGAAAGTAAATAATAAAGTGCCACTTTGTTCTATTGATAACGAGCGCCACAAGCATGATGTTTCGCGCTGTTTGTATGAAAAATCATAAAGTTTTCTTTTCTATAGTCCTTACTTATTACCAACTATATTTTGGTACGCTTGTAGTATTATGTAATTCACCTACATATACTTACACTTATGTATTTATATTCACTAAGACTCATTATTCAGCTTACAGACACGGTTCTCAACTTCAAACCTAAGTTTCGGCGACTTGGTGATACTTAGCGTAAGAAGCTGTACCTATGCTGTGCTGTATTAATTTTTCCTACTCAACACAACACTATAATTTAATGTTTACTTATGTTTACATATTCAATTCAATTCAATTCAATTCTTGATTGAATTGAATTGAAATGAACTGAACTGAACTGTGTTTTTTTTTACTTTTTGTTTAACTTCACCCATCTTCATCCATTTTAATTTTTTCTAAATCTGTTAATGGCCTTTGTGGGAGAGACGCCACAATTTTGCCAATATCGCGTGGTTTACATATTTACAACAATATTTTCATTGTTAAGCCAATTTTTGACAACGCTGTTGATTATTTTCTCTTCCTCAACGTTTTTCTTCTAAATTCTTGACAGCCTGCTATTTTTCTACTGGATTTGTTATCCTAACTCCTTTAAGTTATTTCATATTGCTTATAATTTTTCAAATATTTAAATTTAGTGAAACATCTGTTCTGCGAGGATTATTCGGAAGCCCTCGCTGAGCAGTGACAGTTTAGTTTTCAGTCTGGCTTCAACAATTACAGTATTTTAATTGTGTAATTTTTCCTCCAGAGCCCTCCCAGGGCCCTCCCTAGCGGAGAGGGGAACCTATTCTGAACCTCCTCCTGCCTGTGCTGACCTGTGCTGTGCTACTAGTGCTGGTTCTACCGCTGTTTCTGCTGCCTTGTGCCGCCTCTGTTGGCGGCGCAGGTACTGTTGCCGGGCGCTGTTTCTGCTGCCTGGTGCCGCCTCTGTTAGCGGCTGTGCTTCTGCTACCGGCGTAGCTTGTGCTGTCGGCGCCTTTTGTTTTACTGTGTTTTTTTTTTTACTTTTTTGTTTAACTTCACCCATCTTCATCCATTTTAATTTTTTCTAAATCTGTTATTCTGTTTTCTATCGTTTTAATTATGTTGTATTAAATCATTTATATGACTCCCTCTAGCCTTTTCTCTTTACATTTCTACCACGACAAGCTTCCAGTTTAACCGGGTGCCACTGATTATTATAAGTATTTTTTATGGAGCCGCTGTCTTTCTCACATCCAAAACTCTTTTTTTTTTTAATCTTTCGGTAGAAATTTACTAAATGATGGTGAAAACTATACCAAAATACGTTAGGTAATTTAGAAGCACAATACAGACACACAGATAGACACGGAAAGCGACTTTAACTCTATAATAGTTTTGTTTTTATATAATTATATACTAGCGCTTGACCGCAATCCCGCCTGATGGTAAGCAGTGATGCGATCGTTGATGGTAAAGCGCGCTAGTTTATTAAGAGCCTATTCACTCAGAAAAACTGAGCGAATAGGAAGGAAGACGGCAGTTGAGCGAGGTGATGCAATGTTAAACAAAATAACACGACCAATGATGCTGCGCCAAAGGGAGATTGATCTGAAAACCCTCCATGATCAAACTCCCAACACAACAACATTAGGCGCATCGTACCCAGCACACACCGCGACACAACTGCTCAGACCCGTCCTCCGTACGGCTTCACCAGACATCATGTCGGAACACGACAAATCGTTTGGCGGCAAGGCTTTGTCTGGTGGGTGGTAACTTCTGCCGGCGGCCGATGTTATGGCCTACCACCACCAGTTTAATTTAATAAGTACCGATCAAGTAACTATAGATATCGGGATAAAAAGTATCCTACCTATATACCAATTCTGATAATCGACCACCTATGTTACAGAGTTTATCTAAATCGACTTTATAGTTTTAGGGTTTAAGAGTAACAAACATTCTCAGGTTTTGCGTTCAAATAGTACTAGTTTCGCATTGCGATTTCACCCACATAAATTTCAAATCCTATCAGAATAAAATATATCATGTGTTAATTCTGTCTGTAAAGTATCTATGTGCCAAATTTCTTCAAAGTTGGTCGAACCGTTTAAGCGTGAAGAAGTAACAAACATAGTACAAACACACACACTCAGACAAAAAAAATCGCCTGTATAATATTAGTGTGATAACAGGATTGCTTACGTATTTCATTAAAGATTTACATAAAACAAACAACCGTAGATTCATCAAGATCATGACTGTGGTGTTTTTAATATTCTGGTATACAGTCTAGACCTAACACGCTAATCGAAACGAAATCCATTCTTTCTTTTACACAATAAAGGGCGAACAAGTAAGAGAACCAACCAATAGCGTGCGAGAAGTTAAAATCAATAGCCATCCCTTAATGAAATGTCAACGGCCACCGACCGCCACAGCGCGCTTACATTAAAAGCCCTTTTATCAACAATCTTTAATCCAATTAAAAGCCACCTCTCAGCAGGTAGATCTACGATGAATAAAACAAAAGTTGCGGTCACTCAGTAGCCAGAATCACTTGGACCCTAACCTACACCACATTACACCTGATACATCATATTTTTGGAACTGCCAGAGAGGCGGGGAGGATCATTTGCAATGGTCGCTCGACTGGACTTTAGGGATTTCGCTCCGAGGGTCATGGAAAAACAACAGTAACTGTTAAGCTAGGGTTTTATGCTTAATGGACTATGTGGGATAGTCTCCGGGTACTTCCACAATTAATTAGCACCTCCAAAGGGTTGCTTACTTGAATGTGGTTAAAACTTGAAATACATTGGAAGCAAAGTTGGCGATTTTGTTTTGTTTTTGGATTAACGTTCAAAGTTTACTGAATAGTTTTAAAATTGCGTGAGTGGTCAGTGGTTATATTGTAAATTACTTAGGGTGTGTAAACTTTTGATTTTTGGTGAAACATTATTGTGGTATGGGAACTCTGACAGAAGGTCGGGTACCCTTTCAGGATTTGTGGTGGAAAGTGATTTTGGCGCGTTGTTTTTTTGTAGCAAAAAATATGTTCAGATATTAGCACTGGCAGCTTTTGAATGCGGTTGAAAAGCAAGCTATTACTTTTAAGCCAAGTGTTCTAATAAGGTTTTGTTTTATGATCTTCTTTTACGAGTCAAACAAAACATATACCTTTTTTTTTTCTTTATCTTTTTTTCAAGTGGGTACTTAATTAAGTAAAAAAACTGCCGAAGCATTACATCTGCAAAAAGTATTCAAACACGAAAGCCACTGAAATGTAACGCACAAAACTCCTCGACAGCTTTTTGCGTCAGCGACAAATTTACACTTCAACAATTTTCCCATTCCATACGAGTGATTTTAAAAACTTCCCTCTTTTGCGCCCCTCGCATTCATCGTTCATTCCTCCCTCTCCCTTCTCGACCCCATGGTCCTTGTTCCTCCCTTGCTCCTGTGTCCCTGTATCCCTATGGGTTACACGTCCCTTTACAGTGCTGATTGGTACAGCTCTAGTGGATTACAGAGGGCACTGTGATGACCACTCGCCATTTGGGAATTGGGAATTAACACCAGTATGGCGGGGACTGGACTTTGTTTACGTGCTTAAAATGAAACGAAGAAATGCCTACAATGTATTTTGGTTTTTCATTAGACATGTGGTGAAATTGTTTTACTTAGCAATTAAGTACTCAGTACCAAATGATTTGATGCCTCTACCGGTAACTTTTCTATAGGAGTTAATGAAATACATACCTATGGTTATGGCTAACCTAACCTTAGGTTAAGTTAACAACATGATTTTATAAATTATGTTTCTGCCATTCCCTTACTTATTACTTAATCACTTGGGACTGACACCAATAAATATATTTTAAATTCCTACCAAAAACGACAATTGTTGAAAATACGATACCATCGATCTTAGATTTTTTGGTAAATAACAAATGCTGTCATCGGTGCCCCTCAATCCCACGTCAAAAAAATAACGAAATCGTTTTTGAAAATAAATCGATTTATTTTATTCGATACGGACGCCACTCGTTTCGTTTTCATCTCGTGTCGCATTCGGTTCCTGTAGAGATGTTTTATGGCGCATGAAATTGTTGCATTGTATAGATTCTTGCACATATCGACGGGTTTTCCATTTTCACCACTAGCTACAATACAATTCGCATTTAGACGTGTTTGTTAATGATCATGTTGAAGTTATTCTCACGATTTTTACGTAATGATATAATGTCAAAATTGACTTTTGGTTGTTTTGAAAAAGAATCTGGCATTTTTATATTTTTTACTTCTACGATGTACAAAATTCTGTAAACTGTGTTATCAATGAGTTGCTTTCTGAATATATTGTAATCGTATTCGTCTTCTATTGCAGCTGAAGTCTTTCAAGTCAGTTTTTGTGGGTTGAGATTGCCTCGAAACTAAACTTTGTGTGGTTCATTGAGTCCAAAGCCAAGGTGGCTGCCAGGAAACTTTGCATTATTGAAAAGGTCTGGCGGTACTTCACACCAGGACAACTTCCAATGTTATACAAAGCACAGGTCCGTTCATGTGTGAAGTACTGCAGCCACATTTGGGCTGGTGCTGCAAAGTGCCATCTGGCAATTATGGATTCAGTGGAGAGGCGTCCGAAGAGGCTAATTGGAGACCCAGATTTAGTTCAACACGGTCTCCAAAGCCTGGAGCACAGGCGAACAATAGCGAGTATATCGGTTTTCTATAGGATGTATTTTAGAGAGAGTGCGAGGGAATTGCATGACTTAATTCTCCCGTCTCGGTCCATCATCGAACGACCCATCGTAAGGCAAGTGTCCACCCATATGTTGTTGATACCATTACGATCCGGACGAAGCGTTTCGCCTCGTCTTTTATACCGCGTACATGGAGGGACTGAAACAATTTGCCAGTAGCGGTATTTCAGCCTGACTACAATTTAAGTGTCTTCAAGGCTAGAATTATTGGGCTCTTAATAAACTAACGCGCTTTACCCTCAACGATTGCATCACTGCTTACCATCAGGAGGGATTGCGGTCAAGTAGTGCTTGGCTGTTGGTAATTATAAAAAAAGTATTTTTAAATCCTGAAACGTAACAGAAAATTAAATAATATTACTCTGAAAGCCAACAAAAATAAACTCACCAGATATTTCAAGCTACGGATGTTTGTAAACGATTTTACATCCCCGATCGTGAGCGGCGGTTTGTTCATGATTAATAGACAGCGATGTCACATGGCAGTGACGTCACGGATCATCCTCTGCACGCATTGCTTATTATTTCAAGAGAGTAAGGAAACCGCTTGACATACCGGCTCCGGAGGAATGTGCTTGAAAACCTTTTTGGAGTTACTGTTGCATGTTATTCAGATAACAAAGGGCTAGAAGGAAGACAATTCTCGCACTTACTTCTGGAAAGGGAATGGTGATTTTAACGGGATAATTGTATAACACACTAACAATACCATTTGTTTACTTTTGAAAACTGTATAACATTCATTGCGTTATGTTTACGTTACTATGCAGACAATTTTTTGAACACACCCCGACAAGGTGGACCGACGACCTGGTGAAGGTCGCGGGAAACCGCTGGATGCGGGAGGCGCAGGACCGGTCGTCGTGGAGAACCTTGGGGGAGGCCTATGTCCAGCAGTGGACGTCTTTCGGCTGAAATGATGATGATGATGATGACTCGGGACATTGAACATACTCTCTATTTAACATACGCTCTATTTTTTTAACATAATCGGGACACACTCTTTTATGGGATATCCCAAGTTTATATTTTATCCCACTCCGAACTTTTAACAGTTAAGTTCGCTTCTAGATACATAATACATTTTCGAATCTCAAATTAAATTAACATTGCCCATACATCTACATATGTTTTATGTTACGGGTTTGGTTTCTACTTAGTTCTTCCAGTGTACCATTGTATATGGTTCTCCATACATTGCATTAACTGTCCATAGTGTAAAAATGTGCATATCATATTTTATTTGACATTATTGGGGAAGCACCTATGAGCTGTAGCCTTGACAAGAGAGGGGCATTTCTAATTTTAAGAACGTTAACAGTCTGATCGGAATCTCGAACTGTCAAATTTGACATTAGTTTTTACACACACACACACACACATTACACACACATTTTAAACATTTCAAATTACGAGTACTTATTTGCCTTCTGTTCACTTTTAATACTAAGAACTGTTGAGTTTTTTTCTACTACTTAGTAATTTATTAAATTAATAAGGAGGTACTACTTCACTTCCATCATTTCTGATTTAACTAATATTATTATCACACTATGTGAAATTGTCTGATTTGTTCTGATTCCTATGACTATTATTCTTAACTGTTTTTTACGGCGGCTGCCGCTGAAAACCATCGCTGAGACTGTCTGTCTTGCCTATGCAAGACAGTATTGCCATGGACACTACCAAGGGCATTATGGTTGTGACGGATATGTCTTCCCAGAAACTAGTCATTTTTTGTGTTTGTGTTCTTTCTATACGTCTTGTTTACCCAAAAAAAAAAAAAATTTTTCATTATTTCTTTCATCAGATGGAGAAGGACTTTTTCCAGTAATTTTGTAGGATACAAACTTTATTTTTAGAACTTGATTATTTCATTTTGAAGTATAAGAAATTGGGTTGTATCCTAAAAAATAATTTAATATCCATCAGATAGATTTACAAAAAATATTGATTATGTATTTTTCATTTTTTCTTTCATTCAAATTCTTAGCAAGATATATTGATTTGAAAAGTCGCATGACATCACGCCGTGGTACAAAATATACCACGTAATTAGCCTCCACTCCGTAACTTTAATGCGCTATAGCTCAGTAGTTTCTGATAATTTCGACAAAATAAAAAATACGTGTCTTAATTTTTTATATTATCGACACGACGGACGACGGAAAATACGTGTGTGTAGACGGACTAATTATTTTTTTTTGATTTTCATACCTTGGATACATCCCTATTGCGTATTTGTGCTTTTAAATCTTACGTTAGTAAATATGCACAATGTTACACAATTAAAATCCATGTGCGAACTGATATTGTAAGCACACTAATTCTCATTACACCTCGCTTACACTCCAGCAGCCTTCCATATACGAATTTATTAAAGTTTGTCTATGGCAAGTTAATTAACGCTCAGTAGCAAAACAACGAATGCCCGTGAACCAATCAACCTTCTTTTAAAAAGTTTTTTTTTTCTGTCGCAACGCACCGGACGCCCATTCAGAGTTAACCCGTTGACCCACATCTTTCAATCACTGGCAATTTTTATTTAGTATCATGCTGCTTGAAAAATAGACGTGCGAATGAAAAACTTAGGAGTTTTTGGAGACAAAAGACGAACGTGGGCGACTTGAATGTTAAGAAGATCATTAGCGAGGCATTGTGCCGTGGTATGTCGGTTGTCGGCGATTCTCAAACTCTCATTGTATGCCTTGAATGCCGCCGTTTGTACTCAAGGGTTATTTTACTATTATCCGCGAGGTTATTGAATTCAATTAAAAGGAATCATTTATTTTACGTGTGACGGGATTGTGAGGGAAATGTTTGTGCTGTATAGGCGTTCTAGTGTTCATTTGGTAAAGAATATTGCACGAATGTATTGTTTATGATCATTTACCATTTACACGTGTCAATTCTGTATATGCTTGTAACATGTATGTATTTGTTTTTCTATACTTTAAGGTGTATTAATTTTCCTGTACTGTTAATAAATGGAATTTTCTTTCTTGTTTTTATGTGTGTTGTCAAACCACGTCAATTCTTCTTCTCGCATATAAGTCAGTTCAATTAGTAGCTAAGCGTCTCTCTAGAGTGACAGCTGATGTAGTTCAGTAATTGGTACTACTTATATCTCTCAGTCGATTGGCGGGTCTTCAGATAATTAAATCAGCAATTATCATCATCTGTCAATTAAGTTGAGTCAGCTTTCAGTTTTAGTTGATGTAGTTGAATACCTATTTAACCTGGAAAGTTTACCTGTCTGGCCTCCATAATCCAGGTTTTGGGTAATACAATTACCGTTAGTAAGACTCATTATTAGATTTTCGGGCTTTTGATGATCTGTTACGAATGACAGAAGACAACTATGGACCGGCCAACGACTTAACTTGCTTTCAGAGGCATGGAAAAGTTTTAGTATATAAAGATGTTAGATATGTTCCATCGATCCATGCGGCAGTTATACCTACATAGCCAAAAACTCAAATTGGATATAATATAGGTTAGTGAAATTGCTTATCTAGGCAGTAAGCTGAAGTGCCAAATTTGCCCATGTCAGTCTGCTGGAGGAATTAATTGTAAAGTAGGAGTGAGGAGAGTTGCTAAATAAACTTTTTTACAAAAAAAAAAAAAAACAACCGACTTCCAAAAAGCACTACAAAGTAAAAAATAATTAATTTCGAAAGTCGGTGTCTTTGGTTTATGTATATTCGTTTTTGACACCGACTTCCGAATTTATTATTTTTTACTTTGTAGTGCTTTTTGGAAGTCGATTGTTTTTTTGTTTGTAAAAAAGTTTATATTTTACGCTTTTTAGATGTGAAAAGTATCATCAGTTGCATCCGCTCAGACTGGAAGCTGACGCAAATATAGTTGGGAATCGACGTAATTCTGTTTAGTTTAATTTTTACCCGCAATTTTGAAGAATCATCAGATTTACTGCAGACCATTATTTTAACCCACTGGGTGCAAAGTTCTCATCAATATAAATTAATTAAATCCAAACACAAAGTAGCTACTGTAAACCGTTGAGGAGTACAGTCACAACCCATCTAGGTATAAAGTTTCTATCAATACAAATTAATCAAGCCCAAACACAAGGTAGCTGCTGTGAATTGTTGAAGAGTGCCTTCGACTGTCTCCTGGCTCCATCATCAAATATACTCCAGACCTTTATTAAATTGAAGTGCTGTAAAATACTTAATGAGAATACTAAGAAATGCACTAATCGCCCCTACGATTTTTGAAAGTTCTCCTTGATTTCTCTGGTGTTCCATAATCAGATCCTGATGTTCTTATCATGGGACCACGTTGGAAATATCTTATTTACAACAAAAAAAGAATTATGAAAATCGGTCCATATAGGACGAAGTTATCCGCAAACAACATAAAAAAGCATATATACGGTCAAATTGAGTAACTTCCTCCTTTTTCAAGTCGGTTGAAAATAGGATGGTGTTTGAATCTGCTGAGTAAATAGAGTGAAATTATAGTGCAAGTGTACACTACAAAAGAATTACTGAGGCTAACTTATCAACCCTCACAGTAGTTTGAGTACCGCTGCTCATTCGATACATTACAGTATCGATATAGGAAAACAGTAACTGACCTACAAAAGGGTAGTGACTTGCAAAAACCTTCAATTGTCATAGACCACCTTTACGACACCATAAATTATTTTTAAACAGACAAAAATTGTAACAGTTACAAAAACGGTAGTTTGCGAAAACTGAAAGAAAAGGGTTGTTATTGTTGCAAATTGTGACAATAAACATTTTGTTAAAGAAACTATAAATCATTTTGTGCTACTGTTCTTTGGATATGCAAAATTTTGGATATAATGATGTTGAGACGTCTGTGAAAGGACACAATGACAGATTTTTTTAAGAGTTTAATGCAGATGCTAGAATGCTTGACGATATATGTGAAATGTTAATACAATTTATGGAACGAGTTGGAAGATCATAAGTGACATTTAATAAGACCTTTAGAGGGTACCAGAAACCCGATGTTACTCTCCAAGATGTATTCTTCCTAAGTAACTTACTTGATGGAAAGAAGTGATCGTTATTTTAGGCCAGCCAGTTTGATTAAGGGAAAAGTAGGACCTCTACAGTTTATAACCTGCAAACTGGATACCGTAGGACCGAGGCCCGATGGGGCCGACGGGTTCTCAAGTGGGGAACACGCAACGGAAAACGCAGCGTGGGTAAGGTGGACCGATGACCTAGTGAAGGTCGCGGGAAACCGCTGGATGCGGAAGGCGCAGGACCGGTCATCGTGGTAAACCTTGGAGGAGGCCTATGTCCAGCAGGACACGTCCAGGAGGACATCTTTCGGCTGAAATGATGATGATAATGAAACTGGATGTCCTTAACATCGATATATTTGATACGTTTCGTGTATCATTTGAAACCATGAGACAGTTTCAACCACTACAAAATATTCCTGCAAGTTGTAATCCTGGTATCAACACAATTATTAACATGTTATACCTACAAGCATAATCCAAAAATTAATTCATTATTTTGTCCAAAGTTTCGTGAACAACAAAAGCATATCTAATTCATTGCTACAAAGACTGGCACCCCATATGGCGCTGATCAACGCTAACTACTGTTCGATACTGGCTCCCTAGATGACTCGGCAACTACTAACAATGTTCGGCGTACAGACACATACCGATCGGTTGTAAGTAGATAGAGATTGCTATTATATTGGTAGCAACTGCCGATTTGGTAGTGGGAGATTGTAACATGTAATTTGAGTTGATTGAATTTGGCTGGTTTGAACTAAAGATCGGAGTTGCAATATAGGTATAATGGAAACTAAAGCAACTATATTAGGCATGTTCGTAAATGCAGTAGCTTACGTAAATACTAAAACTTGAAGACGCAAAGAAGGCAGTAGAGAAGGGAAATTATCTGAATCTCCACACTTGGATATCGGTTATCGGTATGGACCTACCCTAGGAGTAAGAAAATCAATAGAGGTCCTTGATTAGGATATAAAAGAAACGTTTTACAAAAATCCGAAGTGGTAACTTATACTGATACTTTTCGAGTCTATTGCAAATTTAATTTACACGTGAAATTCTAGTCTAGCCTTGATTAGTAAGATTATTTTCCACACTACAGGAGTGATCCCATAGAGCAACGTTATAAATTGTTCTCATTTCTTAACCTGCGATAACATATAAATCCAACTTGTTTTCTTGCCTTTGGTAACTGTTGGCGTAGCGTGTACAGGTTGAGTGACATTCGATTAAAGTATATTATTCTTTGATTAAAATTTGAGAGCAACGAAAATACTTTTTGTTTTGATCTTCATTTATTAAATGAAGGTTCGTTCATGTCATGTCAACTTAGCAAGAAAAATTATTGAAACATACAGGGTTCATCATATACTATTAGTACTGTGGATTAAAGTAAGATGTTTTATTATAAAGCAGCACTTACTCTGAATGTGGATTAGACAAAGTACTATATTATTAAAATAAATAATTAAATATGAGAGATAATACCGTGACTTTAGTTTCTGAGTGCACTTTACCATCAACGATTGCATCACTGCTTACCATCAGGCGGGATCGCGGTCAAGCGCTAGTTTATAATTTAATAAAAAAAAACTTTTATTATCAGTTATTTAACTTCAGAAGAATAGATTCTGTAGTTAAACATCAAATAATCAAAATCAATCTTCGTGAAAACGCATGCTTTAAAAAAATATAGTAAAAATCATGTCGTTCATATTTATCTAGCTCCGATGTCGGAAATTTTCTATATCATAGCCGTAGTTTCTGATGATGATTTAAATTTTTCTTCATAGCCTTTTAATAAAAATACCTATTTTTATTTATAATTTATTTTTTCGACCGACACCAAGAAAAAATGAAAATTTTCTGGCAATATCTGCCTCAAAATGTACATAACTCCTGAAATAATTTTAAACACTACACTGCAAATAACAGAAGAGCAATTTTCCGTAGTACCACAAGCTGTACATTGCAGTGCATAGGTACGGCTAGTCAACGTTCAACGTGAGCTAAAACTAGTGATTAATGGTGGACGCCCGCAGCGGGCGCCGTCGGCCGGTGACTGCGGCTGCAGGCGGGCTAGACCAGGTGATGGGGAGATGGGATACTTAGATGAGGTTTCTACCTACAGGAATGTTTTTGGAAGATAAAAACTTTATGGTAGTCGAGTTATTTAAAGTTATAGAATTGTAATAGAAATTCTGGTTAATTCAGGAATCAGTCTGTGAATTTCATTCGAAGACCTATTTTCATACTTAAAAACTATTCTGATTTAAATACCTGTCAAAATAACTATAAATTTAAGATTATTCATCAAATAAAGAACAAGAATAGAATGCGACTGTTCTTAATTTTTTTTTTTTTTTATTATTATAAACTAGTGCTTGACTGCAATCCCACCTGATGGTAAGCAGTGATGCAGTCGTTGATGGTAAAGCGCGCTAGTTTATTAAGAGCCTATTCACTCGCAAAAACTGAGCGAATAGGAAGGAAGACGGCAGTTGAGCGAGGTGATGCAATGTTAAACCCAACAACACGA
Source organism: Sesamia inferens (assembly GCA_037179545.1). Lineage (NCBI taxonomy): Eukaryota > Metazoa > Arthropoda > Insecta > Lepidoptera > Noctuidae > Sesamia > Sesamia inferens. Next base: position 13,076,152 of record CM073930.1, read on the forward strand.
CCAACGATGCTGCGCCAAAGGGAGATTGATCTGAAGACCCTCCACGACCAAACTCCCAACACAACAACATTTGGCGCATCGTACCCGGCACACATCGCAACACAACTACTCAGACCTGTCCACCGTACGGCTTCACCAGACATCATGCCGGAACACGACAGAAATTGTCCCTCCGTTTTAAATAGCAGGAGAAAGAGGCGTAAGGCGTAAAATAAATCCATATTAATTTCGTATCTCAGCATCTTTCGTATATCATCGGCAGGGTAATTGCATAACACACATCCGTAGCAATGGATTGCATTTTGACAGTTCAGCAACATTCATTGAATTACTCACGTCTTTGAGTAGACACATTTTACGATCACATGGAGCAATGGATTAGTAATATGATTAAAATAATTCCAATATAAAAAATAAATCCAGATAAGTCTGAGTTACAACTATAAGTAGTAGATATATTATTCAATAAGGACAACGTCGCCACAAAAAAAAAAAAACAAAATGCCCATTCTGTTCGTGATTACCTACTCTTTGTTCGTAGTAAATCGTTTCACCAGGACTTGATTAAAAGTTCGCTGTGCAATGTTGCAATGGGATTTCGATATGGAAACTGCAAGATGATAAGTCTCTGGACGCGAAAAATAATTCATTTTGTATAAAATTTTTACCGGCAAATTAACACGAAACAGTGGACATTTCATTTTCTAGAATTCTAAATTTGAGATAACTTTTGTAACTATTTATTACATATAATGTAATGAAAAGCTTGTTGAAAAGTAATATTGAATCTGAACTGAAATGCCACTGTTTTCATCAATACTAAAAGAAAAGAGAGAAATAATTTATGTGAGACACGAAATACTAACAGTAAAAGGTGTATTAGAAACAAAAATGGATTAAAGGAATACTAAAAATATGTAAGGTTTTTTATTAATGTTTTCTGGCTATATCGATGCAATGTTTTATAATGTTTACTCAGGTAAACATTGTTGTTAAAAGCACCATAGTTGTTAAAAGGCTAGGCAGATGATCAGTCAGCCTTTTAACAACTATGGTGTGGCTGGCTTCCACTCTTTTTTTTTTAATAGTTATAAACTAGCGCTTTTTTATGATTATATAAAAACTAGTGCATGATTGCAATCCCGCCTGATGGTAAACAGTGATGCAATCGTTGATGCTAAAACGAGATAGTATATTAGCCTATTCGCTCCAAAAAAAAGCTGAGTGAATAGGAAAGAAGATGGCAGTTGAGCGAGGTGATGCAATGTTAAACCTAACAACACGACCAACGATGCTGCCCCAGAAGGAAATTGATCTGCAGACTCTCCACCACTAAACTCCCGACACAACAACATTTGGCACATCTTACCCGGCACACATTGCAGCCAACTGCTCAGACCCGTCCTCCATACGGCTTCATCAGACATAATGCCGGAACACGATGAATCGTTTCTCGGCCTGACTTGGTGGTAACTTTTGCTGGCAGCCGATGTTATGGCCTACCACCGAGAGACTAACCGGATTCACCTGAATACCATGTTGTAGTATTTTATATGGAACCGCCTATCTGATCTCCAGAACCCAGTTACTGGGAAATACGATATACCCTTGATAAGACTAGTGGTCAGACAGACTAGTTGATAGCCTCCGTGGCGTAGCGATAGCGAACACAGCCGCTGCGCAAGGAGGCGCGGATTCGATCCCCGCGCTGTGCAAATATTTATATGCATGAATATGAATATTTGCCCTGGTCTGGTCGTGCCTCGGAAAGTACGTTAAGCCGTTGGTCCCAGATGCCATACAAACATCTAATGGCAGTCGTTACGGGTTGTTAGAGCCCTCAAAAGTCCTACAATTGGTCTAACTGCAATGCTTCGATATCGCCTTCGGGTTGTAAAGGTCAGACGGCAGTCGCTTCATGGAAAATATCGAAATTTAGCCAAAATGAGCAGTTAGACTGGTAAAGCGGACCCTAGATTCGAGAAGCTGAAAAAAAGCTTCGGATACGACTAGGATTAACGCTGAGATGAAGAAGAGAGACTGGTGGTCAGAAATTCGAACTTCTGACGACCCGTAACCGCTGCCAAAGATATGAAAAAGACAGCCGGGACCAACGTCTTAACGCACTTTTGGCAGGGAGTCGTCTTGGTGTGTAAAGCTGGTCATGATTTACAATATATCTACATAGTATATGTTTTTCCCTAAACTGTCCCAGTTTAATAAAGCTAAGTAGGTACCTCCAGCTGAGAGCCAAATAATAAAGATATTAATTTTATCAACAACCAATTTCAAAATGGAACCCTTCTGTGACAATCAGCAAAATACGCGCCAATATAAGGGCAGGCGCACAAAGCAACGGTTAATCGAAAGCGTGCGACTGGGCATGCAAGCGTTACGACGAATATCAGAAACATCAGTCGCTTTTCCCAGGGATTCACCCCAGTAATAATAATGAGGAGGTGCCTACTAAGCCGACGAATAGCGAGAATATCAAAAGGAAAAAAGTATTCGGGAAATCTCTTTCGTTCACCATAAAATGAACCCTACATCCTTACCTCACACCGCTTTTCAGTCTACTTTTACTTTAGTAGTAGAGGGGTGGAGGAGGTCACAATAAGCTGGAAAATTGACATACGTATGAAGCAAACTCTGTTTTTGTGGAAAACATTTTCTCGTTTCTTTGCTGAAGTTTTTCCATTGTCTTTTTTTGTGACCATTGTGTGTGTATTGTTATTTCATTAGCTTAGTACTGATTATTTTCTTGACTAGCTAGGTAGAAAATTGCGTTATTTCTTGTGATATCATTAATATCAAAGCACCTACCCATCCGTACGTTATTTTCCGTATCAATGTAGTACGTTCTATGTCTAAGATTTAATGAAATTATTAATATATTTGTTTGAATATTGGCCAACACCTACATATAATATATAGGTATTTGTTAATCACGACAATGATTCAGCTCACGAAGCTGCGAAAAACTACTAAGGACAGAATAGGGTAGTTGACTAAAAAAAAACTAATTAGTCCATCAGTCAGATTTCCATAAATTACTAGACACGTATTATTATTATTTTTTTTTTATATGTAAACCAAAAATGAAGACGACACAGTGTTACGTACGGCACGTATCCAATATTTTTCTATAATCTGAATGACGGACAAATTAGTTTTTGTTAGTCAAATACCCTATTTTACCTAACCATGTCGCAGTTATTTTAATGTACATATTTAAATAGGTAAGAATCAAGCATATAACGAGGCGTAAATTATTACATTTAACTGTTACCCATTACTATTCAAAGTACATTTAATTGTGCAAAGATCATCAACTCCCAACATAATAATCTAATAACGAACTATTGTGGACAAAAAATATTTATCCTTAAAATTCGTCACGGCTTTAGGTAGGACTATTTAAAAATCGCATAAGGCAACGTTTTTTTAATTAATATTATAAAGGAGTCCTTTCAAAGAAAAGGTCGGAACGTTTCAAACGTAAACGGCATGAATAATAGTTTTAAATGTATTTGAATAAGCAGTTCATTAATTATGTCGAGGGGTATAATAGTAATTTTTGACGTGGCCCTTCCTGCTTGCAATGCTTTCGCTCGGTTACACAATTTTTCTATGGTAGGTTTGAATTTGGGAGCGGCTGATTCGTGATAGAGGTACTAATGAGTAAGATGTCTGTGGAAAATGGAAATAAATTAATATAAAACATGCTATACATATATAGCACATTATTTTCGTAAGTAAAAAGAATTGCTTTATTTAGATAATGTTTTCAGACTGTTCATTTAGCGATGTTCGATAGAATTTCTCATCTGCTAAATGTCAAATTTTCATGAAACGTTACGTCACCTATATAACTACATTATGAGATGATTCTTAACTGTCCTTATGCACTTGCCTAAGAATAAGAATCATTGAAGGTTCGTGATATAATAAACTCTCATGTTCTTGTTCATCACTCAGCATTTCGGCATATTACATATATACTTATAGATAGAAGATTTGGTGATGCATTTGCTTCAACGAATCGTACAGCACTATAAGAACAAAAACCTTCAAAGATTAATGTTTAATCTCAAAACTCGACAGTTCAAAAGTCGCACACGAAAAAGGTCTACCTTCACAACTGCAATAGGGGTCTTAAATATTTTTTCTAATCCATCACAAGTCGTTAGTTTTGGCACAGATGCAGGGTGAAGATCCATGTCAAGTAGTGTTTAAGTTTAGCGAACAACATAGGGTCTTCATGATTAATAGTACTCATTACGGAGAAAGGTGAGCCCCTGTGTGTCAGATTTTCATGTTAGCACACGTGGCAGCCCTGTCCGGTACGGGATTAGTGACGTAATCCACTTTGCTTAGAGTTATGGTTACTTGAGATGAAAGTGAAATTCACAGAGAGACCATTGTTGGGTGTTCTTGATTAGTATTTCAAGCTGAATATTTATGTAAGCTTGAAAAGAACGGAAAATCGGGTCCTACAACTTTTGGTGTTTTTTTAAACAGTTTTGGACTTATTTTAGAGACTTATATCCGATCCCATGTAAAGTATGACCTAAAATTAGACAACATCACGTCCAGCTACTACAATTTCTTTATTAGATTATTAACCTTATCGCGAAAGCATTAAGGGTCATTCAGTCAGATTGAAAATATATGACATTTTAGGATAGCTTGACCTGCTGCCATTCTCTTCTGTATAGACTGAAGTAGTTCCTGCTAGTATCAAAGATAAATACGCGCTCGATTCTTACGTATAACTACAAATACCAAGTAACTAAGAAAATAAAGAGGTTGCTATAATTAGTTAATGTAAGCATAATCAGCACAGTTGTGGTGGCCTAGTGCTTAAAACATCAGCCTTTCAAATATGAGTGCGGGTTCGATTCCAGGTCAGGCAAGTACCAATGTAACTTTTTAAAGTTATATGTACTTTCTAACTATATCTTGGACACCAATGACTGAAGGTGAAGGAAAACATCTTGAGGAAACCTGGACTTTAAGTCTGAAATTGCCAACCCGCATTGAGCAAGCGTGGTGATTACGCTCAATCCTTCTCTGTATGAGAGGAGACCTGTACCCAACAGTAGGACGATAAAAAAGGTTGATGATGTGAAGCATAATCAACATAATTACCCGACGGCACCGCTCTAAAACAAAGAAGCATCACCATATATGTATGAATTCACATGACCACACTCACTGTAGTTTCTGAAAGCTGAAAGGTCTTGGGTCGGCCCAATTATGAAAATAGCGCACCTGCGCTTGTCAAACGTGGGCGCGCTTGTCTGCCGTCCCGCGATAGTCATTAATCTTTTCTTTCCTTATACATTCCTGGTACCTCGGAGTCGGTACCGACTCTCCACTCTATGAAATTGTAAGACCACAAATAGAAGATTTTATTTAGGTGTTTTTTAAAGGATTTTTGGTATAGGTACTATTAATAATTTACCAAAAAAAGTGTATTTTGATATAAAATACATTAATTAGAATTATTGATATTTGCGTTTTTCTGTACTGACAAGACTGAAAAGGAAGTAGATCTTAAAAGATTCTTAGTATTAAAATTATCCAATTGAAAAATGAAGACGACACAGAGCGTTGAAAACTAGTGTGACGTCACTGCATGCTACACTTTTTAGCGACCAGTGACGTCACCAGACACAACTCCTGATCTTTGATGCCTTTTATATTTGTAAATTTTTATTGATTTGATAAAACAAAAAATAGGTGTCTAGTATTTTTTGAAAATCTGACTGACGGACTAACTAGTTTTTTTTAGTAAGTAAAAACGTCAAAACCTATACCTATTTTAAAAGCAAAGTCTTGGTCTTGGTAAAACAAAAGTGAATCCTTTTGAGGCTACTTGACATTTTGGGTAATATGGCGCTGCAAGTAGAAGGGCTACTACCCTCCTTTAAAAAAATACAGTCTGATTTCAAAATTATGATGAAAAAGATATGTGGCGCCGATCCCAAATAAATTTGCATACGGCCAGGAGAATCATAATGAGGCAAAAGTTCTTTCACTTACTAGTATGGAATGAAGAGAGATAGTTTTAATTAATGATTAAGAAGGTACAGTCAACTGCACGTAGGTACACCTGAACCTGCAACAGAAACTCTACTGGTACAAGCCTACAAGGGTAATAGATGCTGTCAACGTCAAATTGTACCTATAGAGGTAGGTGTGGTGGTCAGTAGCCGTACTAGACGTAAACGGATCAATATGATTAAAACGAAACCATTATTTTAATCTTTTAGAACCGCTCACGTCTATATTAATCGTTTTTTTTTTTTATTCTTTATGTCAGTTTCAACTACAATACGTTATAGTCTGCATAAACACTTCACCTTGAAAAGGTTTTTAGCGCCATCTATGATCGGATAGAATAAACAATCCAAAAAAGGAGCTTCTTTGAACTGTTTTACCTAAAAGTAGCGACCTCTAGCGGGGAGTAGAATAACTAAAGCAAGCAGTGTTAGTATTGATTTTTAGAACTTTTGAATACATTAGTGCGTTCGTTACCCCTCTGTCTGTTAATTTATTGCTGCACCGTGTAAGTACTTTACTTTTTGTTAGCGCAATTTATCGATTGTTACATTGCGCTGTAGGTAGGTAGGTATAATAGTGACATCTAAACGTTAGCAAGCTTTTGTATAAAAACTGAACTTTTATATTTCAAATATATTGAATGTACTCGAATTCGTTTAAAATATTATCATCGTAAGTAATAATGATTTAAAATTTCCTTTAAATAAATGTTGTATATTACGTCACTATACATTTTCTGATTAGAGCAGCATACAAAGTATCCACGTATTCTTAATATTATACACTTTTACAAGAATATGGTGTTAGGTGCATCCATCTGAAATGAGACTTGGTCAGCAGAGCTCCACCGATGCCATGGGTATTGGTACCACCAGTCTCAAGTACCAAACGTTTTGGTTTAAGTTATCTCATACTAGCGGCCGCCAGCGACTTCCTTCGCGTGGGTTTAGTTATGCTCCGTTCCTGTTGGTCGCAGCGTGATGTAATATAGCCTAAAGCCTTCCTGGATTAATGGGCTATCCAACGGAAAAAGAATTTTTCAAATCGGAACAGTAGTTCCTGAGATTAGCGCGTTCATACAAACTCTTCAGCTTTACGTATTGGTATAGATTTATATGTTATCTCATATTAATCTTTCAGAAGCCGAGGTAGAAGAGATTTAATGACTATCTACTAGATATATATTCTAGATCTGAATTTTAAATTGCTTTTTGTTTTTCTCGGTGGTAGGCCATAACATCGGCCGCCGGCAGAAGTTACCACCCACCAGGCAAAGCCTTGCCGCCAAGCGATTTGTTGTGTTCCGGCATGATGTCTGGTGAAGCCGTTCGGAGAACGGGTCTGAGCAGTTGTGTTGCGATGTGTGCCGGGTACGATGCGCCTAATGTTGTTGTGTTGGGAGTTTGGTCGTGGAGGGTCTTCAGATCAATCTCCCTTTGGCGCAGCATCGTTGGTCGTGGTGTTGGGTTTAACATTGCATCACCTCGCTCAACTGCCGTCTTCCTTCCTATTCGTTTAGCTTTTCTGAGTGAATAGGCTCTTAATAAACTAGCGCGCTTTACCATCAACGATCGCATCACTGCTTACCATCAGGCGGGAATCCGGTCAAGTGCTAGTTTATAACTATTAAAAAAAATAAAGTACCTACTAGGTGCAATGCTACATTATTAACATGCTGATTACTTTAGGCATTCTGGTGTGTTTTATTTTATATGCTGTATGCAGAATCTATTGTATATGTTTATATATTTAGGCCTTGATGCCTGGAATAAATGGATAATTAAATAATAAAGAGCATTCTGTGCTATCCTATTTTAGTTTACAATATCTGTGGTGAGGCTTCATTGAATTCCAAATGAAGCCTCACCACAGATATGTACAGTTAATGGGTGGATTCTAAAATACAAACAAAAAAATATTTGTCATATCGTTTATTATATACCTACAAAAACTGTAACAAAACATTCAAAGGCACATATTAAAAACAACAACAAATAACATATAAAAACAGTATCTAATTCAATTCAATATAGAAACATTATCATTAAAACAAAAATTAAAAGGTAATTGCTTTAAAATTACAGACATGGTTCATTTAAAATTTAGTTGATATATCATTTCGAGAGGATTTGTAATAATAAATTCTACGATACAAAGAAATATTCGTCGAGAATAGGTCAATTTAAAACAAATTCAAACATAGTTCCCGACACCTCTCGGACCTATATCACAATTTTATGGACATTTAGCGAGTTTACGAGCTATGCAGATACCAACGCGTTAAATGGCAATTAACATCAATTAAGTTTTATGGGAACGAACACCTAACCGGAGCCGTAAACAACAAAATAAATGTTTTTACCCTCTATTTTAACTGTATGGAGAATCATCGTTTTAGTAATATGTAATCGTGCATGGCACTAACCCCCTTATTCTTAAACGTTGCTTAAAGTTAACTAGTGATTAGCGATTGTTTAAACGTACATTTTGGACGTTTGCACGTCACTTAACTTTAACCAACGTTTATGAGTATACCCATTAAACACTGTGGTGTTTATTCATAAGCGATGATTAAATTTAAGTGACGTTAAAAGGTCAAAAATTTATGGTTAAAGAATCGCTAATCTCTAGTTAACTTTAAGCAACGTTTAGAAATAAGGGAGTATATGTTTACAATTTGTTTTCCAGGATAATCATCATCATCATTTCAGCCGAATGACGTCCACTGCTGGACATAGGCCTCCCCCAAGGTTCTCCACGACGACCTGTCCTACGCCTCCCGCATCCAGCGGTTTCCCGCTAATATATATATAATTTTTTTTTTCAACAGATGTATGTTATATACAATTCTATCCTAATGAAATGGTGACGATGCAAAAGGTTTGTTCAAAGTCATGGTCCACGTCTTGTGAAAGTAGAATTGTTTAGGTTACGATGGGACTAACATATGCTATATAAAGTCCTTATCAATAAAGAAAAAAATTGTATCTTTTCAGGAATGGTTATTGAATGTATTTAAAATTGATTCTTATAACCTTATCATTTTCCCAGCCATTTTCTAAACTTAAAATACAATAATATCTAATAATAATAATCAAGAAGGATTTCGGCCATAGCATTTAATATCAATAGAAATTAGACCTCCGCGGGAGATATTATATTATGCGTAAGTTTCGATCTTGTGAGAATATTAGATATAAGATACTTTTATGTCTTTTTATTGGTTCTAAACTATCTGAGTGCCAAATTTCATCCAAATCAGTTCAGTAATTCTGCACGAGAGTAACAAAAAACATTCATGCATAGGCATTCTCACAAACTTTTGCATTTAGAATATTAAGAGGATAATTATAATGCACAAGTATGCGCGCAGAGACAGATGCACTTTTTATCCCCTCACTCTCATATTTCGATTGGACGGGAATCCGACACGTCTGGAGATCGGGGGAGGACCAACGACTCAACGTGGAACATAATAAAGGTAGGTTACAGTTACCTTGAGATTAAGTGATTTTTTTTTTTAATAATTATAAACTAGCGCTTGACCGCAATCCCGCCTGATGGTAAGCTGTGATGCGATCGTTGATGGTAAAGCGCGCTAGTTTATTAAGAGCCTATTCACTCAGAAAAACTGAGCGAATAGGAAGGAAGACGGCAGTTGAGCGAGGTGATGCAATGTTAAACCCAACAACACGACCAACGATGCTGCGCCAAAGGGAGATTGATCTGGAGACCCTCCACGACCAAACTCCCGACACAACAACATTTGGCGCATCGTACCCGGCACACATCGCAGCACAACTGCTCAGACCCCCGTCAGCAGGCTAATTGAGTAACAGACTATAAGTACCAATGAGTTTCATTATGACAGCTCAATAATACGAGTGTTCATTGCATTTTTGACGTTGTTGAGCAGGCAGATTTTTCAAACATATGCAGCAATTAGGGTTCAGTTATCAGTTTTAACTAATTACTTTAAATACCTTAGTAGTTATATGTACAACTATATAACTTAATTTGACCCGTGTGGTAACGGGCATAGAAAAGTGCCAACCTATATCCTCCCGTGGGTGTCGTAAGGGAACTCTCACCAGGGAACCGGCAGCAGCACTTCTTCTGTGGAATAACAAATTACTGAGATCCCCAAACCGCTTGCGAAACGTGGGGATTATGCCGATGCCCCCAATGGAAGGAAAGCCCTGGAGGAGGCCTTGGTCCAGCTCTATAGACTGAGTAGAAGAAGAACTTAATTTTGATGCTGTTGTATCATTGTATTAGGAAAACAGCAACATGCAGTGCATGAATATGAAGTGATCTTTATGGCAACACGTCGATTCATCGTAATCAACCACCCCGGTTTAGGATGACCAGGCCTGTCTCCAGAGCCCAGTACTCCACCATCCTGCCACGTGTGTCTGTAAGCCGGGAACCCCAAGCCAGATTTTTGGCATTAAAGTCCCCGAGGACGAGCACGGGGAGGGAGCGGAACCCTACGACGACGACTTTTAACTCCGCAAGGGAGTTGTGGAACTCGGCGAGAGTTCGGCTCGGGGAGAAGTATACCCCAACCACAACTATCTCCCCGAACCGTGCTGCTACGCAACCCCGTCCTCTCTTGACGGCCTCGAGGGACGGGGTGCCGGCAGCGGCCGACGCAATTAGGGCCACTGAGCCATTGAGGTCCTCCACCCAGTCATCCCTGGGCGGGACAAAGTACGGCTCAGCGACCACGGCGATGTTAATCGACCACTGCGCCATGCTCTGGAGTAAAAGGTCCTGAGCGGAGGCGCAGTGGTTGATGTTCGCCTGGAGGAGGCGTAATGGGGCCATTTATTGGCACTCCATAACAGCCTCCTCCCGATCGCCCTACTGCTGACTACATACTTGAGAGGTGTTTGAATACGTCGATTGTTACATTGGTATTATGTACTAGAAGTAGTGGGTAGTCCGAAAGACTGAAGTGTTATATACCATTCTTACAAAAGGGTATCGAATTACCCAGTAACTGTTGTTGAGGTCAGATAGGCAGTCACTCCATGTAAAATACTACAACAGCAAAAGGCTGGGCAGATGATATGTCTATGTACTTGCGTAACTATTCTTTCAAGGCTTTCCTTTATGGTTTTGGTTTCGAAGGGCAATCGGGATCGCTTCAAGTTGTGTTTATTTTTTAATTAGTACGATTTTTTTAAATTTCGAAATAAAGTTTCAAATATTAGAACACAATATATATACCTACCTATGTATGTATGTCCACGTATTGAGGAAAATTACTATTACGTACATAGTATTTCTACATGAGGGAACTGGCATGTCCTAGAAAAGAATATTCGAAGGCATGAGGCATCTATCAACGCGCATTGGACACTCATCGATTGCAAACCAATCAATTTTGAACTGTGTCCCATGTGGCAACAGTGCGAACAGTACCAACTTATAACATAATATAACACATAATATAAACAACAGATAATCCCTTTTATTTATTTTATAAACACTGCTTAAAATTAACTAGTGATTAGCGAATGTTTAACCATACATTTTTGACTTTTGCGCGTCACTTAACTTTAATAATCGTTTATGAATAAATACAATAGTGTTAAAGGGGTTTATTCATAGACGATGATTAAAGGTAAATGACATGCCAACGTCAAAAATTTATGTTTAAACATTTGTTAATCAATAGTTAACTTAAGCAGCGTTTATGAAAAAGGGGAATTATCTGTTGTTTATTTCATCTACGAAAACTATTCATACATACGTTCAAAATATTTATATTCTCTCATAAATCTATTTCCATATTGCTAACAATAAGGAAGTCTCATTTCATACGAGTGTCGGGAATGAAATTTTTCCTAAAACGTGCTCTGAATTTCATAAATAAATGTAGTTTTATTTAATACAAAACGTGCTTAGATTTTCTCATAACCTCTGAGCTGTTAAATGGAATATTTTCACTTTTGTGCTTTGTAGATTTTCTGGAAATTGGATAAAGTAAAAATAAAATTATAGCCTATATGAAACCCTTTTCCGCTAAATGTATTTGTAAGGAAAGTTATTTAGTACTAGACAGTTGGAGATTTCTAACAGGTCACACATGTAGGTAACTTTTAAATTTCATGACAAATTTGGAAAATTGCCTTTCCAGATCTGGCTGAGAAAATGCTAAGAAGGAAGACACAACAATAATAACATAAATAGAGCGATAGACAGCAAAATAATAAGACACAGTAATATAGATTAGATATGGATGGTTTGAGTTCAACTCAGTGCTTATTTACTGATTTTTCAATCGACCGTTAATTGTTTTTCGTGGAATAAAATTCAAAAATTTTCCTCATTTTTGATTGACAAACAACTGTCCATATCAAGCTATATTACTACGTCTTATACACACAAAAATCAAGTAAATAACATTTCAAAGTGATGTCGTCATGGTCTTGAATCGTCGCAGTGGATGCACCACACAAACCTCTCTAGAACCGAATTTGTCGCCTCACTTCAAACAAATTCGGATCTACAGGGTAGATGTAGGGCACTAATATTGATGCCGATGGGCACCAGAGAAGTCTTCTTGAAAGTGTTCTTTGCAGAAAATTCTGGAAACAGAAGGAATTTGTTTGCATTATTTTTCAAGTGAGAGGCGAGGATTATAGTATTTTGGGCCACGGGCTATAAGAGATACCGTGGCTTTGGCGCACAGTCAAGTGAAGGAAAATGGGTGGGTTTTATTCAGTAAAAGTCTGACACGCCCTTTCGGTTTGCCCAGAGAAGTCATTTTATGATTTCCCATCCGGAAATAAAAAGGATCGTTTAAGCGTTATAATGTATATAGTCGACCTCCGTCGCGCAGCGGTCAACACGCCTGCCTGCTACGTGGAGGCCCCGGGTTCGATCCCCGGCCAGATCATGATGGAAAACGATATTTTCCTGATTGGCCTGGGTCTTGGACTATTATAAATATTGAATCGTTGAGTTAGTATCCCATAACATAAGTCTCGAACTTACTTTGGGGCTAGCTCAATCTGTGTGATTTGTCCGTATATATTAGAAAAAAAAAAATATTAAAAAAATGTTATAGGTACCTATGTAGGAAAATGGTGCTAGTTTATTTTCTATTAGGTACATAGTTTAATATAGAGTTTGAATAAAAATTAAAATTAACTTGCATGTAATCATCACAATAGAGACAAGTAAAACTTAAACTAAGTAAATATTTTTTAAAAAGATATATTTATCTTTGTTTTGTATTTCTACTTCGCGGTAGTAGTTGCAAATTTTATAGTCATAAGCCACAGAGTCGTATGTAAATAACCAATACCCAGTATTACTACAATTACTTCTTTTGCGTTCAAGCAATCTGGGCACCTTATTAAAAAAAAAAAAAAACAACATGGCTTCTTATCTAGCTACATTACTTATAGGAAATTTCAAAGTAAGCAATAATCGCGAGATGGTTTGCCGCTTCTGTAAATTTTGCAAACGATAGAGGTATAATAATTATACCTATAGGTTTTCATCGATTTATCTTTTGCATATCACTATTAATAATTATTAGTGATATGCAGAAGATAAATCAGTGAAAACCTATAATGATAATGTGCATATTAATTTACTTAGTTTATACCTCATTTAAAATCAAATCATTTATTAAAATTAGGCTCAAAATCAACACTTCTCTTAGGTCGATGTTATATAAGACATTCCCGCAAAATGTCCACCCTTTACCATTTCATATTCTGTAGACTGATTTATTTAGCCTAGGTATATCCAAAGTTGAAGTTTTTGCTTAAAAACAAATCATTTATTTTAAATTAGGCTCAAAATCGGTTTTCAAAGGGAAACAGTTAAAAAAAACAGTCCCCCAAAATGTCCGCTAGTCACCATTTCCCATCGCCTTGGCTGGGAGGAAGAAGTGATTTTTACTGTACGTTATTTAATTTGAAAGTATTATTTTTGAACAAATGCCAGCTGAATTGAAACAGGGAAATACTGCACATCTTCCTAATTTCAGATAAGTTATCATTTTTGTCCCAATCTAAGAATTGTTTAGATTTATTTAACAAGAGATGGCTGAGATTGAGTTTAAAAAGGTTTTTACAGACAGACGCGACGCGACAGTACAAGGTGAGTGAACTGTTCTACTAGAGTTGCGTAACATATTGTAATAGCATAGGTATTGGCACATCTGCTAAAATGTGAAACTGAGTTTATTACATATTCTTAATATTTATTAGCGTACACACTAGTACCTCCAATCCAATGAACACTGCGTTCGGTTACTAGTATAGACATGAATCTGTAAAAAAACGTTAAATCAATTGATAAATTAATTTCAAACAATCTTTGATCTTTGATCTTTGTTTCTATAAAATATGAAATACGTAGATGTCCTGTTATGTTACTGGTGAGCGAATTTATATGAAAATGTCAATAAAATTATTCTACCAGAATCAGGTCGCACTGTCGACTCGCTCCTGTCTGCGTGAGCATTTTAAACTCAAAATAAGCATCCTCAAAGACAAGAAAAACAAAAGAAACTTCTCTGAATCCATCGAAGCTGAATCTGCCGAGGTGCTCGAAGTCTAAAACGCGAGGTGCCGCCCAAATTCATACCCACCTGGAATAAAAATAAAATAATCTTCAAATACTTGGAAACATCCATTTACAAATTTTTAATTGACTCTCAAAAGCGAATTCTAGATTTATGTAATGCAGTATTTGGAAGTTAAAGTCAGAAAACACATCCATCAAATTAATAGTGTTGTCAACGCGCGATAGATTTTATCGATTACAATATCACCCTATGGTAGTGGCGCCTACACAATCGGATTCCATAATAAGCGTGTAACAGAAGCCGAGTGTCGTAATCGATCATCGTAATTGCGCTGTTTATCTGTAGACTAGAGTAAGGTAAACACCAGAGACAGGCAAGGACAAGTGTTTGAACAACTTATACTGTCCCCAGATGAATAATAGTTTAATGATCCTATTAAAACCAGACTAAAAGTAGGCAAGTAAGGGAATGTTTTATAAAAACTTCTATTACGTAGCTATTTTACACATCAACGGAAGGAAATAGTTAACAGGTCATTTTAGATGGTGTATGTTAATCAATGCAAACATATTGGTTTGTTATTACACACACGTAATATCGTTTCGCGAATGTTGCATCACGCTGACTCAGAAGAACTTTAGTAATTTTTGTGAATCACTTAGATAAATATTAACCGGTTTTATGGAAGACATCAACTGGTATTCCAGTTATAACGGCAACTTTTATTATTTAAATCAGAATGGTGATCGAACAAGTTTTTTTTTTTTTTTGTATAAAAGCGCTTACCTACGAGATTGATGTAATATTTTGTTTGTCGATTAATATCCGCTCGTAATCACGATCCAGGACGACGATAATGTCGACATCGATTCTATATATAATCACTGTTCATCGAACTTTAAGTAATCAGCGCGTCACTACGTCTGCGGACCGCGAATTCGTCGGTTGATTCGCCAACCTTGGCGTAACGAGGTCGCTATACGCCCGGCGGCGGCGCGGCGGTGGCGGTGGCGGTGGCAAGTGGGTCAGGGGACGCATGCGCTCCGGACACGAGCAATGAGCGCCGCCCCCGCCCTCGAATGAATGGCCCGGACCCCCCACTTTACACCAACCAGCCAACATAACCTGAGCTCCCCTTCCTAGGATCCTATTTACGATGACAGCATGATTTGGGGTGGCTAAAAGGCTGGAAGAGCTCCGTCTAGCCTGGTCTTTGGTTCTAGCAGCTGTTGTACAAATCTGTTGAGCGCTCAGCCCACTAGTTGCTAAGCGAATCTTGGGATGTTTGATTTTGTCTATTGTCTGTGTAGGCATTTCATTATGGTTACTACACAATATAACGCCTACTGATAAACATGAAAGGTTAAGATTGATGCTTTATCCCGTGTGAATTATTCAATAGTATGATTGCCCATTGGATAAAATCAGTTAAGCGTGAATGCGAATTCGGTCTACTTTATGAACTCCTTCTAATGCTCATTGTTCATAACCTACCTAATGCTTGTATTGTCTTACGTTCGTTACAAATAAACCAGAAAAGAGACACCCTACCTATTCTAAATGTACGTAATTTCATTTCTCTCTGTATTTCCATTTCCAATAACCGCGTTTTCTTTTGATAAAAAAAAAACACAATTTTGTTTCGTTTCATAACTCTCAACATAAGAATAATTTATGAAGGCAGCAAACTTTTCTCAGTTCTTTTATGTGCGTTATTTCCATTTTATTCTCTTGTATTCTAGAATCTACTATATTTTTATGAAAGAAACCCTTTACGTAGACACATTTTTATTTGTTTTCTTCGGAGATTTTGACGGCGCTTGTAAAAGCAAAGGTAAGAGTTTTTTGGAACAATGGTCCTAAATATATATATGTAGATATTATGAAGCTGGCTCTGCGAACTTCATTTAATTTTTC
Organism: Sesamia inferens; assembly: GCA_037179545.1. Classification (NCBI taxonomy): domain Eukaryota; kingdom Metazoa; phylum Arthropoda; class Insecta; order Lepidoptera; family Noctuidae; genus Sesamia; species Sesamia inferens. The sequence continues at coordinate 13,092,695 of CM073930.1, forward strand.
TGATTTATATTGATTCGATTGATTCTTGAATTTTCATTGAATAATTTGTATACTCTACTGGCTTCTTTTAGGCATATTATTGTAAAGTAAAATTTAAAATACAATCTCACTGTGATTAGCGTTAGCCATATTTCTTTACTACATGTATTGAAAGTTATGAAAAACAAAGAGATTTTACACAATAAAAATGTTATGGAGAACAATTGGAAAGGACGCCTGAAATAAATGAGAAAAGGAAAAGATTTATACAACGGATTCAACTACATTTTGCAGTCGTTAACATAAATTTCTTGCGCTCTAAATGCGAAGCTGGGCAATACATTTCAACCCTAGAAGCCTGCATTGGTGACCTAGTTCTGTCAAATAAATCTAACTTAGCGAACGCTTAACTCTATATATAGTTAAATTTATGAACCGAATTGCTGAAATAATTAAACGGGAAAATGGAAACTCACCGTTGAAATCCGTAAGCAGACAAGAAGTTATATGACGATAGAATATTTTAGATACCAAAATTATATGAAATCCGATGTAAGATAAAAACACAACAAAATAGGATGTGAGCACAACGAGAGACGATCTCGGTATGATGAGTTCCTGTCCAACGCAGCGCTTGAAACTATTGATGATGAAAACTATTAGTAAGCCACTAATTGTACAGCAGCCTACATATGCGGCGGTAATTGGCCCATTTACACATTTCGTTAGTCCGACGTGCATAATTGTTGCCTGTTTACATGGAAGATAATATGAATGTGGCAACCACGTACGGTCAAAAAATGTTCAAGGCACACGGAAAATTGAAGGGCACGAATTTGAGGTGGTAAAGGCAAATTAGATTTTTTTTTCTAATTTACTCATTAACAGTAACACCTTTCAAACGTATATATTGTGAATTAACTTTCTCCATTTCCTCTCTAGAGTGAGTTATACGTCTTCTACAGTTTATACCTACACTATTAAAGGAATATACATTTTGCAAATCAGTTCTGGCATCAACTGCTCAAGATCACCAAATTTAAATTTATTGAGTAATTATATAAATAAGTATCTTACTTAAATAATTTAAAGATTCATGAACTACGGTCAAACATTAACAGTTACAAATATGAAATAATAACACATTCATACAAGGTGGGTGATCGGTTGATCATTAGCATATATACTGTTGAATATATTTAAGACAAGACAATGAGAAGTCAAATAATAATTTATTTACAATAGTGTATGAACAGTTGTGGCTTGGTGACAGACAAAAGCGTCTGGTAGCATTCAAATTAAGCAATCACAGAAGCAGAAAGATTAATCAATATACATGACATACAAACACATCGCTTGATCGAGGATTTGCCAGCAGATTCATTTGACATGGAAGACGCTACATATGCGTCTTCAATGTCAAATGAATCTGACTGGTGGCTTACATTTCAATTCATATAAAGTTAAAGATCCTGATAAAACTAATCATCTCCGTATGGATGAGTCTTGAAAAGTCAGTTTTAACATTGTTGATTTAAAAGTTTCTTTAGAAGAGGCAACAGGATTAGTGTCAAGTTCGATATATTCCAAAACTGTGGAACAGTTTTCTACGTTACGTCCAAAAATACCAGAGGCAATGACTAATACAGTACTAACAAATACCGACCCAGAAAGTTTGTTCGAGCGCAAACAATTAACGGGAACGCTTTGTTACATCTTTTAGAGCCGAACACATTGGAGCTATTGTTTGTGCATCACCTTTTATAGGATTTATGAGTTTATTTGAGACATCTTTGTTTGTTTTAGGTACCTGAGGTGGAACATCAAATGCGGGTATCGATTTTATTAATATTAGTGCTGATCAAATGCTTCATTGACCTACGTTTTGGCTTTCTTCGTTGATAAGATATAGCCGTACATGTCTAAATATTTCGGCTACTTATTCATATTATGAAGGTAAAAGAATTATTATTTATGTATTATTATTTATGTTTAAAAATATTTAATGGGTCTTTACTAAGTAACTGCAGTATTGAATGTTTTGGCTCTATTCATATAAAACATACTCTTATGCAAAAACATACTGGAATAAATCCAATGTCTGTAAACTGATACTGAAATGAAAGCCATACGACAATACACTAAATCACAAAAATATCATCAGTTTCCACCACATCTAATAACGGAAGCAGACAATTGCCCATAAAATGTATAGATAGTGAAACATATCCTTTGGCACGATGCCAGACTGAATGTCTGCGAACTTAACCACAGCCCAAAACAATTTTAACAAAACTTATACACAATAAGCATTTAAAAGCGATACTACATTATGTACTTACATTTTTAAGAAGCGTTTTTTCTCCCAGCTCCCATCGCTGGACGCCATCTGAAATGATTTCCACATAAAATATTAATATTTATAACAAATATTATGTCAAAAGATGAAAGCACTACAGCGCAATTCAATGTCGCAGGAATTATAAAAAGCTTCGACTGATGGAAACCGACCTTGTTCATCCTGCTTGATACGCGCCAAACTGGCGTTGACTTGACAGTCCCGCCAAACATGGCTGCCGCTCGTGTGGGAAGCGGAACTACACGAATTACTACGAGCCAGAAAGGATAGAACAATCTGTACGTGCGTGCAAAAAAGAGACGGACGACAGGTCCTGGCTGTTCGAACTTTTAGAAAGAGATAACGATATGCGATTTGACAGGAGTGCGAAAGGATAAGAATCTCATCTAAACGGTTTTTAGGGTGGAGCTGTCTGGACTTTCGGGCTGGCGAGACGCGCAGATGGTAACAAAAAGGGACCAGTCTCGGGACTAAAATTTGGGCATAAATTGAACGACATTTTTGCCACATTGCTGCGAGGCCGTCCATCGTCTCGGGAATGAACAGAAATTTTTAGTCCTGACGTTATTATTGTTACAATTTTACCTAAAATAACGTAACGTTGAACTTAATTATTTAATATGAGGTATTAAAAAACTCATTATTCTCTCGAGTCAAACCAATTTTTCTCATTTGGGATTTTTATTATATAGCAGGAATTCTTTTCTAATATGATAATTTTAACATGTGGATATGTTTGTTCTAACAAAACACGTTTTCGCATAACAGAATTAGCTGTATTCAAGTCACGAGGTCAGTGACTTGGGATTTATTGTTAGTTTCCTGCCGTATTATTAAACTTCATATTTTTCCTAAACGCGGGTTTGCCGACCAAATGTGTCTTCCGCTTTCTCTTTGTTTGGACTATCGTTGTTCTATATTAGGCTAAAATGCTATGAGTAGTTTTAAGTACGTCAAGCGCGATCATTTACATCATTTTTGGTTAAAGACACCTGGTTATTACCATAAACTTTATTACCAAGCCGTAAAGTCGACAGTTTCTTGCACGTTCAGATCAATAAATACGCGTATGGGCAAATGTTATTGAGATTACATCGGGAGAGTGGTATCACTATTAATATATCGAAGTATTTTATTTTTAACAGTGATTTATGGCCGTATACAACGCTGACATATTTTCTTTGTAGGATCAGTAGATCCTTTGGCACCTACGAATAATTTGTTGCATCTAGTTGACAGGCTACCTGATGAACAAAAATACCTTACAGTACCAATGTGCAAAAGTAGAGTTCATCAGGTAAACCATTTTTAAACTCAATTTGGCATATAAACATAATGACACGACCATTGAAGGAAGAAAATCTGAACACCAAGCTAATGATTAAAAATATACTTACTGACAGAAACTGATTTCAATATACTGAATGTTGCATATTTGCAATTAATAGAATTTAATGTTATAAACAGAAAACATGTTGCTAACCAAATACATATGATCGGTTATGGTATGTTAAAACTTACATATTTCATTTTACATTAATTTCAAGAAATATATTGGAACTACATATTTAGCAACCGTATCTATTGAAACATTCCAGCATTCGATTACTGTTATAGATTAAATATTTCAATCAACTTGAAGTATTTTGATTAATAGGTCTAACTCTCTAGATGAAGACTTTTATAGCAATGCTAAGATATTAGTATTAAATATGTATATGTTGAAGTTAAACATTTTCGGCGCTTTCGCGTGCCAAGAGTTGGTTTTCTATAACGTGTGAGATCACGACAGGTTTCCAGATATAAATCAGGCTAATATTTAGACTAGCTCTAGGAATGGAATAATTATAGGTATGGTACAGATGACAGCATATCAAGCTACTATACAATGTGTCGGATGTCCTTGTTAGCTTTTCAACTTTATCTCTAAAGCATTAAGGCTTAAGGTTGATTGCGAATATTTGACAGTTTCAGGTAGCCTGCTGTTGTCCATATACTTATCTTTATAGAAATATAATAATGACCAGTATTGCATTCCTGTCATTATTACGACTTTAATAAGGGTTATTACAACCGAGAGGCCTACCTAATTGGCTAATTCTACTGTAATGGCAATCCACGAACTGGCTTCAATAATGGCATTCAACCCAGGCACCTTTACAAATTGCTCTTCATAGTTAAAAAGACAAAAACCTGTAATTACTATATTAGATAGGAACCTGTTATTTCTTCTAGTACAATTATAATTCGAATCGAACTCCGCAAACTGGTATCATTTAACCATATACACTTTAAGATATCAATGCACGTTTTTGCAATCGAACAAGTTGTTACGCGAGCTTAGATATCTCTAATCGATCCTTAAGTATTAGGCTTATCGCTTTAGTGTATAATTGATCGATAATCGTTTGAGTATTTATTAAATGCTTGGTGTAAATAAATAATCGGTGCCCAGTGATCATATTTATCGCTCACAAGCCTGTCTGCATCCATTGGCATTTAAGCAGCATTTTCTTATGCAAGATAACGTACGAGGCATAGAACGAAGTTTTATTCAACCTGCAAGACCTGACACCTCCGATTTCCTGAAAAGTTTTCATCAGGCTACCGGATTGGCCAACGCATCTGCGCAGACGTGCTATCAAGAGCATCTGCTCTCTGTGAAGTTGTACTACGCACATCTATATTTCAAGTAGCTACATCAAATATGGATACTTAGAATTCAGTCTCGCTCGATGTGATGAAAATATTCCTAGCATTATTCATATAAAATTTTCGTCAAACAAAATTACCTGGCTGCTAAGAAAGATAAGATTAACGATTATTATGTTAACCTGGTTTACGTTAAACTTAATATCACAGATAAGAGATTAAGGCAACGGAAGCTGCCGCACACTGTGTTTGCATACTTATTATAATATCGTGTCAACTGAGATTAAGGTTGTATATGTCACCTGTAGCCGGTAGGTAGCTGATAAATCTTTATTTAACTAAGATAAGGACGCAGCGTAAAATACTATTTTAGATATGTATACATACTACGTGCTGAGATCACTACCACTAATATTTTTAACCCTTCAATGAGCGCACAAAACAGAAAACATCGCGGATTTTTTTAACTAATTCGACTTAGTTTTGTAATTTAGTTTAGATGTTACGGATCGCAAAGTAAACAAAGAAATTTCAAGGCTCAAAACAAACATTAACTTTCTTTTCCTGTTACCGGTAAAAGGGGCTTAAAAGCCTGCATATTTTATGTCTTTCCTTTTCAGCATCGTTTATGGCAAAGAACAAAATATTGGTTCGACGAAATGTTAGCAAAAAAATATCGTATCTTCTAAACGATTCCTATACCATTTAACCGATAATTATCTAATATTAATAACCACTCTAAAAGAACGAAAGATACCGTACTTATATAGAACAGAAATGTTTCCAGTAGATTCCAGCGTCATTATTGGTCGTCGGTAATTACATCGATATCAATCGTCCGTATTTAAAGGTATGCATTTATTTCTATCATATTTTTTTTATCGACAAAAACATATTTTGACTTCGATGACTTCCGAACGAGGCGTGCCGATTGTATCGATCGATCGGCATTCTCGAAGCACCTCGCATTACCCGCAAGCTTCGAATTTTGCGCAGATGTAGACGAGATTTTGAGATGGAATAGGAATGTACTGGTACTTGATGTAGAAATGTTCTGTGTTCGTATTGAAATATGTTATTAGGACGAAACGAAAAGCGGAATTGTGAGTGAGAATTATGTTTTCAGCAGTGTTCAGCAGTGTGTACTCTGAAAACACGTTCACGTTTTAGGGTGATTTTTTGCAGAATCGATCGGCTGGTATGTATTGACGGAATTTTGAAAGGTTTCATTTAAATGATTTAGATTATACTAGTATTCCATTTATGAATCAGTTCATCATCTCTTTCAGAATCTAACGACGACTAAATAGACGTAACAATGAACGAAATTCTAACCCTAAATTCAGCCAATTTTTTTATAAAAAGTGTAGATAAGTTCACTCAAATAGTCAAACAAGAACACTTTAAAGTAATAAAAAGGAAGTCATTACAAATTCATCAAGCAATTCCAGTATCCCTTTCAAAAGCTAACCAACTCCAACCCTTAATAAATGTTGCACGGAGCCAACGATAAACTGACGATTTTTATAATAAAATATTTAGGGACTGTAAAACCTGGCCATGATAATTCAAACAGAAAATTTCCTCGTAGACACGCAATCCTTGAGAACATTATTATTTATTCACAAGACTGTTTATGAACTTGGGAACTTTTAATGACAATGAAAATAACTTACGTTGGTAATAAAAATACATTAATTCTTATACAAGTTTATCACGCGACTTTTGCCTTTGTCAAGTCAAAGGAAAACCTTTAAGAAGTGCTTAGAAACTTTGCATGCGTAAGTTTCAGCGCAGATGTAGGTTAGAAAAAATTCTAATATACGACGAGGAAGTACTGCTACATCGATTTTTACCTATTTCTTACTATCCAAAAGTATGTCGATATCGCTTTGATATATTTCCAAAGTGTGATGTAATTAAATATTTATTTTCAAAATACGCCGATATCTACAATAATGTGCCTTCAAACTACCTACTATGGTGTCGTTAATTATTTTAAAGTAAAAAGACCTACATCAGTGTCGGAATATTTTTGCCATTCTAGGGTGGTATATCTGTGTGTATGCATAATTTCAAGGAACAATCTTGAACTTTACGACTATCCAAGTGAAGATATTCAATTTGAACCTGACGTAACTTTTATTATTACTATTGTTTTTATGTAAATATAAACATAAGTTACAGGCAAAATATACGTATAAGTTGGCTTACATGATACCTTAGCAATTCGAATCACGTAGAACTAAGTGTGAATGATTGAATTTTTATTTGCGTGTTTGCCTATTGAGAATATAGTTTCAAAGTTGTAACTTAGTTTACATTTTCGTCTTCTCTGTTGTTATTCATTATCCATTCGACCAATCACTCATGGTTGCATCAGTGACAAATTTTATAAGTCAAATAAAATACATATTTTGTGATGCCAATAAGCTATTTAAACTAAAGATATTAAGGTACTTTACGAGTAACAAAATGGAAAAGAAAATATATTGATCAGAAAATCCACTTAGGAGTTCCCTAGAGAAGTATACTTGGCCCAAATTTATTTATGAAATACATACATGAATATTATAAGACCCACTTAAGGTTCTATAACACAAATTTGAAAAAAAAAACATCGGTTATCTTCGCACTGCAAAGTATTATTTTAAAAATTAACATAATTAGTAATTAATAATATTGCTAAAACAAAACAAAGAAACATTAATACAGTAAAACGGAAATGTTTCATTATTTGTTAAACGTCGCATTCGTATTCTAAGCCTATAACTAATAATGAAAATGTATCTAACGTTATGAAAATATAAGTAGGTACTCAGACTACAACACGAAGCTAATTTATATTTGTTCTTTTCACAGTAGAAAAATCCCGGTATTTTTAATAATTACATAATAATTCACAAACGTGGCATGATTTAAATTTAGTAGCATTTTTACATTTCGGAATGTAATATTGTTTGTGAAATACGGGAAGAAATAACTTGGAATTTGTGGAGCTATTAAGTGGGCATAATGTTTCAGGAAAGGTAGAACATTTGTGGTTGTTTTAGCAAGTAGTTAAGCTGTCTCAGTGATTAAAACCCGTGGCGCTCTTTAAGCTCCGGAAGCCTTTGTCCGTTTACCAACTTGTTATCTAGTACACATAGAACTATCTACCTGAGGAAGTGGTTTAATTTATATGCGCCGAAGCTGATGAAAGGTGTTTCATGATTCAATTAGCTTTATTGCAAGATACTTTAACCATGTAAAATGAACATAATTTCTTTACACATCCTAGGTTCGTCTATATCCTATGTAAAGTTTCAACATTATATTTTTTCTTCAAAATTACTTGCTGTACATATATAATAAGAGTATTCTATCTATCTATTTCTATATAGTAAAATTTACATCGAAATCAATACCAATAATTATACTATAGGTATTAACCTATAGTATAATTTTTAGATATGCCATAATTGCTATGCTACCGATTAAAAATTTTGTATGCCTTCGCAAAATTTCGAAAATCTAGTGAACCTTTTCACATGTCCACGCCGTTTATGCAGAACCAAAAAACCAACCAATAAAACGTATTTATCAAATGCCATGACAATGGGCGGAGAAGAGAAAGGTCAAACCTTTTTGATATCACGCATTAACATGTATAAAAGGAGAAATCAGAATATTATCAGTGTACCGCCAATTCCGCACATGCGTACATCGCGCACCGGTATCGACGAGCGTCAGGCGTCGCGCGCAGACTCCCCTACCCTTATAACGTAAATAATACAATAAAAATAATACAATCCCACTCGATTTGAATGTTTTCTGTTCTCTGTAGGTACAGAGTCAGCGTGATGGACTGTTATAGAGGACCTCGATACGAGATTTTGTTGAGACTATAACACTTTTTACGACGACACAGTATAATTGATGGACTGACCTCGTCGCGACAGAGAACCGGTGTTTGTTTCAATATTGACAAGGGATAATTTACTAGACTGTTTTTTTTTTCATAATTATTTTATGACTAGCAACTTCAGGAGAAAAATAATTTATAAAACAATCAAGTAACTAGTCATCTTTACTTTTAAATAGTTATTTTAATTAAAGTGTTACTTAACAGGACAATACAATACAATCGATGTGTTGATGATCAAAAAGGATAGATAGACTTCATATTAAAACCAGAAAAAATAGTCCCTATTTTTTTTATAATACGGAATTTCCGAGTAAGTAAGGAATAAAATATTAACACAAGCTGTACAGTTATTCTCAGAACCGTTACACCGCCCTAAAGAAATGCAATTTGTTCCACGAGCTTCGAAACAGATGCGTTTCGAACCATTTGACCGTACGGAGCAGCGGCCGGGTTAAATGTCAAAGAAACAACTTTTCCTTATTTTATGTTTCGTCCTTTCTCCAATTAATATTAAAATATCAGAGGACCACATTTGAAATGTTAAATAAAATAAATTATAAAACCAAATAACAATTAATTCGCTGCCATTTTAGAACAACTTCAAATTTTATAACCCTTAGTCACGCAAAGGAATTAAATCTAACAGCCGTGTAATTGATATTCATTGCTACAAATAATAATTTCAAAATCGAGCGGCGACATCGCGAGGTTGGTATAGAAAAATTAAAAATTTCGCTTACCGTAGGGAGGCGCGCGGGGCAGCTGCGCGGCGCAAAGTGCGAGCAGCGACACAAGCCTACTACGTCACCCCTCCCTTCCGCGGCCCCGCCCTACTCCTTACTCCTCACAGACAAATGTCTACTCAACCCCTCGCTACCGGAGTTAACAGGCTCCAGATCTAATAATACCTATTAATTAGCTTTTATTACACTTGCTTGTGTCAATTTTGCGCTAGTTAGTAAAAACAAGCGAAAGTAATATATAATTAGGTCTCTAGGGACCAGTTTTGTTCTTACTATATCCAAATGCCATAGACTAACAAAATAATTAAAAATAGAACAAATTTTGCCGAGTAATTTAATGGAAAGTCACTCCAAGTTTGCGAAACAAGTACCTACTGATAAAAAACCTTTTCCTACAAAACCTAAAACATTAGGTGTGACGGAAAAATTACGTAACTTAAAAGCGTGTGTAACTTAAGTATGTACATATGAAGATGTACAAACAAAAGTTTGTATAATGCGTGCTTACCTATTGACAGTGAAACCGTTAACGTTGAACGCGTGTAGTGACGTAACCGAGCCTGCCGGTTCCGGAGGATGGGTTCACATGGCTTAACATTTAACGAACGATTATCATCATTTTAAACATAGTCTGTTAGCTTGGAGCCCTTTTAACTTATTTGCTACAATAAAGGCATTGGTCGTAGAAAGATTAATTGTTATCGAGGGATAATTGAGTTTCCCAACGTACTAAGATTTTTAGTGTTCGGAAAGTTTTTGTGCGTAAATTACAAAAGGTAGAATTGAATAATTAGCACATTAAAAAAAATAATGGAACGGTAACATTTAAACATTGTGAGTATGGTTACATAAGTATTCCAATGTTGTAATATGGCGCCTATTAAGCTTAAGGTACCAGTTTTGCCCACTTCCGTTAGTTATCAATGTATGTAAACTGCTAACTGTTTGTTTCAGTTTTAGTTTTAGACATAATCAATCAACTTATTTTACCTGAATTAATCTTAATCTACCAAAAGCTAGCTATTAGCTATTGTCGTAAAAAGTAAAAGGCTCCCAAGAGGTCAAGAAATTTTAAATTACAATGACGATTCTCCAAGGACGTTCAGTCGGTACCTTTATCCAACAATGGCGTCATTCCATGACATCTCAATGTCACATTAATAAAATATTTTTCAAGTGAAATGCATTCTATGCAAATACTTTGTCTTAGAATACACCATCTAATTACCGTTTTTGTCGGCACTGTGCGTGCGACAAAACTGTCGCAGCACGAGAATTTACATTCTAAACGGCGCTTATCCATCGTGACACGTCCGTCCGGTATCTATGTCCAACTAACAAGACGCCATATGGCGTTCACGGGCGAATGACTCAATACATTTTTGTATGTAACTCTTTGTAACCGTTGGTGCGTGCGATTTTATGCGTTTATATCACTGCGATTAGGTAATGTATGATAGATTTATTGCTTATGGTACGACTTGCCCTTAATTCTTGGATATGGGTTGCAGGTTTCGACATGGCCGCTGGTTCGAATTTTAAATTTTGATTCGAGAGGCGATTACTTTTGAGAACCTTGATGTATGGGAGGTCGATTGTCAATTTATTAGACTTGTAAATACCTCTATAATTATCTTTATACATTATTATAATCGAAGTCGCTTTTCATATCAGTGTGACCGCGTTGTTCTTTTAAAGTGCAAAATGGATATTGATGCAGTTTTCACCAGTTAGAAAAGTTATTTCAGAATATTTCTATGTAAAACATTAGGATGCCATGCATACAAAAATGCCGACGGCGTGATGATGTTGGCAGAAGTTACCACCCACCAGACAAAGCCTTGCCGCCAAGCGATTCGTCGTGTTCCGGCATGATGTCTGGTGAAGCCGTACGGAAGACAGGTCTGAGCAGTTGTGTTGTGGTTGTTGTGTCGGGAGTTTGATCTTGGAGGGTCTCCAGATCAATCTCCCTCTGGCGCAGCATCGTTGGTCGTGTTGTTGGGTTTATCATTGGACCACCTCGCTCAACCGCCGTCTTCCTTCCTATTCACTACGTTTTTTAAGTGAATGGGTTTAATAAACTAGCGCGCTTTACCATCAACGATTGCATCACTGCTTACCATCAAGCGGGATTGCAGTCAAGCGCTAGTTTATAATTATAAAAAAATAGTTCTAGTCAACTCTTGCCGCATATCATGTTATGGAACTTCGTTTCAATTACAAAGAAATCTCAAAGTTAAGCTGTCTTGGAAACCGCTCAAGCCAGGGGCGAGTCGCCAGCACCTTGATCGCTAAAAAATAACTGAATAATCTAGCATAGTTTTAGATGTGAGACTTGTAAAACTGATCTTGTTAAATTTTGATCTCCTATAGAGTAAGTATATTCGTGTCGTTGTACCTAATAGTATTTTTTAATTTCACTTGGTTATAATGGTTTTCGCCAAAAAGCTGTAGGTACCTATATGATCTCATTCACTTGACGATACTTGCGAATAGTATCTAACTTATTTTTTTTAAAATTGTATTAGTTATTATTAAAGTGAAACTTTTATTACATAGGCCCAAACTTTTTCGTCTGTGTGTAGCATGTCGCGTGACGGTCGGCCGCGAGTAGGGATAAAGTGAAAGGCACTCGTCAAATGTCTAATGTGAAAAAAAAAACATTTTTACCGTGATTTCATAAAACCACACAATCCTTTTTTTATAAGTTTATTTAGTTGTTATTTGTTTTTAATATAATATATAAGTGTAAAATTTGTTAGAAATTATTTCGAAAATTAGAATTTGTACAGACAGCACATACTATACTACAATGAATCAAATTTATTTAATTGATTTTCAGCTTTATTGCTAAAACTTTAAGGCTCAAGATTGAGAATATTTTACAGTTAAGAGTAGGTTGACCTGTTGTCGTCCATACTGTATTAAATAAGCAGACAGGACCAGTAGGCCTAGTATGAGTTTTCATTACGAGACTCGATTGTCGATATCGAGCGCGTTTGACTCATCGATTGGCCCGCTTCAAAATTGTAAGAACTCTCAACCAATGAGAGCGCCAAACGCGTTCGATATCGACGATCGAGTCTCGTAATGAAAACTCATACTAGGCCTAAAGCTCTGTAAGAAAGTTTCGATTTCGGTTTCGACCAAAACAGAGACCGTTGCCGAAATTCGGTTTCGGTTTTGGTCGGACACTAACAGTTCTATATGAGAGAGTCTACTATGCTATAGCTATAAAATCTTTGCTTCTATATTTTTTTGGTAAAGCAGAGTCTTATTTTTTTTGTAAATAACAGTAATCTGCTGTAAAAGAGCAGTTTATTTGACTTTAATAAATACTTACACAAATAAAAACAGACAAAAGAAATACAGAACAATAAATATAAATGCACCGCTTCACATCAAGCTAAACCTACCTACATTACCAGTTTTAGCTGACTTCGCATTGTATAGATTTTTCGTACAAACAGAAGTGAGCTTATGATGGTTACGTATAGCATTTTTTAAACGCTTTATTACTAGTTCTTGACCGCGATCCCGACTGATAGTAAGCAGTGATGCAATCGTTGATGGTAAAGTACACTAGCTGATGCACACTTGATAGGCACGCTTAGTTGTTCTTAGTTCTAATTTGAGTAAGCGATTTTTTCGAAAGGAAACGCTCATCAGGGAAGCGGGCAGCAGCGCTTCTCCTGTGAAATAGCAAAGTACTGTGATCCCGAACACGCCTGCCAAGCGTGGGGATTATGACAAACAAAAGGCTTAAAGCCTTAGGGGAGGCCTTGGTCCAGCAGAGAACCTCTATAAGCTGATAAATATCAAGAAGATTTCTTCACAGATGTGGGATAGGTACACCCGAACGGAGAAAATCAGCAGTAATTATTTAATGATGAGCAAGTAAAAGTAGTGTTACCATCCATTTTAATTTAATGCATACGCACATTTTTTTGCGCCACTATTGCTATTGGTTTGAAGTTTGTTTTTTTTTTTATTTTTTTCGCTTTGACGTTATGAAAGATAGACACTTCGACCTACCTTGAAAAAAAAAAACATTGTCACATGTCATGTGACTTGAGACCCTGTACCTATTCTGAATTTAAAATTATCTACATACTTGACAGAGTAGGTGGGTAGGCGCCTTTTATAGTTTTGGTGTTGCTACTTTAAAAAGTAAATAAAACTGATATCAATTACAGAGAAGATATGTAGGTCTAAAATTAATATTTTATAATTTAGGCAAGTACCTACCAGCTTCTACTTATCTGTGCTCGCCAGCTCGATTACCTACTCCGTTTTTACTTAGCGTTTTTTTTTTTTCTTCTTTCTTTATTTCGCTGGGTTCCTAAGAATCTTAACGTAACTTCCTCAATATGCAAAATCAAATACAAAAAAATATTCATTTAAACAAATAATCTATTTAGATCTAAATAATTTATTATTTAGTTCTAAGTATATACTTTGAAAAGGACAAACGTGGCGTTGAAACAAGTTGAAATAACTCAAAAATTATAAGTTGCTAACACTACAGTACCCCATGTCACTCAACCGAAGGATTATTTTGCTCGGACGCTCGCAGCCAATCCGACGTCACCCCTCCCCTTATTGGTGAATTTAAAAAAGGAATTTCAATTTAATCCGCTCCCCTCGAATATAGACGACAGGCGGTGCTTTACCGAGTGTCGTATTCGAACAGATTATTGTGTGTTCTCTTTTTGAAAGTGTTCGATTTATAATTTTGAAAACAGAATAGTTGAGCTTTGTTTGGTTTTCACTACATATTATAATATCTATATATAAATATACCCTCCGCCGCGTCTGTCTGTCTATCTGAATGCAAAAAACTAAAAACTGCCAAAAGGTTACGAATGGACGGAGTAGTTAATGAGGAAGGTTTAGCTCTGTAATTCATGCAAAATAGCTAGGTTATATGACATCTTGCCGATTGAGAGTTTTATTGGCATGTGTCGTATAAAATAGATAGTTTGGTATATAAAATAGAAATGCGAGAAAAAGCTAGTTATATCTTTATTTCTTCAGGGATTGCGTAATTAAAAATAAGCACATTTCGAAGCATTTAGTCAGGTTCACACGTTAAAAAAATACGTTAAACGCCTCATAATTTAATTAAATTACGTAATGACCTTTTCACAATGACTCAATAAATCTTCCAGTTACATTTTTACAGATGCAACTCTTGTATATGTACAGCCACCAAAAAAGATATGTAATCAGAGTGAGAATATAGTTTAATTTAATTAATAGAAAAACAAAAAGTTACTATATCAAATTAAATTATTTTATTCAAAAACACTTACTGGTTTCTTAATAAACTTCAACTGCAGGACCAAATTAGTTTGGCTGGCAAAACTCCGCTTAAGTGACTCATAATGATAACTAAACACATACAAATAACTACTAGTTAACCCAAATATAATGGAAATTTACGTATATGGAATTTCACTAGCTATTTTAAAATATCTGTAACAACTGTTCTTCTTCTTCTTCAGCCTATACAACGTGTAACATAAAGGGTATATACATACCAAGGGCATGGCATCTTTACATGATATCAAATGATATCGGAAGGTTTTCAACTCAAAATAAAATACTCAATTTTTTTTTTATAAATATTCGGTTCCGTATGTTTCTTAAATTCAAATCATAACAAACGTGCACCACACTACATACGTTAATAACTACACGTTACACTTCACATTACTTGGCAAAATCACGATACCTAAATATTTTCAAAAATTGTGTGCGCCTAGTATGGTAGTAGCCTATCACAGGCGGTATTTTTTCTCGTAACTTCCTAACATAAAGAGATAGGATTAAAAAACCCTTCCAATATCGATTGATATCATGTAAAGATGCCATGCCCTTGGTATGTATATACTCTTTATGTTTCACGTTGTAGAGGTTCACTGCTGGACAAATGCCTCCCCTAAGACGTTCCACGATGACCGGTTTTGTGCTGCCCGCATCCATCAGCTTCCCACGACCTTCACCAGGTCATCGGTCTACCTTGTTGGGGGCTGCGGCTTCCGATACGTGGCCGCTACTTCAAACCTATAGGCCATCAGCTCTACGACCAATGTGCCCCGCCCACTGCCATTTAATTTTACCGACCCGAAAAGCTATGTCGGAGACTTTGGTTCTTCTGCGGATCTTCTCATTTCTGATTCGATCGCGCAGAGAAACTCCTAGCATAGCTCTTTTCATCGTCCTTTGTGCGACTCTGAACCTTCGTATGAGGCCCATTGTGAGCGACCACGTTTCAGTTCCGTAAGTCATCACTGGCAACACACACTGGTCAAAGACTTTTGTCTTGAGACACTGGTATCTTGGACGACGAGAAGATGTAGCGTAGCAACTGTTACAACTGTTGGTGAACCTTAACTAAATAATTATAAAGGTGTATTTGACATCGATGCACAAACGAGTACCATGGATTCAGTACATGATTCTGAACCACCCAGTGGTGGAATTTTTCATCGGGTTTTTCATGATTTAAAAACATATATATGTAGTTTTTTCACTTTAGTCCGTTCATAATTGCTATACTTTTATAACCCAATAAGATTTTAAAGTAAAAATTAATAAATTATACAAAAAATGGCAATGAAAACAAACCTCGATAAACTATCCTATTAGCTGATTTAATAGGGTTCACATCAGGGATCAACGTCAAACCTACAAACCCGCACGGCGGCTCGCTTGCAACGTTCAAAAGCCGACCCGACCCTTTTTTTTAAACACTGAGAATTCTGTAACCGTTCATTAACGACATAAATGACTATGATAATTTTATTAGTGGCATGCAGTCTAGCCTTTTTGCGAAGTTTGCGTCTACTTGAAGGACTAAGTTCGGAGAAACCCAAAACGACCCGTAACACAGAGCATAGAACGACGATCCTGGATACTAATCTCTTTTAGTGACTGTACTTACAGAACAAGTTGCGTAATACCTCCATACGTCATCTTAACAGTTGTATACCTAGATTTTTTATATGCACATGAGTCATTACATCAACATGTCAAAACTTGCTTGATGCTACTTACTTCCATCTCAGGAGCAAACGAGATCACGATTGTGTTAGAACATCTGTTAGTTAATGTATTCACAGTCAACTTGTTTAAGCCAGCTGATATAAATTATTATTAGTTTCTTTTTTATTATTCCGTCTGATTACAATCTTAGTGTTTACAATGCTAGAGAATAGGCTCCTAATATACCAATGCGTCTTACCATCAACGATTGCATCACTGCTTACCGTCAGGCGGGATCGAGGTCAAACGCTAATTTATGACATTAATTTTTTTTGAGTTCATTACAGGTTTGGGCCTTTAGAAACAATATGATGTTTTCCCGTTTCATCTGTTATCTCTGTATATTCTTTTGTTGTCATTACACACGTTTTAGTTTGATCTAATTATAGACATTACTTAAGTACGGACTTTGCGGACCCCGGGTTTCAACGCAAAAGCCGCGGTTGCAACCGGGATAAACGCAGACATGATCTTGATGATGACTTAAGTACGGCCAACGGCAGATCAAGATACCCGAAACTGTTGAAAATTCCCAATTAAGCTTGAGCCTTAATGCTTTAGAGATAAGGTTGAAAATCTAATACAAAAGTCTGACAGATTGTAGTAGCATGATGTGCTATCGTCTGTACATACTGCAGTGCGATTCTAATCAAATCAAATCATTTATTTCAAATAAACCAGTTACAGGCACTTTTGAATTGTCAGAAGGTAAGGTAAGGTAAGTCTATACATCGCACCTTGAAAATCTAGGTGAAGTTAGCATGGAGTAGGCTGTTATTATTCCAATTAATAGGAATGACACTATTGACTATTGACATTTCACTCTAAGAGTATCCCATCGGCATAACATGCTTTCCAAGGAACGGAGTGGTGTTCATGTGTAAAGATATCACCCAACCACAGAGTAACCTCAGCGTGCGTAACTTAACTTATGCGGCTGTTATTACTAGTCCACAAACCGTACGAAACCTAATAAATATATGACATTGTGTTCTATTTCAAAATGATTTAAGAGTTACTTTTTACATCAGAAATAAAACAATCTGTTCGCACATAAAAAATATTCCAAGTGTAGAGTTAATATAAAATTCTGAACCAAATTATTTGTTCATGCCTTTCTCGTTCCAATCTTATTTCCATTTTTATAAAAAGAACAAATACCGTTTTCTACTAAATAAAATATTAACGAAACGAACTCCAGCCTGTAGCGAACAGGGTTTGGTGAGTGTCCCTACCATTGTCTTACGAAGAATGAAACTCACAGAGTGAGATGTGAGTGACAATGGTGCCGAGTTGAATGCATCCTCTTCTTTATTGTATTTTATTAAGAACAGGACAGAAGATAAATGTTAGTTTAGTCCTGTGAAATTAAAATAGAATAGAATACTTTTATTATGTACACCATATAAATTACAGAACATAAATATAAAGATTTTAAAAAGGTGGCACACTGGTTGTTATCGCTAAGAGCGATCTTTAACAGACAACTTTATGTACGTATATAATTTTATAAATTAAAGGTAATCAGCTTTCATAACGCCAGTTTACAAGAAAGGAGTCAAAACCGAAATTGTTAACTATAGGCCGATATCCAAGCTTTGTATTGTGGCTAAGATATTCGAAAGGATTATCTATAACCAGGTATATAGTGCTGTTATAAATTCGCTTAGTTCCCTTCAACATGGTTTTATGAAAGGAAGGTCTACATTCACCAATTTAATTCTACTCAACGATTTTATTACTGATGCCGTGGATGATGGTAGGCAGGTTGATGTCATTTATACTGATTACAGTAAAGCGTTTGATCGGATCGATCATGAGATCTTACTATCCAAGTTATATGGTATAGGAATACGAGGTGATTTACTCAGGTGGTTTTCTTCGTATCTGGAAAACAGGTCCCAGGCAGTAGTTTTAAGCAATTATATATCCAGTTGGGTGCCTGTCACCAGTGGAGTCCCCCAGGGTTCATTGCTAGGTCCATTACTTTTCATTATTTATATTAACGACATCAACTCTTGCTTGACTTCATCCAAACTGCTGTGTTTTGCTGATAATATGAAGATTTATGCCACACGGACGTAAACGCACGCGGACGTATGTGCGTACGTACGTATGCGGACGTAATTGCACTTCAGGATGATTTACGTCGTCTGGAGGCTTATTGTCGTGTAAACAAGCTTAATCTTAACCCCTCTAAATGTTCGGTTCTGACATATTCCCGAAAGTGCACAATCATACCATCATCGTATTTCTTAGGTGATCAAGTGCTACCTAGGACGAATTGCATCCGTGATCTGGGTGTATATCACGATTCTAAGCTTACATTTGAAGTTCATGATGATGCCATAGTCGTTAAATGATCTAAAGCCCTAGGTTTCATAATGCGGCTGTCTAAGTGCTTCACTCTGGCTAAAACCTTGAAAATTCTTTACTGTAGTTTTGTTAGAAGCCACTTGGAATATGCTTGTGAAATCCGGAATCCTTGTTATCACAAGTATATTGATCGTATCGAGAGCATCTAGAAAAGATTTGTCAAGTATTTGTGTTATCACCAGAAAGTGCCCTACCGGTCTGAAGATTACCTCAAACTCTGTAAAAGGTATCATATATTACCCCTAATTAATCGGCGAGCAATATCTGACTAAATTACATTATTTAAAATGTTCAATAACTCTATTAATAGTTCCGATATTCTATCCAAATTCTATTTTAACGTTCCCGGAAGGTCAAAGCGATGGAATGCACCTTTGCGTGTTCCATTAACTTCTACAAATTACAGACAAAATTCTTTTACAGTGCGAGCAAGTAGAACCTTTAATGACATGTGTAAGCGGCATGACTTCGATCCTTTTTTAACGAGTGTCTCCTCGGCCAGAAAATGCATGAGCCGCAGTTTTTTTGATTGAGACTTTTATGTATGTTGGGATTTTTTTTTTATATCATTGTTATTTAATATTTATAATCTAGGTAGCTGTGTTGTGTAGTCCACACTATCTCTGTACAATATGTTTTTTATAAGTGATGACTTATAATTAGCTGTCAGTTTGACATACATGTACAGTACATTTTTTTTATTCTGATTGTTTTTAGCTGTAATTTGTACATAGTTAATAAAAATAAAAAAATTGACAGTTTTATCAGACTACAGACGCAAAAAATGTTAAGAACAGAATTTCAATTATTTATTTAATTCAGCAATTTAATATGATTGGTAGTAAATATATTTTTTAATCTATGCGAATGTAAGACTGCCCTCGAACTCCTCCAAAACGGCTGAAATTTCTTATATACATTCGTTAAACATAATAAAAACTTGTTGGTTGTTTTTTTTATAAAAAAAGTTTTTATTTTACACTTTTTAGTTGTGAAAAGTACTGTTTAGCTGCATCCGGTTAGACTGGATGCTGACGCTAAAATACCTAATGAGAAAACTTACAAACGCACTGGTTGCCCCTACGATTTTTGAAAGTCCCCTTGATTTCTCTTGTCTTCCACCATCAAACCCTGACTTCCTTATGGACACGACGACGACGACTACAGGACTACCTTGAGAATGTTTTCTTTCCAACAGAAAAAGAATTATCAAAATCGGTTCATAAACGACGAAGTTATACCTGAACAAATATAAAAAAAGCATATATACGGTCGAATTGAATAACCTCCTCCTTTTTGAAGTCGGTAAAAATAGGGTTTTATCTATGTTTTTATATTACATCTACTTCCGCTAAACCACGGGATATAGCTAGTAATTTATAATGATCGTTATGATTTGGTTTATGTATATAGTTTATTTTCAACTTAGTCTTAGTAATAGTGTACAGCAATAAAGTACAAGTTACATTTCTGTACTCTAAGCATAATAAAAAACACAAACAATTATATTTCATAATGCTTAGGCATTTGTTGTGTAACTTCCTAATTACCTACACGACAAAATAATGCCTAATCATTATGAAATATAATTATTTGGGTTCAATTGACTTAATAATTTTTATAGCAGGAATTACTGCCGTGAAACCTAATTTACACGAACTTTGTATTTGTTAATGAACGTGCCTTAACAATTAGATCTGATAAAAGGTTTCCATACTTTCAACAGTTTGTATACGGATCGTGAATTCTTTTTTTTAGTTTGAAAGAAATGCAGTTATTAATTTGAAGGAAAATAAAATGGGGAAACCGGGGTGTCTTAGAACCAAAAAATTGTGGTGGATCATGGTCATTGCTAAGTGCAGCACTTTATAGGCTGGCTTTGATTTATTTGAACCTGGAGGTGGCCACCTACTTATATTCTTTTATTATCTTTATCATCTGCTGTAATATAATTTCTAAAAAAAAGTTTATTAAAAAGCACAGCTAATTTTAAGTTAAATACTTTTTACTTTCTCAGCCATTTTTTAGACAGGAGAATTCAAGACTTACTCATGAAAGTGACAAAGGACAGCAATGCGAGTTAACACTGAGAACCCTTAGTATCTACCCACGGCCGTTACCCAAATGCGCAAGTCCGAGATCGGCGCAGGCGCAAAGGTGCCTTTGTGGCGGCCATATTTTATTGCCCCTTTTTCGGGACGAACAAAAATATCCATTCATAGTAGTCAGGTACAAAAATGTTTTTGTTTGACTTTTAGAATGCAGCCGTTCGGGTCCTCGCTTGACGGGATTAGTGACACGATCTAGTTTGGCAAACAAAGATTGTTTTCAAAGTGGAGCTTTATGTATGTAATAGGATTATCTATGTATTAATAGGGAAGCCTATTAGCAGGAACACGTTTAGTTTAAATACAAAATGGTTCCCTGACTTTATCAAGAAATTGGTAGTGATGCACGCGTCTTACGAATAAGTAGGTGCCAAAGACAAAGGAACGTTAGCAAGCAAGACCATAAAACATTACCCCCTTATTACACAACATTGATTTAATTGACCAAGTTTAAGCCACTTAAATGGTTATTGAATTATGCACCTAACTATTATAGAAATGCAGTTCTTTATATAAAAATGACAACTTTGTTCGGTACTAAGTTGTCACTTTTGAATTAAGAACTTGGACTTGACCTCACTAAAGTTCGAAATACAAATACTGACTCAATGGTATAATATGTTTACCATGTTCAACAGTATCTACTATTTCACATCTTTAGTTGATAATAATTTACTTTTAGTGCCGCATTACAGACATAACCTTACTCAAGACCTATTACATTACTTAAAACTAAGTATTTTCAACTAATAAAAAGGCGTCAAACGAGATTTAATTAAAGCTTGAATTTTACCTAAGTGAAACAATACGAACCATAGAGTCGATGATAATGAGAAATAAATGTCGACGAAAGCCATGTAGAAAGATGATCGATCATCGAGTCGCCCTACAATAGGAATCATCAGGTCTGTTAAATATATTTAGCGGAAATTATTGGCCACGTTTTTGTAAACTTATAGTGACGTTGACGTTTTTGTATTCAGCCAAAAAATGTTACTTATGTATAACGAAAACATAATTAGTGTATGTACCACAAATTCTAAAATAAATAATAAAAGAGGTATTATATACCTATTATATCCTATATATTCCTAAATGTATTTTTAAGTAATATGTGTTTTTGGTGTAAAATAAAGTAAATATATAAATAAATAAATATTATGACATATACCTAGATATGTACTGCCTATTTTTTTAAATAAACGAGATAATGGATCCATATTCACAACCTAAACCGAATATAAGTATCTTTTTCTTTCTATTTAATTAAGAAAAGGACAAACGATAAAATATTTGATTACTTCTGTTTAATTAAGTTACACCATTGACAGTTTCGATGCGATTAAAAACATGTCAACTAAAAATACGTTTATTTACGTCAAGCGAAGAGTAAGTATTTTAACAGGACTGAACAAATATTTGTCATCTGTTTAAAAAAAAAAAATTGTTAACTCAAAAAGATTTAAAAAATCTTCCTGCAGTGGTTTTCCCGTCAAATTATCATTAGTGTCTTCAAAGCAAGAGTGGATAGGGTCATAAAAACTAGTAAGTACGCTTTACCATCAACAATTGCATCACTGTTTACCATCACGCGTGATCGCAATTATATAAAAATAATAATAAAAAAAACAAAATATCAGTCGGTTACAAAGCCATTTTTGGCTTAGGTTTTAGAATTGTATTGTATCCCCAGTAATTTATTTACTTACTTGTGGAGTAAATGAAAATCAACGAAAATATATATTTAAGGTAATTATTAGTTCTGCATATGCGCATAAGTATAATTTATCCTTTATTCATAAACTACTTGTATTCAATATTTTTTCAAACAGTTAAATGAAAAACATGGCTTTCTCGTAGAATCTAAGTCAGACATAAGAGGAAAGCTGTAATCGACGTCTTTTTTTTTTAAACGTAAAATTTGTGGTGGTTATCATAAAAATATAATCAAGAAATAATCATGAATGAAGTCGGTCTTGTGAAAAAAAAAACGATTCCTAAAGTTAGTCCCAAAACGTTGCAAGAAATTGAGGAGGTACTTGCCTTACTCTTATCTATTAAGTATGTGTAAATTATAAGGGAAAAAAATCTGGTTATTTTAAACAATAACTGACAAAAATAAAATAGTTACCTACATTTTTAAGCATCAAATAATTAGCCAGCTTGGTTGCAAGTAATTACGGATACTGGTAAATTTAAAATGGAATAAAATAAAAGTAAGATTAGATACATACTTACCAGCCTGAAGGCAGCTGGATCAGAAACTGAAGTGAATTTAAAATAAAACCTAGTAAATGTTTCTAAAAACTATTTTGAAACTGTCGTCCGTACGCTAATATGAAAGCTTTTGAATGAAAGCATGAAAGCTCTCCGAGCTTGACAGTGAGACAGAACTGTTTTACCGTCTTCGAGTTTATCGGACAGCGCCATCTAGTGGCGAGTAGAGTAACTATGCCACTTAACAATTAAATGGGGCTTGTTAGAATAAAAATATCAATAATCTTATAAGATTTCTTGCAAAAGTTGGAAGAAATATATATCACTGTTATAAACACAAGAACAAAGCATTCCTGAAAAGATGACAAGACATTAATTACCTACAACAAAGGAATTGAATAATGCGCTTACCTTTATCCGCAGTGCAGAATGCGAGTAGGGCACCTCCCAAAATATCAAATAAAACTTGTTGCCTTCATTTGTCAATATGAAATAACCTATTAGCAACTATAATATGAAAGGAAAAAGTTTAAATTCTCACTGGGAGACTTATAATGAATTTTTAACTGAAACTCACGGACGCGTATTCTACTTAGAATTTTCCTATTAATGAATACGCAAGGCGACATCTACGGAAAAATTAAGAACCAATTTCAAACGTCACACTGGGTTCCTTTAGTTCATAATTTTTTCGTAAGATGGCGCCAGTTGGCAGAGCTTTGGCTAGTAAGCTGCTTTAGTATTTCCAAGGACATTGAAAAGATGTCGCAGTTTTGAATTTTGCAACCTGCAATTATTTTATTAGGTATTTATTTTTTATAGAAAGCGTTTATTTTTTCCCAAAGATGTTACGACGACTTGGAAGTAATGGGTTGCTAATATTATTTGATTATGTACATAATGAAAATGAGCGCTAAGGACCTTGATGTCAGTGTTCTGACTAATAGCTCGGTCATCAAACTAGGAGACAGCATCCTGCATTCCACCTGTAGACACTGATCAGTGAAATGTTCATCATCATCATCATTTCAGCCGAAAGACGTCCACTGCTGGACATAGGCCTCCCCCAAGGCTCTCCACGACGACCGGTCCTGCACCTCCCGCATCCAGCGGTTTCCCGCGACCTTGACCAGGTCGTCGTTCCACCTTGTCGGGGGCCTATTCCACGCTACGTCTTCCGGTGCGTGGTCGCCACTCGAGAACCCGTCGGCCCCATCGGGCATCGGTCCTACGGGCAATGTGTCCAGCCTACTGCCACTTTAGTGTTGCAATTCTTCGGGCTATGTCGGTTACTCTCGTTCTTCTGCGGATGTCCTCATTCCTGATTTGATCGCGCAGTGAAAGCCCAAGCATAGCCCTCTCCATTGCCCTTTGAGTGACTTTGAGCCTTCGTATGAGGCCTATTCAATCCATAAGTCATCACTGGCAACACACACTGGTTGAAGACTTTTGTCTTGAGACACTGCGGTATTTCGGACGAGAAGATTCTACGTAGCTTCCCGAAAGCAGCCCAGCCTAGTGGGATTCGACGATTGACCTCTTCCTCGAAGTTGGACCTTTCTAACTGGATAGTTTGCCCCAGGTACACGTAACTTAACTTTATAGGAGTCGGTACAACATAGGCCTTAGACATGACTTTCGTCTTGTCCATGTTCATTTTAAGACCGACTCGCTCGGAGGCTCTACTGAGGTCTTCGAGCATTGTACTCAGGTCCTCCGCGGTCTCAACCATGACTACGATATCATCAGCAAACAGAAGGTGTGTCATGTACTCGCCATTGATGTTGATGCCCAGTCCTTTCCAGTCCAGAAGACATCCTATAATGCAGCGGTGAACAGTTTCGGGGAGATAACATCTCCCTGTCTCCTGTCTGACAGTGGTGTCAGACAGGAGACAGGGGGGGAGGGTGGGCTGCAGAGGTATTGGTTTCGAGGTCTGGTCCTGTATTCGGACTGACATGGTGGCGTTTTCGTACAAACCCTTCAGCGCTTCGATATACCGATAGTCTACTTGGTACCGCTGGAGAGATTGCAGTACAGCCCAGGTCTCGATCGAATCAAAGGCTTTTTGGTAGTCCACAAACGCCAAGCAAAGGGGTAGGTGTAATGTTAGTATGCAAATATTATGGATTTGTTGGAGAACAAGATAACATTTTTTGTGATAGATAAGACTAGAGCAATTTTCATTCACGCCTGAATTTTAAACCTAAAAGTTAGACTTTTGCACTTCTAAGTTCTAAGTACTGGAGATCCTGGAACTCCTTCCTCATTAGGTATCTGATAGCTCAACATAGTATTGATACCAGACAAAACGTCTCATTAGGATTTCCACATGGAAAAAACCAAACCATTTGAGGAGTTGTTTTATTTTACCAACTTATTTTTTACTTTACATCACAACTATTATCTTCTGTGTCCTATAAAGGTGATTCAACCATTAAATATAATGTACCACGTTCGATAAAAACACTTTTGTGTTACCTCCGTGCTGAGTCCAACAGTATGAGGCAATGATTGATGAACAGCTCGCCCGATTGTATTATTCTCTGATAATATTTTCTCGGTCTATTTGGAATGAATTTGTTCGTATAGAACGGTTTACTTCGACAGTTTTGGAAATTGATATTCTAGGAAGCTGCCCGGGTTCTCATTAAAGAGCATAGTTTGATATTTACAGCCAGCCTTCTTGGCTTCGATAGTCTATTTATTATTGATATGATTATATAAATATTTTGTTGTCTTCTAATTTTTTTACTATTCACTTAGGTGTACCTTTTGTGATTGTGGTCCTCCGTGGCGCAGCGGTCAACACGCCTGCCTACGACGTGGAGGCCCCGGGTTCGATCCCCGGCCAGGTCATGATGGAAAACGAAAAGTGGGGATTTTGATTTAACAGAGAGTAGACGTTCGGGTAGACCAAAAAAAAAATCTAGACCCGGAATTGCAGCAGTTATTGCACGAAGACCCAACTCAAACTCAAAAACAATTGGCAGAACGGTTATATGTCACACAAGAAACGATTAGTGACCGCTTCATTTAAAAATCCGGTAAAAACTTTTCGGTGTATCTATGTCATCATCATCATCTCAGCGTTTGTCCCGGTTACTTCCGCGGCTTTCGCATTGGAGCCCGGGGTCCGCTAAAGGTGTATCTATGTATCATCATATATTATCATGATCACTTGACTTATATTTCCGTAATGCACTACCAGTAACAATGGGTTTCATTTGGACAGTTCAACAATATTCATTGCTTTATTTAGGTTATTGAGTAGACACATCTAAGTATCAAATACATGAATAAAAGACTAGAGTGAATAAGTTCACAATAAACTAGTGCGCTTTACCATCAACTATTGTGTTACTGCTACCATCTAGCGGGATCGCAGTCAAGCACAAGTTTATAACCTTAGAATTACACACTATTAATCTGAGTATAAAAAAAAACAATACCTCTAAAATAATTCGATATTATATCTTTAGTGTGCTTGCAAACGTAATTAGAGTGCTGACAATCAAACCTCCAATGCCTTCATGGGTTTTCTGTTAGCAATTGTCAAAGGGGCACAAAAACAGACTCTCAAGTTGCTGAACTTGAGAGTCTGTATTTGTGCCCATTTGATGGTAATAGGCGCTTATTACTTCACGGGACTTGCTTATCTGATTGGTTATGTAGGTCCCAGATATAGAGGCTGACATCTTCGGAGAAAACAGACGTGATAAATTTGTATGTTATTTGCGTGACGCCTTAGTTCGGTGACCGGATTTTTCGTGTATTGAAGCTCTTGCTATCAGGAATGCAGAATCCTGTGTTAACCGGATTTTTCGTATACTGAAGCTTTTGCTATCAGGAATGCAGAATCCTGTGTTAGACTTACTCGTAATTCGCCTCTTTAAAAAAGTTTTTTCAGTCCAGTCTACCTTTCTCTAGGCTCTAGTCGTCAAGAACCATTCTTATCTTTGCCCAAAGCTGCTTGTTCAATTCATGAATGTATGACAACGGTGACAAGAAAACTACAGGCACAGGGGACTTCATCTAATGCCAAAAATAATGATAAATGTAGAATATGTTCTACATGACGTGTTATCCGTACCTATTTCTGCAGTACCTTATGATATTGTTGATCTGTTTCTTTCTTTCTTTACTCTCTTTCTGTCTTTACTAACAGATAATAATCCTATAACTTTATATATTTTTTAGGCTACACGATTATTGACACATGCATGCACTTACTAGACTGAGAGGACCTGCCACTCAAATGTGTGGTGCATTCCTCAAGATCTTTTCAGATACCAATCCACATAGTCCTCATATGATCGGACCGGTACTAACTACAAATGACTCCGACTTCTGAGTTCATTTTGGTGTTTCTTCTAAGAGTAATTGGATAGGAAACATTCTCATCATTGTTTTTTTTTTTTAAATATTTTGCCGTTTGAATATGTTTATAAAATTCAGTGTTATTAGGCTAGGTTAGTCCTAATAGCTCAGAAACACAGTGACCCAGATTTTATCCAGATCAGCATTCATGTCTCAATTCGTAGACAAAAGTTCAATCAAGTAGTTGGTGATTTTTCAATGGCCGCTGTGCTGCGTTCAAATTGGTCTTTTATCGTTCTGTATTTCCTTTTCATTCTTGAAACTGTAGGTATCTGGAATGTTCTGGAGTAAATTACTCACTCTAAGGCCTTTTTAGTGAACATCGAGCACTACTTTTCAAGGACAGGCGACTTTTTTATATCATTCAACGTTCATGTATGCACTTTTCTTTTACTATTGTTTTATCTTGGTTGATTAACTATCAAAACATCGATTTATGCTTACTTAAGTCCTTTGATTGATTTGTTTTCCTGTTTAGTCAATCTTGCACCTAATTAATTGCCACAAACTATAGGGTTTAACGACATCAGTATAGACAACAGCACATCTAAGTCTACATATTTATTTAATCTGTTTTTATTTTAGTGCTTTTATGGGATATGTCAGCCCCTTTACACTGATCTTACTTACTAAATACAGTATACAATCTAATAAGTACAAAATTTAAACAAATAAAAAACTAGAGCTTTTCATATAGAACCGTAATTAAGCTATACCATTTTTGATTGATGGTACTGACAAAATGGGTTGTATTAACCGATATTAAATTTATTAAAGTTACATTTCCTTATTTATAGCTCCCGTTCATCTTTATTACTAGTACATCTAGTTACTATTTAAGCGTCAGATATTTTATTGGATTTTCAACTGCTAAAGAAAGCATTAAGGCTTCACGTTGATTGGGAATAGGCATTTGACAGTTTCTGGTAGCTTGACCGGTTATCGTAGGTAGTACATCACCAAACAACAAACTCTACTTGTATAGGCAACTAATATTTCTTTATTTATCCAACCTTAGTGGAGCTTCAATTAACTGACCTCAAATTGTCAGTTGTGCTACACGATTACTGACAAATCCATGCGCTGTTTGAACTAGTCCACTCAAATCTTTGTGGTTCATTCCTCAAAAAACCATTTTAGGGACTCATCTATATTGTCATCACTTGATCTGGGGGCAATTCCCTTTCAGTTAGATTAATCTAATATCTCAGTCAAAAATACCTGTAATTTCATTAGACTTCTTACTTTAAATTGAAGTTTTCGGTATTGATTTTGGCTGAGATGAGATTGCAATTAATTTTTTAACATTATCAACTATCGGAAATTAAAACAGATGTTGTTCTGGACTTTAAAAATGTCGTAAACTTTGAGTTTGGTTCGCCTGTTTTTCTCGGAAGTCAGATAGAAAATTTAGAATCCATTTGACTTGTTATTTTCTAATGTAACATGTGAACTTGATTCTGCTATCTTATCTATAGAATAAACAATTTTATTTTATTTCACCTCACCTCTCTGAGATATGTTGACAAAAGCAGCAATTCAGTCACAATGTCGACTTCAAATACCTATCAGTTTCATCATCATCATCGTCATTTCAGCCGAAAGACGTCCACTGCTGGACATAGGCCTATCAGTTTAAGGTGAAACAATCAACGAATCCAACCTAACGGTTAAAATAATCTCACATCAACATCCTTTAACATTCATTCAAGAAATCCCTTCAATAACTCATATGTAACGTAAATTCTTATCATTTCTGTCAAAACAGTGTCGCGGGTACATCGCAGTATAAAATATGATTCGCGACTTCGACACACCTAATGTGAGGTGTATCACGGACTGTCCACATTGGGGACAGCAGAACATTAATAATATTACTCATTGTAACGCGACACGGCTGATACACATCTCCTGTATCTTTAAAATTCTTAGGAAATAACTTGGTTGTTTGCAGTTGTGTGGGTAGTAAACTGGTTGGTTATAGTTGTTTAGTCTAATAAATGTGATGGACTAAGATGTATGCGTTTGTGATTAGCAGCCGAGCCAGGTTTAGAAGTGGAAGAGTTTAGAGTTGTATATATTTCTTTATAATTCTTAGAAATCCATTAATTGCCCTCAAGACAGACATTAAGACACATAGAGCCACATAGAGCATAGAGAGAGAGAGAGTTATCATTTTACGCTATTCCCTGTACATGTTAGTTTGGGTCAATGTCTTTTAATACGATTACTCTCCTTTTACTGACGGACGAGCTCCAAAAACGTTGGGAAAGATGATATTACTTCCTAATAAGTTACTTACTAATATCAGCTGTATTTATAAAATCTACATACTGATCTTTAGCTCCACACACCATCCACAGAACAATCGCCTCACCCACCACAACCAATTTGATCGTTTAAACCTTTCAGCATCAGTTACCATATCAAAACATTGTATAGAGCGAAATATTCCGACAGCATGATTTATAGGACCAGCCTCCGACCTACAAACTAAGGCAACCTTCACATTTTCAACACTCTTTTGTTGGCACGTGGTAAGCTGCTGGCGCCCTCGCAGGTTTCGGCTGTCATGTCATTGCGATGCTCATTTATCATCGCTCAAGTCAATACTGCCATCAACTGTTCGGGCGTCTCTCTGGCGCTTGTGAGCGAATAGTTCGATACTTTCTATCGTAATAATAATATTGTGTTTTAAATGTTTGGATGTATTTGTCATCATTTGTTTTATACAATTGGATTGTTGAAAGGCTTTTGGTCTCATTTTGTGGTGTTCGTTTATTGTTTTCTTACGTCGTGATTTCTCTTGGCTTTGTTTTTGTGCAGTAGGATCAATATTTGCCATAGATCTATCAACTAACATAAGTTATTTACTTGTAATTTCTTAATAAAGTAACTTATAAATTGTTCGACTTTAATAAAATGCGTTTGTATCATCATAATTTATTTTATCATCTTCACCAATTTTTCAAATTTAATACACTTTATTAATACAATACAATAATTTAAATGATCAGTAGCATACTTTACTAGAGTCCTCATTTAAACTGGAATGAACGATAAACGTTATTTTATTAGTTAATAAAGAAATAACATAACTAAATTAGGTGGAAAATATTTTACAAAATGATAGAAGACAGGAAAAGTCAGGCCACATCCTATTGCACAGAATTTATACAGAAGAAATGATGAGACAGGTTAATTACTTAAGAATTTGAACATTTTTTTTTTTTAGTTTACACTATGTTATCTAATATTTACAAACAATAAATAAAGCAACAAAGGTATCAATCGAAGAAAATTAGCAATACAAACATACTCCTTGAAATAAAATCAAATATACGAACTCAAATTGCGCTGTTTGCACTTAAGAATTAAAATTTAACAAAATATCACAGTTGACCACGACGTTTTTTTTTTTTTTAATAAAAACGTGACAACAAATTTTAAGCACGATTTTTAAATCATAAGGTCGAATTATCGAGCATCATTAATTTATCATTGAACGTTCTGAGAAGGTTAGGTGATGCCAACACGTGAGTTGTATGACATCGAGATCGAGAGGTGTATTAATCTTGTAATTCATAACCGTCTGAATCAGATTTTTAAGACTATAATATTTTACATGTCTATTAATAAATGTGTTAACAAACAACTGATAATTTCACAAAACTTCAATGAAAAAGAAAACAATTTCAAACTAACTGAAGACAATCTTGAAAAAGAAAAGAATTTTTAATCACTAGCATTACTTTAAGTACATTTTACATATACGACATTAAAGACTTTAAAGTACGCAATAGAGCCATATGAATTTTTTAAATGGTATCGTTTGTGGAAACTTTAAAAAATCCCTAATAATGATTACTTAATTACTATAACTATAGTAGAAATGTATTTATAATGTCATAAATACTTTGTTATTTACAAACTAAGAACAGGAACATAAAACAGTTCGGGAGACATACTGATATATATTAATTTTTTCATCGTACCTACTACGTGACAAGTTATTTACATTAATAGGAAGGAATTAACTATTCACAATCTATTACTGAGCTTACTTCGTTATTTTTCACAGCGCTTTTACAAGCCCACTTTAATATTCTTTATTAGATTATGAAAAGACCTAAATATAGTATTTTGTTTGATACATTTTGTCTTTAACAATAATGTTGTTCGTACGCCGTTACTCTATCCCTGTACAATTCCGAATTTGTTTATCTTTGTGATGACTACAATATGCTGGGGATAACGTCTATCTTAATTCTATCAAGTGTCTACGATGAACAACACGGGTTTTCTGGCACCACTTAACAGTTCATTGAGTGTTTTTTCAAACAAAATCAATCGTCGCTCTGTTGAAAAAAAATCAATGAAATGTAAACGATACCAGAATTTTCCTGTCACTTTGTTTAATTATAGACACTTTCTAGTCACCACAATGTACATAAATCGGTATTCAGTTGTTGATTTATATCTTACAGTTTTACGAATAATGCAAATCGATACAGCTTATGACTAGGTAAAATTCAATTCTACTTTAAATTTTAACACCGTTGTATTTAAAGTTTACACTTACCATTTTGTGACAAGAAATTTTGATGATATAATTTCATGCGTTAGTACAGGCATAAGAAACTGTAATAAACTTTAAAACGTTATGTTTCTTATTATAATTTCTCACAATAACCACTCTATGCTCGTCACTCCTGTTCTGTTTCACGGTATCTTGCAGCACAAACACTGTCTTCGTCACTAGTAACGTCACGATAACAATAACAAAATTAGACTACACAAGATAAATTTTTCAAACAGCGAATAACTGACCCAGTCTGGTTGCTGTAACATCAGTGTCCACCACGATATTACACGCAACCCCGCGTTGCGGACGACTGTCTACATTAATAAATCAGTTATCCGCTGTTCGAAAAATTCCACTGATCCTATGCGGAGAGATGCGCGAACTGGCTGGGGTGAAGGTCGAACTGGTAGGGGTGGCCGTACGGATTCATATGGTACGGCACTATATTCATGGACGCCATCTTATGCTCCTTCTTCCACTTCATGCGGCGGTTCTGGAACCAGATCTTGATCTGGCGCTCGGTGAGGCAGAGTGCGTGAGCGATCTCGATCCGTCTCCTCCGCGTCAGGTACCGGTTGAAGTGAAACTCCTTCTCCAGCTCGAGCGTCTGGTACCGGGTGTAGGACGTCCTCTGACGCTTCGTTTCTCCGTTGGCGTTCACCGTACCTGAAACAGTTGAAGGAATCGATTAGTATGACTCAAACGACCCACGATTTAGTCCACATTCGTTGTACAAGTTCGTTAAGTATTATTCTGGTCGCAAAACGCGAGGCCCGTTAATATTTAGAACTGAATGTTCGTTTGAGCGCCAATAAATAGTTGGCTCGATCGACTTCGTGGCTTGCCACGCTTGCTCGGTAGTGATGTACAGCTCGCGGCAACATGCTCTGCTAAGAACAAGATTTCTATTCAGAAATATAAACACTATTGTGCAATTAGTTTTAATTTATTCCCCCGAGCTGTCACATTTTTCTTAATTTATATCTTGTTTTGCGACGCACTACGACACCTTCTCTAATGATTGTTTTGGCACATGCTTGTTCCTGTTTGCGGGTACAAACCTCAGCTCGCAGCCAAGATAAACTTTAGTTGAGTTCAGTGTGAGAGAGAGAGAGATGTTTCTAATGATATTACATATGTTGGGCGCGATTAAAATAATCATTTCATTGTTATTACTGGCATATCGTGCACGTCTGAGGAGTATTTATTTAGAAAGCATTTAGAGTATGAAGTGCAGTTAGTAAATGAATATCAAAGGGGGAGTAGCGAGTGAGTGGTATGGCGTTGGCGCGCGAGTCATGGGTTGCATGCCGCACCTGTCACGGCATGTCGGCGGCCGGCCCACCACTTGGTCCGAATTGGACGTCCGCCAGTGTTCCTGTGATAGATACGCGGCTTGTCTCGGGTGTGTCTACCAAATTAAACTGCGCCATTTATTATATTTCTTTAAGGAGATTGGTCCACTAATGAGAGAGCCACATCATTATTATTAACCTATTGAATCATCCTATTGTGATTGCTGCCTGAATTACAATTCAAAATAAACCAGAGCAGATGCAGTAAGTAATAATTAACCAATTGTTCCTTATAATAAATCCAGAAATAGATTCAATAGGGCGCTTGGTCTTTTCCTTTACTCCTCCAGTTGTCAGGCCCGCGTCAATAAAGATGTTTAAACGTGTATAAATATTCGATTTCGTACGAGTTTGAAACCGTACGAGGGAAGCTGCAGCAAAAACAGAGCCGATTGAAATGTTAGTGACAGGCCGATGCACAAACAACAGACATACAGCATTATCTTAACATAAATAATCCTTGTACGAATCGAATGGATACAATACGGGAGCATTTGAATTTCAATATGAATACACGAATACATTGATGTTGATTAAACGTTCATATCAAGATTATAATTTAAATGTGTTTAAATACAAATGATAAGCTATGTGTATGGAAATTCAGACAGGTATTTCCTTTATAAAAAATGCAATAATTTGATGCTAATGATATGCTAAGGACTGAGACGGTAAAATCTTTTTAATCAAAGATTTTTTTTAAACAGGTTGTTCCGGCCGAGCCTTGACAGTTATTAGAAAAATGTTTTAAAAACATTATAAAAAAATGCATGTTTTGAGTTAATAATGTTAATCTTTCTGTGTGAGAATCTTCTCTAGAAGAGTAGATTGGGAACAGACTGTTACATGTTAGTCGCCCATGCAAAATTTTACACTAAGTACAATTTACCTAAAAATCGTTGACTCTATCGCAACGGTGTTTGATAAATATTGTTTAGCAATTAATTAATTTACGATTTTGATTTAATTAATCAGTAGCATACATTCAACCTCGACGAAACATGATATTTTGATAAATGGCAACTGACAGTCAACATACTCGTCATCTATGTGATGCAACTGGTGTCACGAAATCTATCTTATTGGTAAAGATTTCTGAAGAAAATTTGAACCTTCTGAACATTTCCAGATTCTTTCTAGTTTATTTTATTATGTCATAAACGTCAGGTGGAACGCCCTCAGGATATGTGGAGCGACGATCTTCGCAGGATTCTGCTGATACTAACTGGATGAGAGTTGCCGAAAATCGACTTGAATGACTTGAAATTGGAGAGGCATATGTCTAGCATAGGACTGCTCTAATCTGATGATGATGATGATAAAGAAATTAATCAGGCTAGGCGGAGCAATGATCTTAGCAGGATGGCTGATAGCAGATGGGTGACAGATGATAAAAAATGTTGAACGGCATGTAATAGAAGAGGCCATGTCCAGCACTACATTGATAGGTTGATGATGAAGTGATTAACTAGGCACCGGGCCAGCGTGGTACAGGTAACAGCGACTCACTCCCTCGTGCCGAGAGAAGGCCTATTTCCCAAGAGTGGGAATATTAAAGGCTGATTATTGTAAGTGATTCCTCCTCCACAAGTCGTTGTCCGCATTACTGAGGGTCGTGATGTCCCTGTGGAATTATCTTCTCCTTTATGATAGTTCGCCGTCTGTTACGATCCCAGGTTGCGAGTAAAGCAGGCTGGTGTCCAGAGATGAACGGATTTGGTCAGTCCACCTTATTAGACTGCGACCTCTAGACGGTAGTCTCGCCCTGTCCAGGCTCCAGGCCATATTGAAAGAAGCCTCTTCTGATATTTAATCAGAAATCACATAACAAGATTTAAGATATGGACAACAACGCTTTCATCTCTAAAAAATATTTGCGCCGAAGCAATATTAAGCAAGACAAAAAAGTGATCCAATACTTGTAATACGGTTGTCATTTTTATGCCAAAACCAGATAATTCTAGGTCACAGACCATTGATATTCCGTCCACCACAGTCTAGACATATTGCATGGTCGAATTTTAAATGAATGACATCGATTACTAATGGATGAGACTTGAAAATTTGAAATCTAAAATAGATAACGTCTGGAGACAGTATTTGATAAAACGTGATATTCAAATGTGTATGATTTGGGGATGCATTGGACGGTTTATTTGCATTTGTATTCTTAATAAACCTGTATTTTTTTATATTGTTTGTAATTAATTTAATATATATTCTGAATACAGTATCATTATTATCATGAACGCGTTTCTCTGCTACTATGTCAACTTGGAAATGATTTAACGACTGGTAATGAATTGCTAATTTCTTTGACTTGACCTCTCCGATATAATTAATTATTAGTTTATTTATTTAGGATCTCCAACAAAGAATAAAATCAAATCAGTTAAAATAGACGACAATGTTATCACGAAGGTGTACTCCTTCACTTACAGGAGACCCCAGCAGGCATAAAGGAAATTATTACTAAGCGAACAAAATTAAAAGTTTAAAATAATAATAATAAAATTAAAATAGAATATCATCATCATCAGACTCTACTCGTCCACTGCTGGACATAGGCCTCTTTCGTGGCACGCCAACAAACTCGATCCTGGGCAGTTCTCCGCCAGCTTTTTGATGTCGTCGCTCCATCTCGCCCAAGGGCGTCCTACGCTACGTTTGTCGAGACGCGGTCTTCACTTGAGGATTCGTTTACCCCATTGTTTGTCGGCCCGGCGGCATATGTGACCAGCCCATTGCCACCTCAGCTTGCTAATCCTCTCAGCTATGTCGATGACTTTGGTCCTCTGTCGGATCACCTTATTTCTGGTGCGGTCCTTCAGAGAGACACCTAACATAGCCCGCTCCAAAGCTCGCTGAGCGGCTTTAAACTTATTTACTAGTCTGACCGTTAGTGTCCACGTCTCGGCTCCGTAAGTCGTGACGGGTAGGACGCACTGGTTGAAGATTTTAGTCTTCAAACATTGGGGTATGGGTGACGAAAATACCCGACGAAGTTTACCAAATGCTGCCCATCCCAGCTGGATCCTTTTACTTCCAGCTGGGATGGGCAGCATTTGGTAAATAAAACATATTCTGTAACATATATAAAACAAACTAAATACGTACATTAACAACATCAAAACCATAATTAAGATCAAAAACTAACAACTAGTTATTTCTTTGAGACCCTTTTTATGCTTTCAAAGAGGTTCACAAATGTCTAAGTTGGTTGTCTTGGCTAACTTGTTGTATTGCCTACAAAGTCTTGGCAAAGCGGCGAAATTACCCAGGTTGGTTTTTGAGCCAGAAATGTAAAATAACTCGTATGTCGCCGGGAGTCCGAGTTAGAAATATAATTTGTAATGAGCTCAAAAGTTCACTGCAATCTCAGTATCATTGAATATTTTGTGAAGCATAATGAAGTCCACTTTTTACTACGACTGATTAGTGTATCCATAATATATGACAATGTTTCAACCTATCAGAGTAATTTGTTATTTTTTTAGCCAAATGATCCGTAGCATATATGGTAAAGGAACCGCTTCTGGACACTTTCAAGCCGCTTGATATAGACATCGTAATGTGGATTCCATATAGAATATATGTAGTTCAGTAGACTACATATATTCTAGCAGTGGACGAACTAAAGTATCGAAGAGCTTTATTTTTGTAGATGGTTTCTTAAATTCTCTACTGTTTCGCAATATGAATCCTAGTACTTTAATGGATTTAGAGACAATGTTTAAAATGTGCACATCAAATTTCAATGCTAGATTGAGTTGAACTCCAAGACGCGAATAGTAGTCAATTTCATAACTTCAACCCCGTCTATGTAGTATTTATTCTCTAACGCAGTTTTATTACGAGTGAACTGGATGTAGTGACACTGATATTTAAGTGCATTTTGTTCAGTATACACCAGTGTGCAATATATAATAGAGTCTAGGTTACTGTAAATTGGCTTCATTAGCAAATAAATAGAAACGAGAGTATTTGAAGCAACCTGTAATGTCGTTGATGAAAACGTTAAAAAGGATAGGTCTCAAACGTGATCCTTGCGGAATTCCTGAAGTTGCTTTGTAACTGCCAAAAAAATGACCATTAACCACCACTTTTGTTTCTCGATTTTCAGCGTAAGATTTAAACCAGCCTATAAGTATTTCACCCTAATTTATTTATTGCTAATGTTCCTTTCTTGTCTCACCCGCTAAAACTATAAAGCTATCATATTTTAGTGCGTACTTCTTTTCCTTGTTTCTTATAATATTTTTTATTTGCCTAAAAATTATTTGAGATTTAAAATTTTGATTAATAATTTTATCAAATTTAAGTGACATTTTTTGAATGATCATGAAATCATTTTTGTTTCTCTAGAATCTTTCATCTCTAAGATTCCACTTCAATCCATTGGAAAATTCTCCCCATCCTAAATAATTTATTATTCAACATCAAAAATAATCTGGACATGAAATATAATCAGCATTAACAACTAAAACATTTATTGTATCAAATGCTAGGATTCTTCAATCAACACTGTACTCTACTGCATGTGTGTTCAACATAAAAACATTCCAAGATTTAAGATCAAAGCTATGACTAATGATATCTAGATGAAAACAGAGTGTGCAATAAAAATGTCCCAAATATATTTTCATCTGTGGTCTACATAGACCGTATAATCGTCGATTGTATCGTTTATGTGTTCACACTGTTACTAAAATTAATTGTAGCTCAGATTTGCAATCGTTAATTGAGTCGAATGCTTTGTGCTACAAATAGCTTTTTATTTTGAAATATGTATTTATTTTTCTTCATATTTTAGTTGAAATCTTATCTTTAATTATCAATATTTGAAATATGAGTGTACCTTTAAACTATTTTCTTTTATGAATTGATGGTACACATTTAACCTGTTGAAATTATTGTGTTCATCCGATACTTACTCGTATATATGTACATATGAAGGTATCACCATTCCTATGGATTTTCCCTGATCATATTAATGAGAGTACAATATTTTCAACTATTTCAATAAACTTTACCGCTCTTTATTAATCAGTTTCTATGTAAGTGTTATTTATGTGCTACAATGTTTACGTTACTCAAAACCATATGTACCTAATAAGTCTTTTTTCGTGATTTGTAACTCGATGTTATATACCTGTGTGTTCGTTCTTTCGGTTATATTTAACGTGTTTATAGACCGGTGGAAGTACTCTCTGTAGGTATCTGTCTGGTTTACAATGTAGGGATATCTTCAAAGATCAAACGGAACAATATATCTTCTTGTATTGAGCACTTGTTTGCTATCTATAGAATAACTAGATTCAAAGTAGGTATGCATTGAGTTAATACAGACATGGTTATTCGCCATGAAATCTTGTTGGCTTAATTTTTGACTCTTCCAATTTTGTCAAGAATAATAAAGTTAACAACGTCGTCGCCTAAAAGAAAGTAACAGACTACCAACCAACAAGCTGCAGCGTGTCTTCAAGGCATACCTACTTTCTGTTTGCTACCGTCTGAGTGGAACTAGTTGTCTATTAATATATTCATAGCCTTTGATGTCTTATTTCTGGGCAAGGGCCTTTCTGCGTTCTTTCCTTCTTTTTCTCTGTCCAGAGCTGCCAAGGAACAATTTTTATAAAAGGAGACCAGGTTAGCCCGCCATCTTCTATGATAGTCGCCATTAAGTAAGATCTACTGGTTGGTAAGTTTGCCCCATTGACTGTCAGATATATGGCATATACGAGTATATCCAGCCCAATTGTATATAAGCTGCCATAGTCACAGTTATCAAAGACATTTGGCGATGAGGTGCTGATGTCATCGAAATGAATTCAAAATAATTCGTTTCCGTAACATAAGCTGCAGCGGAAACGAAGTTCACTGAGCATAAAATATTATTCAAAAACACATCAGATATCTAGATATATCGAAATAGACAATTAAATCAGTTGCCATGGCGTTTGAGCTGAATGAATAACATCTGTCCATTACTAAGCAGTCGGTGCATCGTCAAGCAGGTCATCCCACTTCACACACACAACTAGACAGGTCAATTATGAATAACGCGTGAATTTTGAATTTAATGCCTAGACTGCTTTCTCATGCTAGAGCTCGGACTTTGGTCGTTTTATATATGACGTATACCGATCATTGTACCGATAATTGATACAAGAAAAGGTCTATTATCGCAGAGAGCCTCGAAGATCGAGGGTTTACTTCAGGAAGGCTTCGGTAAGGTATAGACAAGAGCTTCCTCTAAACCTGCTACCGGCAGCATGGAACCTGTCCCTGGTTCCAATGAGCTTTTGTTTTTAACATTATAGAAATGTTTAAATATAGTCAATATGAATCCTTATAATTTATTCAATAGAAATGAAATAGGGAATATAAATTATATTATAACAGGTATGAATTACTATGAACTTATTAATCACTCAATGAACAATTAATTTCACTGACTTAGCTTATAGCTTAGATAACGTTACTTAGTCCATATTTGTTTTTAACTTGATAAGTTTTTATCTTAGTTTGCTGCATTCTGTTTTATTTGAAATTGTTTTTTAACAACCTCAGTTTTCAGCTTAGCTTACGTTTTTTTATTTGTGTTTTGTTCTTCATAAAATTGTTAGTTTAATTTGTTTCAATAGTAACTTACTGAGAGGTGAGGCACTGCACGCCAAAATACAGGTAACGCCAATGTAGTTCGTTTGCAGATGCTCCTACATATTCTGTATTGTATATATGTACGAATTTTTTAACGTATTAGTGTTTATGTTGTTGCGAACTATATTTTTATTATATTATTTAAAAAGCTTGGGTTCCAATGCAGCTAATGTGACGGAAGTGAATTATTTAAATTACCTCATGTAGGTATATGATTTTCCATCTTATACAGAAATAAAAAAAAAACAAAGTAAACAACCTTGACCTGATGCAAAGAACGAACACGTGCTGTTAAAATATGCATTACTTCTGCTATTGGAAAAACCAAAATGCGATTTAATATTTCTCTTTGATGATTATCTTGTGCAATATGGTTTCTATTCATAACAGAATATTGAAATGTCCTGCCACGGCTGCGGTTGAAAGAGAAAACCGTGATCCTGGTACACAGGCAAGTGAAGGAACACAAGTGGGTTTTAGTCAGTAAAAGTCGGACACGCCCTTCCACTCCGTCCAGAGCGGTAGAGGTCATTTGATGATCTCCCATCCACACACAAAAAAAATCTAAAATGTCATCGAAAACCTACATACCTATCCTAACTTATAAAAAACAGATTCTGCCAGTAACAAGAAAATGTTTGACACTAAAAAAATGATGATCGATTTATATTAATATTCTTTGATACGTGACATTTTGTTCAGAATATTACCATAAGACTGAACCGGAGCAAATTCACCTGCATTTTGAAACAAAGCGCTTCGGCGCACGCGCATATTTGACGTATGACTGACGTGCGCAAGGTGCCTCGGGCGTACTGTCATACAGCCTTCCTGTTCCTAACTGCTTACAAACTTACGTTTGCCACTATATGAATACTTTTTTTTACCGTCATATAGGTTATAAGCCTTTTGCGAGTCGCATAATTCAAACAGCATAAGCTGCTGCAAATATGTCTTTTATTATTTTGATGAATTAGTCATGTTATAATGTCATTCATTTCAGATTTATCATTCGCTGTTGACTTACATATGAGAAACGAGTTTTTGGCAATGAATTACGGTGATGTTATTTTAGGATGAAATAAATAAAATTGGTTTTATTTGAGCTGAATAACCCGTGTGGTACCGAGCTTTGAATAGTACCAACCCATATCCTGCCGTGGGTGTCGTAAGAGGTGGCTAAGGGAACTCTCACCAGGGAAGCGGGCAGCAGCGCTTCTCCTGTGAAATGTCAAATTACTGCGATCCCCAACCCGCCTGCCATAATTCTACTGCCTTGAGCTTGACCTGGAGCCCTTTGTCCAGCAGTAGACCTGTGTAGCGGTACCTACAAACGCCACAAAATGAACGACGCGTCATACTGACGTCACACGAATTCTACATCTCGCAATCAGAGTTTACCGTGCAATCAGCATACATACAACTTGCCAATTTCAACCATTGGGCAAGTGCCCGCCAGACACAACACCCGTCTGGTTGGAGGATCTTCCCTTTTCTATGGAGGATGAGTGAGCTTTACTCCCTGTTCCTCATACCTCCACACCTGTATAGGCTGAAGAAGTAGAGCTGAATAATCACATTCGCGTGAGTTGATCGATCAGGTTAAGCCACACTTGCCGCTCGTTTGTCCGTGGATGGGTTTTCTTTAGATGACAAGACTCATTCGTTTCTCGGAGAGCACGTTACCGCTGTTGATCCCGGCTGTCCATCCTGCATCTCTGACAGTCGTTACGGGTCGAAAATCTGACACTAGTCTTAGCAAGGGGTATCGTGAAGTCTAGTTACTAGATTGTGGAGGTTAGATAGCCATATCATGTAGAATTCTGATACTCAGCTACATCATGGTAGAGTGGAAGCCAAATCCAACTACTTGAAAAAAACAAGTCAGATGATGATATTTCAACTCAGAATTTTGTGGCAATATGCTTGCCCCTATTCTCTCTCTGTGTAATGCTCCTCCATGCTTGAGGGTCTTAGTCAGCTTCGGATTGGCGGATTGAGTTGCGATATATGCCGGGTTCGATGCTCCTAATGTTGTTGTGTTGGGAGTTTGGTCGTGGAGGGTCTTCAGATCAATCTCCCTTTGGCGCAGCTTCGTTGGTCGTGTTGTTGGGTTTAACATTGCATCACTTCGCTCAACTGCCGTCTTCCTTCCTATTCGCTCAGTTTTTCTGAGTGAATAGGCTCTTAATAAACTAGCGCGTTTTACCATCAACGATCATCTTACCATCAGGCGGGATTGCGGTCAAGCGCTAGTTTATAATTATTAAAAAAAAACCTACACAATAAAGAGTATTCTATTGTATTCTATGATCAGCCTCCACCAGTTTCAGTTTAGCGCATTCCTTACCACC
This sequence comes from Sesamia inferens, assembly GCA_037179545.1. NCBI lineage: Eukaryota > Metazoa > Arthropoda > Insecta > Lepidoptera > Noctuidae > Sesamia > Sesamia inferens. Next base: position 13,135,423 of record CM073930.1, read on the forward strand.
ATGCAAAATTTAGAGGACGACGGTTGTTGGTAAACGACCGCGAGGTAGCCAGTGGACGGTGATCCCAACAACAATCAGTTCTCCAAACTTTGATCTTCTCTCCTCTGATATGTACTAGGTAGGTATGTGACCGAAATAAAAGGGAATGCTTTGTTGAGATAATTCAACATCCACACCAGCGAGCGGGTTTCGACTGCGGTATTCGAATCAGCCGAGCAATTGCAGTTCAACAAAATCCACTGCGTTATTTGTGTTATTGAGTAAACACATTTTTCGAACACTATAAAGCAATGGATTAGCAGTATGCTTGAAAATTATTTATGTTGATAGCAATAGTGTGTGTTCGATGCATTGATGCGTTTACTCCTGTTACATTGGATCTAAACATTACTGGATAAATGGTACTGTCAAATGAAATTTTATTCATTCGAAACAGGTTGCTCAAAAAACAAATGCTAGAAACTGCAAACAGTTGCATTTTAAACAGAAAATGTCCTGATCCAGGGCTTACTTACAATCACACAAAGCCTACATTTTGCTGGTAAGTAATTATTTAATGTCGCCTACCTATCGAGCCCGCTTTAAAGCTACCCGCGCCTCGTGTAAAAGTTTTATTTGAAGATACAACTTTTTTGGCCGCACTATCTGAAGCGAGGTATCGCTGCAATGTGTCTGTCTGTCCCGCGATGCCACTTTACGGAACTTTTGATTTACTTAACTAACAAGTTTTGGTTTTTTATCTTTCTTAATGGTATCCCTTGGGCGTTAGATTTTTGCAAAATTACTTTTGGCAGAGTGAATTTATTGTTTGAATGATTTTTAGAATTGTTAAGTTTCTTATGAATGTCAGTTTCCACCATCCAATGTACTACCTACTATGTTATGCAGCTACCGGCGTTAAAAGTAAACGTTTGTGGATACTTTTTATTGGTAAATTGCTTTTTTTTTGCGTTCGAGACATTTGTCGTGTTAAAATGTAGCGCTTTATTGAAGTAAACCAATGTAAGAATCTACTGAAGCTATTACTGTACATTTATGAAGATTCCTAAAGTAATGAATTATAGCGATGATGTCCACACGCACGCATGTTTCAAATTATGTCATCAGCCAACCCACTAGATCGTGTTATGTTACCTAAATGTCACTGACTCTTAGTCGGCGCTAGTTAATATTTGGCTCATTGCCTTGCGATTATTAACTTTAACATACAGAGGAAATTAATAACTAATATAATTAATGCAGTAAAAGTTAAAAATAATCGAGAATTATAACATATAAATGTAGAATTACAAATAGAGTTTAACCAGTTGCGCGGCGCAAGCGCGGCTACGTACGTAGGTACGTAATCGTCGATCCATAAAAGAGAATCCGAAGATTGCCCGATTGGATCCCGAGCGGGCACGAAGCTTCGCATTAAGACTGGATTTCTCACGTTCGTGGTGAGCACTAATCACGACGTAGAAATATTAAGGACACTAATATCTTGTACACATTTACATAACACGCAATAAATCTTTATGTGCGGGCGCAGCGGCGCGTTGCAGACGGCGCCGTTGATAAATACTTATTGGAGCTTTTTCGATGGACTATTTAGATGCGGTGGCTATGATATTTTGTTCGATTTGTACTACTGTTACCGTTCCAGTACTTACTTCTGTTATATTTTTATTTGATCGACAATCGTGTCTAGATACTACTTCTGTCCATCATAAATAATCATGATACTTTTATAAAATAGCTATGTAAATTAACACAATCTAATCACATTTAAAACATAACTCACCTACCTATTACTAATAAACTGTCATTCAAATCAATTTACATCAATTTAATAGAACACAGCAATCATGCAAAATACGGACGCCCTGGACAATTTATCACAGAAGTAAATACCTTTATGTACAAACCTAGTATACTATTATGTGACTTAAGTTCAGATCGCTTATCTAGAAGACTAATTGCATATCTATCTACATTTACTTAGTAGCTGAACGGACAAAACCGGTAACTGCGCCAGGTTATTTATAGGAAGTTAAGTATAAAACCTTGGAATGGCAAACGGTATGTACGATTTTATTGTGATTTATAACCAAGCGTCCTTAGGTATATTTGTCATAATTATAATCGTAAATAAATGTTTTTTTTTTTCTAACATTACGCGCTGAGGAATACTGTTCATCATTTTAAAAGTTTTTGATGGAAGTATTGTTTTTTTTTCGGTCGCGGTATTTAAATATACAGTAGTACGTAGGTATCATTAAAATTTCGATGACTAAAATGCTGAATTCTGACAATAAATGAATATAAGAAAAACTACAGCGCTGATACAACTAAATACGCAATTTAGAACAGTTATTAGCTCATTTACAAACACGTATTCGATGACAACCGATAAGTGCAAGATATCTGTGTAATTCCCAACACTAAACCGACAAACAATTCGAAGAAATGCTAAGCGAGTTGAATATTTGTATATTCGCGTGCAATTACCGAGACACAGATATATAAACTTCACGAATCGCTAGCAGGCTAGATATAATCTAGAAATAAGTAGGCAACGTCAAACAGATACAGCTTTTCTTCCCAGAGTAACCAAATAGGAAACGCTGACCTAATTTATCACTAGCTTATTTTTTATATATAATATGAAGTTTAAAAGCGTATCCGATATCCTATTTACAAAATAAACAATTTCCATTCCATTCCATTTCACTCAAAAATCCAATGAAATAAAATATCGAGTTTCGATTCGATCGCTTCCTTAATCGCTGCCGCACAATTACTGGAGACGCCGTGGGACCGATAATAATTTAAAAAATATTGCCCAGTAAATGATGCTATAAATTAAATTTAATAATACGTACGCCCAACACAACAGCATCATGTGCGGAAAGCTAATTGAATATTAATTTAATAATAAATCTGGTCAGACGAGTTTTCGCCTATGCCTCTCTTATTTATAACTTAACTCCGACAACGGCAATACCAATTTTAATAGATTTAAATGGTCAACGATTAATTGTTGTCACAAATATTAAAAAGTTTAATTGTAAAAAGTTTTTTGTTTGAATTAGTCAAAGCCTAATGTTCAGAGCCACACCTTCGCGGCGGCCATTACAAACACCTTCCGTTTCACTTAATTTATTACTTTTATCTCGAGCACAGTCGCGGTGGATGCACACAAACACACAACATCTCCGACAATAAGACAAATCGTCCGATTACAAGACACTACCTGCCCGCGGTGGGTCCGAGCCATGCAAATTTTCAGTCTTTTTTTTTTCTTTTGAACCAATTATCATCATACAATTTTGAAGAAAGTAAAAGTGTTAGTACAGCACAGAGCCATCAATAGTCGCATTAGTAAATTAATTACTGTGACATTTTCGAAAGAAAGTCTTTTAAACTTTCCTTCGATGTACAATAGTTCGAAACGTAGAAAAAAAAAATGTTACAATTTTGAATGCAAGTCGACCTTGCAAAATGCACGTCACCTCGCCGTTTTGCAACATTTGGTCATTCTTGCACAGACTCGTGATTTATGTCGTCTGAAAGACGTGCTTTGTTGTAAAAACCGAGTTGTTTTAAATAAGACCACTTGTGGTGTCCTTATAGATAAACTTCAAAAGAAACGTATAGGTACTAAGCGACTCAGAACAACATAATGAATGTATTAAGTACTCGGTCGGTTGCATTGTATCTACAAACAAAGATGACGTAGACATAGAGTATAAAGACCTCTATGCTGGCGCGGATGGAAATGTATGCTAAATCAGGCCAGGAATAGATCATGATATCATATCTAGCAAGCAATTTGGCTATGCTCCTATCAATAGCGTAGGTTTTGATGTCGAGATACACAGCCCAATGATATAAATGTAACGATAACTGTAACAAAAAACGACACGTCTGAAAATGCATACCACGTCGGCTAATAAAGAAACAAGAAACGTTTATCAAATTCAAACATTAATCCAAGACTAGATAAAGGCCACCACACGGCTAGCGCGGTATTGTCGAAAGAAATCTCCATACAAAACATTACTCGGCTGTGTTGAGCGATTTATGCGGCGGCTTCAGGCCTGCGTTCCACTGTGCACTCCTTACTGTATATTATTGTAGTGACACCGACTAATTTGTTGGCCGACTGATGAGGCAACTGCGGGGAAAGAAATTGTTTATGTTTTACTATATTAACTCTAAACGCAAAGCAGATTATCCCACAGTAAAATATATAAACTAGAACTTCTCAAGCAATATATTATTTAAGTAGGTAAGGTTGAATTAAGATATCCGCTGGAGAGGCAGAAATTATATCCGAAAGTAATTTTAATTTGTTGCTACAGCGATGTAATTACTGTATGGCGATCGATATTAAACGTCTTCATAGAAAATTATTTATTAATAACATGCTTTAATGGAGTAAGAACTGTGGATCTTATCCAGTTTATACGGGATTTTGATCTTAGTAAGTGGATTTATTTAATCCGCGTTTCTGCGTAGAACCGGCGCAGACGCTGTCGCCGAGTGACAGCGCGGTGTGCGCACGCGCGCTTCTCTTCACTTCGCCGGACAGTAGGCACGTGAAGATATGTTAAAGTTAATTTTATATTAAATTGGACATCGTCATTCAGAATTTAAATGTTATAATATGTGGACCAACGTATTTTAATGTTTGTAAATATTTCGAGTCGAGCTTTGAATTATTTGCAACTAAAATTACACACGGATTTATTTTACAAAAATTTGTAAGAAAAAATGAGAATGACCGTTAAATTTATATCTGTATTGCTACTCTCATCAATCAAAATCTAACACTTGGTAAACACTTTAAACCAAATCCCAAGTCAAAACGTTGTCTATCCTATAAACACCAAAGTCAAACACGAAATAGCTTTTAATTATTTTAATTGCAAATATAACCGCCTGATAATTTAGTAAAAATACACGTAAACGCACGTCGTGACATGAAACGAGTGGCTCGGCACGGCTCACGACATTTCAAAACAAACCGATCTTTCTTCACAGTACAACGTCAGTACCTCGACGCGTGTTTCCGACACCATCTTGATACTGTTTGTACATATTTTGACTGGTTAAATCGATGAATTTAACCACTGTGCTTTATGAAACATAAATAAAAAATATGAACACCTCACGTTTGAATTGCTAGTTTACATTGAAAATTTTGCACAGTGAGCCAGATAGTCTGAACTACGTCATTGTAAATATGTCGTTGGTGTGCTATGTTTAATAAATAAATGACTAAACTCTGGACGTCAGATCTATATCGAAAAAAATATTATGATTATTGAATAGGTACGTTTTTGGTATTTATGTTTAACTGTAATTAAAATTGTTGTATTGGCTGAAAACTTGTCTATATGGAGCAAACTGTGAATACAAGTTAGTTTAAACTGATATATGTACCTACAGTATTTTTAAGTTGTGCATAGATATTTTCGTAACATAGGTATATTAAATAACTACAAATAAGGAAACCGTCAATCATTATTAGCGTGCAAAAACTTAATTTTCAACAAGTCTTATGATGACTGATGAATTTTATTCAAATAAATTCACACTTAGTTTTTTTTTATATTTTCCGGTAAAACAGCTGACAGGAGGGTGGTCAACTCTATTACTTATGATATAAAAAGCATGATTATAAATTGAATGAACATTAACATTGACGCCTAGACTCCCTTGGGCCGTGGGCCAGCCATAATTAATCATACACCTAATGACGTGTTTAGATCCTGACGTGAAGTTATGAAAGCGTATCGTTTGTGACGATTATTTCATTTTTATTAATGTTTATTGACAGCCTTATATCTGTTAAATTAGCAGTACTATCTTGGGTGGCCAGATGAATAAAAATAAATAACTATAAAACAATCTTAAAACGCAATCAATTAAAACCTCAAAATATGAACATGAAATCCCATAATTCATTTGCAAATTTATAATAAGCTACCGGCTCATTTAAATTGATGGATTCGGCAAACATAAGTATTCAATTATTGACGATTTTAAGGACATTCTACGGTTTATTGAGGAAAATAACTCTGAACAGTTATACACCAAGAACAGGTCTAAAGTGTGGTACTGCAATTTCCACATTAATATCTGTAATTAAAGAGTATTGGCTTTTCTTGGAGTAAACTTTAAAGGAAGTTTATAAGAGTAACTATTCTCCAATAAATCCGATCACTACGATAATGGAATATCTACTTATACTGCACATACATACATATCATTATAAATTAAAATCTCTTTTCGTGTCGGTCGTTTGTGACCTTGTTGCTGTTCTAAATTGCGCAACGGATTTTGATGTAACTTCCAACACGATTTGGATCATGTATTCCGGTGTGATAAACTTACGTAGCTTACATAATATTATAACAAATACATTTCGATATTTTGTCCACTTATAAAAATGTATACCATATTTAATAAATTTTATGATGTGAGTCAATTTTGTTAGTAAATCCATCCTAGTCTTTTTCACGAATATTGAACAAAAACCTACAAAGATTGCATTTTACACTAATGCAATATTGCACGTGCAACCACGCCCAGGCGCGCTGATAATAATTAACCAATTACAGAATGACAACCCATCGCCGCCATTTTAATTGGTTCGCAATTCCTATGCATTGGTTCATAAATCTGATGGTTATGACGATCGAGTTGTACCACTGTGCAACGTCGTATCTTTTAATTGGAGTTCGTAACAGGTAGCTAAAGATGTTTCAGTTTTATTATGGCCTTTTATTGGTTATTCTTCGGATATGTGCTCGAATATATAATATATTCTCTTAAGTTCTGATAAAAAACCTGCTTGACAAGTTTTGTTATTGCTTGTCATTCGCAGAAACGCGTGATTCAGGTTTTGGACATCTGTTAAGCGTGAAATTATGCATAATTGTAAAATAATAATAAGGAGCAGGAGCGGAGATTTGAAGGAAACTTTCATAAATCTGGGAAATTCCAATTAGTAGTTAGCTCATTGAAACGGAATTATTTTTGCGTAAAAGCCAGCTAGAGTCCACTCCCTCCCACTACCTAGTTAGGTCAGGTTAGTTAGTAGTAAGTAGACTTAAACAAAAAATAAACGAAAAATGCCTGTCAATCCAATTAATCAATACATTAATCTGCTATTGGCGTTTTAATTGCACGACGTTTGTTGCGCTTTAAAAGCTGGGGAAACGAAAACGCAGCACAATATTTTTTTCATATAACCATTAATATCTGTCGGTTTTGTTTCCTCGGCGGACGCAACTCGCCCCACTGTGCGCTGGGGCAGTTGCACACTTACAATTGTTACGTCGATTCTTTTGTGTATGAACTGTCTATAGTATTAATTAAAGAAAGCTTTACTTCAATTTTGAAATGTATCAGTTTCTTAAAAATAAAAACTGTGTCTATGTATTATTGTATTTGTATTTGTAAACGTACCCGCGACACGGGAGTAATTTCTCGAAGTAAAGTTTTTATAAAAAGAAAACAATATTTTTTTCAATTGTGATTCAAACATTAATTCACATCAACCTTAATTCACATCATCATCATCATCATCATTATCAACCTTTTATCGTCCCACTGCTGGGCACAGGTCTCCTCTCATACAGAGAAGGATTGAACGTAATCACCACGCTTGCTCAATGCGGGTTGGCGATTTCAGACTTAAAGTCTAGGTTGCCTCAAGATGTTTTCCTTCACCTTCAGTCATTGGTGTCCATGATATACTTAGAAAGTACATATAACTTTAGAAAAGTTACATTGGTACTTGCCTGACCTGGAATAGAACCCGTGCACTCATACTTGAGAGGCTGGTGATTTAACCACTAGGCCACCACGACTTCCATCACGAATTCACATCAATTCAGTTTTATTCGCTTTAATAAATACAAAATCATGAACACCGCTCCTAGACTCACATCCTTATCAAGAGCGAACTAGTGTGACTATAAACTCTGACTGTTTCTCTAGCTTTCCAATGCATACCAGATTCTAGTCTACATTCGCCCCTTCCCCTTCCAATAGAAACAATTTCACTTATTACGTCACAAAGCATGTCCTTCGCGTCCATTGAACGTTGTTCAAGAATTAATGAAGTGAGAACGTCGACCCCTGTCAGTTTCTGTCGAGCCTCTGAACTCTGGGACATGTCGGGACCCTCTGTCGGAATGTCGATACACTACGTGTCACAACTATTTGCTGAATTAATACTATTTTTGGTCTCCTTTTGTTTATAGTCAAAACCAAAAATAGGCCAAATTCAGCCTATACAAAATAAAATTCTGATTTTTAGGCATATCTGTCACCGTGTATTCCAGTTACTTGGGGTTCAGTCGCCTCATTAAAAACACTATTACCCTAGCACCTTTAGAATAAAAGCAGACTAACTTATTTGGAGAAAACATAGGTTAATGATGTCAAGGTCATGGGCGTAACCAGAAGGGGGGCAGAGAGGGGGCGGCTACCCTTCTGGAAATCTCGCAGAAAATGTATCATCATCATCATCAACCTTTATATAGTCCCACTGCTGGGCACAGGTCTCCTCTCATACAGAGAAGGATTGAGCGTAATCACCACGCTTGCTCAATGCGGGTTGGCGATTTCAGACTTATAAAGTCCAGGTTTCCTCAAGATGTTTTCCTTCGCTTTCAGTCAATGGTGTCCAAGATATACTTAGAAAGTACATATAACTTTAGAAAAGTTACATTGGTACTTGCCTGACCTGGAATCGAACCCGCGCACTCATACTTGAGAGGCTGGTGTTTTAACCACTAGGCCACCACGACGTTTTTTAAGAAAATGCATGAACTTCCATAATTTCTAATCAAAGAATTAACGAGGACTTATACAGGATCATTTGCCTCTATTTGTCCTAAACACTACACTACAAATACCTAATGTTTTATGTATATGGTTGGGCAGTTTCTAAGACATAAAAACTTTTTTTATAAAAAAAACAACCGACTTCCAAAAAACACAACAAAGTGAAAAATAACTAATTTCGGAAGTCGGTGTCTTTGGTTTTTGTATGTTAGTTTTTGACACCGACTTCCGAAATTGGTTATTTATGTACACTTTGTAGTGTTTTTTGGAAGTCGGTTGTTTTTTTTGTATTTTTTTTTTATTTTACACTTTTTAATTGTGAAAAGTACTGTTCAGCTGCATCCGGTTAGACTGGATGCTGACGCTAAAATACTTAATTAAAAACTTACAAACGCACTGGTTGCCCCTACGATTTTTGAAAGTTCCCCTTGATTTCTCTTGTCTTCCACCATCAAACCCTGATTTCCCTATCATGGAACTACCTTGAGAATGTCTTCTTTCCAACAAAAAAATAATTATGAAAATCGGTTCATAAACGGGGAAGTTATCCGCGAACAAACATAAAAAAAAGTATATATACCGGTCGAATTGAGTAACCTCCTCCTTTTTGAAGTCGGTTAAAAATAGCCGGGGATGATTCGACCCCAAAAATCTGCCCCTATGACTTGCTCCCCCCTAGACCAGAGACTGGGTACACCTTTGGTCAAGGTGTCTATGTTATATCTAAAAATAGGTATGGTTCTAAATGTCCGCCTCAGGAGAAGATCGAATTATCTGACATTTGATCTATTAGTGCAATAATTGTACTAAAATCAAACTTAAATAAAGCTCAACTTATTTCTATAAGGTTGGTAGTTTCCTTGCAGCTACAATAGTCGAATACGTATGTAAGTACATAAAGGTTAAAAGAATCTAGCCTGTCGTTTTTGATCTTTAAGTCTTGATCGTGATAAAAAACAGCTGGTGTGTACATGTTTTGATTGTACTTCCAGATCGACGTGGGAGAATAAAAACTAAAATCACGTGCATGTGATTATAGTTATACAATTATCACAGGATTAAAAGTTTAAAATACTCCAAGCTGATGACGCAAATATACTGTTTGGAATCTTAGCCTGTCTGTAATTGGGTAAGGTCGTGAGTGGGAATAAAATTTCCAGAAAGCTTTGCATCTCTGAAGACTTCATTAAAATACATTATTGAGGCAGACTTGATTTCTTAAGATACGAAATTGATCTTTGAAGAACCACGGAAGAAGAGCAGTACTCTGAGTATATTACTGTGTTTTCCAATGAAGCAAATAAAAGAGAAGGAAGACAGACGAAGTGAAATAATTAATTTGATACTGCATTACTTTAAAATGACAACCGGTCAAGTGCGAGTCGATCTTTTAGCATTTTGTCGACGTGGTAAATACCTACTTACACATCAATGCAAAGTTATTTTTAAACATGGTAAACAAGTGCTGATGAATCTGAGGCAAGCAGTGATCCAATCGTTGATGGTAAAGCGCGCTAGTTTTTTAAGCGCCTATTCGCCGGCAAGTTGTTCCAGTCGTTCGATGTACGCGGTATAAAAGACGAGACGAAACCAAACCAACATCTTTCTAGCACTAACCCTTTGGAAGGTTAACCGAGGGCGGACATGATAAAACTACATATAAAGATTCCAAGACTAGGGAACCTTTGAAATAGAATAAAGTATACCTACAACTAGACCCTCATTAAGTACTTGTACGAATTTAAAATACAAAAGTGCAATAAAAATAAATAGTTTTCCAACAAAGCTAATAATAGTTGTTAGAAATGCAGCTCTTACGTCGTAGTTTTACGACGTTGTAAGTTTAATATCGGCGATCGCCTTATACAAACACAAACGCTAGATTCTTCACACACTGAATATTGTATGAATTCTCACGTATATTTTTTTAGTAAGAACACGAACGTTTGTTGTTTGGTGACATCAGAATGTCAACACTTTTTAATGTTTTAATTGTTTTCTAAATGATTTGTTGTTACTGATTGATTATCTGGTGAGTAATTAGTTCCTGATTTATTTCACATTGTGAATCATCATAAAATGATAGATGAATAGTGAGTAAATATTATAAATATATAAGACCACCGTTAGCATAAACAAAGAGAATGATTTGGAAAGTCATAAATATACAGTATGTTAAGAAAACCCTGTCCGACCCGTGAAGGTTGTTAGGTATCGATAACTGATTCTACTAATGGATACAAAACCGGGCTAAACTTAAAAAAAAATCCCCCTAAAAATATAAATATTATTTCGCAAAAAGTGGTAACTTAATAAATGTGCGTTAACCACCCTTCCGCGGGCGGCGGGCGGCAGGGCACGCGGCACGTGGTCGCATCGCTATTCGCTCATAATAATACCGGTGTAGTCACTTTTTTAAAATTTACCAAATTTCGGGGAAGTTGGAATTAATTCGCGGGAAAAAAAGATTATTTCAAAATTCATTTGTATTGGTACTATGATGATTACGTAAAATTTTATATTATATTTGGTCATGTGTTTACCTAACCTTTATTATCCTTATGGGTCGGACAGGGTTTTCTTAACATACTGTATAAAAAAAAAAGTTTATTTCACATCACTTTGTATTACATTGCATTTCAAGCGCCTACTGTGAGTTACATCATATGCAATACGATTAGGTATTTGTATATTATATGTAACATACGTCGCCAATATTAGAGAAGGTAGCATATTTACACTTGTAGCGATATGTACGGACAATAGCAGGTCAAGCTGCCCGAAACTGTTACAGACTAAATTACTAACATAGTTTTCATTAGACATTTTCTTTCACAAAGTTAGAAACCGACGCCATTGGAAAAGTTCTGTAGACATGAAATGGCATTAAATCAATACCTTTTTTTTTTTTTTTTTTTTTTGTTCTCGCTGGGGAAAATGTCAATTACGCATCCCTACCCGTCGGGGGACGGGCAGGGTATGTGGGACTCCCCGGGAGAGAGCCTCCCGGTATACCCACTAAAAACCCCAGCGCAACTCCGGCATCGCCATAGTGGCGGGGGAGTGGGAAACTAGCACAGCCTCAGCTACCTCTCCCCCGCCGGCGAAACCCGCCTAAGAAGGCGGGCCCTCATTTGCCCCTCTTAAAGAGGGGCCGTGGCTCCCGCGTGGTGAGCGGTGCAGGGCGGGCGCGGGCACCCCCGTGCCTCACGCCCGCCGCTCACCTCAGGGCGGGAGAAAGCGGGCGAAATTCCGCCTTCTCCTGCCCCTACGCCGCCTACGGAGCGCCGGAGCGAGGGGATCCTCCTCTCGCTCCCGCTCCGCGGCCTCCTTCTGCGACATCACGACCTCGCAGAAGGAGGCCATCGCCGCCCAGGCCCCCTCGCTCCCCACCATCGCTCTGACGACGGCGGGCAGCGAGAGGTCCCCTCCTACCGCCGCGACAAGATCGCGGCGCGGCACGGCCCACGACGGGCACACCGCGAGGGTGTGGTCCGCCGTGTCCTCCGCCGCGCCGCAACCGTGGCACGACGGCGTTTCCTCTCGTCCTATCCGGTGCAGGTACCTGCCGAAGCAGCCGTGACCGGAGAGTACCTGCACCAGACGGAAGGAGAGGAACCCGTGACGCCTGTCGAGCCAGTCCTTCAGGACCGGCCCGATGGCGTCGAGGGTGCGACGGCCGAACACCGCGGAGGCGAGGTCGCGCGTCCAATGTTGGACGATGGCATCCCTCGCCTCCCGGCGGACGGCCTCCCTCAGCTCCGGGGCCGGACGCTCGCCCAGCGCCCTGCGCCCCGCCGTCCACTCGTACACTCTGGCGAGCACCCAGGCCTCGAGCTCCCAAGGCGGGGTGCTCGCCAGAGCGCATGCCGAAGCGAAGCCTACCGTGCGGTAGGCCCGCGCTACCCGCTGGGCGATGGCCCTTTGGGGCGCCCGAAGAGCGGTGACGTTCTCCCTCCTATGGAGGGAGTCCGCCCAAATGGGGGCCCCATAAAGGGCCATGCTCCGCAGTATGCCGGCGTATAACCGCCGGCAACGACTGCTCGGCCCTCCCATGTTCGGCATGAGCCATGAGAGGGCGTTCGCAGCCTTCAGCAGGCGCGTCGACAGCCCGCTGAAATGCGGGCCGAAGCGCAGCCTGCTGTCCACAATGAGGCCCAGATACTTCATCTGGGCCTCAACCCCGACCCTCACTCCCTCCACAAATATGTGGGCGTCGGGTGGGGGGCGCTGCCGGGGGCCGTGAAAGAACACGGCCTCCGTTTTGTGCAGCGCCACCCTCAAGCCCAGGCGGCGGATCCTCCCCGCCACTAAGGATCCGCCCGCCGATGCCAAACTGGCCGCCTCCCGGAAGGTGCTCCCGCGGGAAGTGAGGAGAGTGTCATCCGCGTAGCAGATGACACTCGTGCCTCGTAGGAGGGTTCCCCGCAGGAGCCAGTCATAACCGACGTTCCACAGAAGAGGCCCTAGAACGGACCCCTGTGGAACGCCGGTTTCCACGCCATACCGCCGGACCTGGCCAGCCCCGTCCACGAGGAGGACGGCACGGTCCGCCAAGTAGCTGGCCAGGAGGCCCCGCAAGTACAGGGGCACACCGTGGAACCGGAGCGCCTCCAGGATGGTGGAGTGGGGGATGGAGTTGAAGGCGTTGGCAATGTCGAATGACACAGCCAACACTCCATCCCCCACTCCTACCGCCTCTGTCACCTGGCCCTTTAGACGGGCCAGGGCGTCCACTGTCGAACGCCCAGCTCGAAAACCGAACTGGGCGTCCGACAGGTCCGGTCCCACGTCCTGCAGATGGCGCTTCAGGCGGGCGGCGATAATCCCCTCGAACATCTTACCGGCCTCGTCAAGCAAGACGATGGGCCGGTAAGCCGAGGGGGAGTCCGCCGGCCGCCCTTCCTTCCGGAGGAGGCACAGTTGGCCTTCCCGCCAAGGTTTCGGGAACCTCCTCGACGCGAAGCACGCGTCGTAGAGGTCCCGAAACCTTCCCTCCATCTCCGTGGCCGCGATGGCCACCACCCGAGCGGGAACGCCGTCCAGGCCGGGAGCCGTCTTTTTGGCGCGGAGACGAATAGTCGCCGCGCCAAATTCCTCGTCTGAAACCGGAGGAGGAGGAGCTTCCTCCTCCGGTAGAGCCGCTGCTCTTGGCGGGCCCATCGCTGGTGGGGTGAAGTGTGGATCCCTGCGCGGAAACAGGGACCGCACCACCCCATCCAGGAGCGCTGGTTCGAGGGTCTCGGCAACCGGGGGACCAATGTGACGCAGTTTGTTCCGCGCCGCCTTATATGGCCTCCCGAATGGGTCGTTGTCGAGACCCTCCAGCAGCTCAGCCCTCGCCGCGTCCTTGGCGGCGCCGATGGCCGACTTGAAGGCCGCCCTCGCCTCCACGTATCTGGCGTAGAGGCGGTCCTCGTCAGCCAGATCCCGTCGACGTCGCCGACGCGAGCGGGTGTAGGCCCGCCGTGCCGCCACGCAGGAGGCCCGCAGCTCCGCCAACTCCTCCGACCACCAGTACACGGCACGTCGGGGAGGTGGACGTCTCGACCGAGGCATGCTGGCGTTGCACACCTCGGTCAATGACCCCCTCAGTCGGGCCGCCGCCGCGTCCACGTCCAGGACGTCCACGCCGGGACCTGGCCAAAGCCAGTCCTGGACGAACGCGGCCTCCCGTGCCGCCTCCCGATCCAGGTGGGTCAGAGCCCACCTTGGAAACGGGGAACGGCCCGACGATGAGGGGGTGCTGCGGCGCCCCCGTGGATTCTGGGGGGAGATCTCGAATCGCACGTAGCGGTGATCCGAGATCGTCTCCCCCAGTTCCACCCTCCAGTTACGAATGCGGGCGGCCAGTGCCGGTGTGGCGAAGGTGAGGTCCACTATGGACCCGCCCTGCCGCCGCACGCACGTCTGGACGCTCCCCCTATTCAAGAGGGAGAGACCAGACGTGGCCGCCCACAATTCGACCGCCCGTCCGCGATTGTCGGTGGCCGGGTTTCCCCAGACCACCGATTTGGCATTCAGATCTCCCAAAACGGAGACCTGACGCGTTGTCGCCCTACCTATGACCGCCGTCAGGACTCCGAGGAAGTCCTCGAAGTCCTGAAGTGGGCGGTTTGGGGAGAAATAGACCCCCACAAGGGCCATCCCTCCCCACACGGCGGCCACGTATCCCGGTCCCCTCTCTAAGAGCGAGAGGGGAGGGGAGTCCGTGAATTAAATCAATACCTACAGTAACTACAACTAAACGGTTAAAATCCGATTACTCGTAATTAACGAATAATGAGCAACAGCTGAGGAAAACGTTACTAGCTATGTTTCCTCTTTAGTGTTTTCTAACTAATAGTTACGATAAGCACCTAATTCCTTTACAAATGAAACTGGTGTTAAAGGAAAAGAAACCATTAAAGTATTTAAAATACGCCAATAAACTCACAAACTTCCATAAAAAAAAATAAGAAACACACAGGAACATACACGTTACACAGGAATGAAAACCTATTTAAAGTCCAAAGTTCAAAGCACGGTAATGGCTAGACCAACCGACTTGTTCATTTTTAATCCTTATTGGAAAGGCTTAGTTCTCGGTATTTCTCCCTCCATCATCCATGTGGTGCCGGGCTTAGAATAGTACCTACTAACCCATATCCTTCCGTTGGTGTCGTAAGACCTAGCCCCTTTGTAAAATATTTTTATTTATGTTCTGTAATCTATATGGTGTACATAATAAAGAGTATTCTATTCTATTCTAGCGAACTCTTTTTTTTTTTTTATAAATTATAAACCAGCGCTTGACCGCAATCCCGCCTGATGGTAAGCAGTGATGCGGTCGTTAATGGTAAAGCGCGCTAGTTTATTAAGAGCCTATTCACTCTAGCCTTGAAGACACTCAAATTGTATTGGGACGGAAACACCGACGCTGGCAAATTGTTCCAGTCCCTCGATGTACGCGATATAATGGAGGAAGCAAAACGCTTCGTCCGGATCGCAGTGGTGTCAACAACGTAAGGGTGGAAACTCGCCGTACGACGGGTCGTCCGATGATGGAACGGAGATGGGGGAATTAAATCATGCAATTCCCTTGCACGCTCACCAGAATGCATCCTATAGAAGACCGAAAGGCTGGCTACTCTACGCCTGTGCTCCAGGCTTTGGAGACCGTTTCGTGACTGTCACCACTGACTGTTTCCGACTCTCACCAGGGAAGCAGGCGGCAGCGCTTCTCCTGTGGTATATCTATTTACTGCGATCCCCAAAACCGTCTTTTTTTTTTTGGGACAAAACCCGCCACACTTTTCCCAACCACTGCAACTCCTGAAAGCCAGAATCAACAGTGGCGACCGCCAGAAAAACGCCGAACAATGAAGCTCGACGAGTCCCGGAGAAACGATTCAACTGTCTTGGGTCCCGCAACAAATTAATCAGAAAAGAATAGCGGAGGAGTAAGAAAAAAAAAAAAAAAAAAAAAAAAAAAAAAAAAAAAAAAAACCCCAAAACCGTCTGCCGATCGTAGGGATTATGGCCAACCCCCCAATGTAATGTAAAACCTTGGAGGAGGCCTTTGTCCAGCAGTGGACATCTATAGACTGCAGAAGAAGAAGTTCTCGGTATTAAAGATTTTGTGCGAAGATAATTTTAAAATACCTGAGGGGCTCATGGTTTAATGACAGTCACACAGTTTGATCGATCAGGCCATGAAAAATAATAGTATTCAGGTGAATTCGATGAGACTGGAAGCCAAACGCAAGATAATTGGGAAAAGACTAAAGAGATGGTGATGAGTGAAGAAAATTTTAATACTACAGTTTGGTAACGATGAAGTAATACAACGTGAGAGAACCGGCAAGTCTAAGAACCATTTAAAGACCTATGACATCCACCACCAGTCCACACTAGACCCGGGGTTTGAATTACGGTCCACTCCCTTTTAAAAAGAGAAGGACAATGGAACAGCAGTGGGAATATTACATGCTAATTAAGCTAAAGTATGAAGTTGTATAGACAAGGATGGCGATGGTAAATTAAAAGAAAACGTAGCTGTTTATAGGCTTATGTATGTAAAGGATATACGTTAACAATTTACCAATATTATTGAACTTTAGCCCGTAAATATACATTACTGACTGTTAGTACCTAACAGTTAGATAAAACGTCTAAAGCGTGCAATGTCGTTCGCCCAAGGCGTTTACCAGAACCGAAGTAATTCTTTTTCAAAACAACTTTTACTAACAATTTGCTGGTAGAGTTTTTTCCTTCTATAGCCAAATCAATTAGTTTATCAAAATTTACGTTATGAAACAGAATTTCAATCAATCGGAACAAGAACCCGTTACCGTAATCGATGAAAAGATATGAAACATTTTAATCGATTGACACAATCGCCAAAAGAGTAAAATTGAAAAGTTTCCCACTAAACTATTCGACAACTTGATAGAATTTTAATAATAATTTCAGTAGACAAGACTTCGCTAAACTTAATAATGATTTTTCTAGGGCAATATTGGAAAACTCTGTTTGTAACCTCGCCAGTCGAAATTAGACTTTATCTTGATGGAGTAAAGTATTAGATTGCAATGTTATAAGTTATAGAGATAGATCATTTATGTATCGATAGATTCCGGGTGATCAAGTCCGCGGTATTAAAGGCGTCTTTAGACTATTTAAATTCCGTTACGGTTCGTTGCGTCTCTGGTTTATACGGTGCCGTTAATTTTGGTGGAAATTGAACTAGGGGACAGTATCGATCTCGACTAAAGAACTTTGTTGTACTTTATTTACTAGTATTTGTAAAACTGACCAAGAAAGCAGCTATTTTACTTTTTAGGAAAAAAAATATTAATCTTGATATCAATATCTATATTATGATCAGTATCACATTGCTATTTTCGTCTCTAAGTGAATTATGTATAAAGCTTCCTGCGTTTTCCCGCAATGTATTTGATATAACTATTATCCTTCTCTGTATGAGAGGAGACCTGTGTCCAACAGTGGGACGACAAAAAGGTTGATGGTGATGATTATTTATTCAATACCTACCTATACTAAAAGAAAAATTAATTAAATTTTTGATTTCAAACAAACAAAACGCATATTACAAGTAGGTAATTATAATAAAACAATAAAAAACAACATAAAAAATATTGAAGATTCTGATTGATAGTGTCTTAAACGGTCAACTATCTTTCCATTATTAGGTACCTTCACCAAACATTCCTCGACCAACTAAGTACCTACGTGTAAAATACTCAACGAACACGTAATGAATCATTCGCAAGGCTATAATGAGGCCTAAAGGCGCAAAAGGGCGTTTTCCAAAGATCATGACCCTATGAGAGTACTGGACCTACACTACTGTAACCTGACCGGTTTCATGACTCCTATAGCTACGTTAGCTACTACACGTTTAAGAAAGGTAAAGATGAGCGCTTATGGAATACCCATGGACCTACAAAGATGCTTAGAACAATGGTTGACTGGCGAACAACTGCATTGATTTATATATACGCTGACTTGGTGACTCGGTTTTGAGTTCATGTACGAGGCTGTATAGTTGATTCTGAATTTGAAAACAATAACGGTCATTATTCACTACCGAGGTTATTGCACCCGAGAGTTAATTGTTTATGAGAATTATTCGTTTTTTTTTTTTAATTAAAAACAATATGAAACACGTTAGAAAATTCTAACCAAAATCTGCACATGAAGTTATTTGTTGTATCTTGCCACGAGGTGACACGAGGTTTTGATAATACATACTAGCACCATAAGATGTGGATCAAAATCAAAATCAAAATCAAAAGTCATTTAATCAATCAAATCGGGCTGAGAATCTTTCTGAACTTGAGAATATTTTTGAACATCAGCATTACATAAGAGAGTCTCACAAAACGCCCGCCCTTCGTCACTTCCTATTGCCCTCGCTGGAAAAAAGAAGTGGCGGAACAAACTCCCTAGCAGAACAGCTGTCTGTTCATTTAAAACTCACATGGCTTTATACAATACTATGCATATCTAGTAATTAACACAAGAAAACATAGAATATTAAATGACAATATTTAGCAGTCAGCCTGACTAAAGTACAAGCAAAGCAAAACATTAATAAAAAAATTATGAGCTATGGAAATGTATATTATGAGAAGAGTTATGTACCTTAATCACTTAGGTTCGAGGCAAACGCCACACGCAGAAAATTTTCTCTATACCCATCGACTAATATATAAGTCAATGTCTACATAGAACCTGTACCTAGTATAACGATATTATTGGATTAATGGTAACAAGGCTGGCTCAACCGACCTGATTCCTAATCTCTCAGTTCTGAGTTCATGCTCCAGATCGTGCAACCATGTAATTGAGCTTTTCTGTTGTAAAACTCAGTTCGATATTGGAACTTCATCCTATATAAATTGATAAGGTTACCCTATTACAGTGGGATCAGTTATCTAACATCTATAGACTGCCGATACCGGTACTACTGCCGGTATAAGATAATACATCATAGTATGTATAACCGGCAAGCCCCGATGGATCAAAGGTCAATGGTTATATAAAATATATGGTTATTTTGAATAGAGTTCGGTATTAACACCATTTTCTCAGTGGTAGGCCTTAATAGGGTTGCCGGCAGAAGTTACCACCCACCAGACAAAGTCTTGCCGCCAAGCGATTCGTTGTGTTCCGTCATGATGTCTGGTGAAGCCGTACGGAGAACGGGTCTGAACAGTTATGTTGCGATATGTGCCGGGTACGATGCTCCAAATGTTGTTATGTCGGGAGTTTGGTCGTGGAGGGTCTCCAGATCAATCTCTGGCTCAGCATCGTTGGTCGTGTTGTTGGATTTAACATTTCATCACCTCGCTCAACTGCCGTCTTCCTTCCTATTCAGTAAGTTTCTTAAGTGAATAGGCTCAATAAACTAGTGCGCTTTACCATCAACGATTGCATCACTGCTTACCATCAGGCGGGATTGCAGTCAAGCACTAGTTTATAATTATTAAAAAAAGCAATGGTTTTGGCAAATACATATAAGTAAATGATTGTTAATTGATTTTATAAATGCACGGAGCTGTGCGGGTGGTAGATGTCACATTTCTTCGATGATTTGGCTCTAGGAAATGCTGGTTTTGCTCTCCATGTTTTCCTTTACCATTCTGAGAGCACTAGTGATGAAATAATCTGTACAAACTAAAGCGCCTGTTCGGGACGAATCTATGACCTCCAACTAGACCACGGCTGCTTTTACCAACCATATGAATCACTATAAAACTTACGAAGAGACTCGAACGGTTGATATAAATGACATAATGATACATATAAAATTGTTCAGTAATATGTCAGAACACTTTGTATTCGTTTACTCAATGAAAAATGAATTTTGGTACATAAACTGACACTGCAATGCAGAGCGAAAATTTATTTTTATTCACCAAATACGGTCCAATAATAAAATTGGTCCGCAGAGCTCGGTTATAATTATTTTTAACAACACAAGAATAAAATATGTTGTGTTTGGAGCAGACCATTTCAAACTTTCAGTTCCCTGTGAAGTATCGATGACTTCCTAGTTCCCGATTTATGCAGAAAAACAAAAGCTCTAAAAAAAGCTTGAATATCATCTTCAATTAGTTGTAGGCATGTTAAGAGTCTAGATATTAATAAATTTAATTGCGTCACGAATGAATAGCAGACGTTCTGTGAGCGCTCGCTGACAGATGTTTTGACAACTCCAATATTATTAATTGTGACATTATACTGTCGTTAGGGCATCGCCCAGAACGTTCTTCCGCTTCCACGTCATTAATAAAATGAGCAATAGTCGAAATATTTATCAATGGCATAATCGATACAGAAACAATTATAACCACATCCATCAAAATTCTAAACTCAGCTTTGCATCAGAAGCGTTGAATTCTTGAACCATTAGATTGAATAAGCAACCCTATAATCATATTCGAAAGAGTTCAAACTGTATCGACGGTTGAGTAGTATTGCGAGGAATAGCTGATGAACCTTATTTGTTCATGGTTAATGTTCATTTTCGTGTAGCATAATGTAACAAATGAAGTACAGTGGTATCGAGTAACATTAAAATTCTTATCTCTGGTCTGTCACACAGCGAGAACGTCAAAGTTCGAAGTGAGGAACGCATTATAATTAATAGTCGATGATACGCGAGGATCGTAAACAAAAGCGGTGATAAATGGATTAGAGTCTGATACTAGATAATAAGAACTGTGGGTTGTAAATCGTGGTTTCGTAAGCGGTGGTCACTTTTTAGATTTTTATAGCGGTCGTCTGTCATACGGCTGTGTATCACACTCTACTTTATTTTGGGATGATAGATGTGTTCACGCTTAAGACATTTGTCGATGGTTTAAATCATCACCGAAAGCAAAACGGACTTAATGAAGTCGGAAACTCAGAATTAACCCTATCTAAATTAAATACTTATTTTATTTTGGCTGATGATAAAACTTAGGCGGTAAATAATGTTGCGAACATATAAAAAGCGATAGTTTGTATTGAACCGGGAGATATTGATGGAGATGAACTAGCTATCATTGAATTTAACCCATTACTTCCCAAGCATTGAAAATATTGGATTTTTTTGATGAAATCTTGTATTAGGGCTCTTAATATGTTAAGAAAAAATAATATGGCAAAAAAATAAATTAAAAAAAAACGGTTTCGCTGACTCAGCATGTCCTATAAATAGGACAGTGGGAACATATGGTCAGGAAAAAGTAAAGATAAGAATTATATGGAAATCAGCTTTATTTAAAAATAGGACCAGTAACAGTATCAGAAATAATGTAATAAAAGCTTATTTTGTATGATAAGGTATGAAACAATCACTGCAGAGTGTTTTTTCACATTTAGAACAAAATGTTAAAGGCTTTTTTTTACAGCCTTGTCCTTGGCAACGTCTTTGTTTGTCCCTCTTGGTCATATAGTGACCATAGTTGTCAAATCTTATAGGTTGTAAAAGAACTTCTGAAGTACCTGATGTAAGCTTATTTACTTTGCCTTCCGATTTTTTCATCCAAGAAAAACATACCCTTCTTCTGAAATCAAGCAGAGGTATGGTCTCATCTTTATTTACCTGGTTATAAATAATCCATGCATTGACTAGAGTCATGTCCAAAACACGGATTACTAGAGGCCAATACCATTTTTTACCTCTAAAGCGGATTGGATACTTAGAAATAAGCCAATCATGTTTATCCACTCCTCCCATGTTTTTATTATAATTATGAATAAGCTTTGGCTGATTCACAGCAACTTTGGCCTTTTCTACCTTTGAGTACCTATTAGTTTTTACAAAAGGTTCAACAGTATCAAAATTAGTTAAGAGACATACTACATTGTTATCATGCCATTTCACGCATAATATTTCATTATTTTTATCGAAACGATGATCGGAATAACCACGTTCTTGCTTCTTCATTTCTTGTTTGGTCATGATTGGACATTTCTTAGTCCTATTGTCTCTGACTGTCCCTGTAGCTCTGAACCCTTCAGATTTCAAGTCAATCAACAATTGCATACTGCTGAAGAAGTTATCGAAGTAGACTACATGTGCACTAGGATCAGTACATACTGTAAGCAACTTTTTTACCACTCTTGAACCCAAGCCATCACCAGTATTACAAGATATTTGAGGATCCTTTCCTGTATAAAGCGAAAAGTTATAACAATATCCGCTTACTCCACACAGTGCCCAAAGCTTGTATCCAAATCTTACTGGTTTACCTTTTATAAACTGTTTGATACCATGGTGACCAAAGTATTTGACGATCATTTCATCAACAGCTAAGTTGGATTCAAAAACACCAAACTTTTGGAATGATTTATTAGCTTTATCGATAAATGGGCGAATTTTGAAAGCTTTGTCACTATTATCAATTCTTGAATTGTCATTGAAATGTAAATATGATTTAATTTTATCAAAACGATTCCGAGACATCGCTCGTTCAACAAATGGAATGTGTACATCATCATCTCTGCACCAATATAGTTTGCTTTGAGGCAAGTGGAGATACGAAGAGAAAAACAAAATTCCTATGAATACTTTTAGCTCATTCACGGTAAGATTGAAGTTCAAATCATTTTTATAATTTTTGGCATAGGTTACTGTTTCATGCACTATATATTCTAGAATCTGGTCACATAACAAGTGTTCGAATATTTCTACCGCAGATTTTCCTTCCAATTCCGTAATCATATTTTCTAAACATTGTTTAGCAGTATTAGATTCCGGCTGAATTTCAGAATATACAGGTTCACACTTACGCCAAATGACTGTCTTGTTGGTCCGAGATGTGGTTTGAGTAGGAAGATCTTCCTCGACGTTATCAATTGTACATAAAAATTCCACTTGACCAGCCACATCTGACACTGGCAGAACTCCCATATCGTCGTCATTACCTTCTTCTATATCAGTCATTTCATCCACTTCATCCGGGGGCAATATCGCAACTTCCAAGTCATTGAACTCCTCGTCACTACAATCTTCAATATCTTGAAGATACTCGGTGATTTCAGACACCATCAATGCTTTTTTATATTTTCTTCTCACTGCATCCATGATCTATAAACAATAATTATACATATATAGTAAGTATAAAAATTATATTATATATATATATAAATATATATATACATATACCATCCCAAACTAAACAAATATATCGTTAACCACTTGATAAGAAACAAAATCTAATATTTTTGCTTACCTCCTTTGCTTTCCTCAATCTTATAAAAAAATCACAATTTTTTATATTACGAGATGTGTTGTGCTTGACGAAGACTTATCGACTAAAGTAAAGTTTACGAAACACTTGCAAGAAACAAAACAATAGACACGTTTGAACTTATAGCGAGCGTAACAGGATCGAACACGCTTTCACGGCTACTTGTAAAGACATGTTCCCAGTGTCATATTTATAGTACGCCTTTTTTTGAATTAGTATCACAAGCTTCCAAATAATATTTTGTTTTAGTTTTTAATTATAATAGATTCAGTAGAGATCTAAAAATCTATTTGATGGACTTTGAAGCTGATAACTTTTTATTTTCGGTTTTTTATAATCAAATCATAATACTCTTTTTAAGCTGACGAATTTCCTCAATTTAAAAATATGTATATTATAAATACGATAACTTTTTTAAGAGCGAAAAAAATATATTTTATTGGGAAAATAGTGTGAAAATACGAATTTCATCAAAACCAATTGCCTTGATTAAATGCCTTGATTAAATGTATCGACAAAAAGACCTATGAACATGACATAAATAACACTTTGATAAATATAATACGCTGGCTTGAACAAAATAATTTAGTAATCAATATACCAAAGACTAATGTAATGCATTTTTATCAGCGAATCCCACCAGAAGACTTGCATTTACACTTCAATGGACAAAAGGTAGACCAAGTACTAGTTGCGAAATTCCTTGGCATCATGATAGATAGTCAATTAACTTGGAAGCCACAAGCAGAGGCAGTATGCAAAAAACTGAGTACAGTTGCGTATGTACTCTTTAACTTGTCTAAAAAAGTAAATATGGCCACAAGGTTAATAGCATACCACGGTTTGGTCGCATCGGTCTTGAGATTCGGTATAATATTCTGGGGAAATTGTAGTCTGAAGGAACAGGCGTTCAAGGCTCAAAAACGCTGCATAAGGGCAATGTGTAATCTAATAGTAACAGATAGCTGCGTACCTGTATTCAAGTCCCTAAACATATTAACATTTCCATCACTTTATATTTTCGAACTGGCTGTTTTTGTAAAGTCTAATATGTATCTTTTTAATAAAGTCTCCGAAAATAGGAACCGGCCAATCAGAAGTCAGTATAGAAATTTGCTCAGTGTTGGTAGCTACGATACCGTCCTATTAAAGAAAAGTGTTATGTGTATGGGCCCGATTATCTTTAACAAACTACCCGACGTAATAAAAACAGAGACATTATCATTATTCAAAAGGAAATTGTCGATTTTACTGATAGAGAAATGTTATTACTCAGTTAGCGAATTTTTATCAGATGAGAACTTAAATTGATAATGTGTCATGCATGTATTACTGACTTTAGATCTGAACTATACCTATTGACCATAAACTGGACATTTTTATTTATTTATTATTATTATTATTTTTATTTTTTTTTTATTTGACTTAAATTGACTTAATGAATTGTTGTTCTTAATTTCGTTTGACATGGTTAATTTATATTTATCTAATTTCTATTTAATTGATTTGACAATGTGTATTTATAATATGTATCGAATGAGATTATTATCGGAGATTTCTTAATTTTAGATTTTGTTTGCATGCCTTAGTTAAGGTAGTCAGTATAAGGACCTTTCAAAAACTTAATATCTATATTTTGTACCTACTTACTATGCAAATAAAGGACTATTCTATTCTATTCTATTCAATAAAAATAATAACCCTAACATAGAAAAAAAAAATGTTGAATATAGTGTCCTAAAAATAGGACAGTGGGGAGGAATGGGTTAAGAAGTAAAATAAAAAAAAATATAATTCAGATGATTAAAGAAGTGTTAGAAAACAATTTGAACGATCATCTCAAAGAAGACAAAACAATGTCTTATAATATTAATGACATAACAGCGAAAACATGAAAGACTATTATCGACGTTCGGCGCTTTTTATCACAAGCTTACGATACGGTGTAAAGGCAGTCAGTCTTATATCATAGCGTTTTGATTTCAATGACATATTAACTGTCAAATATACGTTGATACATTGGAGGCGTCACGCGTTTTGTTAAAGCCTATCATTAGAACTCGATTTACCTTTTTGCTTTTATTGATTACGTTTGACAATAATCGGTGTAACATTTGATTGTGGGAATTAGGACAAGTATTAATATTCTACGTTTACAGTGTTGCTTTCACTAAGTGATGTAATGCTGTCGTCTGGGAGATGATAGAGGTTGTAAATTACCTAAGGAAGCGATCAAAGAAGTCTTGTAGGTTTCAATTGCATCGATTGGAGTTAATCTATAGAGAGAGCTTTATGAACAGTTTAAATCTTTCATACTTATCACACATATCGTCGCTTAAGTTCTAACACCGCGGAACTCAAAAAAATGGTCAATATGTGTTATGCATGTCATTGGATAAAGAATCGAAAGACGCGTCATTTGACCAATCGCAAATAAGCGATTAAACCAATGATGGAGCGTTATTTCGAAAAAAAAACAAACCAAAAAAAAAAATATTATTATTATTTACAAACTTAGACAGTTTTTTTAGTCTCCTGAAAGTTCATCATTTTGAGTTACGCGGTGTTAGAACTTAAGCGACGATATTTCTTATTATGTACATAATAAAGATTATTATTTTCTATTCTATCATGTCTACAGTCTCAATTTTCAGTTCATTAACTTTGAAATTGTAAACATTGCTTTAATAAGCTGATAATGGTCATAAAATACTGTTAATATGAAAATCTGTTTAATTATTAACATCCTTATAAATTACATCGTAAAAGTCCAGCTTCCTGAAGACCGTAGTAGCTTCAAACAGGATATTCTCTACTACAGCACTCAACACTTACTCGAAACATTATACCTACGATCATAACTCGAGTCCAAACGGCCACAACACGTGTGGCTCCGAAATCAAATTAAAATCATGTTTGATAAGATCGAGTGGCGGTTATGGAAATTTATGACTATATTACCTGCGCCAGCGCATCGCGACCGACAAAAACCAGGGTCGGTCCGCGCAATTATTTATGTTATCCGCGAATGATTATAGTTTACGAGCGTTTGATAGGCCAGCCTCTGGCGTACACAGTGGGCCGTGATTTGGGACACTTTGGATAAAATTAATTTGTACTTAAGTTCCTTAACAGATTTCAGATACGGTAAATTGGTGACTGTGAATACTACTTATGCACTGCTTTTTTGCTAAAAATGGGGGTATCTTCAGAAATACTTCAGACCTCAAAGCCTTGTTTTTTTGTATTATTTATTGATAATTTAGTTTTTAATGATGCTGATTATCAAAAATAAGGAAGAAATGGGAATATTTAAGAAATTTGTATTTGATGTGAATATTTATAAAATGAAAAAAAAAAAACTTTATAATCATATTATTAGAATTAAATAATTAAACTCGCTCAATGCTAATACTCTGTACCATAGGTAAATTTTGACACAAATAAATATTTTTATTACGTGATTCAGGAAATAAAACTTTCCAAATAGATGTAAAAAATGTTGTATCAGAATGAAACTGAGACAAAAATGTGTTGGCCGCAAAAGATACAGAAATAAATCAGACAGATGACAATTTAAAGTGGTTAACCCACTAACTGTGACCATTTTAGATACTTTGATCAGATCTTGTCGAAACCCAACTTGTATTAGCAGAGACAAAGTCATTTAAACTTTATATTCTGAGCAATAAAGATGAATTTTATTAACTTTATGATGTTTTAGTGGGTGTTTGTTCAACAGTTTTTGGAGTCAGAGTAAAGATTTATGTTTTTATTTAAGAATTAATGGTATAGTGTGAGTAATCGCCGTTATTTTAATTTTATGCATTAATGATATCTGATTATTAATAAAAAGTTGGTTTCTTATATATTATGTGAGCACCATAAATCCTCATAATCATTATAATGTTCTCACTTCTAGAGTAATTTTCGTTATTTACAAATCGTAAATCTGATAGGATTTGATGACGTATATATGGAGACAAGTGTATAATCATAATTTGTATGAGTTTGGCTTATTTATAGCCCGTCAAAATATTAAATGGTAACTCACTAATTACATACAGTTCTTTTAAATATTTAATGAAGTACCCAGCCATATTTCACATAGCCACTAAGTGCCAGCAAAGTCAATTTACATTTTATAAAAAGGTAAATAAATGTTTTTATTTTCCAACAGTTTCTCTCGTAATGTTAAATGCACCTGGCGCCACTTCTCGCTCTTCGCCTTATTCCAAATACTTTACGATCTGTTAAAAGACTGAATTCGCTGTCCAAATTAACACGAAATAAAAACGGAATCGAACCAATAAAAAATAAGCGAAGGTACAAGATAAAAGTTTAAAAAAGGGCCACGTCAAAACATTTGATTGTATTAATATTTATAGGCTTCGTACCGCCGCAGGAAAGACGGCTCGAGTCGGAAGAAAAAAAATGTTTATCAGCCTGTTTAGCTTTTAAGGAAACCGCGAATCTTTTGTAAAAAGTTATTTATGATCTCGAAAACAATTGCAGTGTTACCATTATATCACATTTGACAGCAATAACTGTATTATTTTTTTTTTGTCCCCAAAATGAAGACGTTTCGTTCACTGTGGACGATACAACAATAGTATATTATAGTGCGTGAAGTGATGTGATTCACTTTATATTGACTTTACTGTTTTTATGTCGAGGCTCGAGTGTTTTTTTTCTAAATTTAATAAAGTTCGTTATAATTTTTTTGTATCATGAATTCACGGTTAACGATTTCAATTGAAGTATTGGTAGAATTTAATAGATACAATTAAGTTTCTTAAACTGTATAAATTCGCAGTTTTACATTATATTGAAGAATATTGTGTAAAAAAATTGAATTTGTGAAACAAGTTTGGACTAGTAGAAATTGATGCCTGCAAGCTTGACCCTTAAAGCTTTACTGATAAAGTTGAAAACTCAATAAAAAAAACTGAAAGATTGAAGTAGCTTGGATGTACTACTGTCTGTACAATCCTCACCAAGTAACAGTTTACATAAATATAATAGGTTCAATTGAAGTAGGTAAGCATAAAACGTATTAAACAAATAATTACTATCATAGGATACCGGTGCTAATCTCACACTTGCAACAAAAATTGACCTGTTTGAGAAATACCTCGAAATTCCGATGCTAATAATTATAACAAAATTGCATGCGTACAAAAGCATTTGTATTCGGCTGTACATCGTATTATTAGCCTGAAACCAGCATGGACTATAAAATATAGGAAAAATGACAATTAAGTTAAACATGAATTTGGTAAAGCAAATAATTCAGAAACGTTCGTAAGTTCATAACTCCAGCATACTGAATATCGAACCCAGACGGTTGGCATTATCTGTATACTAACAAGAGCTTTGAAAGTTTCATCTATACCTACAAAGAAATATTTAAAAACAACAATAGAAAGCCAAGACGTCCAAAAGCGTTGACGTCTATCAGCAAAGTGGCAAGAATCAACCAAATTAGGGATAATCGATATACACCGATAGTGATAAAACATCGATATTTAGCCAATAAACATTGTTGCGATTAATATTAACTGTATTCTTTAACTTTTATAATTTTTTTATAACACATTATTTTCATAAATATTTTTTTTTAAATCGATATTAATCGCACATAGATACTTTTGATCCGACGGTTAACATCGATGTTGTTTCTAATATCGATCATCCCTAGGCTAAATCTACTTATATACAAACGTCAAGTATATTGTGATTTTTGACAGATTTGTAAAGCTTGTAAATTACGTAATTAGGTACTTGTACGTGACTTCAGTTTTGACAGTACTACAACATTCATTGCGTAATTAACTTTGTTGAGTAAATCCACATCCTTCAAACATATAAAGCAATGGATTGGCGATGTCTTACAAAATTATTTAGGGAATGATTGGCAGTGTGTTGCGCAATAAGGGTGCTTGAGGACAAATGCAGTGAAATTTTGGAAGTTAGAAGAAAATAATAAAAACTTCTATAAAGAAGTGAAATAATGATGATGAAAGACAACTAAAATGTATTTTTTTTTAAAGAAGGCTAACAATGTATATGACATAAAGAATATAATATAAAAAAAAAATTAATAACAAGCCTCTATACAGTATGTTAAGAAAACCCTGTCCGACCCATAAGGATAATAAAGGTTAGGTAAACACATGACCAAATATAATATAAATTTTACGTAATCATCATAGTACCAATACAAAGGAATTTTGAAATAAGTTTTTTCCCCGCGAATTAATTCCAACTTCCCCGAAATTAGGTAATTTTTTAAAAAGTGACTACACCGGTATTATTATGAGCGAATAGCGATACGACCACGTGCCGCGTGCCCTGCCGATCGCCGCCTGCGGAAGGGTGCTTAACGCACATTTATTAAGTTACCTCTTTTTGCGAAATAATATTTATTTTTTTAAGGGGATTTTTTTTTAAGTTTAGCTCGGTTTTGTATCCATTAGTAGAATCGTTATCGATACCTAACAACACCTTTATGGGTCGGATAGGGTTTTCTTAACATACTGTATATGTATAGGAAGAAAGAAAATGTCAGTAATAAAAAAATTACAAACTAGTAATAAATTAGCTAGGTACCTATAAAAAGACTGTGCCAAAAGCCGTCTTAGTTTCGATATACTTGTACAATGGGAAGCCTATTGAAACTAAGCGCGCTGAGAAAAGATTCCACCTAAATTGGTCATTGATATAGGTACATTTAAAAGCTATATACTAAATACTGATCACCGTTCAATGTACAACATAAGAATGCGTATGCAAATTCAGCGCCAGCGCATTTGCGGGCGACTGTACGTCTCTTATGAGAAGCTTAATCAGTGTCTTGCGCAGACACGGGTTATTGAATCGAAATTAAAACACTGGCTCCATGGTTTTAATAGTCGTGTGGGTATGTATTTTAATTAAAATGAAATAGGCTCTATATATGCGGCAGTCATTTTATTAAAGGGAATATAGAGATGGCATTAGGTTGAGGGAATGATTATGTAGGTAGTGCAGATAAATGTGATTGTAGGTCCGATATCGTTGTTCACAAAATAAACTTAAGTTCACTGCATACTTTTCTATATATTTTATTAACAAAAGGACAGAAGATAATATTTTAGTTTAGACCTGTCAAATTAGTCCGCGCCTGATGTAAGTTGATGTATTTTTGGTCGCCATGTTTATTATAATCGCGTCTAATATCTGTCTATGAAATATCTTAATTTAACAGGATTAAACTAAAATGTTATCTTCTATCCTTTTCTTAATGACATAGAATGAAAAAGGTGTACTTAACTTAAACTTAAATTCGCAAACTAAACTAAATTAGAATTTAGGGCATAATTTTCTTTCCTTTACATGTATAACGAGGATAGTTATTATAATTTCTTAGAATACATCAGCGTGATCCTGTTAGTCATCAACCGCCTTCATGCTTACATTTTCCCAACAAAAACGTAATTTTCGAAAAGGCCACACAAAACTCGATCAATAAACGTTTCTTTAATGTAAAAACAGTGAAAACGCATCAAAATGTGCAATGCAATGTATATTTATTAGTAATTAAATGCTCTAATGACGTAATAACAGTTATTATGACTGTTTATAGGTGATTACCTACTGGAAAAACTTCAGTAAAAGACCGATGTATGGTAATAATTATAAACGTCATTAAATGTTTGATTTTTTGCTCACATAATCACCATTTGGTTATTATAAGCCTGCACAGTAGCGCCATCTGTGAGGTAATTTGATTTTAACTTCAACCTGAAATAATTGTACTTTTTTTAAAGCTTCCATATTAAAACTTATTACTAATTACTATGCTCCACTGTTCGTCAAAGGGCTGTATTTTTTAAATCGTAATAGCACTTGAAGTTTTCACAGAATGTCTACTGCTAGTCTATACAAAAAAGAATACATGTGTGCAAAGCACATGTGCTAGAAGTGAAACCTATAAAAATTCTGCTGCCAAGATAATGAGTCGAATGTAAAATAATGCTTTCTATCTCATTCTCTCGCACGTTAAATCTTATGAATCTATGTGTCTGTCTCTTTCTACTGTTGCTTTTTCGTTTCATCGACTTTCAAATCACAACGAAGCTAAAGAAGATTTTATTTCAAAATAATAAAATTGAGTTATAATTTAAAGGTCTTGTGCTACATATGTATCCATCGGCTTCCCGCGACCTTCACCAGGTCATCGGTCTACCTTCTTGGGGGCCTCCCTACGATAGATGCAGGACAGCACAAGACTGGTTGTCATGGAAAGCCTTGGCGGGAGGCCTATGTCCGTGGACCTCTATAGGCTGAGAAATAATTTAAAGGGAAACGTTTTCTTCTTGTCATAAAAAATAAGAAGAAGAATAAGAATAGTTAAGATTAGGTAGAGTTTAGTAGGGTATAGTGGGAGGGAGCCCTTCGTGCTCGACTCACACTTAGCTGTTCATTAAAGCTTTCTGATTTTTTGATCGCACCATAATTTTGATCAAGGTATATCAAAATTACAAATTTCGTTTACCTTTATCAAAATGTGTAATTTATATTCTGACTAAGTTTATGGTCTGATTTCAATTTTAGAAACTTTGCTTTGGCCTGTTATATAATTTTCGATTTTCAGTAAAATTGCCGTCTTATATTTGCTAATAACTAAGCTAAAGAGATAAAATTTTAAGTCCATAGTTTTTGGAACTACCAGTCAGATATTTTGGCATTACTGATAGCTCAATTCTTTAGAAAGGCTATTTAACATCATTCTATGACCATTAGAAGCCAAGCAAAATTATAATAAAAAATCAGAAAAGACGCTTAGCGAATACGAAATAATAGCGATGCCATGCGATGCGGTGGGCTGAGTCGGCGGCATAAGATATATATATATCACAACGAAATGGCGGAAAGAAACTAGTAACTTTATTAAAGTACTAATTGCGCACTGTGGTTTTACCTTCATAATTTTCGATCCCGTAAGAATATCCACATAAAAACTATCCTATATATTAATTAAGGCTACAAACCATATTCTTGCCAAATTTCATTCAAATCCTTTCAGTAGTTTCTGGCGTAAATGAGTATCAAACATACATCTAAA
The DNA here is from genome assembly GCA_037179545.1 of Sesamia inferens. Lineage (NCBI taxonomy): Eukaryota > Metazoa > Arthropoda > Insecta > Lepidoptera > Noctuidae > Sesamia > Sesamia inferens. The sequence continues at coordinate 13,168,132 of CM073930.1, forward strand.
TATTCACGTTTAAGTATAATTTTGACGACACATTTGGTGCAGTGGATGAGCGATCGACTGGATGAGCCACGTGTTCGATTCCTGCACGGAACAAATATTTGTATGGCCTACAGGTAGTTGATCCGGATCTGGCTGTTTGTGTATGTAAGTTTAAGTATTTGTAATCGCACCCACGATACAGGAGTAATTCCTAGTGTCCAAGGGAAGTGATTTAAAAAAATGTACCTATATAGGTAATATCAGTAGGATGGATTGGAAGACGAAAATCGTAAATACATCGTAAAAGGTAAAAGAAATCGGCAGATCAAAGTTACAAACTTGACTTTTAGAGAAATCCAGTTACTTATCAAAGTATAATTAAATTGGCAACACGCCACCTTTAGCTAGGCAGAATCGCTGGGAGTGAAGGGCTTTAGAACATAATTGGACTTATTATAACTAAATATGGCAAGGTCTACAAAAGCTGTCTGAACATGTTAGATTGAAAACAACTGCGGAAACTTGTTGCCTTGTTTAGTTATAAATCTCTTCTAAATCATACGTTTTGGGTAAACATTTATCTGCGTTTTGTGATTGATTATTCTCCAATCTTTAAAGTTTTATCGCGACATTTAGGGCATATGAATGGGGGTTTTGCAGTACGAAATTTTACTTACTTATATATATACTTATTTTTTTATGGTCAAATGACAAGATAGGTTCGAAGGTTACGGTTTTTATGGCAGATATATATGTTGCCTTTTTTTTTGAATAAAGTAAATTATTTTTAAAATAAAAATAAATTCATTAAGAAAAACAATATTTGGAATAAAGATAATAGATTTTTTCTTAGTTGCTCAGTAAATAAAGTTATTTACTGAGCAAAATAAACTATTTTATATACCCTATTTTATATATTGCACTTTGACGGTACCTAGTTATATCCAAAATAAAACATTATATTTTTAGGGTTCCGTAGCAAATGGCAAAAAACGGAACCCTTATAGATTCGTCATGTCTGTCTGTCCGTCTGTCCGTCCGTAAGTCACAGCCATTTTTTTCCGAAACTATAAGAGCTATACTGTTGAAACTTGGTAGGTAGATGTATTCTGTGAACCGCATTAAGATTTTTGATGCAAAAATAAAAAAAATATAATAAATATTGGGGGCTCCCCATACTTAGAACTGAAACACAATTATTTATTTTTTTCATTAAACACTTACGTGTGGGGTATCCATGGATAGGTCTTCAAAAATGATATTGAGGTTTTTAAAATATTTTTTTCTAAACCGAATAGTTTGCGTGACAGACGCTTCCAAAGTGGAAAAAAGTTGGTCCCCCCCCCCCTTCTAACTTCTAAAATAAGAAAATGAAAAATATAAAAAAATATATATGATGTACATTACTATAAAAACTACCAACGAAAATTGATTTGAAGGAGATCTAGTAAGTAGTTTTTTTTAATACCTCGTAAATCGTAAACCGCTTATGACCGCGTAGTCTTTCATACCTTAAATCCTATAATAATAATTTAGTTTCATAAATCAATGGTACGGAAGCCTTTGTGCGTGAGTCCAACACGTACTTGGCCGGTTTTTTCATAGTCACTTAGTTGCAACATAAGATCAGTCGTAGTCTAGTAGTATCGGCCGCGACTTACGAGTTGCAAATCGTAGATTCGAACCCCATCAAGCGCATTACTTTGTGTAAATTATTTCATCACCACTGCCCTCAAAACGGTGATGAAAAACATCGTGAGGAACTCAGCATGTCCTAGAGCCAAAAACTTCGAAGACATGTGACATTAGGCCACCACCAACCCGCATTAGGCCAGCGTGGTAGATTACGGCCCACTCCCTCTAATCAAGATGAGGCCTGTGTCCCAACAGTGGGAATAATAGCTATAGCCTGATTATGTCAAAATCTTGCCGCTAAGCGATTCGTCGTGTTTCGGCATGATGTCTGGTGAAGCCATACGGAGGACTAGTCTGAGCAGTTGTGTTGCGATGTGTGCCGGGTACGATGAGCGAAATGTTGTTGTGTTGGGAGTTTGGTAGTGCAGGGTCTTCAGATCAATCTCCCTCTGGTGCAGCATCGTTGGTTGTGTTGTTGGATTTAACATTGCATCACCTCGCTCAACTGCCGTCTTCCTGCCTATTCACTAAGGGTTTTGTTTTAAGTGAATGGGCTTAATAAACTTGTGCGCTTTACCATCAACGATTGCATCACTGCTTACCATCAGGCGGGCTTGCAGTCAAGCGCTAGTTTATAAGTATTAAAAAAAATGTAGTAGCAACATTAACTTAAACTTATCGACTATTTTTATTTTATCTTCAACGAACCTATCATCTTTCAGAAGCAGGACATCTTTATTCAATTTTTCAGATCACTCGACGTAGATAAGACCGTTTGTGTAATATTTACAATATCCTTACTTATAAAACGAGCAACACACGAACAACACTAAAATAGGCAATTTATATGCTAGGGTAGAATAAATAATGACATGTAATTAAAAATTATAATGAGATAATTTGCATCCCGGATTGTCAACGTCCTCCGCGGATAAAATCTATGATGGATTGCTTTGATGTTCCTGTTCGTACTAAAACTTGATGGGCAAAGCTTTATATCTTCATAGTCATCATAATCTGACATGGAGCCTATCTGACCTCCACAACCCATCATAATCATCACTATCTCAGTCACGTGAAGTTCACTGCTGGACATAGACCTCCCCCAAGGACTAAAAGACCAGTTGGACGCGGCCTGCATCCAGCGCTTACCTGCAATTTTGGTCAGGACATTCAACCAACTAATCGGTGGGTGGACGACGATAGACAACCTACGTGGCGAAGCGGTAGCAGACGCGTCCAATATGCAAGGAGGCGCAGGTTCGATCCCCGTGCAGTGCAAATATTTGTATGCATGAATATGAATATTTGCACTGGTCTGGTCATGCCTCGGAAAGAACGTAAAGCCGTTGGTCCCAGTTGCCATACGAACATTTAATAGCAGTCGTTACGGATTGTTGGAGCCCTCAAAAGTCCAAAAATTGGGCTAACTGCAATCGCCTTCGGGTTGTGGAGTTCAGACGGCAGTCGCTTCACGGAAAACATCGAAGTTTAGCCAAAATCAGCAGTTAGACTGGTAAAGCGGACCCCAGACTCCAAAGCTGAAAAAAGCTTCGGATGCGACTGGGATTATCGCATAGATGATAATGATGAGTCAGTGGGTGTCCGACGTTGCACTTGCCGATACGTGGTCGCTATTTAAGAGCCTATCTGTCCCATAGACCATCGGCTCTACGTACTATTGGGTAATACGATAGATCCCCCTGGGAATGATTGGTTGTCAGACTTTTGGGATTCTGACGACACGTGACGACTGTCAAAGATCTACAAATGACAGACGGGACCAACGGCTTAACATGCTTTTTATACAGAGTGGTGTTGACAATACGACAATAAATTAAACATCCTGTACCTCAACACATTCTCAGTCTACCCATAAAAAATCATATAAATATGCCCATTCGTTTAGTCACACGAAATTGTTTTTGATTTTTCACATTTTCTACATGATGTACATGTTGATAAGGAAGCGCTTACAGGTTAATGACAGCCGCATCCTGCGGTACCAAACTTTAATAATAATGGCGCGAAAAAAGCAAGTCGATACAGGATCGCGCAGTCGCCGATCGGAGGCCAGGGAACCAATATTTTTAAAAGATGTTCTATTCCGTTTGCCATGTCACGCGATTCAGTTTGTTTGAAATTTTCATTTTTTTTATTTTTGATGCTAGGTTTTTCTCTATGGCTTAGGATTATTCCTATGAACCAGCAATGTTTGTATTTTCATTTATTGTCGTATTGTCAGCACCACTCTGTATAAGTATGGTCAACCATCCACAGGCCAGCCGCGACAAGCGTACCTTAACCTGATCAAACGACCTGTGCGGCTGTTATTTTTAAGCCTTTTAAAAAGGTATTTTTAAGTATGTTGGAAAATAAGTTCCACACTTCAGAGTGTTGATCTAGAGGAATGAAAACAACAATCGGTAGATAGAGTCAAGCACATATCGGTAAAAATATTACAATTTACGAGATTATGCTACTGTTAGTGTCATATGGTTACTAAATATGTATAACTTATGACTACCAGAATGAAGTATTAATTTAGATGACTATTATAACAGAATATGCCAAAGAAAACATTATGAGGATTATGACATGGTTTAAAATGTAATAAACTGCTGTTAAAAGTAGTCAGAGGAAAACAAGTACTGGCTTATACTATATTAACAAATAATTGATCCATAAAAATATATCCAACCCGCTTGAATTTGCACAAAAAATCATTAGAAAAAATTCAGAATTGAAGAAATAAAAAAAAGTTTCTGTAGTTTTACTCTTACGTGTACACTTCTATGATAAAAACTTGATAGCAATATAAATTAACGCAACCATTAATACATTAACACGTAAAAAAAAACGATTGATTAAGTACAGCTTAGTATACACCTGCGGTATGCCTGATATTCGTACGACGTACACTATTAATACTCTGACAAATATTACGTGTGAAACCCCATTTTAAAAATGCAACACATACATTACCCGCAAATGAAAAAATAAAATAAAACAAGAACATACTACAAGTTATTTAAAGCTAAACCGGATGATAAATAGTTTTTTCTTCCCCTATATTTTATAGCGGCTAAAAGTTGCCATCAATAATTGAAGTTGTGTCTCTGGGGAGAAGGGCTTACCAGTATTCCTGACGTGTGGGTACTTATAGTTGGCGGGTCAGTTAATATTGACGGTGTGTACGTGGCTTTAGTTTGGAAGTTACTTCAGAAACAAAAATCTAAGTTTTGTAATTAAGTAAGAATTATTTGTGGGGTTCGTGGAGTAGAAAATCTCAAAGTGACATACATTGACTGTAAAATGGATAGCGGAGTATACCTATCACTGAATATCAAAAGTCTAAATTAAAACTTCTTTGCAACCAAAAATCTGCTTTCCAATAAAAGCTTGGAAGGTATACGCGTGAAGCCTTATCTTGAGCCAACCAATACAAAAGTGCCATTTATTAAAACACGACTCATACTGCATACAAAACTTGCGCACGCGGCAATGAGCAACTTGCAACGGTAATATACATACATACATACATCTATAATATACATACATCTATGTATAGCAACACTTTAGCAAGAATTCTGCCATATCATCGTGCCGCCATTGCAAGCACGGACCAACCCGCGACTGTTAATCCCTTCTCGAAATATACTTATTCTTTTTTCAACCATTCGAGTTTTAGAAGTTTTATTTTTGTGTACCTTTTATGCATATTTAACGTAGGTCGCGACTTACAGGCGGGGAGATGCGAGAGATTTTATCAAGTGATCTGGTTCGGACTAAGTAGTATATAAGTTTTTGTAAGTTATAGTATGTGTAGAGGAATGCTTGAAGACCGGTTTGCTGTTACTGTTTTGAAAGTAGGTGGTATACTAGCTTTTGTAAGGTTTGAGTTACGGTATGATGGTTTTACCATACTTATTGTAGATATAGTAAATGTTTGATGTTGAATAAGAGTTTTTTTTTTAGGTTTTGTTACGAAGTTAGATATAGTGCAAGCAAAGGAGGGTTTAGCTTTATTAGAAATACATACAAATATATGAGTATCTATAAAAAAAAAATTGGTCGACAAGAATTCCTAAAATCTACAAAATATGCTACATATTAGGTTCGTAATGTACACATTACGAACGAAACATTATGTAGTAAAAGTATTTAAAGTAACACATGGAAACAATTTAACGGTCTTTATGGGACACAATTTAGTATCTGATTTTTTGAACTATACTTTGACTAAAGCACTGTGTAAATAGTTACAGTCCAATAAATAACATATATTATTCGCTCTTAGCGATAAGACCGCCCATTGTGTCACCCTTTATAAAATATTTTTATTTATGTTCTGTAATCTATATGGTGTACATAATAAAGAGTATTCTATTCTATTCTATATATTCGACAGGAATTAACTGATAAATTAAACCGAATTATAGCAGGTCGAGCAAAAAACAAAACGCTACAGATATCATTGATGTTTACGCTAAAAAATCGTGATATGATTGGCAGATTTCAGTATCATAAATTAGGAGTAGTCAGGTATAGTCTTCAATACAAGCTAAAGCAGTGCATACACTATAATCTATTGATATCGAACAAGTAATTACAAAAGCACAAAAAAGTCTTTATAAACACGAACAGCTTTAAGTGGCAACTACGCTGGCATACCTTTAGCATAATATTATTTGAGTCATAATTTACCGCGGTCTCCGGGACCGAACGCTTGATTTATTTATGAGCCCATACTGACTCCGCCACTAATCTTTAGTGGAATTTAATTTGTTATTTATTTACTAATCGCCGCTAGTAACTGTAGAACAGGTAGGGTTATGCATGCCATTAAAGATGCTTGGTTTAAGGAGAGGCTATTTTTGGGTATTTGGGTTCTGTAGGGAAGTCAGAAGTTAGGGAATGGAAATATGTATCTATACTTGGAAAATAACATTAGACATTTAAGAAAACTTTTTTACTGTTCGTTCAGCCAATTTTAAGTTTTATTACGAAGGTGGAATGGCAAATGGTGGTTATATTAAATGTTGGATTTTTAACGTACTTATTTGCTTTTAATGCCATCCTTATGCCGACGGAATAGAAGTTAAAATGCGTTGAATAGACAGTAAAAAAGATCGTTTATATGTGTAATATTAACGTGAACAGCCTATATTGTACCCACTGTTGGCACACAGGCCTTCTCGCGGTGAGAGGGAGGGAGTGGGCCTTAATCTACCACACTGGCCCAGCGCGGGTTGGTAGATTTCACAAGTCTTCGAAGTTATTGGGTCTAGAGAATAGCAGGTACAAATATGACTTTTCAGTTTATAATATTTATTTCCTTTTTTTTTTAATAATTATAAACTAGCGCTTGACTGCAATCCCGCCTGATGTTAAGCAGTGATGCAATCGTTGATGGTAAAGCGCGCTAGTTTATTAAATCCATTCACTTAAAAAACTTAGTGAATAGGAAGGAAGACGGCAGTTGAGCGAGGTGGTACAATGTTAAACCCAACAACACGACCAACGATGCTGCGCCAGAGGGAGATTGATGTGGAGACCCTCCACGACCAAACTCCCGACACAACAACACTTGGCGCATCGTACCCGGCACACATCGCAACACAACTGCTCAGATCCGTCCTCCGTACGGCTTCACCAGAAATCATGCCGGAACACGACGAAGTTTCCTAAGTTTATCTTGGATATTACGGAAATCGATAAAGACGAAACTTGGATTTACAGTTAATATAATAGAAGTCTAAACTTAAGATTTGCTAACGGGTAATGAAGCGCAGCATAGCGTATAGATCGTGTTGGAAACGCTGCGCTTCATAACCCAAGTAACAGACGGTGGAGAAAAAACAGCTAGGCTGAAATAAGATGTACCCAGGACAAGTCATGCACTTGCGAATGCACCCGAGAGATTGGCAAATATGGTCACTCACTGGAAGCCTTAGGGAGATCATCGCCATCAGCGGTAGACCACGGCGAAATTAGTGTGATGATCTGGTAACGTTCGCACAATAAGTCAGGGATGTTTAGAAGAAAAAAGGGGAAACTTTTGTCCAGCAGTGGGATACAAAATAGGCAAAAAAAAAAACCTACCATCCAGTCATGACCAAGCACGGTGATCAAAACTCGTGCTTTCAGAATGTAAAGGGGCCATTGTTGTATTAGTAACTATTTAAAATACGATCATTTAATAAAAATAGAAAATTTGATATCAAATTCTTCCTAAATTATCATTAATAAAATGCTTTCGTGAACAAAATCATCATTAGCGAGTTAACATGGATATTATTAATGGAATATTGATGGATTTTTTGATCAATACTTTTCAGAGAAATTCAATAGAAATTATCCTAAACCTATCCCTCATCAGGCATTTTCCCAACTATGTTGGGGTCAGCATCCAATCTAACCGGATTCAGTTGAATACTAATTTTATATGGAGCGACAGCTTATCTGACCTCCACAGCCCAGTAACTATACCGGTCACGGATACGGGGGTCGGATACGACACTTCTAGGTAAGACTGGTTGAGATGTTAGACTTTCGGGCTTCTGACGACCCTAAACCTAACCCTAATAATATAGATATTTTTTCTTTCTTTATAGTGAAAATTACCTTCCCAGGTGAGTTTGAATTTTTAATGGATACGTATGATAGTTTATGTCATACCAAATTCTATAGAAAAACCTATATATTTTTTAAATACAATTTGAACTTGCTCTGTTAGAAATTAGTCATAGGACGCAATATAATTAGTATTATTTATGACACAAGTTGTCTTTTCATATTTAAATAACGAATTACTAGTTTTCCATTTACTTATTTATTTTCCATGTTTATAACGTCCCTTTGACATTTTAAACAAAATAATGAATATTAATTTAATTCAACAAAATTGATATAGGTAATCTAAGAGCTACTAGAATCAAGTGATAAATAATATTGTGTTTTTGTTATGAATAAACCATTGCAATACAACGTGGTAATGCGGACAGTATCTTGGGTACAGAAGATACCAGTCGATAGCGATGCAGATTAATTTTCAGAAACTACATTAGTTAAATTTAAATTAGGCTATAATTTTGTTAATTTTATTAAGTATTTACGTGTTAATTATTTAGTTGTTTTTTATGTTACCTTAACAGTGATTTTTCCACCAAATTTGAAGAATAAAAGTGATGAGTGACAGATTTGGAAAAAAAATATATTTAGAAAAAATAATTGTTCCTCGGAAAAGTTGTTGATATTTGAAAAAAAATGGCCTTTGCAGAAATAAATAAAGTTATATCTTATACACGGATAAATAAAATTGTTATGAATAACATTTGCTTAATTATTAGGTACTCTAGATTGACTCAACCAGTTTCGTGGTTAAGGTTTTTTTTAACGATCGAAATTATTCGCGTGTGGTGGCTTGCCTTATCGTTTTAAGGAATTTGGGGGCCTAAGTAGCTTTTTACTTGGTCTATATCTGATTGTAACAAATTTTTTGCAGAAAACCTAATGTTTTGAAACTGAACACACAACTTTGATTGTATGACAATAAGAGCTTTTATCTACTTCTGGCTTTCAAAATATACCTGACCAAAACTTTTGAAACATATATTGTTTTAGTACCAACTCACACTGGGTCTGTTTAGTGGATTATGATCCACTGAGAGGAGGCTTGTGTTCCAGCAGTGGGAAAATTATAGACTGATTATGTAAGCTACGGTTTCCATAAAGAACAGTGACCGCTACTTAACGGCCGTAATGACGGTTGTCATTACAATCATGGCTGCGGAGATTAACTATAAGATATCTAGAACCCCATCTAGTAAAAACAGCAATTTACTTTTAATTAACATCATTCGACTATAAATTTACCCATTTATTGATAAAGAATAGAATTGAAACCCTCGAGACACCAAGATCTTATAAAGATAGATATTCTAAACAAGCCAGGAGATTTAATTAGCTTCTGGAGGGTGGTGGCCTGATTGGAATAACCACCAAAGGCCACCATGGCCTACCCGCAATAGTCCAGTTGAAGGACTTAGTGCGGAATCTAAACCCGTAACATAAAACATATATTATGGCTGCAGGGATCGACCTCATCTAAGAAACCACACCAAATTACTTTTAAATAACATCATATATAGATAGAGAAGCGAGAGATACTTAATTAGCAACCAACAGCTACCATGGCCTACCACAATAGTCCACTTGATGAACTTAATACGAAATCTAATATACACGTAACATAGAACAGAATGGATGCACGGATTAACTATGTATAAGGTGTCCAGACCCCCATCTAGGAAATCACACCAAATTACTTTTAAATAACATCACTCGACCATAAATTGATGGACGCTATAGTATGGCTGGTGTGTATGTCATAAACAAAAGACAATTCTACTAAAAACTGAAAGTCAATTCCCGTAACGTCTACCAGTAACAATCAATGTCTGATTTAGAATGAAATAATCTGAACGTTCTTAAAATTAAGTGAATAGCCTCTCTATTTATGTACTTATCATTATAGGTACTCTATATGTCTATGGCTTACAATTATATAACAGTAGGTATTATACGTAATTGCGCTACTTAATATTATTCCTAATCTAAGTAGATATTGTTTACTCTAAAGACTGAAATAACCAGTCACAAGCTCAAATAAATTACTCAAAAGCCATACTGACAAGATTAGTTAAATCTAACTAGACTAAGTTCCTTAATGTATTTTCAATGTTCGATTCAAGATAATCTAAAACCTACTATGACTCAATAATTTATATCAGATGACGTTGGTATAATGTGATATAGAAACACGTATTGACTAACAGTCCCTACATATAAATAATTATATGAAATCACGAATAATTCCATAGCTATTAAATATACGGGCTCCAAAATAAAGGCTGAAGTGTTCCTCTTAAAAAATAATTGTTTGAAACTGGCCTGTTTTGCCTTTCGGAAACAATTTGTGTTTCATAATAAACCTGGCTTTAATTATAATAAAGCTAAATCCTGCATATTTTTTAATAATCCGTTAAAATTAATTGTCTTTATTGTCATTGACTCAATGAGCTTACACGATGGATGGATGTATGGAGGGTCGGCTTTCCAATGGGTTCCCAATGACTGCATATCACTTTAAGTAATTTGGGTACCTTTTAATTGACTTATAAAATTAAAAGTTCAGAAACACTTTAACGTCTTAATTTCCACGTGTTAATACACACAGTTAGGGTATGTAACTAGTGCTAAATAACGGTGTATTGAATTCTTATAAGCCGTCAGACGGCACGCACGAGGGGCGGTGGCTTCCACCTCTCCTTGAGTTATGACCACCAAACATGTAACACGACCTAGCCGCCTGCCAACTCTATTTGCATACTTCGGCTTGCTGCAGTCGAGCGACATTCGATTGGTGCGACTAAAATCTGTTCGAAAACGTATTAATTCATTCGTATATCTTGACCGCTATCATATCTTCTCTACGAATAATAGACATATCTCTTGCACAAATTGCATAAAGAATTACTACATTCTGTATTTATAGTTCTACGATTTGTCTTTATGTCATCCATTTCTACGGTACTAGTGTTATTACTTGATAATGAATTAGATATCTATCAAAAAGCAAAGTTAGAAATAGGCTTATACAAGAAAATTTCTGGTCTAACAATAATGAAGCACTGGTCTGCGTGATAGATTACTGCCCCTCTGACCGGGAGGAGGCATGTTTTCCAGGAGTGAGAACATCATAGGCTGATTATGAACAATAATGAAGAAGTACAAAGTTCGTGTCGTAGACAAAAATAAACAGGAACTCACTTGTCCAAGTATGGAAGTCAAACGGCTAAATGGTGGTAATGAGGCAACAAATATATTCATACTGGCAAACTACTTAGCCGTAGAATAAGAATACTAATTATTCTGCAATACAATGATAAAACCTTTTAGTAGATCACTATACAGCTCAAAATAATTTTACCCATGTCTAGTGGAAGAGTAAGATAGTCTCTTGAATGGAAACGAAGATGGCCCGATACGCATGTGTGCCTAACATGCATCATTTGTAAAAACATATTGCTCGCTAATAGAGCTGTAAGTATCATAATGGCATATTATGATCTGTTGCAGCATTGTTTAATAGAGGTACTAAATCAATTGATATGCTATTCATGTGTCAGCGAGTAGGTAAATCCGGATAATAAAGAAGTTTATTCAAAAGCAGTCGATGTTATAGGCTTCTGGCTTAACTTTGAGAAACCGTAGTGTTTTATATCTATACAAACTATTACAGTGAAGAATATTGACACAAACTTCAAACGCATTGATGAATAAAAAGCTTCGTATTTTTCTCGGTTCAATAATGCAACTATGTACGTATCGGTGAGATTGTATGTAGCGGATCTACAGTCGCTACAATGTCTTGCGATTCTGCGACAGTAGCTCGTCTGGAATAGGCCTACCGGTTGAAATGTACATTTTAATAAGGCTTTGTCAAACCTACAGACTTGTTGTGTATAATAACAGGGTTTTGCAGTATGCTTGTAAGAGAACTATTTATTTTTTAAACAGGTCTTTGGCAATTTATAATGGTGTCATGTACCCACTTGGTGTCAGCAACTCTGCAATCATCCCTGATGACAGTGGTATGATTTACACTGAGACTTTAATTTCTCGTATTACATACGTTGCTTTGGAAGCTTTTCTTTTTCTTGTTCTGAAATGATGAGGTATTGTGCGCTTTGCCAATGTTTTTTGTTACTCAGTCGTCTAGTTGGTTTACTTTTTCATTGAGCTGAATATTGACGCTAGTTATCGCTATGTTGTTGTTGAATGAAGGCAGAGGAACATTAAAATGAACAACAATGTGTAGGTTGAGGTGCCTACGTTATAAGTAGGAAGTTTTTACATTACGTAAAGTGTATTTGATTTAACAAGCCTTTTGAACGTAGCAGGAAGTCATCGGTAGGATAGATCATCAAGAATTAACACGATAATATTATAAAATCAGAACCTGGTTAATGTAAAGACTCAATTCCGACTCCTGAATAACTTCTAGTAACTAAAGAGATTAAATCAAAGATATACTCATTGCATTATTTTTGATATCAAACATTTTTATGAATGTATAAATACCCCAGACCGTTCTGAGCTTAGCAACTTAAAATTTTTACTATCTTAAAAATAAATAGTAAAGTGTCAGTCTCTATCACGAGGATGAGAAGTCACTACATGCCTAAGAAATTCAAAAATAAACCAATTAAGAGAACATCGTAAGCCTTGACAAGGTCGAAACAGATTTGTGCTACATAAAACAATACGAATATTGTATAATTCCTCCAAAACAGTGGGCCGCTGACATCTGCTCTTGTCTTTACACCACGGGACATCTACGTGACAGGCGCTGTGGCATCCTGCGTCTTGTTATATACTATTATCCCCCTGATATATCACTATTTGATTTCAAATTCTATGTTTTTCACATTTATACTAGACACTGTCCACTCGAAGCAATTAAGAACTGACTTTTAAATCACTCTTCCCCATTTAAAACAGAACATTTTAAAACAATTACAAATTTGTTACACAAGGCCAGAAATTCAGATAATGTGCCGTGAAGAAAAAGAACAAATAGTATACTGGATGCTCCCGAATTCTAATTTAAAGCAGATTAACCCTTGAATAACCCAATTCACGCTTAAAGGTTAGGATCCGTCAAATGAAACGTCACGGTGACTACACGCTTTCCCCATCATTAGGATACGAGAAGAAAAAAGGCTTCGGATGTTCAGTTGTAAGCGCCCGCCAACAAAGCCATTATGCCTTATTATGGACACCATCCATCAGCCAGCCATATCGATCCAACATTAATGCATGCTAATGCTTTATAAATAGATATATAATTTGTTTTGTCTCCACCTCGGCATCCAATTGATGAATTGTTTTATTTCTATTACATCAAACTGTTGGTTTTTGATAGAGGCGTGGCCGTTGCTGCCGTTATTAGTTTAGCCGACGAAGCTAAATCATTTATGATTTCACGCTAGCGGTAAAAAAGTGTGATTCGAGCCGTTCATAATGTTGATTATTCTCGCGGTGGAGAAATCATTAATAAGACAATATATTTTACCGTTATCACCTTAAATCTACAAAACATTAAAAAAATGTGTTCACTTACTTGTTCCTAGATGCACTCGCTTCATCCAAGGATATATCTGCGGAGGATTGGCCGAAGAGTTCGACGCTGAAGACTTAGAATTCTTGGTGTTCGAGCTAGAATTATTAGCCTCATTGCTCTCGTTGCTTGAAGTACTGGAGGCAGGACTTGATATATTCTGATTCACATTAGCCTTGTGTTCTACAGGAGAAGCGATGGGAGTAGTTAGGCCTAGTTTAGTACTTGTAGTTCCACTAGAAGTTTGTCCACCGACGCCACCGAAACCAGGCGACGTTCGACCTGGTCCGGAAGATGTGGATAGGTCTTGAGGGGACGCTACTCCAGTCGTGGACGTTGAATCCGCGAATTTACAACTAGCTCCAGCTGCTTGGCTGGGCGGTGTGGACATCAGATTGGGCGACAATGCGCCTGGACTCGGGTTCGAGTGCTGATGCATATGGCTCGCTGTGCTACCCAGTCTTTGAGGATGTAACTGCGTGTAGTCTATCATAGTTTGGGGTTGCATATGTGCTCCGGTGGCTGGTGTCCCATATGGATGTTGTGGGTAGTGATGTCCAACTTGTGGCGGCGAATAACAAGTATTCGGATAAGCTGATGCTCCCGCATTTGGATTGTAGTAATCAGCTCCTGGTGTCGGCAGACCGGGATGACCAGCTTGCTCGACGGGCGTCCCTGTACGCCCGGGCGCTTGGTTCCCGTAGCAGGAAGCGAGCGAGTTGACGAACTGGTAGGAGCTCATCCCTGCGTTATAATTTAATTCATTCATCGATAACAGCGTATGTTTATCCTGCTTCTCAAGATCACTCGGCAGTTGTCATCGTTTGGACGAGCACTGAATAGTCTAGTTGGACATGTTAAGTGCTACTGATGTTCGCGGTCCGTTTCAATTGTCCCCGTAGAGTGGAACTTGATTGATGGACCTGTGATAAAATGAGACACATTAGTCGGTCAAGTGCGTCGTCTCGTTATACGTGATAAATGTTGTAACACAGATCGTATCTTAAGTATTTGATTTAAATATGTATTGTGTTGCGTTCGATTTGAAATATTGTTCCAACACATACATATGTAGGTATGATCTATCGATAATTTTTCAATGTGTTAGGTTATGATGTCTATTTGACCTGACTACATATATATAAAAATAAAACAAACTTCTGAACCCAAAAACTTTGAAAATCATTAAGTATAATACGAGTAATTATGATTATTGAGGAGTAAAATTGGTTAATACTTTTTCAAGAACCCTTTGCACTTTTCAAGTATTCGCCAGGGCGGTCCATAATCATTTTCGATAGCAAAGTTGGCAACGTGGTTCATTTTACGGTCACTTTTGTTTTTACGGCACCTTCTTATACTTGAACACGTGTACCAGTTGCGTTAGTCACGCTGGGAGTCTATTCTAAACCAATAAATTAATATAGGGATGTGACTTCCTAAAGCGCAGTGCACATGTCAAGTCAAGTGTGGAAAAAACTGTGGCCCAGCCACGTGGCTGGGCCACAGTTTTTTCCAGGTAGGGCTATAAAAGTGTCCGCAGAGGTTTATGGGTGTAAGCGGTAGGCCGAAAGTGACTTCTCCCGATTTATGTACTCCGCTCAGTGCATACATCTTTATGAGCAAATTAGCAGTCATTGTGCACCCGATTTATTTGTCGCATTTGCTCGCCGAATGATATATGTGTGAATTTCGGCCAGACATCGCTGTGATCGTAAATTTTATGTGCATAAATAACGTTTTTAGCGTGTTAAAAAATTATGTAATATGTTGGACATTATCAGTTGTTTGGACTCTTATTTTGGAATTTACCTATATTATTTTTAAAATTATCTGATTTAAGAATTGATATTAAAAGTCGATCATTCATCATTTTCATTGTGCTTTAACAGTCTTTAAAGTTTACCTTCTATATAAGGAAATTTTGAATATCATTCAATATATAAAATTTTAATGGATCTTTGAGCCGCTTCGTAATATATGCATAATGGCTAATCTTCATAATTAAATAATAAAACTAAGCAGTTAGCAAAATTTATCACACATTAAGTAGATCTTTATCATAATAATGTTATTTATTACATCACGATTTACAAAATGTATAAATAGCAATCGCAGAACATTCAAGTTCAAGATAAATGATTTGGTTGGAGCAGAATGTAATCCATAGGTATATATTAAAGTATTAAGTTGCATATAGAATACTAAAAGAATGTATTAAAAAAATCTATGGATCTGCTTCAAATCTAACCAAACGCAGCTGTATATCAGTAGTTTTATATTAAACCATAACTTATAAAATATAATAAAGTTATCCGTGTGAACAGACACAAGATAAGTGAGGCCTGGGCTCAGAAGTTCAGTTGCATAATCATCATGCTACGCTGAACTACTATATTATATGTACCAGGAACTAATTGCTTGCATTTTTTCAAGCAAAACAGTTTTAACCCAAAATACTGCACCTAAATCAAAATTTTAGCGTTTATTTCAATTAAAGGAATTACAGTTACTTTTGAATTGTCAATAGTCGGTCAATTAGTAAAATGAAAATGCCAGTCAAATTACAGAGAAGTCTATAGGATACATGTTACTTCGGGCACTTCCTCAAAGTAAGTCTGAGCTTGCAGTAAACGATCTTGACGAATCTGAAGACAAAGACGAGGAAGTCATAGAACGAAATAACCCTAATATGTACCTATACTCAATTGAAAAGCTAAGTTTCAAAATTTAAAATTCGAATCTATGAGATATTAGTAGCACTGTCTTCTTTTGGCCTCAAATGTTCTTTCTTTGAATTAAGAATTAAATCTAAAGGCGGTGGTATACTTAGATACATATATTATATTAGGTACCGCTTTAATTTCTACTTCATACTATTTCGGTCCTGTTTCTACTATAACTTAAACTTTTTTATCAGCTCTTTATCTTCTACGGCCATTTCATTAACTAATAAATGTTATGTTTTTCCCCATTTAAAATTCAGTATTTCATCTCATTGTTTCCTATCCCACATCGTATGACATACAGTCACATGTGTTCAGTTTATTTCAGTTTAGAATTTTTGTCACTCCCGTCCGGTCCGCATTAAATGGGCCGAACGATTTCATTGCTTTAGTTTTTTTTTTGTTTTAAACTTATTTTTCTAACAGCAGTTGTTTATTCCCAGACATCCTTTGATGAGCATGCCTCGGGTGTCTGTTTTAATTTTAATTCGGCACTTTGATAGCTTTTATTGTGTCATTTGCTATTAACTGTAACTTGCTAGCTGTGTTTTATGTCGTGGTTATTTGAGAAGACTTCACAAGGTTATCTAGTTTTCTAGCTTTTTGATGAGTTTTATAAAAATATGTTCATGGATTTGAAAGAAGAGCTGTGTTTGTTTTTACCTTTTTTATGTCCCAAAAATTACTGCATGATTTTGTCCTATCGTGGATAGAGCAACTAACCAAATTACTGAAAATGACAGTTGGAACCTAAGTAATTCCTTTAAGATGATGTGCCCCTAAAGTAACGCCTAAATATATTATTAGTTACATTGCTCACAATATAATAAACAAAAATTAAAGAGATCTTACAAAGTTGCTCAAATAAATATAAATGGAACTATAAAATTATTTTAATATCCACTAATGCCAAAAAGCTGTCGGGATATAATAACTTTTAATGTTCCAATGTCAAGTGGACAGTTGGAATCCACTGCGTCCTGGGAGATTTACTGCGACACGCTTTGATTTCTCGACGCGGGCCTTTTCAATTTTAACTATATCAATTTATGATAATTTTAAATGCTTACAGGAAAAAATATAGTTAATGATCAATAAAAATATTTTTATATACTCACTCCAATTCAAAGTTTAGAGTGACCAACAGCGGCAACGGCCAACTTTACGACCAATCACAACCAATCGTTGATAAAATCACAAAACATCCCACAAGTTTATTTGCAGACACTTTTCACATAAAAAAAAATATTTTACCAAAAAAAAAATAGAATCATAGAACAACAGAATTTACTAAAATCAAATACGACCGTTACAGTCTATTCAAGAATCGAAACTTCGAACTTCAAAATTCGGAAAACTTCGGTGCGTGTCGTCGCGGCGAAAAACGACTCGTGTTTTCCCGGCGTTCGAGCGTCGAGTGCAGCGCGCGTCTGACGACGAGGTGAGCGGCTGAGTTGACGCGGCGTCAAACTAGAGGCGGGCGGGGCGAGCGGGGCGGGGCGCACCTGAGCCCGCCACGTGCGAGCCCGCTCCGCTCTCTCTCTACTCGCATCGCTCCCGCTCCCGCGCCCGCTCCTTCGATTAGCGTAATTAGGGTACACCGTCGCAACACCACGTATCCGATTTCAATGGACCGATTGATGATTATGGATGGTAAATGGTGAACGATTGTCGGTAGCCGTGAACTGCAATCTTTTTACCATTTTTGTTCGCTTTTCTACGGTGAAAATTCAGTTTCAAGGGTTTCTCTGCGTATTTTTATTTGAGTTGGCGTTTCGTAGAATGCTCTTACAGTATTATTGTGGCTGATTGTGGCTGATAGGTGTTTAGTTATTTTTTGTTAAAAAGTAGATAACGCGAATCAATCATTTTAAATATCAATTATTTTATAGCTATGATGTAGCTTTTGCTGGAAAATAAGTAAATTAATTTAATTTTCTGTCCAAATTTAGGTATTATACCTACCACACGGGCAAAAAATATTAAAAATAATTATTCTTATATTTTTGCTGTGTACTATCTAATAATTATTACAATACCACAAACACACACCCATACGAAAAGCGGTAACATAACTCGTCAAGCAAAGTGCTTAGTCCTAGTCTAGATGAGCGGACAAGAGCGATGCATCACTCTACACGCACGCCGTCTTGGTGAGGAGTAAAAATTACCACACACTGCATAAATGTTTTTTGAGCCTATATTTTCATAGGCAGATGCAGATGTGTGGTCTAGCCGTGTTGCTATGGGAATTTAAAAATAAGTAGAAACGCTTTGTAAATTAATTTTAGTAGTTAGTACCTAATATAAACTCTGTGATTTTTCTTCAGGTTTTCATTATAGGTTTAACGTTGGATATTTTGTTGAGCTTTCTATGCTTTTTTTTTAAGTCAAAGGGCAATCTATAAAAAACTAGAGGAAGAAAAGAAGAATACAATGAGATTTTAGTAGGTAGAGGAATGTTTGGAAACAGAATATAGTTCACGTAATAAGTATTTTCAATTATATCGATAAGTGCACCCACGGATTCAAATTTCTTGTACCTACTTACTTCCTTAATTAATTTTCATTGAATAGATATCAACAGGTAAGTTAATATTTTGCTATTTTTACTTAGTTTATTAATATGCGTCTCGTGTGACAAGGTACGTACTTAATGCAGCATACGTTTTGTTAAAATTCAATTTTTAAACAAATACAAAAACAACGGTGTAAATTAGGTACCTAATCTACACCGTTGTTTTTGTATTTGTTCACCGTTGTTAGTACATACAGCAAAAAAAAAAAACAATTCAAACTCCGAATTTCAAACTTCACACAATGCACCACAACGCAAAATTGCTAAAAACGCCAACCATTGCCAACAGACTACAGCGAAACTTGCTCCATCAATTCAAATGGCATCACTCAAATTCAATGTATCACAAACTGTTTGTAAAGTCGCCTCGATCTGTTAACGACTCACATTCGTCTTGTACACTGGCTTAATTATAATTAGCTGCTAATTATGACGATAGTATTACGCCACTTGCTGACGACCTCACTGACTAATAGCGTGATGTTACAGCTGGATTTATTGTTTTTTCACACGATTCTGAACCAAATACTCTTCGTAACTAAGTAGATACATACATGAATGTTTTCGTTGATAATGTAAATGAAGTTCATGGTTTAATGAAAGGCTTTTAAATTTAAACTGTGGCTTTCGTCATGGTTGCTTTTTGTGTTAAACTGTGTGTAATTTACTAGAAAGCTGTGTTAGACGTTGTTGTTCTTACTAATAAGGAAAACTGATTTAAAGGCAAAGAGCTGCCTAAGCAAACATTTGAAAAAGTTTTCGTTTAAGTAAAATAAGAAATTTGTTAAACACGATTGTTCAAACCCTAATCTAAGACCATCATGTAATGATAGAGTTAGAAGATTCTGGAGCCAAAAAATGAAACTGTCGTGATTTAAACACAATATTTTTTAACATAGGTAAACAAAACTATGGAAAACTATTATCTTGTCCTTGTACGAGAAGACAATCATTAATATGTAATGAATTGCAAGATCATCGAGATCGGAGAGACTAATGAGAGTTATGGCAAATTTGTTTATTTAACTGTAATCTAAATTGACTTTGAAGTATTCCAGACAATTATAATCGTGTAATAGATATATAGAATTTTAATCTAACAAAAAGGGAGCTTATGAAATTCTAACTTTTAGGCATAGTTTTCGATGTCTCCTTACTTGTCCAAATTATGATTTGTGATGAGAAGCTGCATTGTAAGAACTTCATATAATTCGATTGTAGTTTGTTGTAGGTACATCGAAGTCATGTTCCAATAGGTATTCAGTCACAATGTTGTCACTGTAATGGTCTTTTTGGCCAAAACTCAATTCTTCTCAACCTCTGGTCGGCTGATGTTTCTTCCTTGTTAGTTGTCCTCAGGAAGTTGATTATATTATTAGGTACCGGTTTGTCGAAAGTATTTTATGATCTACAAATTTTGTTTCGATAATTAAATTTGGCCCTATCTTGTACTTGGTTTCAGTAGTTACAGTTCAAAGAGACAAATTTAAATACTGCTCAGTATAGACAAGAAGTTTGTTGATACATTAAACCTTTTCAAAATTATTTGGAAGAAATTCAAGTTACAGAAGACACAAAACCTCGGATTAAAGTAAACTGTACAATATGTCAAAAGAGACTGAGCAGCTGGCCGTACCTTCATCACATACAACCAACAATAGCTTTGTCTCCATACTTGCTACCATTTAATTTATCGTAAATTCTACTATCAGCTCTCACATTACCATAAAGCTATGTATCACCATCAACTCCTACTGGTTCAGGTATTTCCATACCACTTTGTTAATCACACAAAAAATTAGAAGGTCTGTCGGATGCCCCAAAAGACACCTACCCTAAGTCCCATGGGCCACAAAATTTATTACAACTTAATAATCGGCTAGTCACGCGACAAATGCACATGTGTGCCAACAACCTCGAAATAATTTACGACCTAAGGGTTACACTATACCTGTCTCTATTATTTGTGGAATGAAAGAAAAGGACGCCCAATTAATATGTTTACTTAAAAATCGTTTATTGGTATTTAATAGGGGACTGGTTTTAGGTTTTAAATACATATAATTTATTTTCTTGGTGCAGGATTGTGGAGAATTTGAAGAGTTGTATCAGATTGGCGTTCTGACAGGACTCTTATGTCTTATTGGATTTTTGAAATAGGAATGTATTTTTTAAGATGAAGGTTGGTTAAAATATCTTTGTAGATGAGTCAATGTATCATAAAGAGTTTTTAAGCCGAAAAAGTTTGTATATCTACCTGAGTGTGAATGAATACCTATGGTAGGTAATGCATGGCTTAATACCACTTGGTGATTTTTTTAACTTTAGTGAAGGTATTAATTAAAACCATTACATTACTTTTAGTCTATAGTACTACACAAAAAAGACATAAGTAGCTACTTGTACTACGTTTTTACAAAGGTCAGTGGAACATTTGTCTCACTTAAATGTAAGAATTTATCACTTTCTTCTTTACTAGATAGCAATCGACTAAATAGTTCTTTAGTATTTATAGAAAAACTTTAAACGAAAGCAAATACTTATTACTTATTACGATTATTATGTCTATTGAAATATTTTCTATTAATAACTATTTTTCTTATCATCGTAAGTAGTATCCTATGTATTTTGCTATTAATATCCTTTCTGTTCTTATTTCTATTTACTTTTTATAAATTCCTATTACATGCAAGTATAATTTTAAACAAAAGTAATGTGTTCCTCTATTGTATGAAGTTCATTGTCTATAATTGTAGACATAATAATAGCACTTGCACAACCCTTGACTGTAACTAGAACATCACGAGTTTCTTCAACTAAACGATCAACTTAACCGTGATACCCACATAATAACACATAATTACTTAATGCAACACTTAATTTGCAAATGAATAAAAAATTTGCATGTAATCATAATGGCAAATGTGTTGCTGTCTCTATCGCACTGGTTTGTTTAGTACGGGCGGGAGGGAGACGTTGGTTGAGTAAGCGGTTCTCGGTTGTGGAAGCATGCGTATTGCAGCGGCCGTGGGCGCGGCTTCCTGCGTGTTCCGACGGCTCCCGATTGGCCGCGAGCGTTACTGAAGTGGGGTGTAAATGAAGAAACTTCAAACAGTTTTGTAGTTGAAAACTTTATGAAATTATACTAAAATTTCCTAGTTTCTATCGTTTTTTGGGGACGTGATTGGAATGTGGAAGTTATTAGATATACGTTTGTCGTGTTAGAGGCGAGGGTAAGTGACTATTCTATGTTTTTAAGACTTTTGCTACATATGTTTTCTTGTAGATTATCAATTAACCAACTACACCAACTTTAATAAACAAACCTGAAACCAACCGACCTACTATAAGACTGAGACTTAATTTTACATAACCTATAAAAAATGTTTAAGTACTTAGGTATCATCTTTTGAACTGGGATATATTATTTATGAATTATTGAAAAATTTAGAGCCATGTCAAGAAAAGCTTTATCAAGTGGGTTCTACTCTTGCTAATTTATTAGTTAGGTTCTACTTTACGTGATTTATTAGCTAGGTTCTGCTTTTGTTAATTTGTTAGTTAGATTCTGCTCTTGTTAATTTATTAGCTAGGTTCTGCTCTTGTTAATATATTAACTAGGTTCTGCTATTAATTGTTAATTTATTTGCTAGGTTCTGCTATTGTTCATTTATTAGCTAGGTTCTACTCTTGTTAATTTATTAACTAAGTTCTGTTATTGTTAATTTATTAGCCAGGTTCTGCTATTGTTAATTTATTAGCTAGGTTCTACTCTTGTTAATTTATTAACTAGGTTCTGATATTGTTAATTTATTAGCTAGGTTCTGCTATTGTTCATTTATTAGCTAGGTTCTAATCTTGTTAATTTATTAACTAGGTTCTGTTATTGTTAATTTATTAACTAGGTTCTGTTATTGTTAATTTATTAGCTAGGTTCTGCTATTGTCAATTTATTACCTAGGTTTTACTCTTGTTATTTTATTAAATAGATTCTGTTATTGTTAATTTATTAACTAGGTTCTGCTATTGTTAATTTATTAGCTAGGTGCTACTATTGTTAATTAATTAGCTATATTCTACTCTTGTTAATCTAATAGATTTTTAATTTTATTTGATTAGTATTTTGTTTTAATTACAATCGTAGTAAAAATATTGGTGGAATCCTTTGAATCAATCATATTATCTCTGATGGGTAGGTACTTAAGTACGATACGACGAAAGTGTATAGGTACTTATAATTTCATGAAATTTCATCGTCTGACGCCAGTCTCAGTCAGTCAAAAACAACACACACGACAAGACGTCAGTCTATCAAAAATTCCTTCATTTTTGCCAAGTTTTTTTGACATTGATAGGTAATCATTGACTTGAAATTGCGGTGAAATTTTGATCATTTTTAATTACGTTAATTGGCGTTCTGATATGTAAGTATGCGTAGTGTAGCTAAAAACCTGAGTGAATAGAAAGGAGACGGCAGCTGAGCGAGGTGATGCAATGATACCTAAACCCAGAAGGAGATTAATCTGGAGACCCTCCACGACCAATATTTATGGCATTGTTTCTAACCCTGCTTTTGTGTAAGAAAGGACAGAAGTTAAATCTTAGTTCAGTCCTGGCAAAGTAGGTACTTAAGTTTGGACGTGATTAAAAACAAGGCGACAATTTTCGTCATACGCTGACTACTTTGACAAAATTTAAGTAATCTAACTAATATTTATCTTCTGTCTTTTAGCAGCGAAATTGAAAGAAAGAGATGCTCTTAACTTAAATTTACTTTAGTGATGTAAAACGAAGGACGAATGGACATATTATGTAGGTAGGTGTATGAATTAGGCTCTAATACAGGAGTATAGTGTTTGGTATAAGAAAAGTTTATACTCAGCTGTTGCCAATAAGCCTGATATAGTTGTGGCGCCAATAAGCCTGATATAGTTGTGGCGCCAATAAGCCTGATCAGAATTGCGCGCAGTGATTGTTGACATTACCGTGGCGCATCATTATGACCTCGTGTGTGTGTGTGTGTGTGTCATTATTGTGTTCTCATTAGAACCTCGTGAATAATAAACAAATGAAGTATCTTGATTTGACTGGAGGTTGTTGACGTGTGGGGTGAATGTGCTGATAGTTGTGACAGCCAAATAGATGAATAGCCAAGAGCCTTGACCAACACCTGAGGCTACTTTAAATCTATTGGTTTTAGACTCAGGAGACTGTGGGTGGAATGTGGGATGTCTGAAATATATACAAGTTGCTCATATCGTAACAGCTTATTGGAAAGGCGGAGGACAGGGTGCCGTGGTGTATCCTGGAAGAGGTCTAGGTCCAGCAATGGACCGAGTTGTTTTTTTTATGAAGAATAGAGAGGCTAGAGTGAATAGGCTCTTAATAAACTAGTGCGCTTTACTATCAACGATTGCGTCACTGCTTACCGTCAGGCGGGATTGCGGTCAAGCCCTAGCTTATAATTTAACTTAAAAAAAAAAATAGTGCTTCACCGCATCCCGCCTGGTGGTAAGCAGGGATGCAATTGTCGATGGTAAAGCGCGCTAGTTTATTAAGAGCCTTATCACTCAAAAAAACTGAGTGATAATTAAGAAAGACGGCAGTTGAGCGAGGTACTTAATGCAATGTTAAACTGAGAGAGAGAGAGATTGATCTGGAGACCTTCCACGACCAAACTCCCGACACAACAACATTTCCGCATCGTACTCGGCACACATCGCAACACAACCAGACATCATGCCGTACATGACGAATCGCTTGGCGGCAAGACTTTGTCTGGTGGGTGATAACTTCTGGCGGCAGCCGATGTTATGGCTCTCCTCGAAGATCATGGGATACCATGTAAGTAAAATTCTTTGCAACAACTGCAATTCGATTATGTAAACATCTCAATGGTAAGTTCTTATAAGAAAGGTATCTACCCCTCATGCGAATCTATGGGATATTTTAGAAAGGTAAATAAGTAGATAGATATGCCCAAATGTATGATTATATATATACATATATATACCTATAATCAGCCTATAATGTCCCACCACGCTGACCCTGTGCGGGTTGGTATATGTCACATGACTTCGAAGTCTTTTTTTTGGCTCTAAGACATGTCGCTTTCCTTACGATGTATTCCTTAACCGTTTTTGAGACCAGTAGGCCTAGTATGAGTTTTCATTACGAAACTCTATCGTCGATATCTAGCGCGTTGGACTTAGCGATTGGCCCGCTTCAAGGTCGTAAGAACTCTCAACCAATGAGAGCGCCAAACCCGCTCGATATCGACGACCGAGTTTCGTATTGAAAACTCATACTAGGCCTACTGTGATGATGAAATAATTTACATGAAATAAAGCGCCTGATGGGGTTCGAACCTACGACCAACAACTTGTAAATCGCGGCAGTTATCACTAGGCCACCACTGTTCTCAAATGTAGGTAATAGTCTAATACATATTCCCATTGACTACCTACATTTACTTTTCCAACTAGAATTAGTTACATTTTTGATATGACCTTACTTACCAGTGAAGACGTACGTATTGTGAAGCGGAGGGAGAAAGACAGAGGTTTTAACTACTTACTTATTTGTGTTATTTAACATTGTTCTGTTGCAAGAGTAAGAGAAGATTAGAGTATTTGGGTCGTATTAGAATATTTGGGCTCAGCGCGACATGTCTTTCTCTTCACTACCTACCTACTTTTTTCGGGCGGGAAATCATCAAATGACCGCTCCTGCTCTGGGCCAAGTGGAAGAGCCTGTCAGACTTTTACTGACTAAAACCCACCCATGTTCTATCACTTGCCTGTACGCCACGGTACTTATCTCTTCCAAACAACCCACGGCCTTGGCAGCTCCATGCCTACTTCAGATATTGTCTCATATAAAAAGCTTTCGTCTAGTACATCAACTATACCAATGTTACTGGTCTGGAAAAATCTCCTGGACAAAGGCCTCCCCCTTTCCATGATGACCAGTCTTGTGCTGCCCGCATCCATCAGCTACCCTCGACCTTCCCCAGGCCATCGGTACACCTTGTTGGGGGCCTCCCTAAGCTATGTCTTCCGGTACGTGGCCGCTACTCATGCCCTATTGGCCATCAGTTCTGCGAGCAATATGCCCCGGCCACTGCCTCTTAATTTTAGCGAGTCGAAGAGCTATGTCGGTGAATTTGGTTTTTCTGCTGATCTCCTCATTTCTGCTTCGATCGCGCAGAGAAACTCTGAGCATAGCTCTTTCCATCGCCCTTTATGTGACTCTGAGCCTTCGTATGAGGCCCATTGTGAGCGACCATGTTTCCGTTCCGTAAGTCATCACTGCAACACACACTGGTCCAAGACTTCGGTCTTGAGACACTGTGGTATCTTGGACGACGAGAAGATGTAGCATAGCTTCCCGAACGCTGCCCAACGAAGCTAGATTCGACGAGACACCTCTTTCTCGAAGTTGGACCTATCTAGTTGGAATATTTGCCTATATAGTATATTCGTCAACAACTTCGAGTTCAGAGCGACCAACTAGAATTTGAGTCGCTGCGACATGAGAGTAATAACGGAGTAATTGCATAACAAACTAACCATAGCAATGGCTTTCATTTTGATAGTTCAATATCATTGCGTTATTTACGATGCTGAGCTCACAAATTTTTCGAAAATATGAAACACTTGGATAGCAATACCCTTCATAATTCTTCTCCTTCATTTCAGCGTTAATCCCAGTCGTATCTGAAGCTTTTCAGCTTTGGAGTCTAGGGTCCGCTTTACCAGTCTAACTGCTCATTTTGGCTAAACTTCGATATTTTCCATGAAACGACTGCAGTCTGACCTTCACAACCCGAAGGCGATATCGAAGCATTTCAGTTAGATCATTCATAATTATTCAGTGTTAATGATGGTGATGTTATATGGGGAACCTATTGTCTTCTTCTTCATCTCAGCGTTAATCCCAGTCGTATCCGAAGCTTTTCAGCTTTGAAATCTAGGGTCCGCTTTACCAACCTAACTGCCGGCTAAACTTCGATATTTTCCATGAAGCGAGTGCCGTCAGACCTCCACAACTCGAAGGCGATATCGAAGCATTGCAGTTTGACCAATTGTTGGACTTTTGAGGGCTCTAACAACCCGTAACGAGTGCCATTAGATGTTCCGGGACCGGGACCAACTGCTTAACGTGCTTTCCGAGGCACGACCAGACCAGCTTCATATTCATGCTTACAAATATTTGCACTGCGCGGGGATCGAACCTGCGCCTCTTTGCGCAGCGGCCGCGTTCGCTATCGCTACGCCACGGAGGCTGTGAGATTATAGGGAACCTATTGTATTTTCTCTTTATTGGAACTCTTTATAGGTTCTTATTTTAGAGCTATCGGAAATGTCAAGTGAATTGGATTCTCAATAAAATCAGTACTAATTGGAATCTTAATTTCAATATTTAGAAAACTAGATAAGTAGGTATACTTAATTATATGCAAACTATTAAATTGTTTTTAAACTCGAAATGTACTCCAATGGTTTCTTTAGCTTTGGCAGTATCAATTTTAAAGAAAAATACTCAAAGATACAGTTTTCTCACTCTTCAATTAATGTTTGAATTCAGGATGCAATTAATTTAAAAGAACTATTTTTTCACAACGATTATGTTGAAAGATAACTCTAAATTGTGTCCGGTTAAACTACAAGGCGACATTAAGATAGTGTATTATTTAGGATATCAAAATCAAAATTCATTTTTTAAAAGTAGGCTAAGAATCAGCACATTTCGAACGACAAAATTATGTCATAAATAGATGTGGCTGAAAACTGTCATCTATAGCGTTAAATAGATAAATAACTGAATTGATTTAAATTACAAAACGCTTGACCTTTTTCCCTAACAGTAATTTAATTACTAGCAATTAATGAATACATAAATCAAAGTAATATACATGATTTTCTTTTATTATTCCAATCATTTTTTTATATAGGCTGTTATTGACATAAAAATAATATTACTCTGGACCTGAAAGTTCATGAGCCAAACGATAGGAAGCAACACTTCGCCGACAGAGGCGCCACGTGCGAAATTTCAGCTGTAGGAAAACAATTGTATCATGCAGAAATATAGATGGCGTTATTGTAGAATTAATTGTAACGTATCCTATTTTTTACTTTGGGGAAAACGAAATAAGTACCTAATGTGCGATGTTTTTAATGAAAGAATATTCAATTACCTAGGTATATACTTATGTAAAAATATTTAACTAGTTATAGGTCCGAATAAAATAAACTTTATTTAGGTGAGTACCTACTAAGAATGACTTGTGAGAAATCGACCCAAATTCCTAGTTCACAAAACTTAAGTTCAGTCAGTCAGTACATTTGCTGGAACAATTTGCCAGCGACGGTGTTTCTGTCTGACTACAATTTAACTGTCTTCAAGGCGAGACTGAATAGGCTCTTAATAAACTAGCGCGCTTTACCATCAACGATTGCATCACTTCACAACAGCGCCGTCGAGCACTAATCTATAAATAAATATTTAAAACAAACTTTTTCCTTTTGTTTCATTAGAAAAAGGACAAAAGATAAATTATTGGGTGAGTCCTGTCAAATTAAAATAAGTACTTCATACACAGCTTAGACGCGATTAAAAACATGGCTACTAAAAATACGTCATTTTATGTAAGGATCGGACTGTTTGGACAAAACTAAACTAATATTAATTTCCCGTCCTTTTCTTAATCAACTAGAAAGAAAAAGACGCACTGGACTTAAAGGAGATGTTTCATTTTGGGCCACCACTCTGTACGCTATATAGATAAAAAGGAAAAAAACAGAAGATTTTCATGAAAATACAACTAAATTAATTTGATTAAAATTAAAGTATATAAGTATAATTAATTGTTTGAAACTTTTTTAGTAATGAGATAACCCTTTATTAAGGTAGCCATGACATTTTTATGACGTTTGATTAGCGACTTTGACAGTTCTATTTTCCCGTTGTGTTCTTTTTGAGTGTTGATTTGAGCTGATTGTGTTTATATAATGGGCCGTATGTTCGAAATTCATGTTTTGTTTTTTTCGTAGTCATATGGTAGATAATATAGATACGATAGCCTTAGATACATGACACGTCAATCAAATGTCACTGTCAAAATCTTATTTCGCTTATTGCTGGCCACCATATTTATTAGTAGTTGTGTTTCACTCCTTAGCCGAATTAAATTGAATCTGTATAAAAACCATTAAAAACAGTTAACTATAGCGTAACTATACCTAGCATTAAGTGTACGTACAATGTGTTGGCCCAGGCTTCATGCATTTCTGAAACATCTTTGGTTTGTTTCGTGACTTGTCCGATGAAGGCCAGCCCGCGCCGCAGCTGAGCCAGTAAATATAATTTCCCAACTATGACCTCTGAGTTTGTTTCGGACGTTTCTTCTCAGAGCTAGTACTAGGAAACGCCGCGACCATCAAACCGAATTAAAACAAAAATTCGATCCAGCCGTCCCATGCTGTTCTCTCCAGCGACGCCCTAAGCCGAGGTTCGTACCCCCACAGGGGGTGCCCTTAGTGCGTAGTTGCTTAGTTTTTAGTCGCCCTGGCTGGAGGCTTTAAATTCATTTAAGGCAGCCACAGAATAGTCCGGTTAAGTAGTCACGACCTCTCATGGTCAACTACGAGATGCCATATCAAAAATAATAATAATAATAGTAGTTTCATAAACAAGAGAATTGGCATCATTGTGTAGTTAGGTGAATTACCATTTACAGTACGTAACTAACTTTGGAGCGCTGTCGTTTTAAATCAAAGGCGCTCACTCACACTCGGCCAACCTATCTTTTCAAAACTCGTCTGTATTGGCCTTTTGCATTGGTTTTCAATAAACTTGCCGAACGTGTACGCAGTAGCACTTGTCTTATATTAATTTGCCTACGCCTGCGTTGTCCTAAATTCGACCAACATGAATAGCAGGCTGATTACCAATTCAAATTGCCAATACAAACGTGTTTTGAAGAGATGCCCGTACATTGGCCGAGTGCACAAGCGCCTTTGATTTGTGCAGTAAAACTGAAAGCGCTCCGTAGTACGGCAAGTGATCACGAGCGACTGCAACTCTGCAAGTTGTGACAAACTACGCTTTTTTTTATGAATTGGCATCTCGTAGTTGACCATTAGAGGCCGTGACTACTTAACGGGACTTTCCTGTGGACGCCTTAAGTAAAATTAAAGCCTCCAGCCAGGGGCGACAAGCTACGCCAAATGTTGTCTACTTATATACATTGGTAAGTACCAATTAAGAGCCACCAGAGTTACGTAACAGAGTTAAGTCAAGCGACATAACTCGGCTAACTGGGAGAGCGACACAGAGCGATGCCAAGATAATGCAAATATTCTGTCTATACGTACTTACCTTAGGTGTTGACCTTCACTCGGTAACGCTAGGCCAACAAGCGCAGGCTTTAGAATAAAGCACTCGAAGACGCGTGACATTTACCAACCCACATTGGGCCTAGGGGCCTAGTCTGCAATTACAATAGTATCAGAATGGTCGATCAGTGATCTCAAAATGAAATCTATCAACAAAATGGCATCATTATGACTTTCCAGTGGCCATTCACTGACACTCTACTCCATATTAATAAATGTTCAAATTGAGTAACTAGTAGTTTTTAGAAAATCAATAAACATTGCCATATTGCTAATTTTATGAAACCATTTTCAAAAAATTCAGTTTTATAAAATTGGCAATACGGAAATGTCATTCTATTACCATTCCATTACAAGGCGACTGACCGAATTGACCGATCATTATGAATTTAGCAGATAACGAACTTTTTAGCACAATGTCAATGGAATCGTGTTGGAATGACAAATTTATAAAAATAGCAGACTAGAGCCACTGTGGGCTGGGTTACGATCCCTTCACCACATGGTGGGATCATTTTAGGCTGATAATGCTTCCATCATCATCATCAGCATCAACCTTTTGTTTTATCGTCCCACTGCTGGGCACAGGTCTCCTCTCATACAGGGAAGGATTGACCGTAACCACCACGCTTGCTCAATGTTATGATAATGCTTTTGATAAATATATATTGAAGCTAAGTGCAATAAAAAAATAGCTACCTAAATATTCACAAAAAGCACCATCTAAATGCCATTGCCCAATTACCTATAAATGTGATGTGATTATTTATAACTATATTACTAAGTATAAATAACATGTAGGTATCATTCAAAACATCTTAATTAAATTATTTTAATGATACTAAACACGGTATTAATTTGTTACATTATAATGAAGATATAGTAGTTTCCAGTTTTGTTATGTTAAACAATTTATTTGAATTAATGTTTACATACATCTTCCTCATTTCTACTATTGAACGAAGTATAGTCTCAAATCTCTAAAGGATGGGAAGACTTTTTCTCAGATGGTTTATTTATATGACGAAAATTATTATTATTATTTTTTTTTTTTAATAATTATAAACTAGCGCGTGACCGCAATCCCGCCTGATGGTAAGCAGTGATGCGATCGTTGATGGTAAAGCGTGCCAGTTTATTAAGAGCCTATTCACTCAGAAAAACTGAACGAATAGGAAGGAAGACGGCAGTTGAGCGAGGTGATGTAATGTTAAACCCAACAACATGACCAACGATGCTGCGCCAAAGGGAGATTGATCTGAAGACCCTTCATGACCAAACTCCCAACACAACAACATTAGGCGCATCGTACCCGGCACACATCGCAACACAACTGCTCAGACCCGTCCTCCGTACGGCTTCACCAGACATCATGCCGGAACACGACAAATCGCTTGGCGGCAAGGCTTTGTCTGGTGGGTGGTAACTTCTGCCGGCGGCCGATGTTATGGCCTACCACCTTTAATTATCGTGCAAAATGTTAATAGAAACCTACTTACAGAAAATAAAGCTTTTATCATTATTCTAAGATTTTAAAATGGTAGAATTCTATCGGTTTACGTTGGTGACTGACTGACTTCTTCTTCTTCTTCAGCCTATGGATGTCCACTGCTGGACAAAGGCCTCCCCCAAGGCTTTCCACGCTGACCAGTCTTGTGCTGCCCGCATCCATCGGCTTCCCGCGACCTTCACCAGGTCATCGGTCCACCTTGTTGGGGGCCTCCCTACGCTGCGTCTTCCAGTACGTGGCCGCCACTCCAGAACCTTACTGCCCCATCGGCCATCGGTTCTACGAGCAATCTGCCCTGCCCACTGCCACTTCAGTTTAGCGACTCGCAGAGCTATGTCGGTGACTTTGGTTCTTCTGCGGATCTGACTGACTGGTGCACTTAAAAGTTGTGAGCTCGACCCTTAGTTTCAATTTATCAACTATGTAGTATTGTGCTAAACTCCTACAATAATATTTTTGAACTAAAAAGTCTAAAGTAGGTGATTTTATTGTCGTCGATAGATATTATACCTACTTCACTGGAACCATCATTATAATTCTCTTATGTCTAACCCCCTTTTTAGGGTTCCGTAGCCAAATGGCAAAAAACGGAACGCTTATAGATTCGTCATGTCTGTCTCTCCGTCTGTCCGTATGTCACAGACATTTTTTGAAACTATAAGAGCTATACTGTTGAAACATGGTAGGTAGATGTATTCTGTGAACCGCATTAAGATTTTAATTTATACTTATTTTTTTTTATTTATACTTATTTTTTTTTTTTAAACTTAGAACTGAAACTCAAAAAATTTTTTTTTCTTCAAACACATAATTATGTAGTACGTGTGGGTTATCTATGGATAGGTCTTCAAAAATGATATCGAAGTTTCTAAAATATTTTTTTTTCTAAACCAAATAGTTTGCGTGACAGACACTTCCAAAGTGGAAAAAAGTTGGTCCCCCCACCCTCTAACTTCAAAAAATAAGAAAATGAAAAATCTAAAAAAACATGATGTACATTACTATAAAAACTACAACGAAACTTGTTTTGAACGATATCTAGTATGTAGTTTTTTTTTTAATACACACATCGCAACACAACTGCTCAGACCCGTCCTCCGTACGGCTTCACCAGACATCATGCCGCTTGGCGGCAAGGCTTTGTCTGGTGGGTGGTAACTTCTGCCGGCGGCCGATGTTATGGCCTACCACCGAGAAAATTCCTTTAGTCCAGTCGGATCCCCTGATCTGATTCCTTGTTGATTATCTTTGTTTACTAGGTATAAACTTGTCATTTACCACCTTAATTGTATAACACTATCACTATCAATTGGAATAGTTTGGTAACGTATTACTATAGCTTGTCTATAAAGTCGTGGAAGTGGATCTTTCTGAAACTAACGATTTTAAAAGTAGGGCAACACTAAATCTTAGTAAATACAAGTACATTGAATGCCATCGGCAGTCATCGATTTGTTTTGTGACTTGTTATTTATTGAAATATGTATTCATTTTGAATTGTATTTAAACAAAACATTATATATTATATTTTTTTTTTTTTGCTAATTGAAATGCCTTTACGCACCATACCCACCGCTAGCTAAGCGGCAGGCGTGTGTGGGACTCACCCAGCCGAGGCTGCGAGTGCCCACTAAAACCACTCGGTTCCCCTCGGGCCCTGCGTTGAGAGTACCACGAGATCTGCCCGAAGGCATTATCCCCGTGGCGCTCCCAGGGCTTTCCGGCTAGGCCGGTTTCCGCGCCAAGGGAGGATTACCCGGGGATACCGAGATAATCCTCAGATGTGGTGACCAGTGCAATGCGCGTGTGGGGGCTGCCTACACACGCTGGCCACACTCCGGGGTTAGAAGTTCTTGTTAGTACACCAAGTTGAACAATTTTTATTAAATATGGATGTTATTTCTGCTTGAACAGTTGCTAAAACAGGTGTGTAATCTTTTTACTGTTTGTTTTTATCTACTAGAAGTTTAACATTTTGTAACTAAACGATTTTAAGATTTAAATGAGGGTTATTTACATTGCGCATTTATAGGTTAGATTGTAAATATGTTTGTGTATTATTTGCAAAAATTGAAACTTTTGGTCATTTAAATTACCACTGAGTTTAAAAATGATTTATATCATGTTCGGAATTAAAATTATCTATCTACCGATAGAAATTACATATTATTATTTTTTAAATTTCAGGAAAATGTAAGAGTGAACCCTATATCAAGATATTCTATGAGTCAGTTATTCGCCTAAGCGAAGGTAGCAGGCTGATGACAGCAGTAGCGAAGACGTTGTTAGTGGCGCAGCTGACAATGAAAATACTTTTTAACGAAGAATATTTGGAATCATATGATGAAAGCAATTATTGTTTTGGAATACTTTTCATTGGTAAAAACACGTTAAAAATATAATAATAAAAATGTATGATTTCTTTTTTTTTTGTTTTACTCATTTTAATTAAACGCCAGAGACCATAGATTTGTGTTCTCATTAAAGCTACAAAATAATCTCCTAGTATCAAAATGATTTCAGACAAGTCAACAGGGTTGCTATATGCACGACCGCAGCACCCTCAATTATTTTTTATTTTCACGACTTTATAGACAGACTATACATAATCCATTGCTCCATATGCTCGAATAATGTGTTTGCTCAACAACACGTGTAACGGAGTGAATGTTGTTTAACGGTCAAAATTACTTGCTACTGAAAGTCTGTTACGCAATTACCCTGCAAGTCGGATCGCCGTCCTCTTTTGTTTTAATCTTAGAAGAGTCGGAAAGAAAATAAATCTTTAATTAGATAACTTATTGACGGTAAATACAGGGTTATATTATTTGTTAAAGCCTAAGTAAATGTAATACCAACCTACTAACCAGTCTTAATTTTGACTAGGTATCAATACATTATGTAAACTTGAGAGTTCAAAAACAATAGCGTTCACTCACGTTCGGTTCAGTCCAATAAATGTGTTCTGCTACCCGAGTGGTGCCACCGAAAGAAGTCGGTTCTACGGGGTTCCCGGTAAACAACGAACTTGGGACATTTTTGCCGTGCGAAAAAGTTTTTCAGAAAGCTCGTTCCGACACATCGTGGGCATATTATACGTGCCGCTTCAAACCAGTAATTACCTAAATTTTTTTAAAAATATTAACTTGGTGTTTTGACCTGTTTGGGTACGCCAACCTCATTGTACAGACAACAGCACATCAAACTACTACAATCTGTTAGATTTCTTTATTAGATTTTTAAAATTACGTTTGATAAATTAACAAATCCTCTAAATTTCCACGTTCGCAATGACAGCAACCTCATGACGTATATTTCAGAACCAGCACGATAATTGCGTAACACACTATAAGCAATAATGCATATCATTTTGACAGTTCAACAACATCCATTGTGTTATTTACGTAGTTGAGCGGACATATTTTTCAAACATATGCAGCAATAGATTAACAACAAGCTTCAAAATTATTAAATAAATATATATATACGGACAAATCACACAGATTGAGCTAGCCTCAAAGTAAGTTCGAGACTTGTGTTATGGGATACTAACTCAACGATACTATATTTATAATAGATACATATATAGATAAACATCCAAGACCCAGGCCAATCATGAAAAGATCGTTTTCGTGTGCGTTCGCGCAGCGGAATGTTGTTGAATTTAAAGATTTTAGATATGCAGATATTTAGTGTATGACGTCGTATAATTGTGTATGGTAAAAAAAAAATTGTGCACGCAGCCATTGTGGAGAAATTCACAAAATACTGATTCCGCTGGGCGAACGTTGTCCTGGCGGAACTTTTTTTAATCCTTTGACTTTAGAAAAAAGAGATGTGTCCAAAAATTAGTGTGTATTTGTGTGTAATTGTGTATGTATGAATAAAATTTGTGCATGCAAAAACTTCGGAGATATTCAAGTTTCCGCTGCGCGAACGTTTGGCCATTAGCTAGTTTTCATATAAAGCGCTTACATAGAGAGCTGTAGATTTTTACATACTTTGTTTTGAATTTGTGTATATTTGTTTAAAAAACAGATTTAGAAAAAATCGTAAGGCTTAAAAGATAAAAATATAAACGTAAAATACGCTTATTTGGTCTTAGTTCTTAAAGTATGCACTTTGGGGTCTAGATTTTCACGTTTATACAAACCTTGTAAGTGTCTGCAATATATTATCAAGTATCAATGATGTTCCTTTAGTAATTAAAGAGTTATAGGACAATTTACCATGACATAATCACTGTTTACAAAGCAGTCAAATATCACGACATTCTAAAGGAATTGCATGGTAAAATGTATGCCAATAATAATTAGTGTATTCATTCAACT
This sequence comes from Sesamia inferens, assembly GCA_037179545.1. Classification (NCBI taxonomy): domain Eukaryota; kingdom Metazoa; phylum Arthropoda; class Insecta; order Lepidoptera; family Noctuidae; genus Sesamia; species Sesamia inferens. The sequence continues at coordinate 13,204,480 of CM073930.1, forward strand.
ATTCACATGCAAAATTTCATGTCATTAAATTCAGTAATTAAAGAAATACAATTATAATACTGACGAAGCATCGAAAACCTACATAACCCGACCAAGTTCGGATAGCTATAAAAAAGCGGCCGTGCAATATATTTAAGTAACATCCCAAAATTTACAGTATGATACCGGTATTGAATTGGTATAGGTGATAACACAATTGTTTCGATATAATATAAAGGTCATTTATTTTTGTACACCTATTTTTTTAAACGTATTTGACTATGACAAAGTAGGTACTATTTAAGTATGCGCTTGAGACTTGAGATATAATCTAGATATATTAATCAGGTTCAAATACAACAGCAAATTAATACGCGCGGGCCGCGGCTTTTGAAAACATATTGCTCTCTCTTTTCTTCAAGGATGGAAGTACTGTTTCAAGCGGGAAGCCGCCTAACGCGCGTTGCGCGCAGCGCGTTGTCTATTGTTTCACACTAGAATATTTTTGATCAATTCATAACTACAATAGTAAGGTCCGTATTACAGAACGTCACTCAAAACTCCAGCTTTACTTAAGCCTCGTTTGAAGCCTTTTGATAGGTTAAAACTAGTTTTAAGTAATGCTCAAGTATTACTTGAAACTAGTAAATAAAGCTTGAGTTTTGAGTAAAGTTCTGTAATACGGACCTTAGACTATTTAACCAAAAGACTAGCCTTAAGCGTACCGCTTCAATCAAAATAATTCTGCATAGTTTGGTGGGGTGCGGGGGAACACGCTCACTTAAATAAGTCACAACCAGTACAACAGTATAGACCATCAATTAAAAAATCGATTGAAGAAGTAGTTTTTTTTAAGTTATTAGATTGTTTGATCCACTAAATTTGCAAAGGGGAACGCTCGTCTAGTGCATTGGTTAAAAAGTGTTATAAGCTACAATATGATAAATATTTACCTAAACAGTAGTACTTACTTGTGATAATTATTTAATATCCCTGGGGGGACTATAGTAAGAATCCTGATGCGTGAAATCTTCAATAGAAATTAGCTGTATCAATTTTATTTGCCTAAATTAATATATCTAGATTATATCTCAAGTCTCAAGCGCATACTTAAATAAAATAAGTATGTAAATAGTACCTACTTTGTCATAGTCAAATACATTTAAAAAAATAGGCGTACAAAAATAAATGACCTTTATATTATATCGAAACAATTGTGTTATCACCTATACCAATTCAATACCGGTATTATACTGTAAATTTTGGGATGTTACCTAAATATATTGCACGGCCGCTTTTTTATAGCTATCCGAACTTGGTCGGGTTATGTAGATTTTCGATGCTTCGTCAGTTTTATAATTGTATTTCTTTAATTACTGAATTTAATGACATGAAATTTTGCATGTGAATAGTTGAATGAATACACTAATTATTGGCATACATTTTACCATGCAATTCCTTTAGAATGTCGAGATATTTTACTGCTTTGTAAACAGTGATTATGTCATGGTAAATTGTCCTATAACTCTTTAATTACTAAAGGAACATCATTGATACTTGGCAATATATTGCAGACACTTACAAGGTTTGTGTAAACGTGAAAATCTAGACCCCAAAGTGCATACTTTAAGAACTAAGACCAAATAAGCGTATTTTACGTTTATATTTTTATCTTTTAAGCCTTACGATTTTTTCTAAATCTGTTTTTTAAACAAATATACACAAATTCAAAACAAAGTATGTAAAAATCTACAGCTCTCTATGTAAGCGCTTTATATGAAAACTAGCTAATGGCCAAAATGGAAACTTTAATATCTCCGAAGTTTATGCATGCACAAATTTTATTCATACATACACAATTACACACAAATACACACTAATTTTTGGACACATCTCTTTTTTCTAAAGTCAAAGGAATAAAAAAAGTTCCGCCAGGACAACGTTCGCCCAGCGGAATCAGTATTTTGTGAATTTCTCCACAATGGCTGCGTGCACAAATTTTTTTTTACCATACACAATTATACGACGTCATACACTAAATATCTGCATATCTAAAATCTTTAAATTCAACAACATTCCGCTGCGCGAACGCACACATCGTTTTCCATCATGACCTGGCTGGGGATCGAACCCAGGGCCTCCACGTCGCAGGCAGGCGTGTTGACCGCTGCGCCACGGAGGTCAAATAAATAATAAAAATAAATAATAAAAATGTGTTACGCAATCATAAAACGGGTATAAAACTTACCACTACCGACCAATATTTCAGCACGCTGTGGCTTTTTTATCAACTCACAAAGTCTCAACTCCAAACTCACCATAGTCATCGTCTCGGCGAAAGTAAGAGAGTGACGTGGAACACCATTAGTCAAAGTGTCGCCCCTTGTCAAACGTTCGAACTCGCTCCCGACGCCGACCTTACTAATACCGCCGCTAAACACCCAGTGACAGCGTGTGATGTTATTAAGTGCTCATGTTTAATGACATTCTTTCTACATACATATACATACTCGGTGGTAGGCCATAACATCGGCTGCCGGCAGAAGTTACCACCCACCAGACAAAATCTTGCCGCCAAGCGAGTCGTCGTGTTCCGGTCCGGCATGATGTCTGGTGAAGTCGTAGGGAAGATGGGTCTGACCGGTGAGTGGTCGTGTTGTTGGGTTTAACATTGCATCACCTCGCTCAACTGCCGGCTAACTTAATAATACAGCGGGCTTTACCATCAACGATTGCAACACTGCTTACCATCAGGCGAGATTACAGTCAAGCACTAGTAAATAATTATAAAACAATGAACCTGAAGAAAGCCTCGATAGAAGAAGGTTCATGAGTACATATATGTCGGCCAAATTCGATAAAGAATAGAGTTGAACAAACCGTTGCTAGGCAACGAGTAGTTTACGCCTAAAAACAGATGTTAACAACATTTTCTAGATAGATGATTTTCATAAAAGTAATAATTCTATTTCCTACTAATGTAAACAGTTTATTTATTCAGATATTTATGATTTACATACAACGCTTAACCGATTTGAATGAAATATGACACACATGTAAGCTAATTTCATAATAGATTAATTTTTTTGATACATTTGTATTATACTTAGTCCATACTTGAAAGTATTACAATGCATGTGTTATGCAGTTGATTTGAAAGTAATTAAAATACGCAAAATCGTATTGACAAATGCCTCAACTTTATTCATTGGTTGAATTCCACAAATTAATGTGTTTAATACCTGGATTTCATCCATCTTTCTTTCTTTGTAGGGCTATCACATAAAATTAATGTAGACTTTTTAATGGTTTTTCGAAATACCAACTTATTATGCATGTTATATTTGTAATTCTATTGAAATATGCTGCAATAGGAATTGTTAATAAATAGTTAGCATGTAAAAATCGATAATCATGTATAAATAACAGGAGATTTATAAAACCTGAGTTGTGATAACCTTAAACTGGTTTGTTTATCTCTATTCTATATGGAGCTTGGCGAGAATATAGATACTGCCCCATTATTTCCAGTCTTCCTCGTCTATCACACTATTGCTCTTCCTGCAGCCTAATCGGTGAACAAATCATCATCACCATCATCATTTCAGCCGAAAGACGTCCACTGCTGGACATAGGCCTCCCTCAAGGAACTCTACAACAACCGGTTCAGCGCCTCCCGCATCCAGCGGTTTCCCGCGGCATCGGTCCTACAGTAATACTCGGCAATGGGCCGGCCACATTGCCCGGCCCACTGCGATAGTTGCAATTCTTCGGACGAAGACATTTTCGGCAAATGATTGAGACTAGTTGGCATCGTTTGGATCGCAATTGATATCATTTTACACTTTTTGTATCGTGCTCCACTATCCTGTGATAGCAATCGTGTAATCATCAAAACCCAGAGAATGAATGAAAACAAGCAAACTGTCAAAATTTCGTATTTCGTTTTCGTATTGGGCAATTTCGTAATACACTATCAGTAGCAATTGGTTTCATTTTGACAGTTCAACAACGTTCATTGCGTTATTTTCATTATGGGGCGGGCACATTTTCCTAACAGATGTAGCAATGGATTAGCAATTGGTTTCAAATTGATTCTAGTCGGTACTAATAGTATGTTACGCAATTAAGGTGCTGTATACACTATCTGCAGCAACGGGTTTCACATTAACAGATCAACAATATTCATTGCGTTATTTACGTTGTTGAGCAGACACATTTTTCGGCTTCGCACGGTTTGTGCATTTAGCCAATGTCACGTAATGAATTATTCATGTCGAAAAAGACGGCCGCGTGAACCGTCTTACGAGTGAGGTTTGAGGCAAAGTCATAATGTGGCCACTATGCTGCGATATTTCACTGCTCTTTATGAATTATTTACTTAATGCACTTTTTACTACACTAATCACGCACTTTTATTTAGTAAATAACACTGCAAATAATTTTAAAAGTCCAATGAAAAATGAGCGTGACACTCGACTTGACGAAACTCCCTGCACTGAACTGAAATTTAATTTAGTCAGGGAAAAGATTCTTTAACGGGAACTTCACGACCCTCAGCAATGAGGAATATGACGAAGGAGGACTTAAACCAATCTATACTAACTCTCCTATAATTACTTCGGGTTACTTATATACCAGAAAAATAAAACAAAAAGTAATTTCATAATGTTTTTATTTCATACGAAGCGTGATGCCATTACCTGCAATAAAGAAAAATGAATTAAATTCGATGCATAAACATTTATGAATATTTTAGTTGAGTCATCATCAACTTTTTATTATCGTCCCACTGCTGGGCAAAGGTCTCCTCTCAAACAGAGAAGGATTGAGCATAATCACCACGTGTGCTCAATGCGAGTTGGCGATTTCAGACTTAAAGTCCAGGTTTCCTCAAGAGGTTTTCCTTCACCTTCAGTCATTGGTGTCCAAGATATACTTAGAAAGTACATACAACTTTATAAAAGTTACATTGGTACTTGCCTGACCTGATTTCGAACCCGCGCACTCATACTTGAGAGGTTTTAACCACTAGGCCACCATGACTTTTAGTTGAGTAACATTATTAAATAAAATCGATAACTATATCTATTAATTAACACTAAAACATCGTTGTGCGGATGACGGCAGGTCCACATACACGAAACTGTCAAAAATTTAATAAATAATTTTGTCTTTATAGATAAAGTTGTAAATGTTATAAAGAAATCTGCCAGATTCTAGTAGCTGTCTTCTGTACAGCTTCTATGTTCTATGTTATTGGTTTGGTTTCCGCACTCAGTCCCTTCAGTGGACCATTGTGCGTGGACCATAGCGGCCTTTGGCGGATTATTCCAGCCAGCCCACCTCCCTCCAAAAGCTCATCAGGTCTCCTAGCCTGTTGAGAACATCTGTGTAAGATCTTGGTGCTCCTATGAATTTGTTTCTAATTTGGGTAACGCCTGTACACTCGAAGAATACATGCGCAACTGTCTCGTCATCCTCTATGCAGGCTCTGCACAGAGGGCTGTCCGTTATGCCTATTGTGTGGAGATGCTTATTCAGCAGGCAGTGGCCCGTAATGATCCCCGTCATCAATCGTAGAGTTTTCCTATCCAGGCGCAACAGCCTTTTGGTTAGCTTGCCATCTAGGGATGGCAAAGCCTCCTTGGACTGCCTGCAGCCCGGTGACGAGGACCACCAAATCTCCGCTTGTTCGTAGGTATACCTTTGTAGCCATCTGCGTATTTGAATGAAGGGGATAGGCACAATGGGCTCCGGTCCGCTGACCAACGCGCTGGATGCCCTTCTAGCCAGCTCGTCAGCTGCGTCATTACCCAGTGAACGGCTGTGACCCTTTATCCATTGTAGTGTCACGGTGTTGCGATCTGGTGCGGTTATCCGTTCCAGTGCGTCGTGGCACTCGAGTATTAGACTTGATGTGATACATCCCTGCTTTAGGGATTGGAGGACGGAAGCACTGTCAGTGAGTATGCGGATGCGCGTGTCCGCAACTCTCCTGGCTTTTATGGCTAGGGCTGCAAGAGTTATGCCCACACATTCTGCTTGAGCGTCCCTAGCGATCTGGATATATTTATGTTGAGGTCCTGTGAGAACACCCCGACGCCCGTTCCTTGGTCGGTTTTTGATCCGTCGGTGTATACTCTTTCTGTACAGCTTAATTGTAATAAACAATAATAAATAAACCTTTTTATTCCACTTACAAAAGAATAAATAAAATAATTAATACGGTAAAAGTTACTATATCTAAATATGAAACATGTTATGCTAAAACAGTTTTTTTTATTATTGTTACGCACGTGTTAATAATACAGGTAGGACAGACGACAAGACATCAAGCAACTACAGTCTGTCAGATTTTTTCATTAGATTTTCAACTTTATCTCTAAACCATAAACGCTCAAAGTTGATTGGGAATATTTGACAGTTTCAGGTAGCTTGACCTGCTGTCGTCCCTACTTTATTTATGAAAGAAAAAAACTAAAAATGATTAAACCTAGATTTAAGATAGACGTTAACAGGGTGGTTTGCTTATTTGGATAGCAAATTAATGTCATCATCGAACTCAATACAAAGTTATATTGAATTTCGTGACACTTTTGATATTTTTTTTTTTTAAATTGGGACAAAACCCGCCACACTTTTCCCACCCACTGCAACTCCTGAAAGCCAGAATCAACAGTGGAGACCACCAGAAAAACGCCGAGCAATGAAGCTCGACGAATCCCGGAGAAACGATTCAACTGTCCTGGGCCCCGCAACGAAATTAATCAGAAAAGAATAGCGGAGGAGTAAGAAAAAAGATATTTTTTCCACTTCCCTCCATAACAAGCAGGAGACAGAACAAAACTAGGCCAATCGGCACAAAGGGACATTATTGCAACTGGGAGAAGCCCAGATTGCCAAGCACCACGGAATAAAATTTGATTAAGTTAATGGGTCCTAAGTAGGTATTTACTGTTACAATTGATTCCAATAATAGGTAAGGCAAAAGCGCCTGAACGCACGGAAATTGGTTCTAGTTTCTACAAGGTCCAAGCTGAGTGCTTGGCTTGACGAAACTCCCTGCACTGAACTTAAATTTAATTTAGTCAGGGAAAAGATTCTTTAACGGGAACTTCACGACCCTCAGCAATGAGGAATATGACGAAGGAGGACTTAAACCAATCTATACTAACTCTCCTATAATTACTTCGGGTTACTTATTATACCAGAAAAATAAAACAAAAAGTAATTTCATAATGTTTTTATTTCATACGAAGCGTGGTGCCATTACCTGCAATAAAGAAAAATGAATTAAATTCGATGCTTTAAACATTTATGAGTATTTTAGTTGAGTCATCATCAACCTTTTTTATCGTCCCACTGCTGGGCAAAGGTCTCCTCTCAAACAGAGAAGGATTGAGCATAATCACCACGTGTGCTCAATGCGAGTTGGCGATTTCAGACTTAAAGTCCAGGTTTCCTCAAGATGTTTTCCTTCACCTTCAGTCATTGGTGTCCAAGATATACTTAGAAAGTACATACAACTTTATAAAAGTTTCATTGGTACTTGCCTGACCTGATTTCGAACCCGCGCACTCATACTTGAGAGGTTTTAACCACTAGGCCACCACGACTTTTAGTTGAGTAACATTATTAAATAAAATCGATAACTATATCTATTAATTAACACTAAAACATCGTTGTACGGATGACAGCAGGTCAACATACACGAAACTGTCAAAAATTTAATTAAAAATTTTGTCTTTATAGATAAAGTTGTAAATGTTATAAAGAAATCTGCCAGATTCTAGTAGCTGTCTTCTGTACAGCTTAATTGTAATAAACAATAATAAATAAACATTTTTATTCCACTAACAAAAGAATAAATAAAATAATTAATACGGTAAAAGTTACTATCTCATATCTAAATATGAAACATGTTATGCAAACAGTTTTTTTTATTATTGTTACGCACGTGTTAATAATACAGGTAGGACAGACGACAAGACATCAAGCAACTACAGTCTGTCAAATTTTTTCATTAGATTTTCAACTTTATCTCTAAACCATAAACGCTCAAAGTTGATTGGGAATACTTGACAGTTTCAGGTAGCTTGACCTGCTGTCGGGCGGACAGACGGACAGCGAAGTCTCATGAATAGGGTTCCATTTTACCTTTAAGGTACAGAAGTCTAAAAATCACTAGTAATTTTGTTACTTGAATTACAGACGCCAGGAAATGCTAAGCTACATTCCGTCAATTTTTCAAATAAATTTTCACCTTTATTGATAAAACATTAGGTTTAAAATTTGATTAGGAAAATTTTACAGTTTCAGTAGGTAGTTTTTACCTGTGGCGTTTGTACGTTTTCTTCTTTTTTATCATGTTTAGATGTCGATATTCATCAGACCTGCAGTTTTTGGATGGATAATTATATGTATAATACCTACATATGGAATTTTAGACATCTTACGAAGAATGTCAATAAATCTACCCAATCAATACTAAACACTAATAAACAATAATAAATAAACCTTTATATTCCACTTACAAAAGAATAAATAAAATAATTAATACGGTAAAAGTTACTATATCTAAATATGAAACATGTTATGCTAAAACAGTTTTTTTTAATTATTGTTACGCACGTGTTAATAACACAGGTAGGACAAACGACAACACATCAAGCAACTACAGTATGTCAGAATTTTTCATTAGATTTTCAACTTTATCTCCAAACAATAAAGGCTCAAAGTTGATTGGGAATATTTGACAGTTTCAGGTAGCTTGACCTGCTGTCGTCCCTACTTTATTTATGAAAGAACGGGTCGCCGGCAGAAGTTACCACCCACCAGACAAAGCCTTGCCGCCAAGCGATTTGTCGTGTTCCGGCATGATGTCTGGTGAAGCCGTACGGAGGACGGGTCTGAGCAGTTGTGTTGCGATGTGTGCCGGGTACGATACGCTAAATGTTGTTGTGTTGGGAGTTTGGTCGTGGAGGGTCTTCAGATCAATTTCCCTTTGGCGCAGCATCGTTGGTCGTGTTGTTGGGTTTAACATTGGATCACCTTTTTTTGCCGCCCTGGGGTGGGCGACGGGGTCTGTCAGACTCCTACTGACTAAAAACCACCCCGGTGTCTCTCCGGTCACGTGCGCACGGAGCCGCGGGAGTCCCTGATTCTGCCGCAGCCCCACACTCTCGTGCCGGCCCGGTCTGTTCGGGCCTCGCCTCCTGCACGGGGTAGTGAGGTGTTAAACTACCCCGTGCATCGCCTCTGAGGCGTGCGCCGACACTCGCGCGCGCCTCCGCCTCGGGGTCCAACTAATAGGGGGCGGGGACTTCCCCATATCCCTCGCCCCTGGACCCATTTATGGGGGCCGGAAGAGGGCGTTATCCGCCCTTCCTCGGCGCCCGGTGCGTCTTCTGCGGCCCGGGAAGGGAGTTGAGATCTCTCTCTCCCGTTCCGCAGCTTCCTTCTGCGACATCACGTCCTCGCAGAAGAACACCACCGCGTCCCACGACTCTGCGCTACCGACCATCCTCCGCACTACTGCCGGCAGCGTCAGGTCGCCTCCTACTTCGTTTGTGAGGACACGGCGCTGCTCTTCCCAAGCCACACACTCAGAGAGCGTGTGCTGCGCCGTGTCCTCCCCGCATTGGACGCAGTGGTGGCACCGAGCGTCCGGCTCCCTGTCTATACGTCGCAGGTACTTGCCGAAGCAGCCGTGCCCCGACAGCACCTGCGTCACCCTGAACGACAGGGAGCCGTGCCTCCTCCCGAGCCAGATCGCTGGATCCGGCCGGATCGCCTCGACGGTAGCGAGGCCGGCAGTAGGGCGCATAAGCCTCTGCCGCCAGTCCGCCACCAGGACCTGACGGAGCTCCTCTCGGCGCAGCTCGATCTTCGATCTGCTGCTGCACCGGACTGGAGCCCCGTGTCCGCTCTTCCTCGCGCCATCGGTACAATGACGCGAGTACTTTCGCCTCTAAGTCCCAGGGCGGGGATCCGGCCAGGACGCAAGCAGCCTCGTAAGATATCGTGCGATACCCGCGGACGACCCTGACGGCCATCGCCCTCTGCGGTTTACGCAGAATGGCGAGAGTTCCGGCCGTCAGGTCCATCGCCCACACAGGGGCCCCATACAGGGCCATGGACCGCACGATTCCCACGTATAACCGCCTACAGGCGGCGCTCGGGCCCCCCATGTTGGGAAGCAACGTTGATAGCGCGCCTGCTGCACCCATCAGCTTGGGCGCCAGTCGCCGGAAGTGAGGCCCGAATTCCCAGCGGCTGTCGAGCACCAATACCAGATACTAACATTGGATCACCTTTTTTTTTTTTTTTTTTTTTTTGCCGGGGTGGAAATCCTCATAGGATGCCCGCCGCCCTGGGGAGGGCGACGGGGTATGTCAGACTTTTACTGACTAAAACCACCCCGGTGTGTCTTCTATCACGAGCGCGCGTGGGGCCGTGGGAGTCTAAATTCTTCCACGGCCCCACCCTCGTGCTGGCCCGGTCTGTCCGGGCCTCCTCTCCTGCACGGGGTAGTGGGGTGTTAAACTACCCCGTGCATCACCTCAAAGGCGCGCGCCGACACTCGCGCGCGCCTCCGCCTCGGGGTCCATCAATAGGGGGGCGGGGACTTCCCCATGTCCCTCGCCCCTGGACCCATTCATGGGGGGCGGAAGAGGGCGTTATCCGCCCTTCCTCGGCGCCCGGTGCGTCTTCTGCGGCCCGGGAAGGGAGTTGATATCTCCCTCTCCCGTTCCGCAGCTTCCTTCTGCGACATCACGTCCTCGCAGAAGGACACCACCGCGTCCCACGACTCTGAGCTGCCGACCATCCTCCGCACTACTGCCGGCAGCGTCAGGTCGCCTCCTACTTCATTTGTGAGGACACGGCGCTGCTCCTCCCAAGCTACACACTCGGAGAGCGTGTGCTGCGCCGTGTCCTCCCCGCATTGGACGCAGTGGTGGCACCGAGCGTCCGGCTCTCTGCCTAAGCGACGCAGGTACTTGCCGAAGCAGCCGTGCCCCGACAGTACCTGCGTCACCCTGAACGACAGGGAGCCGTGCCTCCTCCCGAGCCAGTCGTCGAGTACTGGCCGGATCGCCTCGACGGTAGCGAGGCCGGCGGTAGGGCGCATAAGCCTCTGCCGCCAGTCCGCCACCAGGATCTGACGGAGCTCCTCTCGGCGCAGCTCGATCTGTCGCTGCACCGGACTGGAGCCCCGTGTCCGCTCTTCCTCGCGCCATTGGTACAATGACGCGAGTACTTTCGCCTCTAGGTCCCAGGGCGGGGATCCGGCCAGGACGCAAGCCGCCTCGTAGGATATCGTGCGATACCCGCGGACGACCCTGACGGCCATCGCCCTCTGCGGCTTGCGCAGAATGGCGAGTGTTCCGGCCGTCAGGTCCATCGCCCACACAGGGGCCCCATACAGGGCCATGGACCGCACGATTCCCACGTACAACCGCCTACAGGCGGCGCTCGGGCCCCCCATGTTGGGAAGCAACGTTGATAGCGCGCCTGTTGCACCCATCAGCTTGGGCGCCAGCCGCCGGAAGTGGGGTCCGAAATCCCACCGGCTGTCGAGCACCAATCCCAGGTACTTCATGGTGAACTCGACAGCTATCCGGGCCCCACTGACTACGATATGTGATCCCGGCGCCGGCGCACGCCGGGGGCCATGGAAAACCATGGCCTCCGACTTGTCAAGGGCCACCTCCAGGCCCAGGCGCCGGATGCGGTTCACCACCTGTGACACCGCAGCCGTGGCTATCAACGTCGCTTCCCTGTACGAGCTCCCACGGGCAGTGACAAGCGTGTCGTCCGCATAACACGTCAAGTCGGCGCCCGACGGGAGCTCGCCTCTCAGCACCCAGTCGTAGCCGATGTTCCACAGGAGCGGTCCCAAGACCGATCCCTGTGGAACACCGCACGACATTTGGTGCCGACCGGCACCGTCACGTCCCCGATAGATGACGCATCTGTCCTCCAGGTAAGCCCCTACTATGCGGCGGAGGTAGGGAGGCACCCGATGGTATTTCAGGGCCTCCCTAATACAGTTCCAGGGTAGAGTGTTGAAGGCGTTGGAAATGTCTAAAGACACCGCCAACACCACCCCACCCCGGGACACCGTATCCTCCGCCAGGGCTCTCACGCGCATGATGGCGTCTATGGTGGAGCGCCCCCGACGAAAACCGAACTGGCTGTCGTCCAGGTTCGGCCCCTCTCCGCACAAGTGGCCGACGAGGCGATCTGCGATTATACGCTCAAAAAGTTTGCCCGCCTCGTCGAGCAGCACTATGGGCCGATACGCGGACGGCGAGTCCGCGGGGCGCCCCTCTTTCCTGAGCAGGACCAGCTTCCCCTCCTTCCACACACTGGGAAACTGACCCTGCTCAAGGCATGCCGTAAAGAGCCCCCTCAGCTGGGGCTCTAGCTCCTTCAGAGCAAGGACGAGAGCTCGGCCAGGAACTCCGTCGGGTCCGGGCGCTTTATTCTTGGCCCGGAGCCGCGACACGGCCGCTCCCGTCTCTGCTTGCGTCACCACGGGGACATCGGTGCCCTCTTCTTCTGGAGAGTCTGTGGCTGAGGGTGAAACCATCGCCGGGGGAACATGTCCCGCCCGCTCAGGGAAGAGGGTGGATACCACCGCCTCCAGCAGCTGGGGTTGCATACTTTGCACCAGTGGGGGCGCCCAGGGACGCAACTTGCCCCGTACCCAACGGTAGGGGCGCCCCCACGGGTCCCGATCTAGGGACCCCAGCAGCTCTTCCCTGGCCCGCGACTTGGAGTCGCCGATGGCCAGCCACAGAGTCTCCTGGGCCGCGCGGTACACCCCATACCGCGCGGCCTCCTCGACGGGATCTCGTCGACGTCGTCTTCGGTAGCGCGTGTACCGGCGGCGAGCCGCGACGCACTCGACGCGCAACCGCGCAATGTCGTCGTTCCACCAGTACACGTTGCGCCTTGCGGACTGTTGGCGGACGCGGGGCATGGACGCGTCGCAGATCTGCGTCATCGCCCCGCGAAACCGCAGCGCCTCCGCTTCAACGTCGACGGACCCGTCCGTCGCCGACTCCCAAATCCAGGACTGGACTATGGCAGCTTCCTCGAGCAGTTCCCTGTCAAGGCGCTTAAGCGCCCAGCGCGGGCCGTCGTTAATCGGGGCTCTTGGATGGCGGCCGCTCGCGGTCTGGGCGGAGACGTCGAACCGGATATACCGATGGTCCGACAGCGTCTCCACCTCCACGGCGACACGCCAGTCATGAACACGGCTGGCGACAGAGGGGCTAGCGAAAGTAACGTCTACTATCGACCCGCCCCGCTGCCGCACGCACGTGTATACCGAACCCCGATTTAGGACGACCAAGCCGGTCGTCACCACCCACTCCGCTAGCACCTCGCCCCGAGGGTCAGTGACCGGAGATCCCCACGCCGATGACTTGGCGTTGAGATCCCCGAGCACCAGAACGGGACGATGGTGATAGCGGCCCACGACGGTGCCCAACTCGACAAGGAACCGCTCGAAGTCGGCGAGACTCTTGTTGGGGGAGAAATACGCCCCCACGATGACGATGCCGCCCGAGACCGCAGCAACCCAGCCGCGGCCCCGAGACGGGTCGATCAGAGTCTCGCCAATAATGGCCACCGAGCCGTCAATGCATCCCAGCCAGTCGTCACGGGCGGGGATGAAATACGGCTCGGCGACCACAGCCACTTGGATCGACCACTGCGCCATGCTCTGGTACAAAAGATCCTGAGCTCTGGCGCAGTGATTGATGTTGCCCTGGAGGAAACGGAGTTGTGCCATTATTGACACTCCATTCCCTCGGCAATAGTCCTGGGCCGGGAGTCGGCCGCGGAGCTGTTAGCCTGCGGGGGAGGCGAGATTTCCCCGGCAGGCTTAGAGCTCCTCTTCTTCTTCGCTGTGGCCTTCTTGCTGGCAGGCGCGCCACAGGCCCCTCCGCCCACTCTGTGTCCCGCTGGCTTCCCTGCAGCCGAACATAGGCTGCAGTTGAGCGCCGCGGAACACTGGGCCGCCTTGTGGCCGGGCTGACCGCAGCGATAGCAAAGATCGCTACGGTCGACTTCAGCGGTGCACTTGGCCCGGACGTGCCCCTTCTCCAGGCACCGGAAGCACCGCAAAGCCCGGGGCTGCAGGAGTTTAACTCTCGCTGCAACCCAGCCTACCAGCAATCTGCCACTTGCGGCGATTTTATTCGCCGACGCCACAGGGCACCGAACCCAGACTGCGCCGAGTCCGGTGGCGTCGGTGCGAATATCGCCGGCCCGCACCTTGTCCGGCGGACACTCTCCGCTTCGGGCAACGGCCGCCACCACCTCCTCGGAAGTCACGGACTCGTCCAGGCCGGCAATCCGCACCTCTGCGGTTTTAACCGGCCTGGAAATCCGGACGTCCTCGGGGTTGAGGACCTCCCTCAACTTGGCGGCCAGAGCGTCCGCCTTCTCGGCATTGCCGCTCGCAGCACCAGCTACCTCAAACAGCTTTGCACCCGTGGCAGCATGTCTGATGGTGACGGACTGGAGGCCAAGATCCGACAACTTGATCTTGGCCTTGGCCTCGGTAAGGACCGAGCCGTACGTTACGCCGCGCTCCGCAGCGCCACGCTGAAGCGTGAGCGTCACGGCCTCGGAACGCGGGGCTCGCACAGCCGGTCCCTTGCGACCGCTTTTGCGACCGCCTTTACCAGTCCGCCGCGCAGCCTCTGGAGCCACCTTTGCGGTTTGACCAGAGGCGCGCGCTGGTGCTGCTGAGGCCGCCTTGGCGGCCTTAGCGGCTTTGCGGGCCTTCTTGCGACCCACAACTGTCGCCCAGGTCTCACCCTTAGACCCGGCAGTCGTGGGCTGCTCACTCCCAACAGCTCGCTGAGGCGCAGTTCCCGGCGTCCCCTCGGCCCTACGCCGTTTGTCGGCCGCTAGGGGCGGGCGGAGGTTTTCCTCAGGGAGGCGCCGGGAAAGCGCCTCAAGTTGGGCTTTGACCATGCTCCCGCACTGGAGCATGCACATACGGACGATGCGCTCAAGGCACGATGCGCTCAACTCATCGTCCGTACGTGCCGGTCTTGGTGCGGGAGCCGGGGCCACTACCGAAGCGGCATCGGTGGGCGTGTGTCGCTGCTGCTGCTCGCTCAGTGCAGCGACTTGTCGCCGGAGGTCCTCCAGATCATCACGGAGGCGGTTGTTCTCCTCCTGCAACTTTACGACCTCGTCTGAGGTCGTCGTGTTGAGGAGGGTGCCAACCGCCTCCCTGATGTCCTCGGCAGCCTCCTTGAGACCGCGAACGAAGGTGCTCTTTAGGTTGCCAGATTTTGTGGCAACCTTAAGGACCAGGTCCACCCCGTCCAAGGCCAGCCGACTAAGGGCCACCGCCGACGGTTGCCCCCCTTCCGCCGATAGAGCAGCGCGTCGCTCTCGAGCGCGTCGGGCCATTTCCGACACTTCGTCGGCCGCGACGGCTTTGCGCTGCTCCCTCCTGGCGGCGTTGAGCTCCGCCTTCGACCTCCCCAGCGAGGCGCAGCTCTCGCCACCAGGGTCCTCTGAAGTGACCCCCATGTCACTTTCTGCTTCGCTGGCCGCCGGGGTACGCAGGAACCTACCCTGTCCGTCCCTCCGCGGCCGCGAAGCAGTAACTCCCCTGGAGTTTTGCCGACCTCTCCTCGCGGTCGGCACCTTCGGGGCTGGTAGGCCCTCCTCCTCAGAGGTCAGCTCCGCCGACCCACTTCCCTTCTGAGCAGGGCCGCGTGGTCGCTTCCTTACGGAAGCCGGTGCACGCGGCCCTTCATCAATAATATTTGCATTTCTCGCATCCATAATCGCATCGCTTCCAGTAGCAATAACGGTAGCAGGGGCCTGGTCGCCTACCCCTGCGCGTTCTTCGGTAACCAATTTACCACTCGCAGGCCCGGAAACCTGCGAGCGCCGGGCGTCAGCCGGATCGCATGACAAAACATTATCCGTATTAACATTGGATCACCTCGCTCAACTGCCGTCTTCCTTCCTATTCGCTCAGTTTTTCTGAGTGAATAGGCTCTTAATAAACTAGCGTGCTTTACCATCAACGATCGCATCACTGCTTACCATCAGGCGGGACTGCGGTCAAGCGCTAGTTTATAAATATTAAAAAAAAAACATTAATCCTTACCCTATAACAGATAAAATCGCCAACAAAAGCTATGTAGTCCAGAATAAAAATAACCGACCAAGTGTTCACTTTAATGAGATTTCTTTGGTAAATAAAAATGGCTGGAAACTTTCAGAATTTCCGTTCAGAGTTTTGTTTGTTTGCCCGTCAATCCTTCGCGGCATGGCGGGTTGGTTCAACAATTCGGCGTAGCTTTTAACTTTGTCATTTATTAGTTAGATTGATATATATTTCACTATGATTCTCGTGAATTATACTTTAATTATTTTCGGAACGTCTTAATTTATTTTGGCATGTAAAAAACTAAGCTTTGTATTGAGTTAATGTGTCGCATTTTTTATTTTTAACATCTCTTCACATTCCTCGGGACTCATGGTCCACACAATTCACAGATATCCGTTAGATGTCTTTAATTAAACGAGACTCCAGTGGACTATTATCCCTGATGCACAAGGACAATTCCCGATTCGTTTAGAGCTAATGTTATCTAATATTAACAGTTTTATGTTTAGAAATGAAACAAACTGACTCAACAAACTTATTAATCAAAATCTATAATGATATTAATGATTGATTGTGCACTTGTAATGAATACAACAAATGCACTTTTGGATTCCGGTGTTGACCCACACCGGAATCGCGAAACGCCTAGCAAATCGGTAAAAAAAGCATAAATTAAAAATCTAGACATTTATGACTAGTTAAATAATAATTTTTAATACATATTACAATACCTAGATAGTTTTAGATATTTATATAATAACAGTTTTCAAAAAAAGAAAAAAAAAGCAGAAAACGCTACTCGCTTAATTATTTAACGGCTTAATCTGAAATCTGACTTAATATTTTTTTTATAGTTATAAACTAGTGCTTGATCGCACGCCCTCCTGATGGTAAGCAGTGATGCAATCTTTGATGGTAAAGCGCGCTAGTTTAATAAGCCTATTCACTCAAAAAACTGAGTGAAATAGGAAGGAAGAAGGCAGTTAAGCGAGGTGATGCAATGTTTAACCCAGAGGGAGATTGATCTGGAGACGACCAATCTCCCGAGACAACAACATTAGGCGCATCGTACCCGGCACACATCGCAACACAACTGCTCAGACCGTCCTCCGTACGGCTTCACCAGACATCATGCCGGAACACCAGGAATCGCTTGGCGGCAAGACTTTGTCTGGTGGGTGGTAACTTCTGCCGGCAGCCGATGTTATGGCCTACCACCCGGAGAATATAAAACGGTATAAGTATGTTTCATACCTTCTCAAAAATCTATACTTAACCAAAAAGTTCACAATTTAAAACCACCCCAGTAACCTCAAAACGTCTAAAAACTAGCAAATAAACAGTGTTATTACAAGCGGCAGAGGAGAAATAATTAGAGAAAGAGCCGACTTCCAAGTGCGGTGCGTCGCTCAAACAATGCTAACTTACATTTAGCTGTCAGTCAAAAACAATTTGGAATTTGTGCGCGCGGAGGGTCTGGGTGGTGCGCTGGGAAAATTGTATACTCATAGAGTTGTTGATACGCTATGATCTCAAAAAAAAAGTTTACCTAATAGCGCTGAGGCTGGCGACCCAGATTTAGCTCAAAACGGTCTCGAAAGCCTATATCATCGTACGGCGAATTTCCACTTATTTATTTATCCATTTATCAGGCCGGATTGCGGTAACGCACTAGTATATAATTTATAAAAAAAAAATAAGGTGGGCCATAATTTGGGAAACTGGAAGTGGTAATTTAAACTTTGTTATTACTTGACATAAACATAACTTCTAAATTAGTTACCTCTAATCATATTTGAAAGACGCCCCTGATAAAACACAGTGAGTATAGCCCCAGATCATCAAATTGCTTATGTTAAGAATCTTAGTATAAGTTGAAAATATCTCAATCACTACTCCTAAAATATCGAAATAAAACTATTCAATTTGTGATTGAAGATTAACACAATATAGGTAAATATGTTAAATAAAATATTTTCGGGCTAACAACTCTATACAATTCCAAATAGTTGACGTTATAGCAACGGCCGGGTTGCTACCATCCATCATTTCCTCCATCCACTCGCCGGGTTAAGCACATAAGTGACATTGACGCCGAACCAACCAGCCGAACCCGAGCTCTCAGCCTAAAACAAATTAAGCGTACAATTCCTCTACTGTAGGGATCAAATGAAATTGGACGGTCAATGGACATTTTTGCGGGAACGTCATGCCATGTTAGGGTCAGGTAAATGACGTTACGTTTTTGATTTGAACGGAGACTGACAATTGTAGTTTTGACGGGTATAAAATTAGGTGAAGGAAAAGTTTAGTACAGAAATGGAATTTCGTACGACCTAAATAGGTATGGTATCCGACGG
Source organism: Sesamia inferens (assembly GCA_037179545.1). NCBI lineage: Eukaryota > Metazoa > Arthropoda > Insecta > Lepidoptera > Noctuidae > Sesamia > Sesamia inferens. The sequence goes on from CM073930.1 coordinate 13,222,981, forward strand.
AACAAGTAGGTATAGAATATTATATCCTCGGAACTAGGGAAAGATTTTAGATTGTATTTGGAACAGATTTGTTAATAGATTTTTAGGGTGTAGTATTTACCCTATAGGAAAAATGTTTATAAACACTTTCGTCTTCTTGTGTCAGTTATCTGGAAAGACTGATAGACTGCATAATAATGTTATTACGATATTCTATTTCGCTTTTGTTATTGCATCACACACTCGTGGCAGTAAGTGGAAAATAACAGGGCCTTCTTTACATCCATTCATATAATTATACTCATTACTCTGCAGCACATAAATATTACCGCCATTATTATATACAAAACCATAGCAAAATGTCAAAGAGGTCGTCACAGTATTTTCTTGTGCATTATTGCGTTAACAAGGAATCCTCTATTAAATTATGTCTCCTATTTAAAAAAAAAACTACTTATAAATTCAACCTCTTCGGTTCACGCTACTCTATTTAAATTATAATTCAAAAAAGAAAAAGAAAATGCTGATTCGATATTCAAAATCAAATTTATATAATGAACCACTCAACAAGAATATAGGTAACGTTGTTAAGCTGGAGAAAAAATGTAGAGTTCATAAATTGAGTCATTATAATTTCTGCAAAAAGGCGTTAAATTTCTGAATTATAATAATGGCTATTATACGGTGGCGGGGCAAACGATCACCGCTTCATACTTGTCCATGTAAGACTCGATTACTACTGTATAAGTCTATAATTACCTACCCTGTTTTAATATAAATAAATTTTGCGATTATAATACCTATTATATGTCATAATAGGTACTATATTCGCATAATGTGTATAACTGTTGAATATGTTATGTACGCATGTTACAGGCATTTTTTTAACATCTCAATTCAATAACCGAAATTTATAATACATCAACTAAAAACTATGTTGTTCAATGAGTCATTCGGTTTTACAAAATATAAAACGAATCGCACCTGGCTAATATACCTACATAATCAAATTAACGGACTGATCGGACTGGGTAGTCAATGACATCTCATTTGATTGAGAAAAGTTGACTATCGTGGTTTCTCCTCCAATTGCATCATGAATGTGTTTCAGACCGGTGGGATTGTCGGGATCTTACGAAAGTGGATGAGAAACCAGACGCACTTAATTTAATACACTCTAACATTACACTAAGCTATTATGTACTCCTCGCATTACTAACATTGGGCATTTGGATAACTTATATGAAATAAAAATTTTGAATATGATTTTTTCAAGAATCACATTTTTCATCTTAGCTTACCTAGATTTACCTTAAAATCGTTTATCCGCATTCAAAAATTTAGGGATCTGTTCCTTATAAAGAGCTTATCTAAACTAAAATGTATCACCATTCACCAACGATTTACTTAAACATTTAGTAATGATGCAAAAATTTTAATCGCGGACGAAGCTGGTTTCATTGATCCACGATCTGTTCTCGAACGATGGCAGTCGAGCGTTGTTGATAAATGATCCAAACAGTTGGGACAATGCGCCGTGTAGATTCTTTTGTTGATCCCACACTTTTTGTGTCCACTGATGTTACTGTGATGTGACCAAACGTGATGTTTACGTGTTATGCTATATCGATTTGTATCCTGTTCGGTGACGTAATGTTGAAAGTTTTAGTAGCTTTATTAAAAGTTCGGGAAAACCTAAAAATATTAATCTTTTGGGGTAATTATTGTTATTTTTTTAGGTTAATAATATACGGGTACGTGTTGATAATACTTTTTCTTGTTTTATATGGTTAACTTATAGCGGTATAGCATAGTAATGATGTGTCTGAGATCAAAGAAAAGAGCTAGATTGACCAATTTATATAAATTACTTTGATTTGATTTTCGCTTAATAATGTTAGTATAAATAAGAAATGTGTACCTATCCGCATAATCCAATGGCTTAAGTATACGGTTTATAAACAGTTAATTGAGATTTGTTTCCATACGTGATAGGGGATCTGATTTCTGGCTTTACGTGTACCTACTGTTAAATTGATCTACTGTTTGTAAGTTGCAGCAAACACAGAGAGTGAAATTTTCCTATTATTATATTTATAGTTACATAGTTCATTTTTTTTATTTTATTTTTATTTTTTATTTTTATTTTATTAAGATATCCAACAGCGATTTACATAGATGCTTACACTAAAACAAATATAATTCATAAAAGCCAGTAACAGGATATCATACCTGAGTATAACATAAAAATTGACCTTAACTTATAAAACAATAATGTATCATTTTTTTTTTTAATATATGTATACATACAAACAAACACACACACACACACACACCCACAAAAACTCCCGCTGGATAATTCATGTCGACAGCCTCTCAAGCACTTGCAACTTAAACTTTGATTTCGAAACGGTATAAATATCGATATCGCTGAAATATTTATTAAATGTTTTAATAGCTCGTGAAGTGAATTCGTTGTTCCCGTAGTTTGTTTTCTTCAATGGAACATGAAAAACATTGTGAATGTTATATCTAGGACGACATCGAGGTATGACTAAAGATATAAGTGACGTCAAAGAAGGGCAGTCGAGATTTGTGTTAACTATATCGTGAAGAAATGCTAAGTCAAGCATAGTTCTTCTGTTTTGCAAAGTGTCAATACGATAATGCTTACATGCTTCTTCGTAAGTGGAAAAGTTAATTTTTTGTCTGAAGTTTAAATGTTTTATAAAAATTTTTTGAAGACGCTCTATTTTATTAATATGTATATTGTACTGTGGGTTCCATAAGATACTTCCAAATTCTATGATACTTCTTACGTAAGCATAATACACCATCTTTACACAACCTATGTCACTGAAGGGTTTGCAAACTCGTAAGACGAAGCCCAGATTTTTGTAAGCCTTGTCAACGATGATGTTAATATGACTAGTTAGTGCCATTTCACTATCTAAATTTATACCTAAGTCACGAATTTCTGTGGTCCTGTTGAGTAACTTATTGTTTATCGTGTAATTAAAAAGAAAAGGCCGCTTTTTACGAGTAAATGTCATTTGAGAGCATTTATCAACATTTATTTTTATCCTATTTAAGGTGCAATATGCAGAAACACAATCTAAATCGTCTTGAATTTTCAGACAATCATCAATTCTAAAAATTTTTAAGTATATTTTAGTATCATCGGCGTATAGTAAGTGTTTTGAATGTGTAAAACATGAATGTAAGTCATATAGGTAAGCATTATAAAACAAAGGGCCTAAGTGAGATCCCTGTGGTACCCCGGACGATATATTCACGTAATTAGATTTGAAACCACCCAGTACAACAGCCTGTCGTCTATTGGATATATATGACGTAACCCAGCGATAAAGATCTCCCTGAATTCCCAAAGTATATAATTTTTTTAATAGGATAAAGTGATCTACACGGTCAAACGCTTTTTCATAGTCCGTATAGATGACATCCACTTGTGCTCGCTGATCCATACAACGAATAACATAATTTGAGAATTCACACAGATTAGTATAAACAGATTTTCGACTCAAGAAACCGTGTTGAAACTCACTGACGTTAGAAGCTATGGTGTGATAGATAGAATCGTAGATGATTTTTTCAAAAAGTTTGGATGCAGCGTTAAGTATGGATATGGGTCTGTAGTTCTGTATAATTCCCTTAGACCCTTTCTTGTGGATTGGAATAATGTGGGCCTCTTTCCATTTATCTGGAAACATGCCTTCCTTTAATGACCTGTTAAAAATTATTGAAAATGGTATACAAATACTTTTTGCACTTTTGTTAAGAAATACGGAGGGTATACCATCGCTACCTGCTCCTTTATTGGGATCAAGTTTTCTCAGATATTTAAGAACTAAATCTGAGGTTATCGATAATGTATGAACGTAACCACTGTCACCTCGGGGGGCGGAAAGAAACTCAGTTTCCGGGTAAATTGAAGTGGGGGGAACAAAAACGCTCTGGAAAAAGTCACTAAAACCTTGGCAAATGCTTGAACCGTTATCGAAAGTATCGTGTCCGTTTGACAGTGCTCGTGGGTATTCGGACTTTCCTCGTGTGCCACGCATTGAGTGTACAAAGCTCCATATTAATTTTGGATTATGTTTGATATTACATTGCGATAATTGAATGAAATTGTCATAACATTTTTTTTGTAAGATTTTCTGTCGTGAGCGCAAAAGTGCAAATTCGTCATAGTCCCTAGGATTCTTGAATCTTTTCCATTTTGCGTGCACTTTTGATTTTTGTTTAATTATTTTTATAAGAGATCTAGAGTACCATACAGGATAGCTACGATTCTCATGAGTAAAAGAAAGTGGTACGTGAAGTGTGATTAAATTGATAATAAACTCATAAAAGACCGAGACTGCGTCATCAACAGAGCCCTCATAAAGGATATTATCCCATTTAATGTTATTGATTTCTCTATTTACAATGTCATAATTCGTTTTATGAAACTGTTTTTTAATGACAATATTTTTGGTCAAGGAGGGTATGAATATATCTCTTATCTCTATTTCCAAGGTGGCATGAGCCATATCCTCTTTAACTAAGGGCAGCGAAGATTTGTATATAGTTAGAAAGAAATTTGCAAAAATTAAGTCTAGAACATTGAGACAAGGATTAGTAATAAGATTAAATTGGTTCAGAGAAAGCATGTTAAATTCGTTAAGAACTTTTTCAGCAGCTAATTGCGTATCAGAGTAACCTTCATGTGCTACTGTAGTATGTAACTGTGATCATTTAATACACGGTAAATTAAAATCTCCCACAATGAGAATGTGGTCATTAGGAAAGGATTTGCTAACGTTAGATACTGAGTTAATGATATTATAGATATGCACGGCCTGGTCACTTTTGCCTCCAACAATATATGTGATACAAATATGTAAGTCATGAAAAGTATTATCTAGCGAACTTCGGGGTATAGTAATCCATAAATATTCGGACTGGGAGCGTGACCATTCAGAACGTATTTTAGCTGCCAATAACAAGGTTTGTTTTTTTTTTTGAGGATGAGAAATTCACCCACCCTAGTTCCTTCACTTGCCTGTGTGCGTCAGGAGGCACGGCATCTTTTTCGAACTACCCACGGCCCTGTCAGGCATCAGTCTTGCCGCGATCCCATCACGGTGTGCTGACATCTCTTAGAGGAGCGCCTGAAACACAACGCGCGCCATCGACCCGGCTTTGGTCCTGCTGGAGCTGCTCCCTGCTAGCCGCCCGCAAGCCCGCGCCTACGGTACCTCCCGATCAGGGCGTCTCCTGCGGCAACTACAGGCGTGAGGGCGCTGAGATATAATATGGTGCTGGTTGACCTGAGGGACAATTACCGAAATTTTAAGAACGTTCATATTCTAATCTATGTCACAATCTGCTAAAAATAGCCTCCAATATCAAACATCTTTGACAAAGTTTTGACAATCATTTTATATTACGAGAAAAGGCCTTCTGAATCCTTCTTGTTTGATATGTCTTCTTTTTCATCTCAGCGTTAATCCCAGTCGTATTCGAAGCTTTTCAGCTTCGGAGTCTAGAGTCCGCTTTACCAACCTAATTGCTCATTTTGGCTAAACTTCGATATTTTCCATGAAGCGACTGTCGTCTGACCTCCACAACCCGAAGGCGATATCGAAGCATTGCAGTTAGACCAATTGTAGGACTTTTGAGGGCTCCAACAACCCGTAACGACTGCCGTTAGATGTTCGTATGGCAACCGGGATCAAAGGCTAAACGTGCTTTCCGAGACACGCCCAGACCAGTGTAAATATTCATATTCATGCATAAAATATATGCACTGCGCGGGGATTGAACCCGCGCCTCCTTGCGCAGCAGCCACATTCGCTACCACTACGCCACGGAGGCTGTCATCTTCTTTGATATGTACGGAAACGAAAGAAGATAACTAACTAGGTCGTCTACTATAGCAGAAGTTTACACGGAAATTCGTGTCTCAATAAACTTTGATTATTTTGATACTAGCCCCGATTATTTGATACAACTTTTTTTTCTGTAATCTATATGGTGTACATAATTAAGAGTATTCTATTCTATTCTATGCTAGCCTCAATTATTTTGATACTAGCCCCGATCATTTGATACTAGCCCCAATTATTTTGATACTTGCCCCGATTCCCTTGCTCTCATACTATATTTTTAAGTTCAATGCATCTCTTTCTTTCTATTTCATAAAGAAAAGGACAGAAGATAAAATATTAGTTAAGACCTGTCAAATTTGTCCGTTCCTGACGAAAATTGGCGTATTTTGCGTAGTCGTCATATTTCTGATCGCGTCTAAACTGTCTATGGAGTATCTTAATTTGCCAGGATTAAATTAATATATTACCTTTATATCCACATCGATGGGAAGCCACTGCTAAAGGTATCCCAGTTCAAGTATCTGGGTTCGATTCTTACAGCCGACAGGAACATTGAGGTCGATGTTACCCACAGAATTCGCGTGGGGTGGCAGAGGTGGCGGGCTCTGACGGGTGTTTTATGTGACGCAAGATTGCCTGTTAAAACCAAGGGCAAGATTTACAAAACCGCAATTAGACCAGCCATGACATACGGTGCCGAATGCTGGGCTATAAAGAAAGCTCACGAACAAAAGATGCACGTCAGCGAGATGAAGATGCTAAGATGGGCAGCGGGCGTAACTCGACTCGATAAAGTGCGAAACGAGCACATCAGAGGAAGTTACAAGGTTGCTCCCATAGCAGAAAATCTCGCCGAAAGCCGCCTACGATGGTTCGGTCATGTCATGAAACGCCCCGAAGATCATGTCGTGAAATGGGCCCTAGCACTGCCAGATAACAAAAAAGGTAGAGGACGACCACTAACCACCTTTTTTTTTTATAAATTATAAACCAGCGCTTGACCACAATCTCGCCTGATGGTAAGCAGTGATGCGATCGTTGATGGTAAAGCGCGCTAGTTTATTAAGAGCCTATTCACTCTAGCCTTGAAGACACTCAAATTGTATTGTGACGGAAACACCGACGCTGGCAAATTGTTCCAATCTGTCGATGTACGCGGCCAAGGACTTGAGCGTGCCCAACTAAAAATCTCGACAACCCAGGACAGATCATCCTGGCGCAAAAGAACGAGGAGAGCCGACCCCAAATAATGGGAAGTGGCTAGGACAAAGAAAGATTACCTTTTATCCTTCTCTTAACGAAATGGAAAGAAAAAATGTACTTAACTTAAAATTAGTTTAGTTTGTAAACAAGAAAATCAGTGCCACTTTTTGATAAAAGATCTGGGGGCCTAGACAAAAATCAAGCATTATATAGGGTGTTTAGAAAAGTAAACATTTGACATATGAAACGCCGAACGCCTTTCCGCAGCGTTAACTAAAATACTCCATAATTAGTCTATGATATAATGTCAGACTTTGTCAGTGTGAATTTGTGACTTGTCTACCAATTTAGCAGCAGTCACGTGACATTTGATAAGCAAACGTCAACTCCATACATTTTGACTTTTCCGTTGGCATTAACGCTTACAGACTATTGTATTATATATACACACATCAAAAGTGTCTAGGGATCAACATATATTTTTGCAATAACTTTTCTCCTGATTGATATTAATTAAAATTTTCTTTAAGGATTCATCAAATAAAGTGTTTTCGTTTGTCACAGTAACGATAAACCAAGTCACCTTTGCATTAATAAAGAAATTTGCCATTTTCCTAATAAAGGGATATTTGACATTTGAACCACTAACACAAAAGTTCTAAAAAAAGACTGAACAGTTTTCTCTAAAATTTTATTTGGTAACTTAAACAATTAATAATCCGTGTTTCTACCGCGAACACTAACAACACAAGAACATCGGTTTGGCATACTCAAAATGAGTTCATCCAAATCACGCTGTGGAATGGCCGCCCATGTTCGTTGCAACAACAAAAAAAGGTCTTCTTGCGACTGGATACCCTCCATATTCGGCAGAGCTCTTCTCTGTAGCATATCCCATGCATGCTCAATCGGGTTCAAGTCTGGCGACTGAGCAGGCCAGGGCAGGACATTGATGTTAGCTGCGGCGAGAGTCTGTCTTACAACTCTTGCGGTGTGCGGTCGTGCATTATCATGCATTAACTGAAATAAGGGACCGATTTGCACTTGTAGAGGAACGATGACGTCTGATACAATCGTCTCAGCATAAATTTGAGCGTTGAGGTTGCCTCTGATCCAAATCAACTCAGTTCTTCCGCCGATCCAAATACCCGCCCATACCATGATGGTTCCACCACTATAAGGATGGACTTCCTGGCAGGATTTTAATCGCTGTTGGCGTCCAGGGGTTCTCCAGTGTCGTATACGTCTTGTATCCGGTCTCATACCAAAACGAGACTCATCAGAAAAGCACACGAAACGCCATTGTTCTTCTGCCCAATTTCTGTGTTCAAGAGCCCATTGATATCGAATCCTACGATTGTGCATTGCTATAGGTGGTACCCGTAGCGGTCTTCGGGAATGAAGGTTCACTTCATGCAAGCGGTTTCTGACTGTTTGGTCGCTAATTAAGTTCCCTGAAGAGTGATGAAGCCTCACGGCTAACATCATGGCGGTTATTGTTGGAGCTCTTCGAGTTAAGATTTGAATGTATCGGTCTTGTCTCCGTGTGGTGCAGCGATACCGTCCTCCATGGCGCTCAGCCACGGTACCAGTGCTTCGGTAACGTGTCCAAAGTCGACTGATAACACTCTGACTTGTATTCAGAGTTAAAGCCACAGTACGTTGCCGGGAACCAGCTTCTATCATTCCCACGGCTCTGAGCATTTCTTCCCTGCTTAAATGACGTCGCCGCTCCATAATAACGTTGGTTTTAATCAGTAGTAGGGAAACAGTAGCACTAATAATGTCTTCAATGCGTTGTATGTTTTTATAGGGAAAATATTGACAGCTGATTTCCATCTTTTACTCGAATTTGATTCACAGTTCCTGATTCAAATTATGAAATGCACCAAAAAGGATCCATATAAATTTATAAAATCATAAATTTATTACAAAGCCACATCTCAATCTCAAGAAATCCGCATAAAAATGCTTGATCCCTAGACACTTTTGATGTGTGTATATACTTGTCTATTCTCCCTGTTTCTTTTTTAAAACGTCAATTATTTTCGAATAAAGACAGGTATTTTATCACAATAAATTTCATTCAAAAACACCTATCCGTTTCTTACTAAACTTTAAATAGTTACCGCCTATCCGACACCCCCGATAATTATTTCCTTTGGTGACTGTACCAGCTTGAATGTTTTATTTTTCATAATAATTTAGTTGTTTGTTTAATTGAATTTGCGAATATTGATAATCAAAATAAAGGTCTTACATTACTACCTAACATCTAAAATTAATTTTAATGGACAAATAATTTTTCTAAAGCAATAAAATGCTATCGACAGCGAACACGAAGGAACTTCAAACAAAAAGCTTATCACAGTTATTTGTCATGAGCAATAAATCCAGCTCCCTCTTTAATACTAATTGGTCGTAATGTTTAATTATATAACATAATTTATGAGTGTTGATAACTCCTCACTTTGATCATTCAAAGTGATCAGAGTACCTACATATGTGAGTAAGTGTCGATAAGACTGAGTTTGGACAGAAATAAATAAAGAAATATTCAGTGGATTACTTTAACTGCTCTAAATAAATATCTAACAGAAGACAAGCAAGTGTGGTTATCATTGAAATAAATGGATGATTATGATGGAGCTTAAAATGGAATAAAAGGAATTCACTGTAGTATCAAAATGTAACTTTCTACTGAACGTGTAAGCATCATAATTATACAAAGTGGTGCTGACAATACGACAATAAATGAAAACACGAACAATACTGGTTCATAGGAATAATCTTTAACCATAGAAAAAAACCTAGCATCTAAAATAAAATAAAAAATAATATTTCAAACAAACTAAATCGCTTAAAACTTGCAAACGGAATAGAACATCCTTTAAAAATATTGGTTCACTGACCTCCGATCGGTGGCAACTATGGTGCGATCGTCTATCGACTTGCTTTATTCGCGCCATTATTATTAAAGTTTGGTACCGCAGAATGCGGCAGTCATTAACCTGTAGCGCTTTCTTATCAACTTGTACATCTTGTAGAAAATGTGAAAAATGAAAAAGAAGTTCCTGTGATAGATATATTTATATGATTTTTTATGGGTAGACTGAGAATGTGTTGAGGTACACGGTGTTTAATTTATTCTAATATTGTCAGTACCACTTTGTATATTATTTCTTCAGGGCCTTTTTTATCGGTACGTCATAACTTCCTCCATACTTTTGTGGTGGAAAATTTACGATTGAAACGTGCGAATACTTCGCATGAGTCACCAAGTTGTATAATATACTTATAATAAGTATACTGTATTGTGGTAATAGTAAGTACATATGTGCATATAACTTATTTATAGAATAATATATGTTAAATAATTAGATTGAGGTGTAACTAGATTTTCTAGAAAAACTCCATAGAACACGACAAACAACGTTATTTTTGTTTAAGCGAAACCCGAAACACGTGTCCAGTACAGTTAAATAAAGAATCTATGTACAATTTTAGAAAGATATAATGAAAAACCACAAAGTTATGAGCTTGTTACTTGGTTATCCCAATAAAAATATGGTTAACGCACCGCTCGCCCGTCCGCCCCTGATGCGTCGCGGGCGTCGCGGCGCGTGGGGCTCTGTCTAACTGTGCTCCTAATACTTACTTTGATCTATGTTAGCTGAGTGCGCACGGTAACCGCACTGCAAAAATTTCTGAATGTAAGTATTTGGGAAAAATATAACAAGGTATAAAAATAATTTGAATCGATTCAGTTACTTTTTCTGGACAAACTAAAGTAAAATTAACATTGTAAAAACAAAAAGTATGATTTTAATTTGTGTAATTAATTTATAGTGCAGATAATTGCTGAAAGTACCTAAGTATAGGTTGAGAAAATCCATTTTATATCGTATTCAGATATGGAGGATACCTACTCAAAAATTTACACAAAAGTTGCTGATTTTTACACGACAATTTGATGTCAATAGAATACATTCTTAAGTTCTTAAGTTAAAGTACCTACTCAGATCTTAATTTTGTCATATACTTATGTATTTTATTGTGTATACATAAATAATAATATAAATGAATACATATACCTACAATGACCATAATTATGTATTTTGATTACTATACATAAAAGATTAAAAGTCAACAGTTTCCACAAAAAACATTTTTTTTTCATCGCCTTTGTTTGTGTTGCCGTCATAACTGGGGAGTTATGTAAGCTAACTGATTTAATTGGGCCCGGTATAGTACCTACTTGCACTAATTGTAGATCTAATCTATAGTAACATACATTAGATGTATATATAAGATAGTATAATCCACACCCATCCTTGTTCGGTTATCTGAATACATTTACCTCAAGCTACTCTGTGAGGGACAGCTGTTATGATTGATTTTGTCAGAATCCTAATGTTGGAGGCACCCGACTTCAGCCTCATACATTTTTTGTATTATATGACTCACTATTTTCTAAACCATACTTAACCGATTCATACTAAAGGTAAATACTATAGTGGCTTTCAAATACCCATTAGGAGGTTTCTTTTGATCCGCCTTCAATGAGAGCTGACTCGTTCGACTTAGGATTAATTAGACCCGTCATTCAAGTAACGTATTCAATGCATGGACGGACCAAGTTAGATTTGCCGTTAGCGAATCGAATTTGAATTCTGAAGATCATTAGGGCGCTAATATTAATGGTCATTTCGAAAAGCGATCAGTTCCAGGACAGCATTTACATTTTGGTTTTTAACGCCAAGGTGTGTTTGTTACTAAACTAAAATGGTCTTGTTTTCATTTGATTGGTAACAAAGGGTTTTTTATCAATCATACCTATTTGGAATAAAATGGAGTTACGTAATGTACGAGATTTGTTAAGAATTTATTAATAAAAATAGTACATACTTGGTCCTTTCAATGTCTATTAAATAACGCTCATGAGCGCGTTTCGCACTCTCAACCTCATTGCTGCTGAGGTAAACATAATTATTCAGTTGAGCTTTGGGTGAGGTAGGCCACAACATCGACTGCCGGCAGAAGTTACTACCCGACAAAGTCTTGCCGCCAAGCGATTCGTCGTGTAAGTTGTGTTCGATCGATGTCGATTCGGCATGATGTCTAGTGAAGCCGTACGGAGGACGGGTCTGAGCAGTTTTATTGCGGTGTGTGCCGGGTACGGTGCACTAAACATTATTGTGTCGGGAGTTTGGTCGTAGAGGATCTCCAGATCAATCTCCCTCTGGCGCAGCATTATTGGTCGTGTTGTTGGGTTTAACATTGCATCACCTCGCTCAACTGCCGTCTTCCTTCCTATTCGCTGTCATTTTACTTTTACCATCAACGATTGCATCACTGCTTACCATCAGGCGGAATTGCGGTCAAGCGCTAGTTTAATCATTATAAAAAGCGTTCACTAGAACAGCAACAATTTTGTAACAATCCAAAGGGTGCTAAAATATCGCATTGGGACTAGCGTGTAAGAATATTTGTATGGTTTGAGTAAATAAAGAAATAAATAAAAACTATATAAAAAAATGACGCAAGAGTCAGGATAAATAAACTAATGCAGCCTCTTTTATGAAGGACCAATTATGAAGAACACGTTGTAAGCTAGTTTTAATTATTTTCATGTATCTAAATTAAAGCAAAACGGTATTTACCGCTTCAATTGCGTTGGTATATATTTTTGCATCAATATTACTTTAGTTATAAAAATATAAGCCATAAAAGTATTTGCATTTTTCTTTCAGTAAATCTTATTTTCAATAAGTCATCTGGAACTGTTGAAGGTTCCAGGGATTTTTTAGTCAGTATAGTTAACAAACTTCAATCAAAAGGTAACATAACATAATCGAGACCCCCGGCACAAGGTTAACACAAAATTAATAAATATTTATTTAACGTAAAAATTCAACAAACAATATTAATTGATAATTGATTTGAATTTGAACAGAATAAAACTTCTGGAGCTTGTTTACATTTTCTTAGGAGGTAAAATGACGCAGACTTACCCTGATTTTAGGTTAACTTGTATTCACAGTCAGATACAGGCCTAAATATAATTGCCCGTGTAAAAAATGCATCAGTAACATATTTCCTAATACTTTTCCGTGAATTTTGCCCAAACAAAACTGTATTTTTATACGAAAACCAAAGAAATTCTAACTAAACACAGGCAGCCATCTTGGTTGAATGCGCATGCGTAGTTCCAACTTACCCCTGGATAGAGGGATGAGTATGTGCCTCTCTTTCTCGCGTAGGGGTCAAACATGTAGTATTGTCTCTGTCACGCAGACTCTATTGTTATTCTCTATTCAAAAGGCAGGACGGTCGACTTTCTAATGCTGGGGCGATGAATATGTTGAAGTTAGCCACAAACGAAACTGAGTAAGGGATACAAATTTTTAATCTAATTTTACTTTGCTAATTTTGAGTATTGGTTTTAGTGTTAATAGGCATGTTTCCTGGGTAAAAAAAATGATTCTATTTAGCCCGTCTTTCAGATTATAGATATTGTTTTATCAAACCAATAAAAATTTACAAATATAAAAGGCATCAAAGATCAGTAGTGGTTGTTGGTGACTTTACTCTTCGCTAAAAAGTGTAGCGTGCAACGTGACGTCACACGAATTTTCAACGCATTGTGTCGTCTTCATTTTTTGTGTATATGAAAAGAGATAAAATACGTGTCTAGTATTTTTTTGGAAATCTGACTGACGTACCTACTAATTATTAAAAAAAAAAACATTTTATAACTCCTTATCGTTTGCAATAACCTCCCTGATGGAAGCGTACCTGCCATTCGACCTATGCATTATCGGAAAAAGAACATGAAATAGCTATCCATCTAATATATAAAATTCTCGTGTCACGGTGTTCGAACTTAAACTCCTCCGAAACGGCTCGACCGATTTTGATGAAATTTTTTGTGCTTATCCGGTATCTATGAGAATCAGCCAACATCTATTTTTCATCCCCCTAAATGTTAGGGGTAGTCCACCCCTAAATTTTTGAAGCGAAACTTCTTTACGCACGCTTGACTTGGGGAGTAAGCTGGCGAAAGCGTTACGAAAATTGATCGGGCAAGGCGAACGGTGGGGGATATAAGCACAGAGGCGCCCGTGGCGCGAGCTTGGTACTACAAGGTCTACAACGAGTTTTCCACTTTTTTTTATTTTGTTTTTTTTTTCAATAAAAATAGAAGATCTATGCAAAAATATTAATTTACCAATGAAACCATGAAATAAATTTAAATATTTATAGAAAATTAATATATGTATATGTGTACCTACACATGTATATATTGAACACACACATATATATATATATATATGTATATATACAGATGGAGCGAAAGAAGTTTCACTTCAGTCGTGTGGTCATAAGCACACTCGTTTTTTTTTTTTATTATTTATATGGCAAAACAACGTTTGCCGGGTCAGCTAGTAGGTATTCTATAGAATTTGTCGTTACATTCAAAATTAATTTGTGAAGGCCCCGATTTCCTTGTCACAAACTAAATTAAATTCAAGTCCAGTGCATCATTTTACATGCTTTTTATTATTAGCTTCACTTGTATGTTTGCTTGTTTTTTTCCGTCTTTGTGCCATAATTTTTAGCGCCTCACGCTTTGTTCCCATTTTACTAGTATTGTTTATATACTATTGTCATACTTAAATTCAATTTTAAAATTATTTTTAATTTTTTAGTTTGACATTCTTTAAAAACATGTTTTTTTAGTTTTTTTAAACTACCTATATTTTTCTTTCTATGTCATTAAGAAAACGACAGAATATATATATTTTTTTTTTTTTAATAATTATAAACTAGCACTTGACCGCATTCCCGCCTGATGGTAAGCAGTGATGCGATCGTTGTTGGTAAAGCGCGCTAGTTCATTAAGAGCCTATTCACTCAAAAAAACTGAGCGAATAGGAAGGAAGACGGCAGTTGAGCGAGGTGATGCAATGTTAAACCCAACAACACGACCAACGATGCTGCGCCAAAGGGAGATTGATCTGAAGACCATCCAAGACCAAACTCCCAACACAACAACATTAGGCGCATCGTACCCGGCACACATTGCAACACAACTGCTCAGACCCGTCCTCCGCACGGCTTCACCAGACATCATGCCGGAACACGACAAATCGCTTGGCGGCAAGGCTTTGTCTGGTGGGTGATAACTTCTGCCGGCGGCCGATGTTATGGCCTACCACCGAGTTGTGTGTGTTGATGTTAGTTTAGAGCTGTCAAATTAGTCCACTCCTGGCGTAAATTGACGTATTTTTCGCCGTGTTTATAATTGCGTCTAAATTGTCTATTGAATATCTTAATTTGACAGGACTAAACTAAAATATTTTTCTTCTATCCTTTTCTTAATGAAATAAAAAGAAAAAAATGCACTTAACTTAAAATTAGTTTACTTTGTGTACAAGAAATTCGTCGCCAATGTCTACCTACTTCCTACATATTTCTATTGTAGGTATGGGCAAAAACTGATATCCAAACCACCTGAATATCCTCAAAAGTTTTATAGATTTTAGCTAGGCAAGTTATATAGATATAGCAAGTTTTTTAATTTAAAGATAAAAATGACTTTGTAAATTTTTTTATGATTCAAAAGAGTGAGTGAGTATAAGAGCGTGTGGAACACTACGCACCGCCACCTCGGGTCTTCATATTTGGGGGCGACGGATTCGAGGACGTCTGTCGCCCCTCGTCTGGACCCATTTAAGGGGTTGGAAGAAGGCGTTATCAGCCTTCCGCCTGCTACGGGCTGAGTGAATGGACGACATCCCCTCTCTCTTTCCGCCTCCTCTGTCTCTGCCTGTGAGATGACTGTTTCGCAGAAGGAAACCACCGCATCCTAGAACTCTTCGCTGCCGACCATCGACTTAATTACAGCCTGCAACGACAGGCTACTGCCTACTTCAGACTTGAGGGCACGGCGCAGCTCCTCCCAAACGGCACACTCTGCCAGCGTATGTGCCACTCTGCCAGTGGTGACACCGGCCGTCTGGCTCCCTGTTTATGCGACACAAGTACTTTTCGAATCAACCATGCCCCGAAAGCACTAGTGTCACCTGAAACATCAGGGAGCCGTGCCTTCTCTCGGCCCAGTCCGCCAGTACTGGCCGGATCGCCTCGTTGGTGGTGAGGCCGGCAGTTGGGCGTAAAAGCCTGTCCCGACATTCCACCACCAGGACCTCACAGAGCTGGAACCGTCGCTGCTCGAACTGACGCTGCATCTACTATTTGTTCCACGCCCACGCCTCCTCACGCCACCGGAACAGTGACGCGGGACCTTGGCCTTCAAGTCCCAAGGCGGGGTTCTAGCCAATAGATGATGCGATACCCACTAATTACTCTGACCCATCGCCCTCGCGGTTTTCTCAGTACAGCGAAGCTGCCTGCCGTCAGCCGCTGCCTATCAGCAAAACGGGGCCCCATACAGGGCAATCGATCGCACGATTCCCACATGAAACCGCCTGCAGGCGGCACTCAAGCCCACGAATTGGGAAGCAACATTGAGAGCGCCCCAGTTGTGCCCGAAAACTTGGGCGCTAGCCGCAGGAGTTGGGGGCCGAAGTCCCAGCGGCTGTCGAGCACCAATCTCAGGTACTTGTGGGTTCCAGGTGGAGTCAAAACAGTGATCTGAGCCCCTCCGGCCACGATGTATAAACCGGGCAGTGGCGCCCGTCGGGAGCCATGAAACACCATATTTGTTAAGGGTAGACTTAAGTAGGTAAGGGTAAGAAGATGCAGCAGCCATTGATTTTTTAGCGAGGTGTCCTTCCTCTTAGCCCCACTCTCAGTGAGGAGACCGGGTTGTCCGACGGTGACCCGGGGTTCGGGTCACGTCAGCCACCTGTAGTGGAGGCTAACCGGTCGCACTTGTGACCGCAGAAGCGGTATACGGTTTAAAAAAAATAAGTACAAGAAAAAAATCAGCGTTATAAATTATTTTATTAAAATAACTTCCGCTGAGGCGGCGAGCCTCCTTGCCGGATTGCCGCGATGGGATCTGAAGGCCTAAGCCCACGTCCACATGTGGGAACGGTGAGAGGTGATAAAACGCCGGGGCATAACTCCACTGCCGCGAGAAATCGCGGTACGGCCAGACGGAAGGTCGACGGAAGACGGCGTCTTTCGTCGACTCGTCGTCGGAAGGCGAGAAGAAACGCCAGGGTGTCACCACTGTGGGGATCGCCCTGAGGACACAGTGGAGCATACGGTGGAGGTCTGTCCGGCTTGATCTCTCGCGTCCGGCCATAGTCCGGAGCGAGAGGCAGTGGCAGGCAGTCACCTCCTTTTGCGAAGTAGTGATGCTGGCAAAGAAGGAGGCGAAGCACGTGAGGGTGCGCCTTTCAAAGAATCTCAGCGCCCTCACGTCTCTAGCAGATGCTGGAGGCGCCCTGGTCTGGTCATCGAACTCCCGGCCACCGTAGGCGAGTAGTTGGCAGCTCGCCGCCCGCAATCCCACGCCTACCGCCCACGGTAAGGACTAGCCCCGGGTTGACGGCGTCTTTTATTTCATGCTCGCCTCAAAAAAATGTCAGCACATCGTGACGGAGTCAATGAAGACCTGTGCCTGGGCCAGGGCTGCGGGTTGGTTAAAAAAGAAACCGTGGCTCTGGCGCACAGGCAAATGAAGGAACACGGGTGGGTTTTAGTCAGTTTAAGTCTGACGCGACCTTCCGCTTCGCTCAGAACGTCATTTGAGGGTATCCCATCCAAAAAATAATAAAAGGCGCGAGAGACTGTGTCAAAACTGCATGAACATAAATATGGGTAAGTACTATTCTTTATCATCATCAACATTTCAGCCGAAAGACTTCCACTGCTGGACATAGGCTTCCCCCAAGGTTCTCCGAGACGACCGGTCCTGCGCCTCCCGCATCCAGCGGTTTCCCACAACCTTCACTAGGTTGTCGGTCCACCTTGCCGGGGGCCTACCCACGCTGCATCTTCCGGTACGTGGTCGCCACTCGAGAACCCGTCGGCCCCATCGCGCATCTGTCATACGGGCAATGTGCCCGACCCACTACCACTTTAGTGTTGCAATTCTTCGAGCTATGTCGTACTATTCTTGTAACCACCTAAAGGCAGGGGTAGATATTACTCAGGGAAAGGTATGCCGACGCTTCTTAGATCACACCTTGGTACTTAAATGTTAAGTAAGGCACACAATATTCTCACATTCACACATAAATTAAAAAATAACTATAAATAGTAATGTGCGCTCAGTGGCGTAGCTACCTAGGGGCTAAGCGGGGCAGTGCCCCAGGGCCCTCAAGCTCAAAGGGCCCCCAAATCCTTACCAGAAATCTCGATCAAACTGAACTTTTGGAAATTTATTCCGTTTTCTGTTGAGAGAAATTCAAAAGTTATGTCCAGGGAATTCCCCTAAATTCATTTAGTAGGTTTGCAGTGTTGTCAATTTGATGGATAGTGATAAGTTCTCTTTCCTTTTATTTTACTTTTAATGTCGTCAGTGAACAGTGAATTCCTACCTACTCGATCACAGTCCATTATTGTACAAAGGTGTTGTTTAAATAAATTAGAAAACTAAAAGTAAGAAAAAAAAAAAGAAGCGTTGTGGTAAAGATAAGATACTTAGTAAATAAAAATTCCCAAAATTTATAAGTTTTTAGTCAGACTTCTGCAAGTACATCTGGCTAAAATATTTCTATTGATAGCGACTCAAATAATGTGATTCAACAATTATTACAGTTGGAGATACCTTCGCCGCCGATCATGTGAATGTGGATGATGTTTGCATGATACACATAAGAGCGGTACACATAAGATTTTCAAAAATGTGTTCGATATATCTTCTTATGACTTGGGAAACTTTATGAACAAAATATTAAGTGATAACAAAAACGTCAAATTCTTGACATACTTACCTAGGCATCAACCAGAACAATAGGTGTTTCAAAATCGGACTACATATCATGTTCTAAATATGAGCCAGTTAATCGTTGTTGGTTGTGTTATTCCAAAATACTAGACGCTGCCTATTGTCAACCCTGCTGGTTATTTGCTTTACAAAGGAATAATGTTTGATGTACCTGAATTTAAGATTGGAAGCATGTATCAGAAAGAATTAAACAATATAGTTGTTCGAGTGGCCATTCGGACCATATGCTGTGTATGAATTCTGAAGAAAAAACGATGCTAATACTATCGACAAGGAACTTGGAAATGAAATTCGCAGAGAAACATCATTTTAGACAATGGTTCTTCAAAGCTGATTCGATATCATACTTACCGAAGCAAAGAGTCCTTTGACTTTGAGAAGGACATTAAGAAGACCTAATTTAGGAAGGATACCACAGAATACCTGACACTGCCCGATATGATCACATTATGCCAAATCTACTGTCAAAATTCACTGGAGAATCATCAATTCGTAGGCCGACCTTTATGTAATAAACCCTTAGACTTCTCTATTTCGTTTTATTTGGCAAACCTAAACCAAGTATTGATTGTAATATAAAGGGTGTATCTGACATCGACGCACAAACGTCATTAACATAGATCCAGTTCATGATTCAGAACCCCCCAGTGATGGAATCTTTCGTCGGCTTTTTCATGATTTAAAAACAAAATATATGTAGTTTTTTTTTCACTTTAGACCGTACATAATTGCTATACTTTTATAACCCAATAAGATTTTAAAGTAAAAATTAATTAATTGGCTAATTACACAAAAAAAAAACGCAATGAAAACAAACCTCTAAAAACTATCTTATCAACTGATTTAATAGAGTTCACATCAGGGATCAACGTCATACCCACAAACCCGCACGGCGGCATGCTTGCGACGTTCAAAGGCCGAGCCGACACGTTTTTTAAACATTGTATTTCTGTAACCGTTCATTAACGACATAAATGACTATCACAATTTTATTAGTGGCATGCGGTCTAGCCTTTTCACGAATTTGCGTTATGATGTCAGATACACCCTGCATATTGTTAGGTACTGTTCTATTGTTCTTGGTTTCCTAGCTGCTCCACTGTGTGTGCTTCACGACCGTGATAACTACAAAGAAAACAATTCTTAACTATATAAAAATATTATTAAACACAAAAAACATAAATCGATGAACACAGGTAGCTGAGCATGAGAGTATTACTCAGCAATAAACAAAAATCCAGTAGAAGTTTAACCCATAAACCTATTAACACCTATTTTATCATAAAAGGATTACTCAGTAGACTTCTTCTAACACGTCAAAACATGCCAAACTTACTGACAACATTAAAATTTATACTTTAACTACTGATACCTGGACACAAACATTTAGGTACTTTTCAAATTCTTTACTTTTTTTTTCAGTATATCGGTTAAAGAGTTTTTTACTATAGCCTTACCGTATAATATAATAAAGGGCTCAATAAGGTATTCTCAAAAGCATAACAAAAAAAAAAAATAACCTCAAAACAGAACTAAACACGGTAGCTGAATCCATAAAACGATCAGTAAACAGGTAGTTGAACATAACAGGATTACTCGGCACATTTTTTCTAAATCTGTCTGTAAGTCAAAATATGTCAAACTAGCTGACAATATTTGCACATTCACAACCAATCCCTGGAGACATGTGTTGACACTTTCGGACCCTTTAAACTATGTGGAAGGGTTACATTGTTAACGATTATCCCATTGTTGTGAAGCGTTAATTTTAAACGGATCTGCTCCTGGGTCTGATGTTTGGCGGGACCGTTTCAGCTTCTTGATTTAGGATGACAGACATCGGCGTCAATTTCCTTGATTCACAAACTAAATTTAATTTCATTGAACTCTTTCTTAAGATTTAGTTTAGTCCTGTCAAATTAGTCTGCATCTGACGTAAATAGGTCGGGCTGTACGATATAATTTCTAAGTACATCTTGGACACCAATTACTGATTACAAGGTGAAGGAAACCTGGACTTTACGGGTCTGAAATCACAAACCTGCATTGAGCAAGCATGGTGATTACGTTCAATCCTTCTCTCTATGAGAGGAGACCTGTTCCCAGCAGTGGGACGATAAAAAGGTTATTGATGATGATGACATCGGCGCCAATTTCCTTATTAACAAACTCAACTACTTAAATTTAATTTTAATACATCTCTTTCTTAAGATTTCATTTAAAAAAGCACAGCAGATAAATATTACTTTAGTCTTATGGAATTAGTCCGCACCTGACGTATAAATCGACGTATTTTAGTCACCACTATTTTAATCGCGTCTATACTGCCTATGGAGTATCTAAATTTTACAGGACTAAACTAATATTTCATCTTCTATCCTTTTCGGTGTCGATTCTCTTATTCACCAACTAAACTAAAAATTAGTCAGCACTTGACGTATTTTAGTAACCATGTTTTTCACATCACGACTGTCCCTAAGTATAGTATCGAATTGGAAAACAGGCACTTTACGGGAGAGCAGTTAGAAGTTTATTTTAGTATAAAATTTACATCTATTGAACTGCAATTAATTACACATATATACTAAAATTGTTGTAATTAACAAATACATAAGACAATATAAGAAATACATAAACTATCAATAAGTTTAATGCATAGGGCATTAAACTTATTGATATAGTTTCTGTGAAAAGCTAGTTTCAATACTTTATTAAGGTCATCAAATTAAAAGAAAAATCGAAACTGCCCTTTTCGATATTATTGTATGGAAAAATTTCTGGAAAGTTTTTTTTTTTTATTAATTTATAAACTAGCGCTTGACCGCAATCCCACCTGATGGTAAGCAGTGACGCAATCGTTGATGGTAAAGCGCACTAGTTTATTAAGAGCCTATTCACTCTAGCCTTGAAGACACTTAAATTGTAGTCCGACGGAAATACCGCCGCCGGCAGATTGTTCCAGACCCTCGATGTACGCGGTATAAAGGAGGAGGCGAAACGCTTCGTCCGGATCGTAGAGGTGTCAACAACATAAGGGTGGAAACTCGCCGTACAACGGGGCGTCCGATGGTGGAACGGAGATGGGGGAATTAAATCGTGCAATCCCCTCGCACACTGCCCAAAATGTATCCTATAGAACACCGAAAGGCTGGCTACTCTACGCCTGTGCTCTAGGCTTTGGAGACCAACTCGAGTTGAATCAGAGTCACCAATCAGCCTCTTCGCACGCCTCTCCACTGAATCCAAAGGGGCCAGGTGATACTTAGCAGCACCAGCCCAAATGTGGCTGCAGTACTCCACACACGAACGGACCTGTGCTTTGTACAACATTAGAAGCTGCCCTGGTGTGCAGTACTGCCGGACCTTTGCGATAACGCCAAGTTTTCTGGCAGTCACCTTGGCCTTGGACTCAATGAACCGCCCAAAGTTTAGGTTCGAGGAAATCTCAACACCTAACAGCTGAAGGCGGTCGGTACACTTCAAGGATACATTCCGAAAAGTAGGAGCCAAGGTGAACGGGCTCCTTTTGGCGGTGAAAAGACACGCTTGCGTTTTGGCGGCATTGAATGCTACAAGATTGGCATTGCCCCATTCGGAGACTGCCTGAAGTGCAACACTTGTTCGCTCTACCATGGCCTCTCTTTCGGACCGGATTGATTCCCTTCTAGCCCGAGCATCCAGCAGGTATCTCTCCACAACTGTGCTGTCATCTGCATACCCATAGATACCGGGCTTCAGCAGATCGTTAAGATGCAGCAGAAACAGAGTTGCAGAGAGAACAGACCCCTGAGGAACACCGGTATTAGTCGACATGGGCTCAGATGAGCATCCATCGACAACAACTCGGAGGGACCGTTCAGTCAGGAAGTCTTTTACCCAGTCAGTGAGGTTATGGGAAATGCCGTACGCTGAAAGCTTACTCAAAAGGCCAGCGTGCCATATCCGGTCGAAGGCCTTCGAGACATTCTCTCGAGGGCCTCGCCCCACAAGTGAGTGGCATACACTAGTAGGTCCCCAGTTGACCAATTGCGGCGAAACCCGTACTGTAGGTCACTGAGGAGATCGTTACCTTACAGGTATGCCAAGAGGCGCGAGTTCAATACACGCTCCATAATTTTGCAAAGTATGGAGGTGATCGAAATCGGCCGATAGTTGGTAGGATCGGCACGACTACCCTTTTTGGGCACGGGCTGCACGTTGGCAATCTTCCAGGACTTGGGCACTATACCAGTTCCAAATGAGAGGCGATACAAGCGAGTCAATACAGGAGACAACTCGGGCACACATGCTTTAAGAACAATCGCTGGTATACCATCCGGACCACTAGCCTTATTCACGTCCAGATGACACAGTGCTCTCAGAACCTCCTTGTTCCGAATGCGAACCTCAGGCTTTGAAGTACCTCTATGGGATAAAATAGGTGGAGTAGCACTGCCAGTATCAAGACGCGAATTATGGGCAAAGAGAGTTGCAAAGAGACCTGCTTTCTCTCTCGCCGTATGAGCCACTGTTCCATCATGCCTAACCAGCGGTGGCAGTGTGGGCCGACAGAAGTTCGCCTCGACCGATTTGGCAAGGGACCAAAAAGATCTGTTACCGGAAGGCTGCGCAGATAACTTATTGCCAATATGGGTAATACGGTCGAAGCGAGCTTTCATTAGCGCCTTTGCGCCGAGCTCCGCGGTCTCGAGCGTCAACCCAGGTGAGAAATGCCGTGTGCTTACGCTGTTCGGCTTGGGCACAATCGGCATTGAACCATGGGCGAGCCGATCCACTGACGGGCACGTTATAGGGAATAAAATATTCCATAGCTTGACGCACCACATCGATAATAGCATCCGCACAGCTCGACGGATTGCTAGAAGAGAAGCAGACCTGCTGCCAAAGATAAGACGTAAAAAAATGGCGCATCTCATCTCATTCTGCTGACCTGTATCGCCACAATCCAGACAGTGGTCTGAAGTTCCCAACGGTGAGGAAACTGTTACAACATACCTGTCCGGATCAGTGGTCAGCAGAAGGTCCAGACAATTGGCAGTATGACCAACTACATCAGGCACCCTAGTCGCTTGCTCTACCAGCTGGGAAAGGCCCATTGAAAGCGCGAAGTTTCGCGCTTCTCTCCCAGCGTGGTCGGTCCTCTGGTACGGGAAAAGCCAGTCCTGATGGCAGGCGTTGAAGTCCCCCAGAGCGACAAAGTGTGCGTCAGGGTGCCGGTGCAGCGCATTGTCAGTAGCCTCACTGAGATGTTCAAATAATCGAGTTGTCTCCTTATCACCGCTGTGCGATCGGTAGACACAAGTGTAAACAATTTTGTCCACACCAGTGTCAACCAATAGCCATAGGGACGAGAAGTGAGGGTCTTCGAGGTGACGAAGGCGCCGGCAACAAATGTCATTGCGGACATACACACAGACCCCCGCACGCTGCAGGAAATGTTCCTCCAATGCGTATCCCGGGTAGCTGAGGTATGCCGCATCAGACGGACATCTGATCTGGGTCTCCGTCAAGAAAAGTAGATGGGGCTTCTCAGTCTCAAGGTGGTGATGTACTGCAATGAGATTGGAGTACAGACCTCGAATATTAGAGAGGTGCACTTTGAAAGAGAGGACGATATGTTACATCGAGCTTAGTAGAAACAAAAATATTGAAAGTGTCATATTCGATCAAGTACATGGGATTAATTTTTAGGTTTCGATATCCATACTATCCATACTAATATTATAAATGTGAAAGTGTGTTTGTTTGTTTGTTTGTCCTTCCTTCACGCCGTAGCTAAGCAATCAATCGACCTGATTTTTGGCATACAGTTAGTTGAAAAGAAGGAGAGTAACATAGGCTACTTTTGGTCCTAAAGAAACATCAAGTTCCCAAGGGAGATTACTGGAATATTTGTATGTGTACACCAAATATCCTAATATTATAAATCGGAAAGTAAGTTTGTTTGTTTGTTTGTTCCGCTTTCACGCCGTAACTACTAAACCGATTGTTTTGAAATTTTGCAGACGTAAAGTTAGAAGTCCGGATTAAATAATAAGGTACTTTTTTTATCCCGGAAAAAAATTATATTCACCCGATCACCACGCGAGCGAAGCCGCGGGCGGAAAGCTAGTTATACCTATAAATAATGAACGAATAAACTGGTACCAAACTAAATAAAAATAAAATAAAAATGAGTATTACGAAAGTTATATCAAAAATTGCAATCACAAACCAAGTTCTATTTTTCATAATGAGATCAAAATATACTTAAATTAGGTAATCCGCCATGCCATTGTTGTCAATGATGACAAAACATTTTTCAATTATTTCCACTTAGAATAAATAAGAGTTTTTAATGTAAAAAGAGTACTGTTTTACAATATTACCTTAACTAGCCAACTAAATGTCATATTCAAAGAAATAATATTTTTATGAGCAAAAATGAAAATATAATAATAAGTAAATAACATGGCGCAACGAGTCTCCTGTCTTCGTATTGTTATTTTTCTTTGTGGTCTTTAGTTATCTTAATGAAATTCTTCAATGAAAACCAAATGAAAAAAGAGGCCGAACTATATTTTAAACTTTGAAAATATCTGTGATATTCTTTGGGTATGGCTACTGTGTTACATAATTGAATCAAATCTTCATAAATAGCTTCAGGTATAGGCAGTTGTTGACTATACGTCTTTTTATTTTCAACATATTATCTTCTTCTTCCATGACTTTTATCATCATCAGATATCTTTCAGGTTGTATTTAAACTTTATACAATTTAGATCTTCTTTCCACACACTGATTTCTGTAATATTATTCCATATCATATTTTCATTTCTCGTGTCTATTTTTCATTTTCGATCATCCAGGAAGCCTTTAAAATCAAAAAAGTCTTCTTCAGTCATCATCATCATCATTTAAGCCGAAAGACGTCCACTGCTGGACATAGGCCTCCCCCAAGGTTCTCCACGATGACCGGTCCTGCGTCACCCGCATCCAGCGATTTCCCACGACCTACACCAGGTCGTCGGTCGACCTTGTCGGGGGCCTACCCACGCTACGTCTTCCGGTGCGTCATCGCCACTCGAGAACCCGTCGGCTCCATCGGGCATCGGTTCTACGGGCAATGTGTCCAGCCCACTGCCACTTTAGTGTTGCAATTCTTCGGGCTATGTCGGTTACTCTCGTTCTTCTGCGGATCTCCTCATTCCTGATTCATTCTTGAGTCATTTCTACTATATACATTGTATGGGGTTGCGTTAGTTTTACACCGACGTACTAAGGCAATCATTGTTCAGGTGTATATATATCATTTTTTCTTTAGATTCTCGCTCTATAATCTCTTTGTATGTTACTGACATTATGGATTTTTATGTCCGAAATAAAGATACTTTATTTATTTTTATTATTTATTTATAAGAGCATATTCGCTATCGCCTCCGTTCTGTGTATGGTTCTGTAAAGTGATGAGTAATATTTATTTTATATTCCTTGGCTAGGTACTCATGCATAGAGAGGAATACTATTCGATTGCGGTTTTGGTCCGCGCAGTTATGTATTAGAGCAAATGAAAAAATCATTAGCACATTCTTCTACTTCTCTTTTAATAAATTGAATTAAGCCACTACATACTTCGTTCCACCTCTCTTTCCTGTACACTTATGTCAACATAAAAGCACGTTCCTTCTATTTTTCTAAGGTCAAACAAAGTAAAATTATACAATGATAGCTTCCGTTTATAATTTATTATACCTAGGTACATAGGTACGTAGGACAATTCCAATTGTTTTGAAAATCAAATGTAGCACATACTATTTTCGATGAATTTTGTGACAGCATTATTTCTTTATTTTTAACAATTGAACAAATATTCTCTAGCAATTGATTTATTCTCCATATTTATATTATGAGCTTTAATATTATGTTCATCAGTTGGTGATTTTTCATTGGAAAAACTATGACACTTGTAGCATAAATCATTTTATGTGCATATTCATATTTTCAATAATATCGGTATACTGGCGTAAAGACTGGATGGCATTATAATAAAGATGAACGTCGCTCCAGATACAATGAAAATATTGTTTTCATGACAAATTATTATCTAAATAAAGTTTACTGATATTTTCCGTGTGTCATCATCATCAACCTTTTTATCATCTCACTGCTGTGCACAGGTTTCTCTCTTGCAGAGAAGGATTGAGCATAATCACCACGCTTGCTCAATGCGGCAATTTGAGTCTTAAAGTCTAGGTTTCCTCAAGATGTTTTCCTGCACCTTGTAATTAGTTAGATATGCTTAGAAAGTACATATTACTTTAGAAAAGTTACATTGGTACATGTCTGACCTGGGATCGAATTCGCACACTCATATTCACTCAGAGAGGCTGGTGTTTTAACCAGTAGGCCACTTAGACTTTTCCTAAGTCCCACGAATTTTTGGTTAAGATATTTCTCGGTGACAACCCGGAGTTTGGAAGTTGGCGATCTTGTACCACAGTGCTTCGGGAAGCACGTTAAGCTGTTGGTCCTGCGCCTGATCCTTCTTTGGTCGTGTCCCATCGAAATACGAGGGTAGAGTAATAGAGAGTGCACTTTTGTCCGCGCACACACTAGTGCAGTGTGTGTTGCACACGATGGCTGATCATTGAGATTAGGCGTCATAGCCGAATATCGGTAAGGAGTACATGAACCTATAAACTCACATAGTGAGTACTCTTTTCTATTGTAAATATTTATATATTATAATACACCGTTAACACCTACACCCCTTTGAGCAACAGCGTCCACTACCATGGAACCAATATCATCGTAAAATGATAAAAATCTTACTATTTAACATATTAAAATAAGCAAGACTCTAGTGTTATGTAATTGACCTACATATGCTTACACTTATATATTTATATTCATATTTATATATCATTCATTTCTGTAGGTCATAATACGCATTACAGTATTATGAGGCGCTATTCTGATAAAATTTTACTACACCAAGACTCGTTATTCAGCTTAGAGACACGGTCCTCAACTTCAAGCCTAAGTTTCGGCGACTTGGTGATATCTTAGCGTAAGAAGCTGTACCTATGCTGTGCTGTATTAATTTTTCCTACTAAACTCATCACTGTAATTTAATATTACTTATATTTACATTTTTACAATAATATTTTCATTGTTAAGACAGTTTCTGACAACCCTGTTGATTATGTCTCTAATGACAAACTTTTTCTTCTAAATTCTTGACAGCCTGCTATTTTTCTACTGGATTTGTTATCCGAACTCCTTTACGTTATTTTATATTGCTTATTATTTTTCAAATATAAAAATTTCGTGAAAAAGCAGTTTTCCGAGGTTTTTTCGGAAGCCCTCGCTGAGCAGTGACAGTTTGAGTTTCGGTCGGGTTTTTGTATTAATTTGTGAAATATTTTGTCTCCAAGTCCCTCCAGAGCTCTCCCAGGGGTACCCTCTCCCTCGCGGAGAGAGGGTACCTCCTCTGGACCTCCTACCTGTGCTAATTAACTTGCTGTTTCTGTGGCCTGGTGCCGCCTCTGATGGCGGCGCAGGTACTGTTGCCAGGCGCTGTCTCGGCTGCTGGCACCGCTCCTATTGCCGACGTCGCCTCTGCTACTTGGTGCGCCTTCTGCTGCCGGCGTCGCCTCTGCTACCTATCGCGCTTTCTGCTGCCGGGCGCCGCTCTTGGTGCCGGGGTTCCTTATGCTGCTGTGGTTCCTCTGCTACAGCTGTGATTAAAAAAAAAACCAAGGTAGCGTTCAGTCCGGCAGGGCAAAGCAGCAGAAGTCACGGCTACAGAGGGCCTATCTCCAGGAGACAGGCCGGGTTGAGGGTGCCAATAAAGCGGCAGCGGCTCTAAGTAGCAGGAGTGGCACCGGCAGCAGAGACAACGCCGGCCGTAAAATCACAATAGGTATAGGATCATTAAATCATGTAAGTACCCGCGTGTAATAACGAATGTGGCAGATTCGATAATACTATTTAAAATAACATTAGCGATTAATAACGAATCAATCACTTTCGATATCTCTATAAAAATGTAACGGTGTACAAAACCAAACCTGGAACTTTTGATAGTATACCTACATTGAGTAAGTGTTAGGTTGATTCAAAATTCAATTAATTAGAGCTTTTTTTAATGTTAATTCAATAAATCATCACTTAAATTAAAAAGAAGCGAGGGCATGGGTTGCTGTGTACAGTAACGAAATGGGTAGTTTCGTCTTGCTCGCACGCTTCTTGCCTCCGCGTACAGTATCGATAGTATACATTCGATCATTTAGGCTGGACAATTTCTCAAGTATCGATATTATACCAGTACAAAATGAAAATATGGATAAAAGTCATATTATAGCTGAATTTATTTTTGAGTGTAAAATATACTAAAAGAGGGATATTTTGCAGCAATAATAAAAAGCCTAAAATTTCAGTTTCGATGCTGTACTCAGGGGCAGTCGACATATACTCACACTCACTCAAATACTCTGTCTATCTAAAAGTACTGAAAGTTTTTGTATAACTACCGCTGTGGAAGAGTGAAGTTTCCTTAAACATGCATTAACTGCTTGCTTAACAGGAGGCTCCAATTGCCAACTAAAGTAAACTTTTTGGATCAGTACTTAATAAATTTGATTTGTTTTGATATCTTTAATTGAGAAAAACATGCTCTGAACTTTTATTTGTAAAAAAATAAACGTTGCCCCACATTAGGAATTTCTCCTGTATCGTGGGTACAAATATATAAACTCACATACAGCGACATCCAAACCCGGAACAACTAATTTTAGGTCATACAAATATTTGTTTCGTGCGGGAATCGAACCCGCAACAAGCAGTAGGTTAACCACTATACTAGCCGTGCAGCCAAATCTTTGTACCATCATTATCAACCTTTTTATCATCCCACTGCTGGGCACAGGTCTCTTGTAATTGTTCCAGGTCTGAATGTTTGTGTATGTGACTTTATATGTTTGTTATGTAGTCTTCATCTCAGCGTTAATCCTAGTTGTATCCGAAACTTTTCAGCTTTGGAGTCTAGGGTCTGCTTTACCATTCTAACTGCTCATTTTGGCTATTCTTCGATATTTTCCATGAAGCGACTGCCGTCTGACCTCCAAAACCCGAAGGCGATATCGAAGCATTGCAGTCAGACCAATTGTTGGACTTTTGAGGGCTCCAACAATCCATAACGACTGCAATCGCGACCAATACCTTAACCTGCTTTCCATGGCACGACCAGACCAGTGCAAATATTAATATTCATACTCGTACATACAAATATTTGCACTGCGCGGGGATCGAACCCGCGCCTCCTTGCGCAGCGGCCGCGTTCGCTACCGCTACGCCACAGAGGCTGTCGTGTTTGTTATGTAATGATACATACCTATATTTTTTTAAATTAATTCTGTTCATTAAAATTGGTTATATTTTTAAATCCAATCTTTCTGAATATGCATTGCTCTATAGGTATTCAAGTACTTTCTATTAATCCATGACGTGAAGTCTGTGAGAAAGGTGTCAATTTTTTAGACCCTTTATTTATATAAAATGTCCAAAAAATGAACACTGCTCCTATAAATATTATAATAATGTAACTATTAATTATTTACATTATTATAACATTTTTACTAGCAGTCGGCCTACCTGTTGCCGATATTAATATCGTTAAAAAAAACGGAAAAATGAACGTTATTGGTATGGGAAACTAAAACAGAATAAAATAAATGTTTAAGGGGTGGCGGCTTATCTAAATTATAATGGTTATAATTGTTTTATTATGTTTAGATTCTACATAGTTGTTTTAAGTCATAATGTTACTAACAAAATATGGGGAAACCTGAAATCAACAAATTTTATTTTATTTTGTTCTGTTTTAGTATGAGTAGGTATGTGTTGTTTAGGCGGCAAAAGAAATACATCAATTGACTAGAAAATCAGTTTTATATTTTTTATATAATTTTTTTCTTTCTTTTATATACTCGTAATTTTTTTCCCTACACTTAATTCTAAAAACATATTTAAATCTAAATAGGAACATATTTATCCAAATATACATGTTATTAGTAGTATATAATTATATTATTTCACTCGAAGCCCACTTCGCTAAATATAGTCTAGAAATTAAGGTCACAAACTTGACAAAATGTAGGGAAATAATAAGTATTTTTTAACAGATTGATAGGTCCGACTGCGAATGATTAATACATTATTTATACAAAAAAAAATCTAGATTACACATACATATAATGATAAAAATTGCAATTTCAGAATTGACTCGAAATATTCTATTGGTATCTAAGCTCCAATATCATCACATAATCAGCCTTCCTCTCTTTAAGAGGAAGTATTAAAAATACTACATAATTAAATTATTATTACACATTTCCATTGGAATTATTTTACATTCAAACTAGAATTAATTTATTAAACGGACAACAATCAATAAAAATCATTAAGAACATAATGTTTATCCAATACAGTAAAACTTGGATAAGTGGGACCTGGATAAGTCAGAAACTCCTATAATTGGAAATCACTGAGGTTTCTATACTTTGATACTGAAATCTATGATTTCATTTGAATTTAGCACCATAGTTGACTCTATAACTGAGATAGTAAGTGAATTTTAAAAGCACAAACCTCAGTAACTAAAATAAAATGGTGGAATACGTCCATAAGTGTAACAATATAAGTCCCTTGAAGTCTCACTTAACCAGGTTTCACTGTATGTTTAATGACGCTTTAAAAGTTAACAAAATCAACACTTACATTCTGTTGCCTTCATATGGAGGCATTATAGTATGATGATATTGTGACGACGTAGAGGGACCTGGTATAGGTAACATATTTGTGTGTAAAGCGTTCATGTGATAATTAGGATATTCCCTTATATCTGAGATCTGCTGCCTCGTATCTATATAGGCCGAGGCTGGCATAATATTTAACTGTGTGGCATTTAAAGTATCCACAACGCGTGAATCAGATGACTTAGTGAGTTGGCCCTCTTTTTTAGCTTTCATTCTTCTATTCTGAAACCAAATTTTGATTTGTTTCTCCCTCAGTCCTAATTCGTTGGCGATTTCTACTCTCCTCTTCCTGTTTATGTAATGGTTGCTATGGAACTCTTTCTCCAATTCAAGCGTCTGATGTCGTGAATACGTCTGCCGTGTTCGCCTTGTGCCTCCCTCTTTTTCATTTTCTGTAATTTGAGCACATCATTAGAATCATGCTTCAAAATCCAAAAGTAAAATTATAATCTATATTTATACAATATTTAAAGAAAACCCCGTCCAAACCTTAAGGTTAATAAAGGATATACAAACACAAGACCAAATAAAATATGAAATTTTACATAATCATCATAGTAACAAAATTAATGAATTTTGAAATAATCTTTTTTTTCCGCGAATCAATTCCAACTTCCCGAAAATTTGGTATTTTTTTGTTTTGTAACAATTCCATTTTAGACTGTATTATACGCAATACGACCGCGTGCCGCGTGCCCTGGCCCCCTTCGTCCGCGCACATTTTGCCTACCGCAAATGTATTAAGTTACCTCCTTTTGCGAAATAATAATTATTTTTTAGGGGGATTTTTTTAAGTTTAGCCTGGCTTTGTAGGCATTAGTAGAATCAGTAATCGACACCTAACAATACCTTCACAGATTGGACAGAGTTTTCATTACATAGTGTATATGTACCTATGTAATTATGTATATTCATACGCACCTACATAAATCTTTACTAATATTATAAATCGATTGAGACGTGGTCGCTAACAATGGACCTTATAAGAAGGCTCAAAGTCACTCAAAGTGGCGACCACGCACCGTACCGCACGTAGCGTGGGTAGGCCCCCGACAAGGTGGACCGACGACCTGGTGAAGGTCGCGGGAAACCGCTGGATGCGAGAGGCGCAGGACCGGTCGTCGTGGAGAACCTTGCGAGAGGCCTATGTCCAGCAGTGGACGTCTTTCGGCTGAAATGATGATGATGATGATGATTATAAATCGAAAACTGAGTTTGTTTGTTTGTTTCGCTTTCACGCCTTATCTACTGAACCGATTGCTTTGAAATTTTGTAGACCTAAAGTTAAAAGTCCGGATTAAATAATAGGCTACTTTTTATCTCGGAAAAATTTGACATTCTCGAGCGAAATCTAAAAAGCGCGGTATAACTAACGTGACCATTTATTCTTCGACTCAAATCGGGACATTTAGTCAAATAATAGTTAATGAAAAAAAAACTTCCTTTGAGTTACTTATTCAGAAAAGTTAGTTTGCTGAAAAGTTACAAATCTAAAAATATAGGTAGGTACCGACAAATTTCGATACTTAGTTATATTCATCAGAAGAACAATTTGCTTTAATATATTTAGCTGGTAATGATTTTAATGAAAAATAAAACTCTTGGCAGGTTTTTTATACATTGAATGATCGTCTGCTACTCAAGTTTTCTGAAAAACTGGACAATATTGCGTCCCAGAGTTCATTTTGGGGACTCCGGGACATTAAATTATAAAAAGGGACAGTTCCGTTCAAAACGGGACGTCTGGTCACGCGGCTTCGCACGCGTGGAGTTTGGTTATACCGTATAACCAAACTCAGCTAGTAATATTATAAAACGGAAAATGAGTTTGTTTGTTTGTTTGTTCCGCTTTCACGCCGTAACTACTGAACCGAGGACTTTGAAATTTTGCAGACGTAAAGTTAGATATCCGGATTAAATAATAGGGTACTTTTTATCACGTGTGTCGTTCAAAACAAGGTAATTTTTTTTTTATACAGTATGTTAAGAAAACCCTGTCCGACCCATAAAGATAATAAAGGTTAGGTAAACACATGACCAAATATATTGTAAAATTTTACGTAATCATCATAATACCAATACAAATGAATTTTGAAATAATCTTTTTTTCCCGCAAATTAATTCCAACTTCCCCGAAATTTCTTAATTTTTAAAAAGTGACAACACCGGATTATTGTGAGCGAATAGCGATGCGACCACGTGCCGCGTGCCCTGCCGCCCTCTCCCCGCGGCGCGGCGCGCTAGGGTGGTTAACGCACGTTTATTAAGTTACCTCTTTTTGCGAAATAATATTTTTTTTTTAGGGGGATTTTTTTTTTAAGTTTAGCCCGGTTTTGTATGCATTAGTAGAATCAGTTATCGATCAGACCCGTCCTCTGTACGGCTTCACCAGACATCATGCCGGAACACGACGAATCGCTTGGCGGCAAGATTTTGTCTGGTGGGTGGTAATTTCTGTCGGCAGCCGATGTGGCCTACCACCGAGCGGCAATATATTGCAAACTAATTTTCACATGTAAACTTAGAAGCTAAATGATACGATAATTTATTAATCCCCGGAAATGAGGAATCTAAAAAGCGCGATATAACCGAATTCCACGCGGGCGGAGCCGCGGGAGGAAAGTTAGGATGCAATATTTTCAAATTGCATTATATTGTTCAGGTATAACCATCATCATCACCTCAGCTTTAATCTGGGGTCCGCTTTTTCAGTCTAACTGCTGATTTTGACTTAACTTCGATATTTTCCGTGAAGCGACTGCCGTCTAACCTCCAGAACCCGAAGGCGATATCGAAACATTACAGTTAGACCAATAGGGTAATTGACTAAAAAAAACTAATTAGTCAGTCAGTCAGATTTCCAAAAAATACTAGACGCGTAATTTTTCTTTATTTATATAAACGAAAAATGAAGACGACCTGTGCGTTGAAAACTCGTGTGACGTCACTGCACGCTACATCTTTTAGAGAGGGGTGACGTCATCAGTCACCGCTCCTGATTGTTGATGTCTTTTATATTTGACAATTTTTATTGATTTGATAAAACAAAATATACGTATCCAATATTTTTCTATAATCTGAATGACGGACTAAATAGAATATTTTTTTTACCCAGGAAATATCCCTATTGTTAGACTAATGAGGGCTCTAACAATCCGTAACGACTGCCATTAGATGTTCGCATGGCAACCGGGACCAACAGCTTAACGTGCTTTCCGAGGTACGACCAGACCAGTGCAAATATTCATATTCATGCATACAAGTTTGCACTGCACGGGGATCGAAACCGCGCCTCCTTGCGCAGCGGCCGCGTTCGCTACCGCTACGCCACTGAGGCTGTCAATTATTATTTTTTTATACCCCTAGTCGTGGTGGCCTAGTGGTTAAAACACCAGCCTCTCAAGTATGAGTGTGCGGTTTCGATTCCAGGTCAGGCAAGTACCTATATAACTTTTCTAAGTTATACCTATGTACTTTATAAGTAAGTATATCTTGGACACCAATGACTGATTTAAAGGTGAAGATAACTTCTTGAGGAAACCAGGACTTTAAATCTAAAATCACCAACCCGCATTGAGCAAGCGTGATGATTACGCTCCATCCTTCTCTGTTTGAGATGAGACCTGTGCCCAGCAGTGGGACGGTAAAAAGGTAGATAATGATTCCCCTAGTCTATATAAACGATACAATGCAATGTCAACGGCATATTTAACGCAGCGGTTAAGCGAGTTCGATTTTCGCTTGGACCAAATATTTGTATGACCTATAATATTAATTGTGACGGCTCAGTGAGTTTAAATGTTTGTAAACGCGCCCAAGACACCGAAAAAATTCCTAGTGAAAAAAAAATAGAAATATTTTCATACTAGAACTTTTATAGTCATAATTGATCAATATTGGACTTACTCTTAGTAGTAGTGGACTCCATCCAGGAATAGACTTGTTGCTGATCTTGCGTGGACGCCATTTTGTTTTCTTCGCTCACCCCACCTGCCTCGACCCTCGTCACGACCTGACAGGGTTGCGCGGCGACATGTGATGATTGTGCGCTTTCTGCCGCTCCACCCACTGCATCGTTGTTGATTGGCGTCGGACCCTCAATGTTTTCGAATCCACCATGAAATTGGGCCAAATTGCCTTCATTCTCGGTACTCTCATTGTTTTTTGATATAATTTGCTGCAATATTTCTTGCACATATTCGACTTCACTTTTCTCGAAGTAAGGTGACAAGGGTGTAGTAGTTGGCTGCGCTCTTAAATTTGGTGATTCTTCTAATTCTGATGCCGATGACTGAAAATTTGTCGATCCTGATTGTGGTGATCCGTTATCAGAAGTACTAGACTCACCAGGTGAATTCATTATATTGACATTTTCGGGTTTGTGTATGTTATTTTGATTTATTCCGTTAAGTGGCTGTTCGTGGTTGACCTGTTGCTGCTGCTGTGAATAGCTCATTTCCTTCCAGTGGTTGATCATTTCCGTATTAGGATGATTCCCATTGAAATAATTTCCATGGTAACTTTGCGAAGGGGTAGGCTCTGATTTCATCATTCCTGGATTTTTATTCATCACGTACATTTTGCCGAAGCCATCACTTAACACATGAGTATATACACAGTTTCGGCTGGAAATCCTCTGATTAGTATAGTAATCATAAGGAATATTTGGCCATTCGTTATATGTTGACTGTCCCACATTTTGAGTATTCATGTCAGGATAAGAATGATTGTTCCACATTTCACTAGCATAATTTGTAGTTGCTGTTAAAGACATGATGTTATTTAAATATTCTTCACTAACACTGCTACTGCTCACACTCGCACTGATTTTAAGTAATTAGCACTGAAACTGGACAGCGTAGGTGTCAGGACGCGTCTTCGCGATTGACTGCGAAACGAATGGTATAAGTGCATACTGCAGACCCAACCCTACCAAAAGTATTACTTTTATGACCTAAAAAAAGTTTGGGGTACTTACAACAATAGAGTCACCATTGTCCCTCTGCGCCCGGGTGCGCCATCTCACTCTTTTGTTAGTTAATCTATTTAAAAAGAAAGAGAAAGATATACATGGTCCCATTGGCGGACATTTTGCAAATATCCCGTAATTGTTAGTACAAAGCCAATATTTCCAATACTTGGTATGTGTGCGCGCGTAGGTATGGATTGATCATTGATTGTGTTGTGTCTGTGTGAGTGAGAGAGGGAGTATGGGGATTGATTTCTATTATTGGTTTAGTGTAAAGCCGCGTATGTGTGTCACTGTGCTGCATTGGCGATTGCAGTTGATACAGGATGTTTGAATTAATTACATAATTCAAGCATAATTTATGCATATGAAACCTATATCATCACATTTAATAGTTACTATAATTACCATTTGGGCGAAACAATGTTTATTTAGACGCTAGTGATTTATTGATCACTCTTCAGACAAGTTTGCAGCAACAAATGATTGGTTTTAGCTTCACTTCGTTCTGTCTGGTCTGAATTTTACATATTTACGTTTAAACGGGTTTCGATGTTTGCCACACATTGAACACGGTTCCTGGGTTAGGACATAATTGTTGTATGCTCCTGAGGGATACTCTAGCTTCTATATAAATATAGCTGAGCAGAAATTGTTAACTCAAGTGAGGTTTTATAGCAATAAGCCCACTTTCTCGTATAAGAATATCGTAGCAAGGTTTTATCGCGCACTGGAGTTTGCACCATCGGTGCTGGGTCGAGCATTGAGAATCCAACAGACCGCATCCTAGAACGACAAAAATTTTGATTGTTGGATTTTGAACTCTCGACCCTTGGCAGTGCGCTGAACATCCATTGCGCGAAAATAAATCGCGCCCTTAGGAATGACCAAAAATAAAGTATTTCTAGAAAAAAGATCCAAAAGAAATGATTATAACTAATACAGGAATAGATTACCTTTATTACAGACAGATACATTTAAGTAACCGAATCTCAAACTAAATGCACCCTGTATTAAACGCAAGCGTGGTTTAGAACATAACTCATCTCGACGTAACAGTTCAATCGGGGGCCGCGACAAAAGCCCAGCATGCGACTGTGCGCGTGCGACGTTTGCGACGCGACATTGCGATTTTAATGTTGTTAATGTTTGAAAGTAATTAATTTATTGGGACTTTAAATACGATTGTTTAATTAGAGACATGTCTGGCTTTAAATTGATGATGATTAAAGAAAATATTGAGGAGTTGGCCTTTTATTAGCACCAGATTAATTTTTTTTAGATGTTAGTAATACTTGATTTTTGTTATTATAATTAAAACCTCCTTTTATGTCCATTTTACAGTAGAAGTATTACTTTCAAATGGACTATGCGTGCTCTCTCTTATTTTCGTTAAATTCCATGGAAAGAAAATAACCTATTTCTATAAAAAATACAAGAAAATAATGTACGCAAATATGAATAAAAGTTGTATAAACTATCTGCTAATTACTTAAACATGTATATTCAAACACTGGTATCAGTATCACATAAATTATATTAAACCTTATTTGCATAGGAATGGAACACACAATCGAATGAAGACTCAAATAAAACAACAAAATCAGAAGTATTGAAAAGCCATAGAAGCGTGCTGATCTAAATTCAAATTTAGATAGACGGTCCATTCTAGAATTTCATTGTCATTTGTTCTAGAATAAATACCTACTCATACTGCCCTAAATACACATAAGGTACATAGCTTTTATACCTACAAATACTAAAACTGCTTACTCATGCACCGTCTGCATTATTGAATACCCAATAGTAAGCATCGGTACACACGGTCGTCAGTGAGAGCGACATATGCATTCTTTGTCACAGTACACACCTCCTGTCCGGATCGATTGACATCTGTTACATGCGTACACCCACCAACCAAATGCATTGTATTAGCCGCCTTGCATTTGATATCGATCGATTTGTGGCAGGCTGTTCTTACAATGGTTTTCATTAAATTGATTTGTTATGTTACTCAAAGTTTTATCGTTAACCGGTACCAGCGCTCTGGATCTTTCCAGTCTTTACATATGTAGGTACCAAGATCTCTCTTGGAAAGTCATTACTTACTTCTGAGCCCTCTTTAATAGATTTTTGGTAGTCGTTAAAGGTCATCAGACCACGAAAGCCTGAAAACCACTCTTACCTATAGATACCTATTGTATTTCACAGTTTTCTAGTTTGCGGGGCTCGGTTTTATTTTTTAAATCATTGCCTATTTCGTATAAGTGCTGTATCGTGTAGTTAGGTATCCATTTCGTGCAAAATACTGGTATTCTGGTGCTTTGGGTCTTCCTGTCTAGGAAGATGACCCAATCATGGTTGGAAAAGGAATAGACAAACTGATTATTTATGAATTATTAGTTAATATACTATCAAAAACTAAAATTCAAGGAATAAGTCGAACGCAAAATGTATTCAACTAGATATGTGAAATGTACTTCGAAATGAAAAGAGCTTTTATTACTGATGTTGACATTAGTCACATATTAATATAACATAAAAGTAACTTGGGCGCCAGACGGACTAAGCGATCATAAATCAAAAAAATATATATATTAACCTCAACCCATTACACTCTAATGTCGTCTAACATTTAATTCGGGGCAAACAGAACTATTGGTTTTTAAAACCAAATAAATAAATATTTAATCGTCAGATTAAGCATAGAGCCAATCTCACTTTGTGTCGACTGTGATTTCAAATAAAAAACTTTTATTTCAATTTCACACTGAATTCCAAAATCAATTTCTATCGAACCCCAACTTTCAGACTCTTACGCCAAAAAGTCTTAACTATGAAACAGAATGAGGAGTGTAATTTTGAATTTTGCCGCCTCTAA
Organism: Sesamia inferens; assembly: GCA_037179545.1. Classification (NCBI taxonomy): domain Eukaryota; kingdom Metazoa; phylum Arthropoda; class Insecta; order Lepidoptera; family Noctuidae; genus Sesamia; species Sesamia inferens. Next base: position 13,262,633 of record CM073930.1, read on the forward strand.
CATAAAGTTGAATTTGAGTTATATAGGAAAACAGTGAATACCATTCATTGCTCTGTCAGTTCAAAAAGATTTCAAAAATGAAATTTGTTAGTCCTTATACATATGGTTATAAAACACATTTTGGTTGCGCAAATTCGGCCAGCCTTCTCGTCATACTGTGGCGCTGACAATGTGCAACCATTAATCTTACGAAATCAATCGATGGCTTATTCAGAATATTGTATTTGGTTTTGCCGCGGGCTTTTCGGTTTTTATTTACTTTGGATCTTTTTCTCTAATTTATGGTTTGCGCGAAAAATATTGACATCTGTCGCTATACTACTGATATTTGTACAGTGTCAATAAAAATACGAAAGGACATTCAAAATCACACCTAAAATGAAGATAATACTTGATAGTGGAGGGCTAAGAATTGACCGCCTCTGTGGCGGAATGGTAGCGAACGCGGCCATTGCGCAAGGAGGCGCGTGTTCGATCCACGCACAGTGCAAATATTTGTATGCATGAATTTGAATATTTGCACTGGTCTGGTCGTGCCTCGGAAAGCACGTTAAGCCGTTGGTCCCGGTTGCCATACGAATATCTAGTGGCAGTGGTTACGGGTTGTTGGAGCCCTCAAAAGTCTAACAATTGGTCTAACTGGAATGCTTAGATATCGCCTTCGGGTTGTGGAGGTCAGAGGGCAGTCGCTCCACGGAAAATATCGAAGTTTAGCCAAAAATCAGCAGTTAGACTGGTAAAGCGGACCCCAGACTCCAAAGCTGAATAAGCTTCGGATGCGACTGGGATTAACGCTGAGATGAAGAAGAAGTGGAAAGCTAAGAATTATTTATAAATTGTCTGCAGTGATACCACAAGTTACATAGCTTTTAGACACAATATCGAAAAAAAGCCTACAATGTGGGAACATTACTTATAACTCATAGGAAACAGGCCTTCTCTCGATGAAAGAAATGGGCCTTAATCAACCACTCGGGTACATGCCGGTTTCCTCATGTTGTTTTCTTCCACCGTTTTTAAGGCAGCGAAGTACCTATAAAAGTAGATCCTAGGTTCGAATCCCAGCAAGCGCTTTACATTGTGTAACTTATTTCATCACCACTGCTCTTATCAAAAGTTCCTTTTAGATTATAGTCGCATCACATCCATCCATTTTCATAAGCATCTACGCCATGTGAATTTCTGGAAGGCAATTCCGATAATTTTGACAACGTTCACAGTCTGATCCGAGTCAAAATCTGTAAATTTTTCCTACATTTTAACATGTTTTTGACATTTGTATGTCGCCGAGATGAGAATCTGACTAGATTCTAATCCCCTAATTCATAAACGATGTTTAAAGTTAACTAGTGATTAGCGATTTTTTAACCAGACTTTTTAGACATTTGCACATCACTTAACTTTAATTATCGTTTATGAATATACCCCTTAGACACTGGTGTGTTTATTCATAAACGAAAATTAAAGATATGTGACATGCAAACGTGTAAATTATATGGTTAAAGAATCGCTAATCACTAATTAACTTTGAATAATAATAAGGGGGTAAGTTCTAAATTTAAAAAAAATCTTGGTTGCGTTTACCTACATACATATAAACTCACATACACACAAAACAGATCCGGAACTTGTACTTGTAGGTCATACATAAATTTGCTCCGTGTGAGATCAAACCTACAAAACACAGCGCAGTGTCCAATAGCTAAATCACTATGCTAAACATTCCAACAACAAAAAGTTTAAATTGAAAATTTAAATCTAAATTCCTATAAGTAAAGAAATTACTTTAAAAAAAAAAATACCTTTCTCTTTTGTTCTCAGTACAAACAAATAGTGTCTAGGCTATAGAGTTATTATCTCTATGGTTTAGACCCGCATAATTTTTTTTCTTTAAAAGATAATTATGCGGGTGTACTATTACTTCCCACACACCGGCAGAACTGAAATAAAGACGAAAGAATGAATTTGCAAAATATAATACAATAGGGCAAAGTAGGTAGTATTTTCCGGTATCAAGTCGAATAAGAGGCTTAACGAGTCTCTTTGAATACAAACAGTGCTATTTTTATTACGGTCTAAAAACAATAAAATTCTTTCTAGAATATCCTCGCCTTTGTTTCTCAAACGCGCCGCCTATCATAAAACTAAGACGGGTACCTGTATTCATATTTTGCAAATTTTTTTTCACTTTCTATAGTCAAATGCGAAGGGTATGTTTTGATGAATGTCTGCGTTTAAAATATTTACTTAACTTAAAATATTTCTTGTATGTTTCAAAAGATTTAATAATAATAATAATTTGAGAGCCTAAAGCCCTGACCGCCGGTAGCTTGGACCCTGATCCTGATACCGGTGAGCTACTATTTTTTATATTTTTAAATGTTTTTTATATATTTTTATGTGGAAATATTTAAAAATGTAATTTATATGTATATAAAATAAAATAAAGGAATAATAAGTTTATGTCATATAAATTTGGCTTACATTACATATCAAGGACTCTCCATTTAAGCATAGAAATGTCTGTAGTTGAAGGCTCCGTTAATTGTAAATATGAAATAAGTAACAAAAAGGGAAATGAGAAAAAAATAATACATACATATACATATATCTATAGACAAATCACACAGATTGAGCTAGCCCCAAAGTAAGTTCGAGACTTGTGTTATGGGATACTAACTCAACGATACGTTCCGCAAGCACATTTTGGAGGTCTGTGGCAGGGGTTTTAGAAATCTGGGATTCATCTTGAGGCAGTGTAAGGATTTTAGTGATACAGCTGCACTTAAAGTCCTATATAATGCATTTGTTAGGAGACATCTAGAAACAAGTTCTATTATTTGGAATCCTCATGAAGCTAAGTATAGCCTCATGTTGGAAAAGATTCAAAATAAATTCCTAAGATTCTTATATCTCAAACAGTATGGAGTTTATCCTTTTTATCCCTTGATGTAACCGAGCTTGTTTATATTAGGCATGGTCGGGTACACCAAGCTGGCTGTGAGAAGAGACGTCGCGCTGGTGAAGTATGTTGTCTCTATATTATTAGGGGTGCTCCAACATCCAGAGGTACTTGAAGAGCTACGCCTGTTGCCATCCGGGTTAATCCTAGCCGGCTAGGACTAACCTACTAAAGTTTGCCCCTATGTCTCGAGCCGTACGTCTGATTAATGTGGTTGCGCGTACGGAAGACTTGTTTGGCCAAAAACTTCCTAAGTTCTTACAAGCAGCACAGAACCTAATGGAACAAGGTATAAACTTATAGGAAATTAGTGTATAATGATATTTTAAAAATGTTTCTGTACTAATTATTCTGACCTTATGTATGTTATGTTTTTTGTTTTATGTTTTTTTTTTCTTCTTGTATAATTTATCTTACTTATAGCACTGAATTAGAATGCTCTGTAATAGTGCTATAATTGTTCGTTTCTAAATAAATAAATAAATAAATAAACATCCAAGACCCAGGTCAATCAGGAAAATATCATTTTCCATCATGACCTGGCCGGGGATCGAACCCGGGGCCTCCACGTCGCAGGCGTATTGACCGCTGCGCCTCGGAGGACGACATAATAATATACAATATGTAAAGAAATCCCTGTCCGATCCGTGAAGGTATTTTAGGTATCGTTAACTGATTCTAATAATGCCAACAAAGATGGGCTAAAATAAAAAAAAAATCCCACTAAAAAATAAATATTATTTCGAAAAATCGAGCTAACTTAATGCATGTGCGGTAGGCAACACGTTAGGCGTACATGCGCGGGTGTAGGGGGGCAGGGCACGCGGCACGTGGTCGCATCGCTATTCGCTCCGTCACAAATGGTGTTGTCACTTTTTTTAAAAATACCAAATTTTGGGGAAGTTGGAATTAAATCGCGGAAATAAAAGATTATTTTAAAATTCATTACTATTGTCACTATGATGATTACGTAAAATTTTCTTATTTTATTTGGTCTTGTGTATACCTAACATTTATTATATTTTGGGTCGGACAGGGTTTTCTTTACATATAGTATAACAAAATGCGACTAATTGTATGAGTGCGTGCGTATGGGAGATGTAGTACGTACATGTTGGTGCATGTGGGAGGTGTGCGTGCATATTGACGCGCGTGTGTGTCTGTGTGCGTGCGTGAATATCTAAAAGAAATGTTATTTGTTCTATTTAATGACACTCTATTAGGTCACTCGTTGCAAGAGTCCCTCTGTATCATCGTAATTTAAATTATATAGCCAGATTGTTAATTCTTTTTTGGATTTCAATAATTTTTCATCATAGACGATATGTCTATGACTTTATTAATCTTATTATATAAAAAGCATGAGCGTTTTTTGTATTGTCTGCTGGCAAATTCCGTTTTAGTTTTGGGAACGTTTCGTATGCAGTATTTATTTCTTTTTTTTAGTATCTTAGTATCGTATGTGTTCTTGTGCATTTTGAGCATGATTTATGTAGAATGTATAATTTTCTCACTGTTAGTAGATTACATAACTCTTAAAGCTTTTTAGTAGAAAATATTCTTTTTTGAAGTACATCACTTTAATTATCGCTCTCTGAGCACGTTCAAATTCAAGAAATCTCGATTTCGTTGCTCCACCCCATATAGTTATGCTATAAGATACCTGCGCCTTGTAAGGCCCATTTTTTGCAATATTGAAATAAACAAAAATATTTAAGTTATTAATATAAATAAACATTCTCACAATATGAATAATTTCTTTGCGAATAAAATCAACATATAAATTAACATGTTTGACAAAATTTCTTTAACAAAAAAGAATGTTTTTAAAAACCTCTAAAGTAGGCCTTTTTAAGAACATGGGTACTTATCATGGCCCGACTTTCATCACATAATTTATAAGCTCTATTAAAACAAAAAATATATAAATACGTTAAACTTAACCTAAGATAAAAGATTCTTAAGTAATTAGTCTGTTATAATAGTTTTCGTGGTCATTAATGAGCGGTGGGCCATGTTAGGCTTAACAATTTAATCTATCTACAAAACAAAAATCTTTCAATAAATTCAATATAAAACAATTTCGTCACGATCTCCTGATAATTATATTTCTTAAAAATAAAAAATGTATTAGAATATTGATAAATAGATTTGTAAACAACTTTGGTGGTCCTTATTAGGACAATAAAAAAAAACCAATTAAATTTGAATGTAAAAAACCAAAGCTTTGAAGATTTCTAGTCACATTGGACTTAAGAAATTTTATCCGTCGTTTTTGTTTTAGTTAAGCCAACACACTCTTCGAGGTAATTAATACATTGTCATATATCTGCAATGCGTTCTGCTTTACAAGCTTGGCAATACCAGGTTTTAATCTGATTATCTTTTGTGTTTTTTACTTTGGTTTTTAAATTTACCCTTTTTTCGTTTAGGTTTCTGTTCGCCGATGTTATCTCCCCTTTATCATTTTTATTCTTTTGCTATTTCTTTCATTTCCTGTGTTTTTTTGTTTGGGTTTTGATATTTTTGAAAAATTTTGTAAAATCTGAAAATAAATTAAACTTAAAAAGTTTAGTTAAGACACTGAATGAAGTTAGAATTTATAAATCCTTTAAATACCTAGGTATCTACGTTTAAAATAGGTTCCAATGTTTTGCTCCGATAGAATAAATACTAATTTTATCATATAATAAACAAAAAAGTAAGATATACAATAGTCCTGATAAGACCCGCGCCATCGTCATCCTTGTGGGTGGGCCTTAAAAGGGACTTATATATTTATTTATTTATTCTTTATTGTACCTACATCAAACAAACATCGAACAAAATACATGGAACATAAAACATACAATGGACTTTACATGGCAATAGGATTAAGTTCTTTTAAATTAAAAATACCAGACAATACACGCAATATTTACTTTCTCCGAACTGCCAATTGAACAAGGTATGCTTTAATTTAAAAAAAAAAACGTTGAAATTATTTGATTTTTCTAAGTAATAGTACACAGTTTAAGCATATGGGATTACAAAACGCTAGTCATTTTCAATGCTAGTGACAAACATTAACAACTATTCTCGGTGGTAGGCCATAACATCGGCCGCCGGCAGAAGTTACCACCCACCAGACAAAGCCTTGCCGCCAAGCGATTTGTCGTGTTCCGGCATGATGTCTGGTGAAGCCGTACGAAGGACGGGTCTGAGCAGTTGTGTTGCGATGTGTGCCGGATACGATGCGCCAAAAGTTGTGTTGGAGTTTGGTCGTGGATGGTCTTCAGATCAATCTCCCTTTGACGCAGCATCGTTGGTCGTGTTGTTGGGTTTAACATTGCATCACCTCGCTCACTCGCTCGCTCTTCCTGCCTATTCGCTCAGTTTTTCTGAGTGAATAGATTCTTAATAAACTAGCGCACTTTACCATCAACGATCGCATTACTGCTTACTATCAGGCGGGATTGCGGTCAAGCCCTAGTTTATAATTATAAAAAAAAAACTGTCAACCACTGCGAAAATGGCGGGACCCTTCTTATAACATGAAGTTACAGTTTCGTTTATGGAACAAACCAAACGTAGGCACGAAATTTTAGCACAGTCGAACCTCAAGTACCTAATATGAATTTACGAAAGCGGGCCATCTTAGGAACAGGGCCATCTTTGGCGCAGGTACCTTATATCAAAACAGACTGGACCAACGATACATAAATTTCATTTAATAAATTTCTTTGATTGTCATTATTTTTATTTTCATTTATACTCTCTGGTACAACATATCTCAACTCTGAATATCCAGACCAGTTTCCGTACTCTGCTTATGACTTGTTCTAGTTGAGGATGCCAGGAAAGACGCTGGTCAATAGTAAATATTTTGTAATAGTCATGAGTGATCGAGATGAATACTTTCTGCTCTACTCACTGCATCTTCTAGTACTCTTTCTGCATAGAGATGAAGTCTTTAGCATCATCTCAGCGGTAATCCTAGTCGCTTCCGAAGCTTTTCAGCTTTGAATTCTGGGGTCCGCTTTAGTCTAACTACTGATTTTGGCTAAACTTCGATATTTTCCGTGAAGCGACTGCCCGATGAAAATCAGCAGGCAGTCGCTTAATTAAAATATTGTATAAATCTTACAAAATACATACATATTTTGTAATAGTCATGAGTGATCTAGATGAATATTTTTAACTAGGTCTCCCAACTTGTGTCACACTATTTTAATCATTTAAAATAGTGTGACACTGTGGTATTCATATACCAGAAAAGAGTAGAGATAGAAATTATGTGTATGTTTCTTTAAAGCTAGAGTGAATAGATTCTAAATACCCTAATAATTACTGTTAATGATTTCATCACGTCTTGCCAGCACGAGGCATAGCGGTCAAGCAGTAGTTAATAAACAACCTTACAAAAAAAGTTCTTTATTTCCAAACCTAACCTAACAATTACGTTTTATTACAAAGATGTATAAAAAATGTATTCAGTCTCGTTTCAAGCTGACGGTGGGACAATTATTACCAGGACATTGTTTAACAACATTATTTAGTCAACACGCAGTCTGTACAATTAAAGTGGTAAATTTGAAGATTTATGACGTTATATTTCTTTTATGGCGACATGAAGACTGCGATTGTCGCGACCCAGTGCTGGGCACGTGACAATAGCGGCGGTAAGTCCCCTATTTGAGAAGTGGCTAGAGAGACGCCACGGCGCCCTTATCTTTCGCCTGACGCAGATCTTCACCGGACTCGGATGTTTCGGGAGGTTCCTGTTCCGTATAAGGCGGGAGAAAACGCCGGGTGTCGTCACTGCGGAGAGCGCCCTGAGGACACGGTGGAGGTCTGCCCGGCTTGGGTAGAGCACCGCCGTGCCCTCATACTCGCGACCGACCCTGGTCCAGGCCATGGTCCGCAGCGAGAATGCATGACAGGCCGTCACCTCCTTCTCGAAGCAGTGATGAGGCCCAGCGCCATCACGCCTCTAGCCGTCGCAGGAGACGCCCTGGTAGAGGCACAACATCGAACTCCCGGCCACCGTGGGCGCGGGCTTGCATACACAACGAGCCTCAAAGAGATGTCACATTGTGATAGGGTCCCCGAAGACCGATGCCTCCTGGGTTAGGGTTGCGAGTTGGTTAAAAAAGAAACCGTGGCCCTGGCGGACAGGTAAGTGACGAAACACGGGTGGGTTTTAGTCAGTAAAAGTCTGCGACGCCCTTCCGCTCCGCCCAGAGTGGTCATTTGATGTTTCACTAGTCAACAAAATTTTGTAAGAAGAAAAGTGTTGGCTAATTTTAAATAACCTACCAAACATCATTTTATAATCATATTTATTTTGATTCCAACAGATCTACCTATCTATTTACAGCTACTACCAACAAAATTAAAAATTAACCATTTTTGTTTTACTTCCGCATTCAGAGAATTTGTTGATTTGAAGAGTCTAATGGTTTCCTCTATTTTTAGAGTGAAGTCATTCTTAAATATTGTCAAGAAAGTAGAAAATGATCCTGACAACCTTTGTTACATTGGTGGTGGCATTACTTTCAAATATCAACGAAGCAATTTGACACTATTAGTAAGTAAGTTATATGAACAGAATAATACTAGTGTAGTAATCAAATTATGGGTTCCACACATCTGTTGTGTCACATGTGTGGGTCTTCTCACTGGATGGTCAAAAAAATCTCGATCTATGCCTTTTACAAGGCTCCAGCGCTTCCCTGCGATTTTGATCAGATTTATAATAATTACCAAACCTAATAATTACCATCAACTTTTGCATCACGTCTTACGTCGTCAAGCAGTAGTTAATAACCATAACAAAAAGTTCTTTATTTCCAAGGCTAACCTAATCATTCAGTTCTATAGAGAGTTCTATAGAGTTTCTATAGAGTTCTATAAAGAGAGATGTAAAAAAATGTATTCAGTCTCGCTTCAAGCTAACAATGGGACAATTATCAGGACATTGTTTGACAGCATTATTTTGTCAACAAGCGTCCGGTTAAAGTGATAAATTTGAAGATTTATGGTCAATCTACTGGTACCGGGACTTATTGATGAACCGTTTCGGAAATTATTTATAACCTAATACAGGCAAGATAGGAAAGAAATGATTTCAGTGAAAGTTTCGATTCCAATGCAAATGTAGCAGCCGTTTCTGCTGAATTGGGTAACATGAAAATTGTAAATATGTAATTACCCGCTAAATGTTTATTTTTTATGATTATAAACTTGTTCTTGACCGCAATCTCGCCTGAAGGAAACCAGTGATGCAATCGTTGATGGTAAAGCGCGCTAGTTTAATAAGAACCTATTCACTAAAAAAAAACCCATTGAATAGGAAGGAAAACGGCAGTTGAGCGAGGTGATGCAATGATAAACCCAACAACACGACCAACGATGCTGCGGCAGAGGGAGATTGATCTGGAGACCCTCCATGACCAAACTCCCGACACAAAAACATTTAGCGCATCGTACCCGGCACACATCGCAACAAAATTACTCAGACCCGTCCTCCGTACGGCGTCACCAGACATCATGCCGGAACACGACAAGTTGCTTGACGGCAAGACTGTCTGGTGGGTGGTAACTACTGCCATCAGCAGATATTATGGCCTGCGGTCTATGTGGAATATGGTATATGGTACTGAATATCTGGGGCGCATTTCAAGCACTTTGTTAATATAAGCATATTTAATTTTGCAAATTATACTGGCGCCGATTCACTTGAACCTAAAAAAATGTAGTTCAATGAATCTTACACTTTTTATTTCATTATGAAAAGGACAGAAGATAACCTATCAAATTGAGATATTCCATAGACAGTTTAGGAGTGATTAAAACAATTCACGTCAGCAGCCAAATAGTCGCCATTTACCGAAAGTAAAAATACATTTGTAGAACACGATTCCCTTTGGCAAAGCTTTACGACGTCATTGTGTCTGTTTTGTGTATTCCCTTAACGAATTTAACAAAAACATTTTAAAAATTAGACAATGCATATCTATAAACACAATAATGGCTTTTTAAAGTGAAGAAATGTTGTAAGGCTTCGGCGTTTCTCAAAGCACGTGAAAGAAAGGATTCTTTTGTTAATAATAGAAGTCATAGTCTTTTCGTAGTATTGTGTTGTTTTATGGGGTATTTGTTATAGAGTTTACACGCACGATTGATCAGTCCGACACATAATGGGCCTAATGTTCTATTTACCTACAGCAAAATGATGTGGTAGTTCACATCGCGTGCTTTGAAGTTTTATTTATGACATTTTTTAAGCCAAAGATGATCGATCTAATAATATTTCAAGCTCTTTGAAGTACTTAATAATTCGGTGATATTTATTCTTTGACTAGCTGACCCAGCGAACTTTGTTCCGCCTGTAGAGAAGTCGAAACAATGATGCTCATTCATCATCATCCTTATCAACCTTTTATCATCCCACTGCTGGGCATAGGTCTCCTCTCATACAGAGAAGGATTGAGCGTAATCACCACGCTTGCTCAATGCGGGTTGGCATTCATCATTATTATTAAATAATTTTTCCTTATTTGCTCACCGTTGTAACCTGTAGGCCTAGTATGAGTTTTCATTACGAAACTCGATCATTGATATCGAGCGCGTTTGACTCAGCGATTGGCCCGCTTCAAGGTCGTAAGAACTCTCAACCAATGAGAGCGCCAAACGCGCTAGATATCGACGATCGAGTTTCGTATTGAAAACTCATACTAAGCCTACTGCCCTGGACTACGATAAACATTAGAAAACCAAAGTCAGTTCAATCGGCCCAGCCGTTCTCGAGTTTTAACCAAACTAACGAACAACAAATATATTTTTATTTAATATAAGTAGATAGATTGATTACAATAAGTGATGATTCTCAAATATTTGTTTAGTTTTGTCATCTGTTAAATCTGAAAATAATAACGTATTCGGAGAATTGTCTCAGTTAAGAGGGCAGATAAGTATTGAATTATCTACCCTCTTAACTTCCTAAATATATCTACAAACACAAAATCAAGGCTATATAAATGGCAAAGAATTCCCATCGGTGAGCCATGGGGCTCACCGATGGGAATTCTAGATTCTATTCTATTATTGTAGCTAAAGATTATGATACACAAGTGACCAACCGGTGTTTGTCGAAATCGACAAGCCCATGCTTGTCGATTACCGACGTACGACGTCGATACTACGACGTTATACCCTGATGTAAAGGATAAGCGCATACTGGGTTCATATGTTGTTATTCTAGCTTTAGCTCCTGGTTTTCTTTCTGCGTTGAATTAGTCGGGGTATATATTCATTTTTAAACATGTAAGTACTTACTTACTTGGTGATTTTAGAAATAATACAAGGTGCTTCGTACGGTAAAACATAATTTAAATCGGATTTAAAGTAAAAATAATGGGTACAAAATAATGTTCTCAAAAATCAGTAAAAAAATGAAAAGTTTTATTTATAATATATCTAATAATATTTATTTAATTTTATTTATTTAATATAATTCACTTCTGGACACATCTATTGGCCCACATTGCATTTTCAGTTGCCCATGGAGGCAACACGCGTTATTAAATTAAACCTTTATTTGATAAAACATATTTTTTTAAACAAAAATCAATTGCCTTTAACAAGGTGCATATCCGACTTGTTAGGCGTAGCTCCATGTCGTATGGTATTCTAAATTCAAATATAAAACAATACGATCGAAAAAGATGGTAAAATGTATCAGGTTTAAAACTGCATCAATAGTTTTTGTTCAATCTAGCAATCATATTTCGGTAGGGGCCATCGAAACCTAAACTCTAAGGTGGGCCAACAGATGTGTCCAGAAGTGTATAATATACCTACTATCTTGCAAATCGACTAACTGAGAATGTAGACTAAAACAAAGCGAAGATGCTGAACGTACAGACGATACATTATTCCATTTTTAACTTTATAGCTAAAGCTTTAAGGTTCAGGGTTGGTTGGGAATATTTACCAGTTTCGGGTAGCTTGACCTGCTGGCGTCCGTACTAAAATGAATAAAAAAATTGGTAAACTTTTATGAAAAAAAAAACCAACTGACTTCCAATAAACAGTACAAAGTAAAAACAACAAATATTTAGAAGTTGGTGGAAAAAGCCGAAAATACGTTAGATATAGGCTAACTGCCGAAATTAGATATTTTTCTCCTTTAAGTTGTAGGTACACATGGCTTCCAATAAAACAAATAGGTAATCATTGAAATTGGTTGTCGTGATATTGACTTATTCGTCCATTTGTTGCACACAAACTTAATGTAAAATTATGAATTCTACGTTTTCTTATAGATGTTATTGTCAGAACTAAACCCAACTGAATAGGGACCATACGGGAAAAACCTGCTTTCAACAAAAAAAAACAAAATAGTCATTTAAATCTAGTCAACCAGTTGAAAGTCCTGAAACATAGTTGATTTGAGAACCTCATCCTTTTTTGAAGTCGATTAAAAAGCATCATCCTAATTAATTGTGTAATTTGTGCTATCTTTAGGATGATGCTTTTAATCGTCTTTATCTATGTATATATGTATATACATAGATAAAGTTATCTTTGACAAGAATGAAGGTACAGGTTGAAATAACAAATTACTATTTCGCATCTGCTCGAAATAAGTTGTAAGAATTTATCTTGAATGATTTCAGTACCTACGGTACCTCAACTAAGTAAGTAATTTAAGCGAACTAATTTCTGTGGCCTGGAAACATTTTCTATTCAGTTAATTTCTGAGTTACCTGTTTAATTTATGTACTTTTACAAAGTCATAGATTAACTATTGTTAATCACGCTACAAGCGTTAGTACCCACTTAATAATTTAAATTACTATTTAGTACGTGTTTCTTACACGTGCATAATTATTTAAAATGAAAAAGAGCAGGTGTTAACTATTGCATAGAAAATTCAAATACCAGCTCAGCTTAACCTTCGAAAAAAATGTCTAGGATTTCTGTAGCAGCCTTTGGTTTTATAAACCAAGTAATTTTTTTCTACATTTCGCACTATGAGGCGCCCCTAAGTCGTCCCTAGCTGCACAATCATTAATCAGAGCTTCGATCCTGGACTCCTTACAATGGGGAATGTTCAGAATGCCCGTACGATCCATTAGAATAACAATAATTACTCTTCTACCGGCACGGGTATGTCATCGCTGCTCGAAAACGAATCAAAAGTGTAAAGTGACCGTTAATATGATATTTGCCTGTTTTAAATTGTGTCTCACACTTTGATGTGAATTGAAAAACCCTTTTATCTACTCTTATGTCAAAAAATTAAAAATATAAAACTAAAAAGGAGTTTATATTGACGTACTTTACCAATAGTTTTATTTCCCTAACAAAATAATGTTATAATATTTTTTTTTCATTACCGTACAGATTACAAACCATAGATAGCACTATTTCATTTTTATCTGTGACTGCGCGCGCTTTGGCGCGTGCGCGGTGATGCAGGGTACAGGATTTTGGCGCCAAATACGTTTCTTTGCATTGCAAGTCGTTGTTGTGTTTCGCTGGACACATAACTGATTTAAAATTGTTTCTTAAAATGTCAAGTGACAGTGAAGAAAATATGACGCCGCCCGATATTTTAGAGGCTGCGACAGCAGTCTGTCTTAATTTACTACCAATTAAGTCAAGAAAATTATAAAAGTGCTACTTCGTTCTCAGAAAATGTTCTTTTGGCACATTTTCAAGAACTATCTGAAAGACCAACTCGAAGCGAACGGGTTAGTATAACCAAGTTGATATATCGAAATATGCAAAATTGATTGCATTTTTGAGAAGAAAATCTCAAGGATTTAAAGGGAAGAAAGCGAAAAGTTGACACCTGATCAATTAAATACATTCCTAAATAAAGCTCTTGGACGCGAATATCTTTTAACGAAGGTACCTATTTATAAATAAATATTTGGATTTTAGTTATATTAAAGTGAAATTGTATTAGCGCGTTTCTTGTTCTTGTTTGTATTCTAAATTTTTATTTTCATTTGTTCCAGACTGCACTTATTTTCGGTATTATTTGTGCCTGTCGGAGAGAAGAACTCTACAATTTGCAATTTCAGGATTTGGAAGTTTACGAAAATACAATATTAGTAACAATTCGTAATACAAAAAATACACAAGACTGCTCGTTTAGTATTACAGGAAAATACTATGACATATGTAAAGAAGAATACATGGATCTACGGCCCGTTTCTTGTAAAAATGCCTGTTTCTTTTTAAATTACCAAAGTGGAAAATGCACGCAACAGAGAGTTAGCATCAACAAATTTGGGACTTTAGGTAAAACTATAGCCGATTATCTACAACTTCCAAGTTCAGAGCAGTATACTGGACATTGCTTAAGACGCACTTCTGCGACTCTACTTATTGACGCCGGGGATATCACTACGCTAAAGCGCCACGGCGGATGGAAATCGACAGCCGTGGTAGAAGGCTATATAGATCTAAACGCCATAGAAAATAATAGAAATGAAATCAATATTAATGTACCAGTTGCACCTACACCAAGTGCGAGTGCGTCTAACGCCAACGCAACACAATTCCATATTCAGTTTCATAATTGTAATATACAAAATGTTAACACTTAGAATAATCAATAAATAAATTGTATCAATCTCTACCTTTTATTTCACATATTCAATACAATGTATGAGATTAGATAAAGTAGTGTATGAAACTGTACATAATTAGGTATTACACACTCGTGCATAATATCCCTCATTATGTAACAGTTTCATAAACTACTATTATCTTCTACTAAAGTTGCAATACTTGTAAGTATTGATTACGACCATTTTGAGAGACGAAATGAAGTTGACACTAATATTTTATTCTATTATTGTACATTATATGTTCTTAGTATAATAGTAAAAATGAAAAAATACGACTAATATGATACACATTTGGATCGCAATTATGATAAATTATGAAGACAGTTACTTTGGGAACAAAAGTTTCACGAGTACAATATGCTATGACAGAGCTGAACAAAAAGTGTTGTTTGTTATTAATTTGATTGTTGACGTCTTGGTGGAGACTCATCAACACAAGTCTAACTCCCGTACCTAATGTTAATAATATTAATTTAAACATTCAAATTCAAGTCACAATCTTATCTAAATCTGGGATTACGTTCTACGTACGGTACGATTGGTGAGTAGGTTCTTAAAAATGGCGCCGATTTTCAATTATTATTTATTCATCAATTTACGTCAGGCGTAACTAATTTGACAGCTCTAAACTGACATATTATATTATTTCCTTTTCTTAATGAAATACACACATCAAAAGTGTCTAGGGATCAAGCATTTTTATGCGGATTTCTTGAGATTGAGATGTGGCTTTGTAATAAATTTATGATTTTATAAATTTATATGGATCCTTTTTGGTGCATTTCATCATTTGAATCAGGAACTGTGAATCAAATTCGAGTAAAAGATGAAAATCAGCTGTCAATATTTTCCCTATAAAAACATACAACGCATTGAAGACATTATTAGTGCTACTGTTTCCCTACTACTGATTAAAACCAACGTTATTATGGAGCGGCGACGTCATTTAAGCAGGGAAGAAATGCTCAGGGCCGTGGGAATGATAGAAGCTGGTTCCCGGCAACGTACTGTGGCTTTAGCTCTGAATACAAGTCAGAGTGTTATCAGACGACTTTGGACACGTTACCGAAGCACTGGTACCGTGGCTGAGCGCCATGGAGGACGGTATCGCTGCACCACACGGAGATAAGACCGATACATTCAAATCTTAACTCGAAGAGCTCCAACAATAACCGCCATGATGTTAGCCGTGAGGCTTCATCACTCTTCAGGGAACTTAATTAGCGACCAAACAGTCAGAAACCGCTTGCATGAAGTGAACCTTCATTCCCGAAGACCGCTACGGGTACCACCTATAGCAATGCACAATCGTAGGATTCGATATCAATGGGCTCTTGAACACAGAAATTGGGCAGAAGAACAATGGCATTTCGTGTGCTTTTCTGATGAGTTTCGTTTTGGTATGAGACCGGATAGAAGACGTATACGACACTGGAGAACCCCTGGACGCCAACAGCGATTAAAATCCTGCCAGGAAGTCCATCCTTATAGTGGTGGAACCATCATGGTATGGGCGGGTATTTGGATCGGCGGAAGAACTGAGTTGATTTGGATCAGAGGCAACCTCAACGCTCAAATTTATGCTGAGACGATTGTATCAGACGTCATCGTTCCTCTACAAGTGCAAATCGGTCCCTTGTTTCAGTTAATGCATGATAATGCACGACCGCACACCGCAAGAGTTGTAAGACAGACTTTCGCCGCAGCTAACATCAATGTCCTGCCCTGGCCTGCTCAGTCGCCAGACTTGAACCCGATTGAGCATGCATGGGATATGCTACAGAGAAGAGCTCTGCCGAATATGGAGGGTATCCAGTCGCAAGAAGACCTTGTTTTGTTGTTGCAACGAACATGGGCGGCCATTCCACAGCGTGATTTGGATGAACTCATTTTGAGTATGCCAAACCGATGTTCTTGTGTTGTTAGTGTTCGCGGTAGAAACACGGATTATTAATTGTTTAAGTTACCCAATAAAATTTTAGAGAAAACTGTTATTTCAGTCTTTTTTCGAACTTTTGTGTTAGTGGTTCAAATGTCAAATATCCCTTTATTAGGAAAATGGCAAATTTCTATATTAATGCAAAGGTGACTTGGTTTATCGTTACTGTGACAAACGAAAACACTTTATTTGATGAATCCTTAAAGAAAATTTTAATTAATATCAATCAGGAGAAAAGTTATTGCAAAAATATATGTTGATCCCTAGACACTTTTGATGTGTGTAGAAAGAAAAAGATTCATTGAACTTGAGTTTAGTTTAGTTTGTGAACAAGGAATTCGGGGCCAATAGTGGAATTAACCCTCTAAAATAACATTAAATTTAAATTTAAAATGTATTTTTTTTTGCACAAAATCCGCCACACATTTTGCCACCCACTGCAACTCCTGAAAGCCAGAATCAACAGTGGATACCGCCAGAAAAACGCCGAGCAATGAAGCTCGACGAGTCTCGGAGAAATGATTCAACTGCTTGGGTCCCACAACGAAATTAATCAGAAAAGAATAGCGGAGGAGTAAGAAAAAATATATTTTTTCCACTTCCCTCCATACTCGTAATAAGCAGGAGACAGAACAGAACTCGGTGGTAGGCCATAACATCGGTCGCCGGCAGAAGTTACCACCCACCAGACAAAGCGTTGCCGCCAAGCGATTTCCCGTGTTCCGCATGATGTCTGGTGAAGCCGTACGGAGGACGGGTCTGAGCAGTTGTGTTGCGATTTGTGCCGGGTACGATGCGCCTAATGTTGTTGTGTTGGGAGTTTGGTCGTGGAGGGTCTTCAGATCAATCTCCCTTTGGCGCAGCATCGTTGGTCGTGTTGTTGGGTTTTACATTGCATCACCTCGCTCAACTGCAGTCTTTCTTCCTATTCGCTCAGTTTTTCTGAGTGAATAAGCTCTTAATAAACTAGCGCGCTTTACCATCAACGATCGCATCACTGCTTACCATCAGGCGGGTTTGCGGTCAAGCGCTAGTTTATAATTATAAAAAAAAAAGTAGGCCAATCGGCACAAAGAGACATTATTGCAACTGGGAGAAGCCAAGCACCACGGAATAAAATTTGATTAAGTTAATGGGTACTAAGTAGATATGTGCTGTTTGAGTTTGATTTTTGATTCCAATAATAGGGATGGCAAAAGCGCCTGGACGCACGAAAATTGGTTCTAGTTTCTACAAGGTCCGTATAATAAACGACTCCGGATGTAACTTGTACACTATCCAACATAATATTGCGTTCATTCTGCCAAAGAATAGACTCCCACAAATGTGATGTAAGGACTATTCAAATTCACAGTTTAAAATGTATTGTCAAAGGCTTTCAAAAACAGTTGCTCAGAGTTTCTCTGCGTGATCGAATCAGAAATGAGGAGATCCGCAGTAGAACCAAAGTCACCGAGATAGCTCTTCGAGTCGCTAAACTTAAGTGGCAGTGGCAGTGGGCAGGCACATTGCTCGTAGAACCGATGGCCGATGGGGCAGTAAGGTTCTGTAGTGGCGGCTACGTAAAGGAAGAGGCAGCGTAGGAGCGCAAGGTGGACCGATAGGTAATCGGTCCACCGGTCGCGGGAAGCCGAAGGATGCGGGCAGCACAAGACCGGTAATAACTAAATTTGTAGCCAGCTATAAATATTTCAAAACGGCAATAATTTGAAAATGTATTTAAAAACACATTTAAATTATTTGTAAAACTAGTGATAAAACAATGCAGGAGTTGTAAATCACAATCGCAGAAGCAACCCAGACGGGGTGTGCGTGATCCTAAACAAAACATGGTGCCTCGGCCGCTCCAAGAAAAATACCCGACGACTGATTTACGAGACAATATCATTCGAGAAATGTGGCCAGAAATAAAATTAAACATGAAAATGCCAGATTAACATAGATTTGCATAAGAAAACACGTTAGTGGAACTTTGGAAAATAGTTTTGTATAAATAAATTACAAGCTGCTCTGAAACGTGAAATATATCTTTTTCAAATTAGTTCTGAACACTATAATGACCTCACGATACTTCAAATCGTAAGTCTTTGAGGTGGTGGAAGAGTATGTTCCGAAATAAATTATACGACAAAATGAAAATGGAGCTTTCATTAGATGGATTGCAAAAGAAGCTTAAAATATTAATTAATAAGCATGAAATCACTTTTTTTTTTTTTGATATGGCATCTCGTAGTTGACCTTGAGAGGCCGTGACTACTTAACCGGACTTTCCTGTGGATGCCTTAAATGAATTTAAAGCCTCCAGCCAGGGCTACTAAAAACTAAGCGACTACGCACTAAGGGCACCCCCTGTGGGGTACGAACCTCGGCTTAGGGCGTCGCTGGAGAGAACAGCAAGGGATGGCTGGATCGAATTTTTATTTTTATTTTGGTTTGATGACCGCGGCGTTTCCTAGTACTAGCTCTGAGAAGAAACGTCCGAAACAAACTCAGAGGTCATGGTTGGGAAGTTATGGTTACTGGCTCAGCTGCGGCGCGGGCTGGCCTTCATCGGACGAGCATGAAATCACGCAAAAAAAAGTCATCTGTAGGTTTTCTGATTTTCATATAACTCGTCAAAATGTAGGAAACAGTCGATCCTTGTTCCGCAATTCCAGGTTTGGTTCCATTGTAATAGTTGATCATAATGAAGGGTACAATTATCTATTTAGATGTTATCGATCTGCCAGGACCTCGGGTTGATCTAAAGAGCCCCTGGTGTACAGGCAAGTAAAGGAACACGGGTGGGTTTTAGTCAGTAACATTAGTGTAAGATGATCCGATTTGATTTCCCATCCGAAAAAACGTGGTTATCTATAAATAATTTAACCTAACTTTCTGTATAAACCGATTATATCTAATGCTACTTTTATTCAGATTTAGGCTCGTCTTTTATACAACGTACCTACTTCGAAGAACTGGAACAATTGGCCTGGGGCGGTCTTGCCTTCTGATAACAAATTATTTTTTTTATTTTTTTTAATAATTATAAACTAGCGCTTGACCGCAATCCCACCTGATGGTAAGTGATGCGATCGTTGATGGTAAAGCGCGCTAGTTTATTAAGAGTGAATAGGTCACTCAGAAAAACTGAGCGAATAGGAAGGAAGACGGCAGTAGGTGAGGTGATGCAATGTTAAACCCAACAACACGACCAACGATGCTGCGCCAAAGGGAGATTGATCTGAAGACCCTCCACGACCAAACTCCCAACGCAACAACATTAGGCGCATCGTACCCGGCATACATAGCAACACAACTGCTCAGACTCGTCCTCCGTACGGCTTCACCAGACATCATGCCGGAACATGACAAATCGCTTGGCGGTAAGGCTTTGTCTGGTGGGTGGTAACTTCTACCGGCGGCCGATGTTATGACCTACCACCGAGAATACTACTTAGGAAATTAACTGAGAATTAACTGTTTTTAAGGTTAAAGTGAATAACTAGGCTCTTAATAAAGTAGTGCGCTTTACTTTCAAAGATTGCATTACTGTATGCCTAGTATGAGTTTTCATTACGAGACTCGATCGTTGATATAGAGCGCGTTTTGCGCTCTTATTGGTTGAGAGTTCTTACAACCTTGAATCGAGCCAATCGATGAGTCAAACGCGCTCGATATTGACGATCGAGTCTCGTAATGAAAACTCATACCTACAAGTAGGCCTAGTATGAGTTTTCAATACGAAACTCGTTCGATCGTATCGAGCGCGTTTGGCGCTCTCATTGGTTGAGAGTTCTTACGACCTTGAAGCGGGCCAATCGCTGAGTCAAACGCGCTCGATATCGGCGAACGAGTTTCGTAATGAAAACTCATACTAGGCCTACAGGCCTACTGCTTAACATCAAGCAGGATCGTGATCAAATACCAATTTCAATATTACCTAGTGTTTGTAGTTTCTAAATCTTAAAAGATTCTGTGAAACTCAAGCCATATAAACTGTTAGTTTTTTCCATAAGTGTGGACACTAAATCGATATCCAACTAAACACATGAACCATTGACGAAGACTGATCGAAATCCGAGAGTGGCCGATTGAATCATTCTGTTTTTTTCTCTCAACGCCTTACTATTCAGTTGCCTTTTCGTAAGTCCAGAATAAGATTCCAGTGGAGTCGCTATTTTCTTGACCTTTAGCTTAAAAATGTTGTGGTTTGGACTTGCTGCTCGGCTTTCCCAATTAAATTTTAACCTTATGCTTTAGAGACAAAGTTAAAAATTACAAGTTACAGAAATTGGCTAAATTTTGGTTTTGGCACATGAAGCTACTACAATCTGTCAGATTTCTTTATTAAATTTTCAACTTTATGGCTAAACCATTAAGGCTCAAGGTTTGGTTAGCTTGACATGCTGTCGGCCATATATTCTATATCTGCTATATCTATAAATACCCAAAAAACCGACCAGGAGCGTGTCGGGCCACGCTCTGTGTAGGTTCCGTAGTTTCTAGTCTATCACAATAAATGACCCCACTAAATTAGAGCTAAAAAATAGGCTATTTGTTATATTAAGTTGACATATTAAGTACAGAATCCTAAAAACGGGCCTACAAAGAACGGTAATAACTATAGAAATAATTATTTTCACTTCCAATTATTCTATAGCTCAAACCCATCCTGACCCCATCAAGTCAGAAAAAATCTTAACACCGCGAAGTACAGCGCCATCGCTCGGGAAATTGGGTTATAAATTTATGCAAATTCGACGGATTATGCATGTCGAATTTTCGGTGGTAATTTTGGAATCCCAGAACATATTTTAATAATTCCTTAATTTGAAATAATATATAGTCAGGATAATAAAATATGGCAATTGATATAAAAAATGCTTGCATATGTAGTTTATTAACAAACATATTTCAGAATTAGAGTTCAGTGCGATTATTTCCAAAAATATCAAAAAATGATTAGGTACGATAAACCCCTTTTCAATTTTAAATACCTATCCAACAATATACGACACGTAAGGGTGGAAATTTAAAAAAAAAAATCTCCCCCTACTTTACGTGTGTTGGGAGTAAACTAATAAAACATTATTTTCCACTTTTTATTTTAGCACTTTGTCGGCGTGAATAATATCCATATTAAATAAATAAATATATACGGACAAATCACACAGATTGAGCTAGCCCCACAGTAAGTTCGAAACTTGTGTTATGGGATACTAACTCAACGATACTATATTTATAATAGATAAACACCCAAGACTCAGGCCAATCAGAAAAAGATCATTTTCCATCATGACCTGGCCGGGGATCGAACCAGGGGCCTCCACGTCGCAGGTAGACGTGTTGACCGCTGCGCCACGGAGGATGACAAAATATCGCTACCAAATTTTAGCTCTCTAGTCCTAACGGTCACTGAGATTATCCGCGGGCCGGCAGAAAGACAGGAGGATAGACAGACAGACAGACTTGGTGAAACTATAAGGGTTCCTACTTAACTACGAAACCCTAAAAATGAATCGCCAAATGCATTGCTAAGGATAAGACTCGAGAATGACTCGGCAAATTCGGCTTATTATTATTTTCGTATTTTCATTAAAACATAAATTTAGAGTTGCCCCACACTTTGAAATTACCTACTCTTGTATCGGGGATTCGTTTAGAAACAATTGTTCTCACAAAAATAGCCAGGATCGAAACAACTACCTGTGGGCCATAAAAGTATTTGTTCCGTGCGGAAATCGAGCAACCTTCGCCGACGCCAGCCTTCTAGTCTGTGGAGTTGTTAAACTAAAAGTTTGATAGGAAGAAATCTGTCGGGGCTGTTAATGAAGTTTACAGATACAACGTCACTTGTTCTATACCGAACTAGAAAATAGTTTATTCAGAATAAGTAACTGAATCGATTCCTACAATTTTTACATCATGTTATATTTTTTCCCAAATATATTTTAAAAATTATGCAGTGTGGTTACCAGGCGCATGACACAGTTCATAGCGGATCATAGTGCTGTAGAAGCGAAGGGGCGAGCTGCGGGTTGACCATATTTTTGTAGGGACAACCTCATAACTTTGTGATTTTTTTTTATAGCTTTTTTGAAGGGGCGAGCTGCGCGTTGACCATATTTTTGTAGGGACAACCTCATAACTTAGTGATTTTTTTTTGATAGCTTTTTGAAATTTTTTACATAAATTCTTTACACAAAAGTACTGGACACGTGGGTTTCGCATATACAAAAAATAACTTTGTATAGATAATAAGTCAGCATTATTTTTAGGACGATACCTGACTTTAAAAGCATTGTTAGTTCATAAGAACCCGGAATTAGACAATTAAAGGAACCTTTTCTACAGTCCTTCCGACCGATTTTGGCTTCTATTCCGTTGGCATAAGTACGAGTATGTTATTGAAAGCAAAACGGTAGTTACAATACCAATTTATTACTGCAGCTGCCATTTGTCATGGTATCAACGGAATAGGAATCAAAATCGATTGAAGTAATTGTAAAAAATAATTGTTTAAATAGCTTATTGAGAATGAAGAGTAGTGACCATAGTTATATTATTATTGCCTTTCTAAGACGTTGTTGAGAATGTAAATGAAATGCAATGCAATTCACCTATGGTAACTTCCTAAAGATGTATTTCGGTTAGGCACTAGATTACTTCGCAAGATTATAATAACGGCAGCTTCCTTTGATAGGTAAGTATTAGTAAACATAAAACATTTCATAAATCATTTTTTTACGTGGTGATAGGCCATAACATCGGCTGCCGGCAGAAGTTACCACCCACCAGTTAAAGACTTGCCTCCAAGCGTGATGTCTGGTGATGGAGTGGTGGTGGTGGTGGTCTGAGCAGTTGTGTTGCGATGTGTGCCGGTTATGATGCGCCAAATGTTGTTGTGTCGGGAGTTTGGTCGTGGAGGATCTCCAGATCAATCTCCCTGTGGCGCAGCATCGTTGGTCGTGTTGTTGAGTTTAACATTGCAGTAAGTTTTTTTAGGGAATAGGCTAAATAAACTAGCGCGCTTAACATCAACGATTGCATCACTGTTAACACTCAAGCACTAGTTTATAATTAATAAAAAAAAATTAAAAACATTCAATCCCTTTCTCAGGGTAAACATTTAAAACAATGTCAGTAGCAATAGGTATCATTTTGACAGTTTAACAACATTCAATGCGTTATTTACATTGTTGAGCTGACACCATATTTTGAAATTACAAGCAATGGATTAGAAACATGCTTCAAAATTTTTCAGATAGTAATGGTGTCGAATTAGGAATGAGGAGATCCGTAGAAGAATCAAAGTCACCGACATAGCTCTGCGAGTCGCTAAACTTAAGTGGCAGTGGGCAGGGCACTTGCTCGTAGAAGCGATGGTCGATGGGGCAGTAAGGTTCTGGAGTGGCGCCCACGTACTGGAAGATGCAGCGTAGGGAGGCCAACAACAAGGTGGACCGATAACCTGGTGTAACGCGGGAAGCCGATGGATGCGGGCAGCACAAGACCGGTCAGCGTGGAAAGCCTCGGGGAAGGCCTTTGTCCAGCAGTGGACATCTACAGGGTTCAGGCCCGTAGGTAACTTGTCTAGACAACAAAATTATATTTTTGAAAGTAGTACTTATAACAATGAAACTTGGCAATGTAAACAGCAAAGTTAATCATTTTAAGAAAGCATTTCACTGTATACTTACGTACAGTTTCAATAAAGCCTCTTTGTTTTGTGAACCTTCAATGATGTTTAGTTAATGAAAAAATAAAGATACTCTTTGACTTCTCCACACCTGTTCTGTTCGCAATAGTTCCGAGGGGCTGCAGGAACACCGGCAGCCTATGAAAATGATATCACTGTCGACATAGGAATACACTTAATGTTTCTTTCCCTCCGATATCTTCACTTTTCGTACATACCAGTCAATCGATCATGTTTATACGGAGACAGTCGACGATAATTAACGACTGTGTAGTGATGCGTGACTTGGTTGCTTTTCGCGGTAGTGAAAGAGAATTCAAATTGTGAGGTGTTTGTGGAATATTTTATTTTTTTGCTATAATTATATTCTTCCTGTAGAAACTTTGAAGATTTCTGGACTTTCAAAATTATCGTAGACGGATTAGAGAGAAGCCGGGCACAGGTCTCCTTTCATACAGAGAAGGATTCAGCGTAATCACCACGCTTGCTCAATGCGGTTTGGAGATTTGTTTCCTCAAGATGTTTTCCATTCATTTTTCCAGTCATTGGTGTCCAAGATATACTTAGAAAGTACATATAACTTAGAAAAGTTACATTGGTCATACTTGAGAGGCTGGTGTTTTAACCATTACGCCACCACGACTTAGAGAGAACAGTTCGTTGTTATTAGTAGGCATGGATGGATGCGTTTGATGACAGAAACGTTCTCTTCCACT
Organism: Sesamia inferens; assembly: GCA_037179545.1. Lineage (NCBI taxonomy): Eukaryota > Metazoa > Arthropoda > Insecta > Lepidoptera > Noctuidae > Sesamia > Sesamia inferens. The sequence continues at coordinate 13,287,561 of CM073930.1, forward strand.
TAATTTAAATTATTATGGTCACATTTTAGATTTTTCAAATATAATCCATTAACTGGAAAAAAGAAGTGGAAGGTAGTGACGCTTTTAGACAAATCAATCAATGATTAGTAGTAGGGTAATTGGGTTGTATCTTAAATAAAATTTAATGTCTATCAGATACATTTATTAAAAATATTGAAGACATATTGAGATTTTTATTTTTTATTTCATTTAAATACTTAGGAAAATATATTGATTTGAAATATCGCATGACGTCACGCCATCATGTAAGTAATTCCCACTCCGTAACTTTAATACGCTATATCTCAGTAATTTTTGGTAATTTCGACAAAATAAAAACATATATATTAAGTATTGATTTTTTTGATTTTCATACCTTGGATACATCCCTATAGCCTAGTGTACACCTGAGACAAAACAGTCTCGAGAGTGGTCATGAGACTCGATTCGCTAGTGGAAAAGGCCCTGAGAGCAGTATCGGAGACAAGTCCGAAAATGTCTCCGAGAGCCCAGCGGTCACAAGTGGAAATGCAATTTCTTGCTCTCGCGACTCGGTCTCCAGTCTTCCGTCAGTGCCGGAAGACTTTTGGAGTCTCTGAGACTTTTGAGTGTCGCGTTTGTATTTGTGTTCCGATTTTCTCCGTGTTGTGTTCTCAATATGGCTAGTGGGCATTGTAAAAGTAGTGAATGGTCGGACGAGGAAGTGATGGACCTCATTCATCTTTACGAGGCACAAGAATTTCTGTGGAACGTCAAGCACAAATCCTCCAATTTTAACTCACTCACCAGTGTGGAACAAGCGCCAAATTCGATCCACCGATCCACCCACTTCCTCACCCAACACTCCCTTTTTCTGAATTTTCGCTTTGCGACAACTTCAACGCCACTATCAAAGCGAAAACTTGCTCCATCTCCATCGTACACGAGCACTGGAAAAGAACCGTCTCCCGACTGCTGGACTGCTCTCAGTGCTCAGACTCTCAAGTGGAAATAGAATATTGGAGGTCTCGAGACTCCCGCGGTCTCCGAGTCTCAAGAATCGGTCTCGAGAGCGAATGCGGTCTCAGATGGACATCCCCTTGAGATTGGTCTCGAGACTTTCTCTCGAGACTTTGTCTCAGGTGTCCACTAGGCTTATTGCATAACACACTATCAGTACAATAGGGATGTATCCAAGGTATGAAAATCAAAAAAATAATTAGTCCGTCTTATAGATAATAAAAAAAATTAAGACCCGTATTTTTTATTTTGTCGAAATTACCAAAAACTACTGAGATATAGTGTATTAAAGTTACGCAGTGGGGGCTAATTACGTCACGCTGTGCTATATTTTGTACGACGGCGTGACGTCATGCGATATTTCAAATAAATATATCTTCCTAAGTATTTGAATAAAAGAAAAAATAAAAAATACGTGTTCAATATTTTTTTGAAATCTATCTGATGGACATTAAATTATTTTTTAGGTTACAAGCCAATTCGGTTTAATTTTGACAGTTCAACTATACAGTATGTTAAGAAAACCCTGTCCGACCCGTGAAGGTGTTGTTAGGTATCGATAACTGATTCTACTAATGCATACAAAACCGGGCTAAACTTAAAAAAAAAATGCCCCTAAAAAGAAAAATATTATTTCGCAAAAGGAGGTAACTTAATAAATATGCGTTGACCACCCTTCGCCACGTGGTCGCATCGCTATTCGCTCATAATAATACCGGTGTTGTCACTTTTTAAAAATTACCAAATTTCGGGGAAATTGGAATTAATTCGCGGGAAAAAAAGATTATTTCAAAATTCATTTGTATTGGTACTATGATGAATACGTAAAATTTTATATTATATTTGGTCATGTGTTTACCTAACCTTTATTATCCTTATGGGTCGGACAGGGTTTTCGTAACATACTGTATTTATTGCGTTATTTACATTATTAAACAAAGATATTTCTAGATACATGGAGCAATAGATTGCAGGTACAGTAGGACCCCGATTATCTGGACTAATTGTTGTCAGCAGTCATCTGGATAATCGAAAGTCTGGATAATCCAACTTATGAAGAAAGGGGGGCTATTTCCATACATATGTAGTATGTAGGAACATACATATGTAATGTCAGGTATTTATTAAAAACAACAAATACATATCAGCGTAAATCAACGTTAATTCTTAAAGGGCAGGGTCCAGTAATGAACACTTGCGACAAGCTTGTGTATTCATTAAGGTAGAAAGAGGGAGATGCCTCCTTATCGGAATCAGTGCGGTACTGACAGGGCACAACATGCTGCTGCGTCCAGCAGTACCGACACATCACCTCGAGAAGTTCCTCAAAGAAGAGTTCTGGCCGAAAGGTGTTGTGTACCGCCGGAATCGTGGCCTACGTGACACCTGTAAGCGAAACACGACGCCGACACTTCGTGTGTAGTTAATTATGTGATATGTATGTAAAAAATTACTGTACTAATTCTTTAATTTAATAATAATGGTAATACGGCTATCTAGAATAAACGTCCTCTCCCAAAAAGGCCATTAATCAAGATTAGAATAAACGTAAAAAGAAAATATTGTTCGTGTGACAAGTAACTAAGGTTATGTCGGCAAAAGTAATTTCTTATAGAAATAAGATAATATGTGGAAGGATAAACATTAAATGTCGTTTCTTTGTTTACAGAGCAACAACAAGTTTATTCATTCACAAAGTTATTGAAGACCGTAGACCTTATAGGTATTTATAGCATTTGAAGTTTTTATGTTAATATAGTATTGTACATGTTTATATGCTCCTGGGACAAACTATCCAGTTAGGAAGGTCCAACTTCGAGAAAAAGGTTATTCGTCGAATTCAACTCGGCTGGGCTGCTTTCGGGAAGCTACGTAGAATCTTCTCGTCCGAAATACCGTAGTGTCTCAAGACAAAAGTCTTCGACCAGTGTGTGTTGCCAGTGATGACTTATGGAATTGAGATGTGGTCGATAACAATGGGCCTTATAAGAAGGCTCAAAGTCACTCAAAGGGCAATGGAGAGGGCTATGCTTGGAGTTTCACTGCGCGATCGAATCAGGAATGAGGAGATCCGCAGAAGAACGAGAGTAACCGACATAGCCCGAAGAACTGCAACACTAAAGTGGCAGTGGGCTGGACACATTGCCCGTAGGACCGATGCCCGATGGGGCCGACGGGTTTTCGAGTGGCGACCACGCACCGGAAGACGTAGCGTGGGTAGGCCCCCCACAAGGTGGACCGACGACCTGGTGAAGGTCGCGGAAAACCGCTGGATGCGGGAGGCGCAGGACCGGTCGTCGTGGAGAACCTTGGGGGAGGCGTATGTCCAGCAGTGGACGTCTTTCGGGTGAAATGATGATATGATGATGATGATGTTTATATGGGCCTTGATGCCTGAAATAAATGGATAAAATAAATGTACGCACGGAGAGCGTGGACGGCATGAGTGGAGTGGCGTTATGCCAGTTCCGATATGTTCATGATAGGATAAACTCGGCACTGGCAATCCAGATAATGACGAATCTGGAAAACTGAGGTACGAATAATCGGGATCCTACTGTAATTGCTTTTTACAAGTTAGTTCTGTTTGTAGCAGAAATAAACACAAGAAACATAGTAAAAGAGAGAGATAGAGTATTATTGTATGGACGCCAGCAGATCATGCTTCCCAAAACCGTAAAATGTTCTTAATCAACTTTAGAGATAAAGCTCAAAATCTATTAAAAATTGTAGTAGGGTAAGCAGGGGGAATGGCGCTCAGTGGGTAATGGCGCTCACCTCTCTAGCTCCGTTAAAATACTACATAGGATCACGCCACCTCATGTGAAGGGCGGGGGGAGGGGGGCCGTATTTTTTCCTTTTCTGAGTTGAACTATTTTTGTTTAGGTTAATGCATTTATTTTTCTCCAATCGTGTATGATATTTTTTAAATTAAAAATTAATCACATAACAACCTTTTGGGGTTATACCGCTCACCTGAGCGCCATTACACCTTAGTAACTTATTTTGTTTATTGTTATATATAGATATGCCTAGAAAACGTCAAAGAACCACTGCTAAAGCGGTTTGGACCGAAGAACATATTCTTGCTGCTAAAACTGCAATTGAAGGAGGTATTTCCATAAGAAAGGCCGCAAAACAATATAACATACCATTTTCTACTTTAAATGATCGATTAAAAAATGATAACATGAACAGCCCAAGACTAGGACGCAAGCCTGTTTTTACCCCGCAGCAAGAAACTGAAATTGCTAAACAAATCAAGTTGCTGGGTTCGTTGTACTATGGACTTAGCATCGTAGATTTACGTAAACTAGTTTATAAATATGCTGAACTCAATAATATCAAATACAATTTTAATCAAAACAGCAAAACGGCTGGATTGGATTGGGTGCACGCCTTTATGAAACGCAATCCTTCAGTTTCTATACGCAAAGCTGAAGCGACAAGCTTAAATAGAATTTCTGCTTTCAATAAAGAAGAAGTTACACATTTTTTGATAAACTTGGCGACTTAATGGAAAAACATAAATTTATTCCCAACAATGTTTACAACGCAGATGAAACCGGTATCACCACGGTGACAGACCCAGGGAAAGTGCTTGCTGAAAAAGAACAAAGAAGAGTTGGTTCTGTAACAAGCGGCGAACGAGGAATCAACCTTACAGTCATGTGTGCGATGAGTGTAGCTAGAAACTTCATACCGCCCATGTTTACTTGTGCCAGGCAGAGAATGACGTGTTTATTAGAAAAAGATGGCTCAGCTGGAGCATTATACATAAACTCTAAAAATGGTTGGATAAACGAAGATTTATTTATCACTTGGCTCAAACATTTTGTAGCATTTGCTAAACCTACCAAAGAGTCACCTGTGTTAATGATTCTCGACAATCACAGTAGTCACATTTCGCTTCAAGCTTTTAATTTTTGCAAAGAACACTACATCACAATGCTTTCCATTCCTCCACACAGTTCTCACAGAATGCAGCCGCTGGATGTGTCTTTTTATGGGCCGCTGAAAACTGCTTATAGGCATGAATGCACCAGGCACATGAAGACACATTGGATGGCGAAAATAATTCCATACGATGTTGTAGGACTTTTTAATAAAGCATACGTACAAGTTGCGAATATAAGTAAAGCAGAATCTGGATTTCGAGCCACGGGAATATACCCAATTAACCCAAACGTTTTCACCGATCAAGACTTTTTGGCAGCATCGCTGATGGCACCGGAATCGGAACAAACAACTGAAAACCAAAATTCAAATGACCAGATTAATGAAGATGTGCGATCTAAAGGTATAAGCATAATTTTAGGACATACATCTTCTCTGCCGGGTCCATCAAACAGGGATCAATGCTCTGAATCCATTCCAGCAGTTATTTGTAACGAAGATCTTTCTGGTGGCCATACAACTTCGGTATCCTTTGCTACAATAGCAATGACACCAACTGTTGCACCACTTTCTAAGCCAAGGCAAAGACAGTGGAAACAACATGCTGCCATACTGACGACGATTCCTTTGAAAGTTGTTTTAGAGGAGAAAGTAAGGAAAAAAATAGCGAAACTCAATAAGACAGGAAATAAATCAAATAAAGTTACTAAATCAAAACCAAAAAAGGTTGTTAAAAAGAAGCAAAACAAACCAAAGCAACAAAAATCATATAAAAGAGAAAATTTACAAGGAAGTTCTTCAGAGAGTGAAGATGAAGACGATTTTTGCGATGATGATACCGACGATGAAATGAATGTGGATGATGATAATTATAATGAGTGTATTATTTGTAAAGAATTCGGTAAAAATAATGAATTATGGTACCGCTGCATTCTCTGTGGTCTGTGGTCTCATGCTGTATGTTCAGGGTGGGATTCACCAGAAGGATACACTTGGTGATTTATGTGAACAAAAATAATATATTAACATTTACAATTTGTCTAACCGCCAATGATTACTAAAGATCTTTATCATAATTTAAGTTGATTTGACATTGTTGACTGAAAGTAAATTGAAAAGGCTGATCTTACGTACAAAATAGATAGTTATGCTAATTTATGATTGTAGACTTTACGTTTTTTATATATGGTTTATCTCGTTAACATTTTATTTAATTATGATGTGCCATAGTTGGTATATTCCAAGAAACACGTTTGAGCGTCATAACCCCGTACCCCGAGCGGCATTATCCCATGTCAAGGGCAATGCCGCTCAAACATGTTTTTTTGAAAATGCTTTTTATTAGAAATAGGTCAAAGATGTTCTGTTCTTTTGTTGATTAATCGATAATTAAAGACTTTATTACGTTTCATAATTTTGATTTATAAAAAATAATTTTAAAAATATACGATCTTTTCCTTAAGTGAACGCATTCCCCTTTCTTACCCTAACTTGAAATGCAAGAAAGCGGTTCTATATTTATTATACCGATAGCAATATAGCTAGTTGTCTTGCAAAATATTTAGTTACAATTAGTATTAAACATGCAGCTTAAGACAGGTGCGAGCATACTGATCAAAATGAAGCCATATAAAGTGATGAAGATTCCATCAAAGATAACATCTTATTGGTATCAGTTAATTTTAATAACATTTCAATCAATAATGATAGTGAAGGTGCACACATCTACCAACTACTATATATATGTACTTAAAATTCTAGAAGCTTATGTACGGACGGCAGCAGGTCAAACGACCCGAAACTGCCAAATATTCCCAAACAACCTTAAGCCTTAATGCTTTAGTGATAAAGTTGAAAATCTAACAAAGAAATCTGACAAATTGTAGTGGCTTAATATGCTGTCCTTTGTACTGATAATACTAGTAACTGTACAGATAATAGACATGGTGGTACCATAGAATTGGGTCCTATTACTTCTGTAGGTATTCTCATGTATCGCTTACGAGTTTCTTAGTCCTTACATGGAAAACAAATCAACTAGTAGACTCGATAAAAGGTGTGCAGATACATATCTCATTGTAGTAAGTATGTCTCCAAATAATTGCCACTATGAAGTCTTAATGGTGTGAATTAATTTTGTTGTTAGATCATTTTTTATTAACGTGTGTCAATAATGTAGATATCTAACATTTAACTGTAGTGTAAAGTAAATACACACATCAAAAGTGTCTAGGGATCAACATATATTTTTGCAATAACTTTTCTCCTGATTGATATTAATTAAAATTTTCTTTAAGGATTCATCAAATAAAGTGTTTTCGTTTGTCACAGTAACCATAAACCAAGTCACTTTTGCATTAATAAAGAAATTTGCCATTTTCCTAATAAAGGGATATTTGACATTTGAACCACTAATACAAAAGTTCGAATAAAAGACTGAAATAACAGTTTTCTTTTAAATTTTATTGGGTAACTTAAACAATTAATAATCCGTGTTTCTACCGCGAACACTAACAACACAAGAACATCGGTTTGGCATACTCAAAATGAGCTCATCCAAATCACGCTGTGGAATGGCCGCCCATGTTCGTTGCAACAACAAAAAAAGGTCTTCTTGCGACTGGATACCCTCCATATTCGGCAGAGCTCTTCTCTGTAGCATATCCCATGCATGCTCAATCGGATTTAAGTCTGGCAACTGAGCAGGCCAGGGCAGGACATTGATGTTAGCTGCGGCGAGAGTCTGTCTTACAACTCTTGCGGTGTGCGGTCGTGCATTATCATGCATTAACTAAAATAAGGGACCGATTTGCACTTGTAGAGGAACGATGACGTCTGATACAATCGTCTCAGCATAAATTTGAGCGTTGAGGTTGCCTCTGATCCAAATCAACTCAGTTCTTCCGCCGATCCAAATACCCGCCCATACCATGATGGTTCCACCACTATAAGGATGGACTTCCTGGCAGGATTTTAATCGCTGTTGGCGTCCAGGGGTTCTCCAGTGTCGTATACGTCTTGTATCCGGTCTCATACCAAAACGAGACTCATCAGAAAAGCACATGAAACGCCATTGTTCTTCTGCCCAATTTCTGTGTTCAAGAGCCCATTGATATCGAATCCTACGATTGTGCATTGCTATAGGTGGTACCCGTAGCGGTCTCCGGGAATGAAGGTTCACTTCATGCAAGCGGTTTCTGACTGTTTGGTCGCTAATTAAGTTCCCTGAAGAGTGATGAAGCCTCACGCTAACATCATGGCGGTTATTGTTGGAGCTGTTCGAGTTAAGATTTGAATGTATCGGTCTTGTCTCCATGTGGTCCTCCATGGCGCTCAGCCACGGTACCAGTGCTTCGGTAACGTGTCCAAAGTCGATTGATAACACTCTGACTTGTATTCAGAGCTAAAGCCACAGTACGTTGCCGGGAACCAGCTTCTATCATTCCCACGGCTCTGAGCATTTCTTCCCTGCTTAAATGACGTCGCCGCTCCATAATAACGTTGGTTTTAATCAGTAGTAGGGAAACAGTAGCACTAATAATGTCTTCAATGCGTTGTATGTTTTTATAGGGAAAATATTGACAGCTGATTTTCATCTTTTACTCGAATTTGATTCACAGTTCCTGATTCAAATTATGAAATGCACCAAAAAGGATCCATATAAATTTATAAAATCATAAATTTATTACAAAGCCACATCTCAATCTCAAGAAATCCGCATAAAAATGCTTGATCCCTAGACACTTTTGATGTGTGTAGTAATAAGTGTACAAATAAGTTCCCACGGTTTTTTGAACGCGTGGACGAGTATTATCATGTAGGGCAATAATTAGTAATGGGTGCGTTTTTCCTCTTCCTTCTATATTTCTACAATAATGCAATACAATATGCAAAGATAACCCTGTCTGACCCAAAAGGATAATAGAGATTAGGTAAGTTACCTCTTTTAGCGAAATAATATCTATTATTTTTTTAGGGGGATCTTTTTTTTAAGTTTAGCCCGGCTTTGTATCCATTAGTAGAATCAGTTATCGATACCTAACAATACCTTCACGGATCGGACAGGGTATTCTTTTTTTTTTTAATAATTATAAACTAGCTCTTGACTGCAATCCCGCCTGATGGCGCCTGATGGATAATGTAATCGTTGATGGTAAAGGGCGCTAGTTTATTAAACCCATTCACTTAAAAAACTTGGTGAACAGGAAGGAAGACGGCAGTTGAGCGAGGTGGTACAATTTTAAACCCAACAACACGACCAACGATGCTGCGCCAGAGGGAGATTGATGTGGAGACCCTCCACGACCAAACCTCCGACACAACAACACTTGGCGCATCGTACCCGGCACACATCGCAACACAACTGCTCATACCCGTCCTCCGTACGGCTTCACTAGACATCATGCCGGAACACGACGAATCGCTTGGCAGCAAGACTTTGTCTGGTGGTTGGTAACTTCTGCCGGCAGCCGATGTGACCTCTTTACATATTGTATATTTCCCGATTCCGTATCTTCGTGCGATTTCGGTCTTCCACTACGTTCTTTGTCTTCCACATCAAAGTCACAGTTTCTAAACTTTTGAAACTATTTTACCATATACTTCTACAAACAATCAATGGCCCTCGGCTGCAGTTTCTTCAAATCAAAGAATTAAATCTACAGTTCCCACAAATGACGCTTATTCGGCACAAGACTTGACTTTGCACAAAAAGAAATATGTGATACTAATACAGAGTCACTAATACTCTAAGTGCATGCTTTTACCTGATGTCCGAACTTACGGTATCACATTTTCATCATCATCATCATCATTATCAACCTTTTATCGTCCCACTGCTGGGCACAGATCTCCTCTCATACAGAGAAGGCTTGAGCGTAATCACCACGCTTGCTCAATGCGGGTTGGCAATTTCAGACTTAAAGTCCAGGTTTCCTCAAGATGTTTTCCTTCACCTTCAGTCATTGGTGTCGAAGATATACTTAGAAAGTACCTACATATAACTTTAGAAAAGTTACATTGGACCTAACCTGGAATCGAACTCGCGCACTCATACTTGAGAGGCTGGTGTTTTAACCACCAGGCCACCACGACTTCTCTACTAGGCCACCACGACTTCTCATTCACATCTCATATCACATTTCATCACACAGTTCATATCACATTTTACATCTGACAATTTCAACGCACCTCTAAGTGAGGGCTGAAACTTATACAATATGTAAAGAAAACCCTGTCCGATCCGTAAAGGTATTGTTAGGTATCAATAACTGATTCTACTACTGGATACAAAACCGGGCTAAACTTAAAAAAAATCGCCCTAATAAAATAAATATTATTTCTCAAAAAAAAAGGTAACTTAATACATGTGCGTTAAGCACCCTTCCGCGGGCGACGGGCGGCAGGGCGCGCGGCACGTGGTCGCATCGCTATTCGCTCATAATAATACAGGTGTTGTCACTTTTTAAAAATTACCAAATTTCGGGGAAGTTGTAATTAATTGGCGGGAAAACAAGATCATTTCAAAATTCATTTGTATTGGTACTGTGATGATTATGTAAAATTTTACAATACATTTGGTCATGTGTTTACCTAACCTTTATTATCTTTATGGGTCGGACAGGGTTTTCTTAACATATTGAATATTTGTACACCTAATACTTATGTAGATGGATTCAATCGAGACGCTTCAGAATGTGGTCAATGTTTTTGTGTAAAACTTATTACAAGTGTTTTATTAATTATATACTAGCTGTGATCCGAGTTTCAGTTCCTGAAAAAGTTTAGATCCCATGAGAATATCTTAATAAAAATACCCTGTGTTTGTTCGTAGCAATATACCTAACCGAACAGCTCAACACTTTTGGCGTTATGTATTCTCATAAAATCAATAAATGTGATGTGGTTTTATAATGTGTGAGAGTAAATAGAAATACAGATAAATATAGGCTCTTAATATATATAAACTCTTAATATATATAAGATATAGGCTCTTAATAAACTAGTGCGCTTTACCATCAACGATTACGTCACTGCTTACCATTAGGCAGGATTGCGGTTAAGCACTAGTTTATAATTTATAAAAAAAAATATATGTGTCAAATTTCATCCGGACTTGCATGAAATTGGACACACTTTAGTTGTTTTTGGATGACGGATGGAGGTTTGACAAAAACAACTAAACTTTCACGCTTATAGTATTTCGATTACATCTGAATATCGCATTAAAGTAAGTATCTTATGTGTCAATCTTAGTTATAAACTATATGTGTACCAAATTTCATGAGCCGTTTGAACGTGAAGTAGTAAGAAACATTCTGTGTCCAAACATACATACCCTACAATCACTCATTAACCTCCGCCTTTATAAAATTAGCGTGATATGTAGGTATATAATGTACATGTGTATTACACTATTATTCTATGAAATGTATTCTACCTATTTGAATTCTAGGATTCTTTTGGGTTAGGAATTTGTATGTTATAAATTAGTGCTTGACCGCGATTTTATGTGTAAGTAGCTTTCAGATCAAGATGGAGTACCCCTTATTTTTATCTCAAAACAGTCATTAATCAACCTTCCTTCATGAATTTTACCATTAAGAATTCTTTATTTATTGAAATTCAACATTTTTATCATTACTTTAACCTCGTTTTACAAAATACGCTTCGAAAACATCTTGTTGTATATCAGCCATCAATAATCGCGATGTTTCGCGGGCCGGGCCGAGACGTGCGCCCACATTCACGCTGCAGCGTTGACTAACGACCTGCCAATCAAGCCCTAACTTAATTGGAAATCCGTGTTTGTGGAGCCACTCCCCGTCAGCCTTTGTTGCTAAAAATTAAACGTTCTATGGTTATTTGAATAATACTCATTTATTTAGTATCAAGAACAGTATTTGAGTTAGAATTACTAGTAAAATTACTTATAGTGTTGGTTCTAAGTTTTAGCTTTCTGATTGCGCAATCTTAATTAGTATTTATATTGGCTGTACAGCTTTCAAATCCACTTTATGTTCCTTGAAGGCTTTTAGTTACCATTTTTCATTGTGTTTAATCAGTTTGTTTATCGTCTGAATCTACCGTATTTTCCTAAAACCATTTTTTTACGACATACCCTTTCTGCATCAAAGTAGATATGTTTAACATTTTCTCGTTTTGGTATCTCAATTAAATTCAAACAAATTACTCAAAGAACGACTGGCAGTTTGTCAGTAGCAAACCAGATAAGTATATCCTTATACGATTTTATTTGCCTTAAGGAAGAGTGACGTTAAGTGGGCCTCAAGTGGGCAAGAGTGGCAGTGCTTTTACACATGTGCCAAATTGATTACGCCGTCTTAACTATATGTGGAGTCGTACGGTCTTTATGAGTCGGTAACCCATTGGCCTACCACGTTGACTTTACAAATTTCGGCACAAGATATTATGTTTTCCTTTCATACTTCAAACAATGCGTATTCCATCACGAAGCAATATACACCTACTATATTACAACAATGTCTTGCAAGGCAGCTACTACACACAGTCGTGCCTTCCCTTTCAAACATGGACAAACTACCATATATGAAAGAGATGGAAATAGTCGGTCGCCAAGTGCATGCGACAAGTGTGTATGCTAATTCCAACCACGACACGTATTGTAGCTGTCAAGCTCGCAGGCGAACTGTTAATGTTCCTTTCGTGCTGCTTAGTGTAGACATGACAATTTACTGGGAATTGGAGTACAGATTTTAATAGCTGTAGAAGATCTACCTATTTATAGATATGTATTACGTTAGTTGGGCTAGGGATGGTGGAACAGGGCCATATGTAAACAAATGCGTTTTTGTAGAAGCAGCTAAAATAGTTCAAATTGATATATTGTTATCTAATAGTAATCATTATCTGGCGCCGATTCTCTTGCTAAACTAATTTTAAGTTCATTGCAAATTCTTTCTATTTCATTAAGAAAAGGTCAAAAGATAATAAGTTAGTTTAGACCTGTCAAATTAGATGTATTTTTGATCGCCATATTTATAATCGCGTCTAAACTGTCTGTTGAGTATCCTAATTTGACAGGATTAAACTAAATTGCACCATTATGACTGCATTAAAAACCCTATATAACATTTAGCAGGACGCTGATGCCGATTGCCGAAGTTGAAAATAAATATACTTAGTTTAAAAAACTAAAAAAAGGTGAGGCGCTTAATATACAAAAATCCAAAGCGCCTAACACTGTTACATTCTCATTTTACTAGTATTGTTTATATAAGTACTATTGTCATAAATTAAATTTTAAAATTATTTTTAACTTTTTAGTTTGATATTCTTTAAAAGCATGTTTTTTTTACTTTTTCAAACTATATTTTTAGCAGTCATGTTTTCTTTTTAGTTACGCCTAAATTGTCTTTGAAATATCTTAATATGACAGGACTAACAAATATTTTTCTTCTGTCCTTTTCTTATTGAAATAGAAAGTAAAAGATATACTGAACTTATATTTAGTTTACTATATAAACAAAGGGAATGGGGTCATTGCTACTTTGGCAGCGAAATAAATGAAGTACTAGAAGAAGTAGAAGGTACTAATAAAAAGGCAAAATAGAAGACCTTATCCACACGTTTCAAACACTCGACAGACTTGCCTACCTTGTTTGGGGATATTAAAAAATTGTTCCGGCTAGCGTGGCTAATCGTCGACAGCCGGCGCTCGGCCGGTTCAACAATATGTATGGTAGATTCAAATTTATTTTAGAATAATAAAACAATTGAAATTCGTTTGCTATTTGTTTATATCTGACGATCATTATTATGTTTATAAATTATAGAATCATTAGTCTTGTTTTTTCAACTCCGGTGTTCTTATATCTGCTCACACCAAACATTGAGTACAATTAGTCATTTTTTCAATTACCTACGAAATTCTCAATATGTAGATAAATCAGATTCATTCATTGCGAAAAATTGTAATGAGATTAATTTTACCTCATTTCAATTTAATTATCTAGAAGTTCCATTAACGCCATCTGTTTTGACTTTCGCCAAAACAGATGGCCGTGCGCCATCTATGTGATGTACAATGAACGATAAGCATCCCTTCGCGGGTAAGGGTTGCAAAGTTGCGAATGAAAATCTGCGAAACAGCGCCACTTGCGAATATTATTGAAGTGGGAAATGGCGCCAAGCATGAACAAGGTTTTCTGAAAACGGTGTTATTTTGATTGCAAATTTTAATACAAATTGTAATTTTGTTACATTTTTATAAAATTTGAGTTAAAGTACTTAAGTGGTGTTGTTAGTAAATGCATTTGGATAAAAAAAGGTTTTTATTATACATTGCAATTTGTTATCACTGTATAAAAATAAATACACTGATAACAAATTGCAAATAAGAATCACACAGACACTAAAAATCCAACAAAAAACAGAAACACCAAAAATCTAGTACCTTATTAGAACACTATTCTTAATAGTTTTTTTTTCTTATGAGTATTGCTGCATTCTAGTAAGATTCTAGTCTAATTCTGACTTACTAGCATAAAATACTTGCGACATTGTAAAAGACATAATTCTAAAAGACTACATTGAGAGAATTTCAGAACAAGAATTATGATAATCAAAGAGAATACCTACTACAACTATAATCTTTTGTAAGCCAGACAACCTTGCGCAAAATATTTTCATGACTCCGTGCGGTTCGAGACCTGAATTTAAATCTTGTGATGTAAGAAAGTTTTTGTTGAAGCCAAATGGCGAGCCGAGTAAAGTTTTAGAGTTTTAATACGTTGTAATGTCGGAGATTTGTGGCGGTAACGACGCGTCATTAGCTGAAGACATGACCGTCCCGGTACAACAGAGCGACGCCAAAACCCACAAGTTATAATTGACTAATTTAAAAATCGAGAGTTGCATTGTTTGATTCTAACAAAAGATTTATTCTTGTGATATTTTCTTCTTCTGTTTGACTTGTCACATATTATCAGGTAAAAATTTCTACTTAGGTAACCTAATTTTTTGTTCCAGAAAGCGCACGAGAAAAACACTTGAAATTATAAGAACTCTCACAGAATCTGAATCGTTTTTGCTCAAAGTTTTTACAAGATTGTGCATTTAAGTTATCCTCTATCTTTGAAATGAACGGGCGTTGTTATTTTAAATTATTTTGTTTCTTAGTTGACAAGACAAAAGTATAAAATTAAGTGTTTAAATGTTTGTATGTGTTGTCTAAAAACTGTTAAAGAATTCTGAAGGTTGTAGGAACGTACCAAAAGGTGATTAACCAGTGTAAATTAAACATTCGACATTTAGTATTTCTTAAGGCAATTTTTCGGAGCTCTTTAAAAAAATACTCCAAAAATTAACTCAAACTTGAAAGTGGCAAAAAATCCAGAAACAATGACATCAAAAAGCACCTGATGCATCTTTGCCGAAATAGTCAGACCAGATCTTATAAGTTGCAGACAAATTGCCGTTTGATTTAATGACTTATCTAACACCTGCACCAACACTAACCGACAATTACATCCACCACATCTAAGGCACTCGTAATCCGAATCCAGAATTCGTAATCAACAAGCCCCCCACAAGAGGTGCGAGAGAAATTAAAACCTCGAGAGAGAGGGCCGGTACACCACAAATCGCTTAGTGCCTCCGCCCGTCCTAATGGCACGCCAATTAAAAGTTTGCGCGGCTGCTCCACGGAGGATTGTTACGCGGGTTGAGCTGTAAAACTGAACAGCTGAACATCCCAGCATAATGTAGTTTATTCGAGTGCGCTCGTAGTTTCGGTATTAGCATTTTGATGCCGCGTCTAGCTGATCGTGTGACGACTGGGATTTGTTTATCGATGTTTTATTGATGGTGGAGTTTGAATGGTAGCTTGCTAGTGTGTATTATAATTGGTGTGGAAACTAAATTTTGGATAGGAAGCTGAGGTTTTTAGTAGCCAAACCTTTGAAAGATGATTCATATTGATACGAATTTATAGAAAAATAAAACATTTTAAATATCATGGTTTCCGTTCATCATGTAGATAGATACGATGGTTAAACGCTTAATAATTTCTACATCTACCTTTTTCAAACTTGACTTAAACAAGGAATTAACTTCGTGAAAGTTAAAGGGAAATTAACCAACTTCCCTAGTTCCACAATTCTTGATAAAGTCTTCTGTGATTCAAAACAAGTGTCATTTGCCAGGCAACTTAGCACTCTGTTAAGGAACCTGACACAAATGTAAAGTTTTAATAACAAGACATTATACAAGGAACAATGGTTGGGACGTGTTCTCGTTGAGTCTGATTATACTAGATCCTGTAGATCCTGTGCTGTTCGTAGAATTATGCTTGCTACAAATATTTGTATGTTGCCATTTGAAGGTTGATCGTGATAGTGCGAAGGAGGAAGTGGAGTTCAGCTGCGTGGTACCAAATACGGATAAGAATAGGCCTTATTCAAACAGTATACTGCTAGATTGACGAGGATGACTGACTATTGGACTGAAATACATGAGCTTAGCTATTTTTGATTCCCTGTCGTGGCAAATTATTATAATAATAATTAATATTCAGACAGCCTCCGTGGCATAGATACAGCCTTTGATACGGCGATACGGACGCTGTGTAAGGAGGCGCGTCCAGTGTAAATATTTGTATTCATGAATATGAATATTTGCACTGGTCTAGTCGTACCTCGACAAGCACGTTAAGCCATTGGTTCCGATTGCCATACCAGTCGTTACGTGTAGTTGGAGCCTTCAAAAGTCCAAGAATTGCTAACTGCAATGCTTCGATATCGCCTTCGGGTTGTGGAGGTCAGACGGTAGTCACTTCACGGAAAATATCGAAGTTTAGCCAAAATCAGCAGTTAGACAGGAAAAGCGGACCTCATTCTCCAAAGCTGAAAAAACTTCGGATGCGACTGGGATTAACACCGAGATGATGATGACGTCGTGGCAAATTATGTAAAAGTAACAATCAAAACTTACGATTGGAACATTTGACCAACTCAAACAGAAAATGTCTTTTTCGAAAGTGAAGAAAATCTCACACAAATACACCCATTAATCCGATTCCCGGATGATTATCAGTGTCTCTGATTTAATCCCTATGCACGATGAAATAATTTAATAAACACCCCTTGTTTTTAAGCTCTTGCGTGCAACCCTTTCCCAAGTTTTCCACAAAGGCTAAGTGGATTTTCGGGACGTCTCGCATTTGGATAACGGCTCTGCACTTTCAAATCGTTAGCTACATTTGTCTGCAGTATTGTAGAACTCAAATTAATGGTAATTATGTTACTGTTATGATCATCCTTTTGAATCGCTTTTAGCAGGTAGCTTAAAATAAAAATAGTACCGATTGATGTTCACTTTTTTAAAGTAGTATTTTGTTTTTCACGAACTGGTGCCAAGTAAATGTACTTAGTGTCTTTCTTCACTCTAAAAAATCCAGTACTGTAGTGTAAAAGTTCCATGGATTCTAAAACATATGAAAATGCGATTTGGATTGCATTTAGAAAGATCGCAATTTAAGACATTGGAAAAAGAGAGAAAGGTGCAAAAAGAGGCATGTTACAAAAAATTTTATATGACTTCATTAGACACATGTTCATTTGTCACACCTGACTCTAATGGCCTCGTCTCAGTTTATTCATGTATGTGTGTAGACAACATGAACTACATGTAATAGTAACTCCACCAATTACTAACAAGTTTTGCTCTTTGCATTACTAAGTGGAATTTCGGGTCAGTCTCCCCTTTGCTAACGTTCAAGCACTGTCGACTCGTTAGTGATGTCACAGGCCATGGTTGACAGGGCTGTTCTGAGTACTTATTTGGAGATGAAATATAGATATTTTGGATATATAGATATTTTGCTAATCCGTAGACATAACTTCGGTGGATAGCAAATGTGTCTTCTTCTTCTCAGCCTGTAGGTCCAGTACAGGGCAAAGGTCTCCCCCAAGGGTTTCCACAATGACTGGAACAAGGGTTTCCACAATGCTGCCCGTATTCTACGGCTTCCCATGACCTTCACCAGGTCTTCGGTTCACCTTGTTTGGTCTTCCGGTACGTGTACTGCCTATCAAGTCAAACTAATAGTTTATTTGGATATATTAAATATTCAAGCAATATTACGTAATAATATTTTGCGATACATTCATAATACATTAGCATTTTTAAATATAAGACTAAATATAAATGATCAATATATGGGTACTCTGACTCCAAAACTAGATATGCTGATGATAGGCCTGTGACTAGGAGTCAGTGATTCTCCGGAAGAAATACAAAAGTTCAAAAGTCTTTTTACGGTGTAATTTTTATATTCCTGAATATTTAACTACTGCTAAATGCATCGGCTTAAAAACGCATTGAATGCATATTTTCCTATCATCCGTCATCATTTTTCACTGCCACACGTATTCACAAGTAATTTCTATTCTGTCATTGTTGTCTTTATTCAAAGTTTAATCACTATCCTAGACTGGCTCTCGAGGGGACTTCTAAGCCCCCTCTATATGTCCTCAATTAACATAAAAGGTGCAAGATTAACGCGTCAAGAATTTGCATATAGCATCAAGATGTTTGAATGAATAATGGTGTATTGTTTAATTTTTGGCATACAGTTCTCTGATCATGTTTATTTTTATGAATGATCTTAGTTTAATGAGATTATTTAAACATAGAATTGTATGATTTCCTGAATGCATCTAAAGACTATTACATGAGTATGTATTCTGGGTTATTACGTTCCAAAATGTGCTTTTCAGTTGCAGAGTATCCCGTTAGAATCTGATAATGAAAGAAGCTCACCGTATTTCATAATACTAAATCCAGTATGACCAGAGCACTGTAGACGTCTTTCACCTGAAAGACGATTCTATTCAACTTCTTCATTGTAATTTCGCGACAGCCCTGTTCGTGACCCGTTTGTCTTAGTAACTAATTATTAATTTAATTTTAATTAATTATATGTGACGAGTGAGAATCTTACTGCCAACACCCGACACCATTTCAGGACACACTTCAAGCTTATTATTTAGGTTTTCTTCACATTTCATGTTTCTATTATAAACTATTGTACTGCCTTTTTTGTTAACATGGATAAGACGAAATGTCTAATGCCCATGTTGTAGCGACTCCTACAAAGATTGGAGACTCTGTTCCCGAAGGTGTTGAGACTACTTACACTGTATACTTGGGACAAACTATCCATTTAGGAAGATTCAACTTCGAGAAAGAGGTCAATCGTCGAATCCAACTAGCCTGGGCTGCTTTCGAGAAGCTACGTAGAATCTTCTCGTCCGAAATACCGCAGTGTCTCAAGACAAAATTCTCGACCAGTGTGTGTTGCCAGTGATGACTTATGGAATTGAGACGTGGTCACTAACAATGGGCCTTATAAGAAGGCTCAAGGTCACTCAAAGGGCAATGGAGTGTGCTATGCTTGCGGTTTCACCGCGTAACCGAATCAGGAATGAGGAGATCCATATAAGAACGAGAGTAACCGACATAGCCCGAAGAATTGCAAAATTAAAGTGGCATTGGACTGGGCACATTGCCCGTAGGACCTATGCCCAATGGGGCCGACGGGTTCTCGAGTGGCGATAATGCACCGAAAGCCGCAGCGTGGGTAGGCTCCCGACAAGGTGGACCGACGACCTAGTGAAAGTCGCGGGAAACCGCTGGATGCGGGAGGCGCAGGACCAGTCGTCGTGGAGATCTTTGGGGGAGGCCTATGTCCAGCAGTGAACGTCTTTCGGCTGAAATGATGATGATAATAATGATGTACTGTCTTGAAAATATTTGGCATGTACAATGATTTTGTTGAATTTTTAGATTAAAAATCGATGACTTTTCTAAATGGATTTTGAGTATAAGATAAGATCATATCATTATTTTTAATTATATAAAGTCACGGGGAAATCACAACATAACCAACGTAACCTACAAACACATAACCATAGAACTATCTGTAAGTACAAGATTCTGAATCCCTCTGCGTCGAGGTAATTAGTCGCCTATTTAAAAAAAAAAGTTGCCAATTGTTCAGTAGGTACATTTTGACCAACGTAGCGGTTTTCCACGAAAATACAGGTTTTTTTTTCTAATTAAACATGAAATGTTTCTTCTTAATTCAGCACATGACTCATACCTACTGGAGGTATGAGTCATGTGCTGAATTCACGGATACAATTTGCTCATCGATGTAAACTCAATTTCATAAATACTCAGCCATTAACATTTTGTAAAAACAAGAACAATACATATATACATAACGTATCTATTAATATAGCTGGAAGTTATTAACTATTGTCATACAGGAAATGCTTTTACTAATAAAATGGTATTTCAAAATTTGTGGTACATTAAGCATTATTGTACGTTATTAAACTAGATATCAATTACAAGGCTCACTAACAGGAAATGTATTAAATTAATGAATAGCTGAATCGATTTCTAAACCGCACGGCTACTGGCCATCAGCGACCGACAATGTTACAGTAATGCAGAGAACCTGCGTGGTGCAAGTTGTGAGAGATGAGGCCTTATCAAAATACTGTCAATGGCCCCTATTCACTTGGTACAAAGTAAACTAAACTAAACTAAATTTAAGTTCAGTGAATCTTTTTCTTTCTATTTCATTAAGAAAGTGATAGAAAATAAAATGTTACTTTAGACCTATCAAATTAGTCTGCGCCTGACTTAAATCGGCGTATTTTTGGCCGCCATGTTTATAATCGCGTCTAAACTGTCTATGGAGTATCTTAATTTGACAGCATTAAATTAAAATATTATCTTCTATCCTTTTCTTAATCAAATCAAATTATATCATTTATTTCGGAAAATATCCATAGCTTTTACACAAGTCAAATGTACAAGATAAAATAAAAACAATGATATTGAAAGAAAAAGTTGCACTTAACTTAAAATTAGTTTAATAATTAAATAAATATATACGAATAAATCACACAGATTGAGCTAGCCCCAAAGTAAGTTCGACACTTGTGTTATGGGAGACTAACTCAACAATACTATATTTATAATAGATACATACATATACCGCAGTGTCTCAAGACAAAAGTCTTCGACCAGTGTGTGTTGCCAGTGATGACTTATGGAATTGAGACGTGGTCGCTAACAATGGGCCTTATAAGAAGGCTCAAAGTCACTCAAAGGGCAATGGAGAGGGCTATGCTTGGGGTTTCACTGCGCGATCGAATCAGGAATGAGGAGATCCGCAGAAGAACGAGAGTAACCGACATAGCCCGAAAAATTGCAACACTGAAGTGGCAATGGGCTGGATCCATTGCCCGTAGGACCGATGCCCGATGGGGCCGATGGGTTCTCGAGTGGCGACCACGCACCGGAAGACGTAGCGTGGGTAGGCCCCCGACAAGGTGGACCGACGACCTGGTGAAGGTCGCGGGAAACCGCTGGATGCGGGAGGCGCAGGACCGGTCGTCGTGGAGAACCTTGGGGGAGGCCTATGTCCAGCTGTGGACGTCTTTCGGCTGAAATGATGATGATGATGATGACATACATATATAGATAAACATTCTAGACCCAGACCAATCAGGAAAATATCGTTTTCCATCATGACGTGGCCGGAGACGAAGGTGGTGTAGTTTGTGAACAAGAGAACCGGCGGCAATGACAGCACATGTTTCGTCGTTTATTTTTTAAATGTCGAAGCAAGTGCGGGAAATTGTCTTTTGACGCCGTAAAGAACTTTCTGATTATTTTTACTCACTTTATGTTATTATTATTTTTTAAAATATGTATATATTTTTTTTATTTCTGATTGTGTTTAGTTTTATAATTTACCTGTAAAAGTTACAATAAATACTTTTCCTTTATTTCTTTTATTTATGGAATATACGGACGACAGGAGGTCAAGTTACCCGAAACTGTCAGATATTCCTAATCAACCTTGAGCCTTAATGCTTTGGTGATAAAGTTAAAAACTAATAAAGAAATGTGATAGATTGTAGTAGCTTGACGTGCTGTCGTCTGTACATAGACATGTAAAACTTTTGAAATTTGAATCAAGTTTCTAACTAAACAGGCAACGGTTCTGCTGGGGGAGTTAGTAGCTCCACTGCTTCTTCCCGGAGAAAACACCAGGAAGAAGTGAAGAGCGGGCGTTTGTCCTATGTAATTTACCTATATAGTCGCAAAGTGCTGAAGTTGTTGCAAGCATCTTACCATCACAAAGTTTGTTAGGTTACTAACTACCCCTTTTCAACAACAATTTTAGATATGTTCCTTACAATTCTATCCCAACCAAATGGCGACGATGTGAAAGATTTGTTTAAATTCATAGCCCACGTGTTGTGAAAGGATAATTGTTTAGGTTACGATGGAACTAACATTTATGCTATACGTACAAGCCTTCAAAAACTTACTTTTATTGACATAAAAACTTAAATCCGTATACCTAGACGATAGTCACATTACGCAGATGTAATTAAATATAAGTAGGTAGACTGTCTGTTAATAGTAACCTTTATAAAATTTAGAAAGATATAAATTAATTTTTTGTAACAATTTAGCCACATAACTTTTAAATAAATAAATAATAATAATAAAGCCCGTTTATTTCCAATCTTCAATTATTTACATGCTTTTTTTTTATTTATTACAATTATAAAATATAAACACTAGTGCAAAGTTCTTTGTTTTCTTTTCTTTTCTCTTTTCCTTTTACTCGCTGTTATTGCTTACTTCAGTACCATTGATCGGAACTCCTTCTCGAGTAAAGGCCTCCTCCAGCTTCTTCTAGTTCTCTCCATCCATAGCCTTCTCTCTCCATTCACTTCCAACTATCCTTTTTATATCATCTATCCATCCACCTTTTTCGAGGGCGCCTTCTTTTCCTTTTTCCTATTGGTTCCTTCCATGTAGTTGCCTCTAGGGTCCATCTCTTGTCTGTATATCTTGCTATATGTCCCCCCCACTGCCACTTCTGTTTAGGACATATTGAAAGACGTCTATGACCTTCGTTTTTTGTCTTATTTATACGTGTCCAAGACAGTTCTCTTTAGGTGGACAGGAAATTTCCCTTTTAAGATTTCCTTCAAGGAGCAAAATTTTTTCCAGCTCATGTTGATATGCCGCTCTACCTCTATTTATTATTATATATATCTAAATATATATAATTGCTCACATATTCAAGCGGCTTCCCGTTTAGGGTAATAGCATTTGTTTAGCTGTTTGTCATTATTTTGGTTTTATTCTCATTCATTTTGAGGCCCAATTTTTCACTTTCTTCATTTAAAGCGCATATCATTTTTTCTAAGCCTTTGCTCGTTTCGGCAAATAAGACAATATCGTCTGCGAATCTGAGGTGTGTAAGTCGATCTTGATTAACTATAATCCCTTCTGACTGCCAGTTAAGATTGTCAAAAATGTGTTGTAGCACCATTATACATAGCTTGGGTGAAAGGGGGTCTCCTTGTCTCAATCCCCTGAGAATCGGTATAATAGGACCTCGTATCTCTAGTTTGACTTGACTTACGCTGCCTTCGTAGATGTTTTTGATTACTCTTGTATAGCTTTCGTTTATGTGGCATTTATTCAGCGCTTCCTAAATAGCATCATGAGAGATCGTGTAAAACGTTTTGGCGTAATCGATGAAGGCAATGTATAGTGGCCTGTTGTACTCCTTGTATTTCTTCATTACCTGTTGCAATACTTGTATGTGGCCCGTTGTAGAAAATCCGGAGTGAAACCCTGCTTGTTCAACAGGCTGATAGTTGTCAATCATCTGGCTTAGTTGGTTTTGCATAATTGAATTGAACAATTTGTAAACACTAGAAAGAAGACTAATCAGGTGGTACTTAGAGATGTCTTGAGGGTCTCCTTTCTAGTAAAACCTGACCTGTGTTCAAAACCTTGTTGAACAAATACGTAAGTGGGCAAGATAGCAGGATAGCACCAGATTTTAATGCTTCATTTTGTATGCCATCTGGACCAAGGCTTTTTTCTGCTTTTAATTTTCTGATGTGATTGAAAACTTCATTCTCATGTATTATTGGCAAATCATTTATCTTTTGAGGATTTGTTTTTACTATAACATTTGTAGTGACTCAAGAGATTTGTTTGGCATATAATTCCTTATAAAAATCTGTAGCGCAGTTCATGATATCTCGTCTGGTTTTTGTTTCTTCTGATTTTAATTTTAAGTTTTGAATCCAATTTTTGTGTGGGATCAATTTCTTATAGGATTTTTTCGTGCTTCTGTAAGTATTTCAATTATTTTCAATTAATCTATATCTGTAGTCTTTGTAGTCTTTATCTATTGCCTTATTTATTTATTGTCTTCGATTGCATAGCCCATTCTTCTGACTTCAGATAAGCCAAGTATGTCAATTTTTATTTTTTGTAGCTTATATATTAGTTCCATAATTTTTTTTGTTGTTGCTTGTGATCTTACGTTAAATATTCCAAGTTTGATAACTTGGTTGTGGATGTATTATTATTTTAGTTGATTTTTCTGACCTTGCTGAAGGGTTGTAGTCGTTTTCCCAGACGGGGACCAGCCGGCTTGGGAGAGAGTGTGTCTTTTATATAGTTTCTTTTTGTGTTTTATGTCGTTTTTGTTTCCAATCACCGGTACCTAATTGCTATTGCTTCTTTGTTGTTAAAATTATTAAAAGCGAGTGAGATAGGTCTCGCATCATATCGAATGCATTTATTCTGTTATTTTTAGACGCGTTTAACGCTTATTGTTTTCTTGGCTGTAGTTCGGCTTGCAGCGAGGTGGATTCCTCTCTCTTCCTTTTATCTATAGTCTTTGAATTTTCTTTTACTATAAGTCTATGATCTTTTATGCACGCCAAATTTCCTTTATGTCTTTCTTCCATTAGTATGGGTTGCAACAACTTCCTAGTTTCTAAAGTTGGTTTTGAGTAGTCTTCTGTTATATATAACTCTTGTAATTTCTTTTTATTTCTCATTATTTCAGTTTTTTTCCATCCACTTACCAATGAAAGGAGCGTAGGTCTCGGTTTCTCAATTTTACTTCTTATGCCAATGCAGTAGATTTTATTGATTTCATAGTTTTCTATCGTTATGCCGAGTTCATCCAAGAAACACGTCTTGATGCATTTGATTAAATCCATGGTCGTCTGCTCTCTCTCTGCTAAACCATGAATAATTTATTTATTACTCTTATTTTCTCTCTCTAGGAGTTCTACTTTCTTTTCTAGATTTCCTACCTTGTGTTTTAATATTTGGTTTTCTTTTAAGGCGGGTTTTAATTTTTCATCCATTTGTACAAGTGTGTTCACAAGTATTATATGGGTTACTTCATTTGTTTGGTTCTGCATTTCGATATTCATCTTATCAAATAGTAGTTGAAATTGTTCGTCCATATTAAAGTGTAATGGAACGTCTTCTTTTTTTTACACCGAAATGTATCTGACACTTCAAGCTATTAAGTTTTGACAGGAATAGTTGATAGTCTATGGATATAATTCTACCCACAATGTTTTGTTCCAATCTTCCCGTGCCGATGTTTTCTTCCAATCTGCCGTGCAGATTTAGCAAATGGTGCGATGTTTATTATCGGTAGCACTGAATCGCGGTTAGTTTTTGGTTGTACCATATATGTGAAGTTATTTGTACGGAGCACTGACACTGATGTTTACTATACGAGTACCGGAACCGAAAAAAAAAAACAATAAATATCCTAGGTACGGACAAATCACATAGATTGAGCTAGCCCCAAAGTAAGTTCGAGACTTGTGTTATGGGATACTAACTCAACGATATATACTATATTTATAATAGATACATATATAGATAAACATCCAAGAATCAGGGCAATCAGGGAAAGATCGTTTTCCGTCATGAGCTGGCCGGGGATCGAACCCAGGGCCTCCATGTCGCGGGCAGAATTTTGCAGCGACTAGCTGTATAAGGCCTGCATTGAAGCATATGCGGTCATATAGATTAGGTGAAGCTATATTTGACGCCTTTAATAAGTATATCTTGGACACCAATGACTGATTGGAAGTTGAAGGAAAACGTCTTGAGGAAACCTGGACTTAAAGTCTGAAATCGCCAACCCGCATTGAGCAAGCGTGGTGATTACGCTCAATCCTTCTCTGTATGAGAGGAGACGTATGCCCAGCAGTAGGACAATAAAAAGGTTAATGATGATATTTGTACGCGAATGGTCCATGGAAGTGTGACCATCTTTACATGCCAAGACTTAAAGCACATCACGCAATTGATCGCGATTGTCATTTGGATCTTTAAAAGTCGTTACTAGTTGTTAGAAGTACGAAAGTCTGACAACCAGCAGTACCAAAGGGTAAGGCGCTTTGGCGAGTCTGGTTCTCAGACGATACCGTTACTGGGTAAGATTATAGTTTTACCCAGTGACGCGGTTCTGGAGCTCAGGTAAGGTCAACTTAGACAGTCGCAACTTATTAAATATTCAGCTGCATCCGGGCAGAATTATGAAAAAAAAAATTCATGCTTACACTTGATACCGCTTACTCCGCCTCTAACTTCCACCACCGCAGCTCCACTGAAAGCGCGCACCGCAAAACGGTCCGTTTCCACACCTCATTGCAGCCCGACGCGGCGTTTACAAATAGCCCTGCGATTATAAGACATTATTGTAATGGAACCGCGCAATTAGAACAATCGACTGCACTGGCTCGCGCAAAAACTTATGCCATTGTAAAAGTTGGGCGACAAATCGATCGAAACGGAGCCGGCTTTTTGTTTGATTGATCCGCAATCGTGAAGCGATGGCGGAAAATCTAGGTTTTTCTTTTTCATGGTTATGAAAATTCATTGATCTAAATTTCAATTTATGGACTTCGATGCTAGCATCCTTTAAAAAAATTATCATGTTTTTCCCTTCCATTCAGGTGGAACACACCCGTGTGGTACCGGACTTAGAATAGTACCAACCCATATCCTCCCGTGGGTGTAGTAAAAGACCACTAAGGGAATCCCACCAGGGAAGTGGGCAGCAGCAATTCGCCTGTGGAATAATAAATTACTGCCATCTCCAATGGAATGAAAGCCTTGGGAGAGGCCTTTGTCCAACAGAGTTCTTAAGCTGAGAAGAACAAGAGATGGAACAATACAATGGTAGCGGGCCCCTGTGCGCCTTCAACTCTAAGTAACGGCTACAACTAACGAGTTGTAGGTCACAGGTTCCATCCCAGACAAGTGCTTAATTTTGTCTGAATTAATTCCTCACTACTGCTCTTTAAACGGTGTATGAAACATGTCCTAAAACCAAAAATTCAAAGACATGTAGCATGTATCAACCCACAATGTGTCCGCGACGCAGATTCCCAGCTTACTTCTTCTCAGCAAGAGGTCTGTTTCGAAGCAATAGGAACGTCATAAGCGTCGTTAGCTTGTGTAGCTTTGTGTAGCTAAAACTGAATGTGAGCGAAGTTTAAGTGTTTTAGAAATAACATAAATTAATAAAAAGTTTAATAAAAGTTTCTCGGTGGTAGGCTATAACATCGGCCGCCGGCAGAAGTTACCACCCACCAGACAAAGCCTTGCCGCCAAGCGATTTATCGTGTTCCTGCATGATGTCTGGTGAAGACGTACGGAGGACGGGTGTTGTGATGTGTGCCGGGTACGATGTGCCAAATGTTGTTGTGTCGGGAGTTTGGTTGTAGATGGTCTTCAGATCAATCTCCCTTTATTCGCTCAGTTTTTTTGAGTGAATAGGCTCTTAATAAACTAGCGCGCTTTACTAGCAACGAGCGCATCACTGCTTACCATCAGGCGGGATTGCGGTCAAGCGCTAGTTTATAATTATTAAAAAAAAAGTTCACTTCAGCACAGACATCGCCAGTGAAATGTACACGAGTATGGAAATTCAGGCATTGAGCGAACCTAATCATCGCTAACGTGTAGCATACATGTTACAAAATGAGGCTGCAGCGACAAATTAAGTTATTACATGTAAAACCTTACAATATTGATTATAATACGATACGCAAAAGAAGGCAATATATGCAAAAAGCTCTATCGAAAGTCACAAAAAAAAAGTTTGCTACAATTTCGCAATCAAGTTCACCCATCAAGTCATCATCGAATGTCGTAACTAATAACACAAAATTGGTTCTTTTACATAAATTATTATAATGAAAATGGCCATCACATAGTACACTTATGTGCGTTGGTATACAACCTCAAATTACGGTAAAAGTTGACGCTAATGACTTTTAGGTAACGACCATTGGCTCTTACTAATGATCTGACGGCCAGCCCACTTCTTTACCGGCGATCCGTTTTGGTAATTTACGTTTTTATACGACTACCGCTTGATGCGTAAAAACTATTAGGAGTGGGTGAACGTTGAAAAAATAGGAAAATTTATGCTCTTTCCCAAGCTGGACGCCGTTGAGTTTGCTGTGAAGGTTTTTTTTAAATAACCGAGGAGAGTTAAGTTAATTTTACGCTTAATTCTTCATAATTACCTCCTTCTGTGTCTAATTTCTGGACTTATTTCATTATTAATTAATCCATTTAAAATTGTATAAGATATTATTTCGTTAATCGAGACGAAACCAAAATGAATTTATAGGTCATGAAAATTATAGCAGTAAGTACCTCAATTCAGATCGGTAATATAACAATTGTTGTCATAACCAAAATAAATGGAATTCCACGAGGTCAAAGAACGTAACGTACCGTCAGAGAACACAGTGCAAAATAATGGCAAACAAAACAATATTGGAGCCACCAAATTAAAAGCTTTCAAAGAAGAATTTTACATTTTAGTCTGTATTTCTTTAAATGAATTATCCTTTCCCAGATCAAATGAAGCACCCATGGCTACCTAAAGCATTGCCAGCAATTGTTCTACAGTCATTCCGATTGGCCACGCATGCGCGACGATTAGTTACCGTCGTACGCTTACTACTGCCTTTCTAATACCTTCAGTTGAAATATTATATTGTAATGCTTGTCTACCTTTCTGTTTTGGATAAATGGGCTAAGTATGATGGCATTTGGAAGCTGGTTTCGATATGGTATTACTAGGACGCGCAGTGTCAGCTGCACCTTTTTCATTTGTCTTCGTGAACACGAGCCTTTTCTTTGGCTTGGCTCAGGGCAGCAGAAATATTTATGCTAATGCTAATGCAGGACTTTTAGAATAAATATTTCTTACGATATATTTATAATCTAAGTGCATTTTTATAAAAAAAAAATATTTACGATAAATAATCTCCTTCACTCATCAAGCTTACTTATCAACGTTCTTTACATGGACTGTTTAAGAATCTGCGTGTGAGACGCTTAAAATAAACGGAAGTCAAATTTATTTAAAGTATCATTTTGCTGTTAATTAATTAATCTTTTCAAATTAGGAATTCATGAAAATATTTGACGTCAAATTCGATCGTCTCTCGTGAATAATCCTAGCGAAGGCTTCTTCCTCGATGAGAATCTATGTTGATCATTTACAGAAATATCCATCTTACGTACACAAAAGCAATATTCGCAGGTGGCAATATACACAACATAATGTAAAGGTAACGGGATATTACTGCGGTGATTTCGTTTCCTCATAATTTGTTTCTTGTGAGGCACAAACTTTAGTGGAGTTTAAAACCTAACGCTGAACGCCCATTTACTCTTTAAGCCAACTCTCTCTGACGTTCAAGTGCTCATATTTACATCACAGAGTTTAAATGTGTTTAGAGATGGCAAAGATTGAAACCGTTGCGTGGTAAGGTCTTGGTGGTTTAATTAAAACAAAATACAAAATGCAGTTCTAAATCACACAGGACTATAGTTTCAGCATTTGGTTATCTGACTCTGAAACTGCCTGTTCTTGTGCAGAGAGGAAGGCCTCAAATCAGGTAGACATAATGCGGTGCAAAGAACGTCGTTTTTCTTTGTATTTATCTATGCAATAGATGTCAAGAAAATAGCGAAAAGTGGAACATTCTATGGATGGCTGAATCCATCATCGTTTCGGTTTACACACTACGAAACACAGACAACAATTTATTTTATTAATTCATTAAAATTAAAAATTCTTCAGGTGAAATAGAAATTATTTATTTTGAAAATTAATCGTTAGGCTGTTAGACAAAACTGAAACACATTTTCTCGAAACCTTAAACATCAACCTTAGAAAAATCCCTTCTGAACATTCAAGTCCCTATATGGGTACGCTCCGGTACCCTCCAGCCGAACAGCGATACATCAACGCGTACCCACGCTCCTGATGAGAAGATGATGACCGTAATTTGCGACGCACCAAGACGTCTATGTCTCGTGTTTTTTCACTGAGCTCAGGTATCACCCGAGTACGAAATTACAAGTAATTTATCGTTCGTACACGAGGATAACACCGCTGGAGACTGTAAATATTTTCTTTTAAAAAGTACTCATGTAGATTGTCGAAATGTTTCGGGGTATTCTGGGAAGAGATGATCGATGATGCTGCAGGGTTTACAAATACTGGTAGCAAAATATTCATTGATGAAATAACTACAAGACGATCTGATGAATTTTACGATGAACTACTGTTTGATCAAAATATAGACAAAGTAAAGTAAAAAAAAAAGAAAGAATAAGGTACCTAATTTAAAATAATGAATTTCTCGATGAATAATAAGGACGACAGGGTATAGTAAAGATTGTGAAATGTACAAAAAAGTGTATAAGAAGTGTGTAATAGATATATTTTTACCCGACTACGGCAAAGCCAAAGGAGGGTTATGATTTTGACAGGCTATGTATGTATGTATGTATGTATGTATGTATGTATGTATGTATGTATGTTCATCTGTTCCCTCGTAACTTCTAAACCACTAATCAGAATTCGACAAATGACATATCATTAGAAGCGTCTTAATTGTCCGCTGGTTATAGGCTATATAGATTTTCACCAAATTCAATGTGGCGCCCTCTAGCGGACAAAATATACAGAGTAAAAAAATAAAGTTAAGCTAGATATGCCGTGTTTGGTATCATTTTAAAGCGCTTCACTTGTACATTTCGAATATATATATATATTACTAGCATTTGCTTGTGACTTTACTTGCATTTATGGGCTAATTGCATATAATTCACATCTTTTCGTTCTTAATTACCCGACTACGGCAAAGCCAAAGGAGGGTTATGATTTTTTCTTTGGTACTTAGTAATCAGAATAAGACCACTGCAGTTCCATTAGAAGGGTCTTGATCTTGATATTCTGTTGGTTGTGAGCTATAAAGTTTGTCACCAAATTTACTATTATGCCCTCTAGCGGACAAAAAGTATAAAATAAAAATATATGTAATGTGTTTGGTATTACTTGAAAGAGCTTCACCAGTATTTATATGCTTATACATAATTACAAGACTGCTTTGAAGATGTTTAAAAAAAATGAGCGATAAGAGTAAAGCGCGGATCACGGGAACTGTAATGTAGAGCAGCGTGAACGTTAATAGAATAATTTAATGCACTAATGTAAACGACATAAGCTGGGAGTACCTCCAGGTCCATTACCCATTTGCTGCCATCGACGTAAATGTGCGTCACTACTACCAAATACTGGAAGCGTCATACGTCAAAAAATAAAGTTAAGATAAATATGCCGTGTTTGGTATCATTCAAAAGCGCTTTACTTGTACATTTTGAATATATCTATATATTACTAGCATTTGCTTGTGACTTTACCTGTATTCATGGGGTACTTTTATACTTTTTCAGCGTCGTTTTTTGTCGTAGTTGGGTTTTAGTTTTTTTACTTTATCTTGTATAGTAATGCAATTATTATCAAACAAAATTCTGAAGTTTACGCAAATTACCACAGGCCATGGAATAAACATAGATAAACAACACAAGTCACAGATTACAGTACTAAGCTCCGTATATATGTTTTAGCTAAACACTTTGATGTATTACAACCCAGTTTACGTTGATTATGAAAAATAGATAATCTACGCAATCATTTTAGATCAGAAATGTACTGTATTATGATAAGATAGAGTGCTGGATACAAATGAGATAGATAATATATGGATTTTGTACCTTTAAATGCCGATCAATATATTTTGATTTTATGGAGTGCTATGGTAAACTAACGTTATTGATTGAAAGCATTTTCTATGGATATCGAATTCTAAATTGTCAGATTTCGAAATTATTGAAATAAAAATTTCCTATTAAGTTCTCATCTTTTGCCTGCCATAATATATGAGAATAAAAATCATTTCAATGATATTCACAGGTTGATATTCTTTTAATGGCAGCTGTTTTATTATTTAAAACTTACTACCTTTCATGTCCAGCGCAGCTTTACCGACTGTTTATTTTACCTTTATTTCGATTCCGACACGGCGATTTCGTGGTTTTATAGTATACAACATTTACAATAATGACCATTGCAAGGTAAAAATATTTACAGAATAAAAAACAACTCTAAAGTTTACAGTATAAGGTTGCTTTTTACTAAGTTGTAGCACATTAACGATATTTTAATTGAGTCGATCCTGACGTAGAGTAATGATTGGATGTAACATCGATTTATTTCGACTTCTCGTTTCTGATTGGCGGTCGCGATAAGTTTATATCTATCGTATAATGTTTTTATAATCGTCGTACAGAGATTTACATCGTATATGGTAAATTATAGCTGAGTTAACTAGCGTTTTCGGGGGATAGACTTTTTGCTTGATAAGCCTATTAGGGTAATGGGACCTAATGTACTTGTCATAACAGATCTGATGTAATTGCGTATAAGCCTTCAAATAAAAATAATACAATAAAGGTAAGGTGGACATCATTTGAATGAAAAAAAATCAAAGTGATTTATTCAAACAAGGTTGAGAATCAGCACGTTTTGAACGTCAAAAGACAATCCTCCAAAACGCCTACTCTTACGCCACTTCGCAGGGAATAAGAAGTGGTAAGCCTTTGAGTAGGTACGTACACCACCATGCTGCGTGATGCAGCAATACAGTAATGGCCGCATCTTTATGTTGACACAGATTTGTTTAAGTATTTCTACCGAATATTCTGTTTCATCAAATCATCAAACCTGTGTCTTGCAAATCAGTATAGAACATTATTCAGTATCGCGGGTAGCACCTGAATCAAACTATCACAGTGGCGACAGGAATGGAGTGTGAAAAGAGAGGGTAATGCTGACCTGCAAGTTGAAATCGGTCGTTGTAAATGATGACGATTTATGTATCATCGAATAAAATATTTCTTCAAACAATAAAATGTTCGAAGATTCCTTGTAATCTGCATAATTTAAATTAAGTACAGAGATAGTGTAGTATATATAATAATAAAATTTTAACCAAGCACAAAGATAAAATAGTATATAGTATTAAACGATATCCAAAAGCTTAGTACTGAAAAATAACGTCTAAAATAAATCAAACAAAACTAACACATAAACCCAGAACTCTTAAATTTAAGAATTTTCCTTCAATATCCATTAACGTACACTCGTGGCGACTACCTCGTATTGAGACCCTTAATCCCTGGAGATTCAACCAGATTCGACCCTAATGAGCCTCTCACTGACAAATGGGTGCTCGGGCACGCCCTCTATCGGTGATCAGAGAACTATCTTGACTATACTTTGATACACTTTGCACTTGCAGGCCGGTTTTTAGGTGTAGAATGTAGTCGTGAAAATACAAAATTACATTAAATAAAATCTCTTCCCATGTTTTTTGTTCCTAAACCAGGAAAAAAATGTTGATATTTTAGTATAGTGAAAGATTGGTGAGCGAATATTTTTCAGACATATCTCGAGTTGTTTGTACTTATGAATACAATCTCTCAGTCAAATGGCGTCCTGTTTACCGCAAATAAAATTATTTTAAGTAGTTTCATTTCTTTTTTTTTTCAAATTTGTCTTTCTCCTCGATGGAGTAACTAATCATCTACCAGCCACATTATACCTACCTGCATATGGAACTACGAGAAAATATTAACTCAGCAACATCCACACGAACAATCACAATAAATTCAATATTTTTCGTCATCCAATATCCACCAACATCTAAGTTAAATTACCGACATCCGTCTACACGTGAGAGCCGCGAAAATCTTAATTAAGAGATAGGCGCAAGTCATTTATCATGTCGCTATGTGATAAGGCAGGGGGCGCCACTTCTCAGGTAAAGATATCGTAAGCGATGACGTCACGAGATTGATGGAAAGTTCGATTTGTTAATGATTATGTTGCTGTTGCTACTGTTGGAGATAGATGTTTATTTTGAAGGGAGCGATCCTTTAAGGTTTGCTTATTAAGATTACTCGTAGTTTAAGTAAGCTAAAAGCAGTCTTAGATTAAGTATATATCTATAATGTTAATATAATGTTAATATATACCTATAATGTTCCCACACACCAAAACTCATCAAAACAAACTGAACTAGTACAATATTATGTAGGTTAGAGGACCAGTCTTTTGGTGACATATGCCCAATTTTCAATTATTTACAGTATAAAAACCAAATCGAAAAATATACAATCGACTAGAAATAAAGAGCTTCCATATAAACTAAAATAACAGTTTTCTGACCTACAAGCTAGCAGCACTAAAACGTAATACATAACAAAGGAAAAACCACCAGATGCTTGCGTGAATCAAAATATACTACGTTAACAAAGTAACTTCCACCATGATCAGTATCCATCCATTCATCCATTCCTCAACATAAAACCTATTTATTTATTTATTTAATTAAGGTTCGCCAACAGTTGCTACAGATATTTCACACATTATAAATACATACAAATTATTGACTTAAATCTAACTGCACAACCAATTACAGGCAAACACCACATGCTAACTGCTCTTTGTAATTTTACTAATGTAATTGCTTATATTCTAACCAGACTGGATTCTCAACAGAACTAACACACTAATGACATCTGACAAATGTCGATATTGAGTCAGCGTGGACGTCAACCAAGTCGCTGCGTTCGTTCATCTACGAATTAATAGGTTCCACCAACAAAACAGAGCGAAGTGTTGATAGGTCAAAATGACACAGCTGTTCAAGTATTAATGAACCACTAGGTAGGTATCTTGGTGGTAAGTCACATATCATTCCGGTTAGAACTATACAGTATTTCTCTTGTTTTACCACTTCGACTGAGAAGTGGTTGTAGCGGTTTATTTGCGTCTAGCTTGTAGGTAATGGATAGTTTGATGTGTACGAGTAAGTTGTGGTCATACGGCGTTGCTTGCCAAATGTTTTCAGAGAATAATGGTTATAAATGTCTACATTGCTTAAATTTGACTGGATTTGATCGTTATACACGATATTTTTATTGAATAGCCTTAACAGATGTTAAGAAAAGCCCCGCTATATTTCGTTTAGCCATTTATACCCCAGAGATTCCTTTATTTCTATGTCAAAGAATATTTTACAGTTGACTTTCATCCGGACAGCGACCGAATTGTATAAGTAGTAGCTTAGCATCTTAGTCAAAAGCTCCTACATTTGCCGAAGAAATATCGACTGCAGACAGAAAATCGCTTCAAAATAGCACTCAGCAAACTACGTAGCACTAACAAAATATATTAGTGATGCAATGAAATATTACAAGCAAAACATTACGCGTCAAAATTAGGCGAGATACATTAGGGTGCTCTATAATTAAACATCAATAGCGTTACAAAAAGTAAATAAACAGGGTATGTGAGGGGGTAGTGCGGGGTGCGGGAAGGGAGGGCGGGAGGTCTCGACTATGACTAATGTCCCGCGATCCGTCAGTGTCACTCGCGGGCTGAAGGGGGCGCCACTCTCGACAGGGCCGGAGTATGCTATCTTTTCCGAACAATATTTACCCTACGATTTCTGATATACATCTGTATGTTAATATGGATTTTACGTGCTTGTAAAGGGCCGAAGGTTTGGTTTTAGATCGATATCTCAAATATTTTGAGGCAAATATACTCGAGTTTACTAAAGATTGGAGCCGTTAATGATTCTTTGACAAGAATTCTGCATTTCTACTAAACTATATGACCAGCTTAAACATTTCTTCTTAACAGATAACCAGAAGTTTACGTAGCAAATTGCACTTATGTACATTCCCTCGTAAGCAGACAATGCAATCCTGCATACACTGTTAGTTTAAAAAAAAAAACAACAAATCTTACCCTTAAAAAATGGCAAATCCATCCGACTCTGTACAGTTTCTGGGTCTTTTGAAATTGGTTTCCGCGCAGGGCAGCGGAGTAGATACTCCGCGACACATCGCCCCATCTCTGGGGCATACCGCGGGCACAATTAGATAAAATAAAAAAAAAAGAAACGAGTAATCCTGTGCCCAACTAGATTGCTTTCGGGACTGTAGGGTTGGTGGACCAAAAAAACCCGAGAAAAATATCTAGTTCGCTGAATTAGCCTATAGGTCTTTTGGGCTACTGCGTTTAAGAGAACTGAATTTCGGTCCTTTCTTTTGCGTAGAATTTAATCTTGTAAGATTCACACTAATTTCTAAAGCGTTATTCATCGTGTGAATAATTACTTTAGTAATAGCAAAATGTGGATAATTAATAAAACAAAAGTAGCTTCCGCTAATATATGGCCAACTTGTACGGAACAATTTTTTCCACATTTCATGTTAAAGCTACGTGGAATTTAATAACAGAAGGCGGACATACAACAAGCGAACGCCAATTATTCATACTGTTTTTTTTTTCTTTTAATTTCATCAAATTTATTTCACTCGTACAAATGGACGATCATTAATATAACATTTACGGGATCCGATTATTTTACACTGACTGCCTACCCCGATACAAATGAGCCTCAGTAATGTTGTACCTACGTATATACTTTTTTACATGATTGCCTGTATGTGCCTACAACATTACGGTTTTCCGAGGAAATTGATGCCTTTCATTTCCTTTTCGTATACGAAATACATCAAAGTAATAAGAATTATTGTATTTTATGATACGAAACGATTGTTATGGGATTTTGATTGATAATAACATTTGAAATGTAGAAGAAAATGTGTCATGAAGAGCTCTGGAATATTGTAGACGTCGTTGAGTGAAATGGTTCATTCTGTCATCCGCCTTGTGAGCTTCGAGCCACCCCAAACTGATTTCTGCATAAAAGCAAACATTCAAGCCATATTGCCAATACATATTCTTATATCAAATCTAAATAAGGATGTTAAGCAGCGGTTCGATCACGATTGAACTAATCGTGAGACACGACACAGAGCAAAAGATGAAACAAATATGATTATAATTATCTATCTAGGTGTCGAGGCAGACCACGATGGAAATGGCGAGACCAGCAGGATAAAATAAATAGTCTAATGGTCTCTGTCACAGTTGTCAGGTAAAATCCCAGAGTCTCAGCACAGAATATATTGTACGAGAAGTCACAGGGTCACTAAGAAACAAAAAAATACTCGCTCACATTCACACCTTCTTATGCCTACTTTCTGAACCTGGGTCGAAGTCAGTCACAGTCAAAATATGTATGTTTCACCTTAAGGTCTATTATTGTTTGCACGTTGGACGATTTATTTTGCTTCAGACTCAGAATATCATTTCTAATGCGCGGTAATGTCAAACATCGCAGAATAACATTCAGCCATCATTTTTGAATGTCGAATTATAAATGTGACAGTGACCATAAGTTTTTTTTTTAATTAATCTGTCTATTAAAAAGGTTTTAAGTTGATGCCAACACGACACTGATAAAATTTGTATGCTATTTCGATTTCTGTTCTTGAATAAAGTTTCTTATGCAATTGTTCAGCTTGCAATTTATGCTAACCGAGGTAACCGTGGATTGGTCATGTTTGTCGAGGGATCTGTGGCATATCGATAAGTGTGGGACGCGCCCAAGCTAGATGGACCTGGATGATGAGATTAGGCTGGATGCGGCAGCAGCTGTGGTGGGTGAGCAGTGAACTGCGAAAGGTTGAATTTCGTAGCTTCAAAAGGTGTCCAACTTGATAAAGGACTTAATTTGACAACTGACGATAATGTTCAAAATTTTTGTGACCTGAACAATGTCAGGTCTCAGAACCTGCAAGATACATGGTGACAAGAGAAGGTTAGCTAAGTTAATATACCTGGGCACCTTTGCCTTACTAACCCAGTTTTCTTCGATACTGCACGAGATAAATAGCTTTTGAACGTAAGAAACCGGGTCGAGATCAGCGTGAAAATTGGTTTTCTATGTGAACATGTATGATACGTATTATTTAAAGTAAAAATGGTTAACATTGGTTATATAAGAAATTTCAGATAGATAAAATTAATAATAATTATTTGCCTTTAAAGTAATATCATTTTGACTTGTTTTCTATTCTGTTCAAGTCTTGGAAACAGGCCGCCTCTAGATGAGAGGAAGTGGGCCGTAATCTACGTAGATGTCATATTGGATCTAAGACATCCTCATTCTTCCTTGACCGTTTTGGGAGCAGCAGTATCTAAAGAAATAATTAACACAAAGTAAAACGCATATCTTTGTTCAAAAGTTTGAAATTGTAGAATAAACTACGAAATGAATACGTTTACTAAATACTGTAAAATAAAAAGGATACTTTCTAAATAAATAAAAACTTTGTCTACGAAAACAATTCGAATTATAATGTAGTCATCGATTACAGAGAAACAGAAGCTTCCTACAAAAGCATCTATTCATTAAAATTATGTGTATTGAATAAACATGCGCACAATGAGATAAATAATTAAATTAATTAGTAACGTAGCACAAATACGGTAAGTTTTAATTCAATACCCATTGAAAGGAAAGTTTGCCGATCAAAAATCAACCGACGAACATTCTTTATAAGTTTCATTTTTCATTGTGAAAATGTTTTCGGAAGCTTACAAAATGAGATTTCGGAGGCAAGGACCCGAATGAACTCTATATTTTTGCACGTAAATATCAATTTTGCGTAGCTTTACATCAACAGAAGATTTCGGAATCTGATCACTTGGTGCTGTTGAAAAACTAACATTAAAGATAAGAATACAAGGTTGATTTTCCTTGATATTGTGAGGTGGTTTTCCCGCCCCGTACCTCAGTGCAGTCCCTTAGACAAATGACGCAGCATTTGTCCAAATGATGGCGCGGGCGGCGGAGAGAATGAATTTAAATTATCATTCAGTGGTACCAACACACAGTGCAAGAGTCCAAATTCGGTTCTGTGTGGGTGCACCACCACATTCCGCTTCGAAACCGAAAATTTATATGCAAATCTGACAAGAATCTATCTATTTCCATCAAGGCGTTTGTTTACTTCTTGTGATTGGTCCAGTAGGTAGTTATTTGGTTTCTTTTCAACATTGATATTAATTTAACATAAAAAAATTGGAAAATTTTACTTAAAAATAAAGAACTTTGTCAACTGCTGTCTTAAATATGCTCATCATCTTTTATTTTGGCTCAATAATAATACACCATAACCATATGGAAGTTCCACAGCTTTGTCTGGTTCCTCATAACCCCTAAAAATTTATCCTTTCTAGCCAGCATCCAGAGTAGGCCCGTGCAAAATCATATTCCAATACCTATTTATTCAGCCATATATCATAGAGTAACATCAAACCTACATTGAAGCGTCGCGTCTCTATTCCATGTTCTAAACGGTTGTTTGAATTCTTTTTACGCGCTCTTTTTTGCCGGCAAAGGAAATTGAGTAATGGCGGCGTCACAGATGGCATCATGGTAGATTGATAACGGGGAATGAAGAGCACCGTTCTATTGTGGCTTTGTATATGTATTGTATCTACAGGTAGGTAGGTATTATGTAGTAAAAACTTATTTCCTTCCCATATGTTGGATTTGTATTGAGAATTTATTTGGAAGCGTGACTGATTGATAGTTTCTGATTAATTACTTATTGTATGACATTTCTTTGATATCGTCAATTTGAATATAAGGTTTATTAGACAGTTCTTTGGAATATTTGTTCTATATTTGTAGATTTCCTTTCTAGTTTTCGGTACATTTATCTAGCATAATTGGATTTTAAATGCCTGTGTCGTATACTAACAAACACATGACCTGTGATATTATTATTTATGGTAGGTACATATGACCCACCTCAGGCCATTATCACGGGTCACAGACCATAAATATTATTAACAAGTATGTAAGAATCTTATATTTAAGTACAGATATATTTTTATCTCGGCAAGCTAAAGCTTCGATGTGCCTAGCCCCTGATAAATGGTCACAGAGACAGCAGAACACGTTTCCCAACTCCATAGCTGTAACAGAAAACAATCCCGCGTGTGGTGCCCAAAGAAAAAAAAAACAATAGGGTCGTGATGAAGACGTAGCCATTGTGAACAACGAGCGAGCAATATTTCACGGCTTTGTATGCCTTCAGAGCCCGATTAATTCTAGATATCTCCATTCGCCTATACGTAATAGTGTGATGAAACCTTTTTGATTCGGTGTTAACAACGACGAGCGTAGGTTGAAACAAGCATAAAATATAACTACAAAACTTTCTGTAATCAATTATATTGGAAATTTGTTCAAGTGAAAGCACAATGTATGCAATTAAAACACTAATTTATCAAACGGAAAATCAACATGAATAATCCATTTATACACTTCAAAGGACAAACGAATCGCATTCTCATTCAGTGAGATTTCCATACTCACCTACTTCAGAAAGCAAGCGACATTATGCAAATAAAGTAAATTGAATTACCGGAGTTAAATGTCGTATAAGATAAAAACGACGACACAATCTACAACCCAATGAGGAGACGTTGTATTAACATATTCAAATCCCTATTGAATATTTATATTATGTAGGATACTCCACGACAACTGGTGTCGCCTCTTTACTCAGGCTTGTAGCCCTAATGGATGCCACTATCTTTCCCCTGTACGCGTCAAAACAAAAACAAAAAATTGGATTAGCGGCCTACCTTTGTAGCCCTCTCCGTATCTAATTACAATAAGAAAAACAACTGGCCATCACAGGAAAGGAAGAAAACAAGTGATAAAAATGTACTCCATTTTCAAAACTCTACAGCGAGACACTCCGAGCTGTATTTACATAAAGTAATAAATAGGTGCCTATATACAACGAAGTTAGTAAAAGGCTTTGCTTTTATTTTTAATAAGATAAAAGATCGAGCGGCCTTCATCTAAAGAAGGTTGTAGATAAACTAAAATCTTTTCTTTTTGTATCAACTATCTTGTTGGGATGAATGAGAGTAGCAGATCTTAAGCTAATTTCAAGCTTTCATCAAAGCTTAATATCACCATTGTCAGCTTAAATATGTAGAAATACATTTCAATTAGCCTACAAACTTTAGCTCGGAATCCATACTTTCATAGTTCAATAATATTATACATAAATGCGTAAGTAATTCTGTTAGCTTTTCACGCTTTAACGGCCAAGCCGATTTCGATGAAATTCGGCACACATTTAGAACATAACCTGTGTTATAAAATGTGATGCTTTATTTTCTGGTTTCAGTGAAGTAATTTACGATTACCACGTGGGTTTGCTAGATAGTGTTTTTAAATAAAATGTGGCATAATTAATATAACCAGAATGGACTACTTGGAAATGTCATCCTTTTCAGGAAACCAGTTCATTAATTTTACATAAAATGTTTGTAATCAACACTGCACACTCGGCTTCCTGATTGGCCAGTTGGCCATATCGACCCATCCGTTATGGCCATTCAATTAAATTTCATGCCGACAGCGTAAGGCAACTTATTAAAAAGCCATCAAATCGTTTACTGCCTAAAGGTAGAAGGCCTTAAAGGCCCGTGGTATGTGCCACTTGGAACCATTAATACAATTCTGATCGGAATAATTATGACTTCAAAATACTAATACGAATGACGGTAACTTATTGGACATTGTATAATTAAATGGTAAGAGATATATTTATTATCGAATTATTTTTGTCGAGAACATTTTATAAGGAGCGTAGGAAGAAATATGTAGGTGCCGCTATTATTTCGGGTGAGATACTGTTATTAGACCAATTAATTTTGGACGCCGCTACAAAATTGGTTGTGAAACAGACTACATTTACCGCCATCTATCAGACACCTTTGGTAGTAAATAGTCAACTGAAATATATTTATATAACTTATACTTAGTTTAATAATAAGCAGTATAAACCTCGAAGACTAATGAAAAATATACAAGATGTTTATTGATGTCTCATTATATAACTCTAGAGTATATGAATGAGATCATATTAAAGAATTATTTACATGCCAGTTGAATCCTCACACATCTTATAAGTATGTATCTTCGCAACTGTGTATTATGACGTAAATCACTTTATACAGTATGTTAACAAAAACTTGTGCGACCCGTGAAGGTGTTGTTAGGTATCGATAATTGATTCTACTAATGGATACAAAACCAGGCTAAACTTAAAAAAAATCGCCCTAAAAAAAATATTATTTCGCAAAAAGAGGTAACTTAATAAATGTGCGTTAATCACCCTTCCGCGGACGGCGGGCGGCAGGGCACGCGGCACGTGGTCGCATCGCTATTCTCTCATAATAATACCGGAGTTGTTACTTTTTTAAAAATTACCAAATTTCGGGGAAGTTGGAGTTAATTCGCGGGAAAAAAGATTATTTCAAAATTCATTTGTATTGGTACTATGATGATTACGTAAAATTTTATATTATATTTGGTCATGTGTTCACCTAACCTTTATTACCCTTATGGGTCGGACAGGGTTTTCTTAACATACTGTATAATAGCTTGTATAACAAATGAGAAAGAAGAGATTTCTTCGATTCCTACTACGAGAAAAATATTGCCTGAGGTCAGTTTGTTCAGAATAAGCAACTGAATCAACCCCAATCATTTTTATACCATGTTACATTTTTTCCCAAATACATTTAGAATTTGTTGCAGTGGGGATACCGAGCGCGCGCACGCAGCTTACGATAGATCATAGTACTTGCACGCGCACAATAGCTCAACCTAGAGATCAACGCATCGTGCTCGCACGCCCGAGTGGAGCTTTGATCATATTTTTGTTGGGACAACCAAGTAGAATAGCATGCTCATAACTTTGTGATTTTCATGATATCTTTTTGAAATTTTGTACACAGATTCTTTACTTGAAAATACTGAACACGTGTTTCAGGTTTCGCATAAACATGTTATTATTTTGCTTGTTTTGAAACTCGCCATAGGCAGAAATATTCTATTTAATTAAACTATCAATCACGATTTATATACAAATAGAGTTATATTATGTAGTAAATATTATTGTAATGAAATAAAAAAAAATCATTAAGAATGTTGCACGAGAAAAAAAAATACCTTTTTTTAAGATGAGGTGCCAAAAGGAACACACCAACTGTCCCGCGTCTCAGAGCTTGCACGCATCTCGCCTTACCCGAGGCTAAAGGCGAGTTTTGCAATCAGCACGCTCGTGTAACCTTTTATTACAAAACAAAATAATAATAAATATGTAAGAAGCTGTTAATAATAATTGAGTTTTTGCTACAAGTTCATTGGAGCATAACTAAAGCGAATTTCACCAAGGACTCGAACCCTAGCATCTAAACCGTGTTCAAAAACTTCACTGACTTTTTTAAAGGAAATTTATAAGTCTAGCCACAAAATTATTTATTGGACACATGATTAAACTTCTAATTTTATAACTAAGCAACGGGAAAATGATATAGCCTCTAATAAACTAATTAGTATTTGTTACAACGCCCACTAAATATTCTATAGAAAGCGTCAAGTTAAGATCAATAATTATTGTACTTGTCCTTGTTATAAATGCATTGCCA
Source organism: Sesamia inferens (assembly GCA_037179545.1). NCBI lineage: Eukaryota > Metazoa > Arthropoda > Insecta > Lepidoptera > Noctuidae > Sesamia > Sesamia inferens. The sequence continues at coordinate 13,331,215 of CM073930.1, forward strand.
CCAAGTTTACTAACTCGACTACGGTTTTTACATCTCGTCACCATTTTACGTTTTACAGCATCAACGCAATGTCCTCAAAAAATATGCATGTAAAATAATACAATATATTTTTTTATCGTGAAAATAGCCACTACATGATTTCGTGCGAGTACGCGAGACGACAGCGACCGGTCATTTGCACCAATCAGAGAGCGCCATTCCATTCATGTGGCGATGAGTTGAGTTGTTCACTTGTATAGATATTTAATTTTAGGTGGTTAGGTTAGTTTTTTTTGCGACCATCCAGAACGACTGTGAGGGCAGAAAGGTGGTTAGGTTACGCTTTTTTTTTTATGACCACCAGAACGACTGTGAGGGCAGAAAGGTGGTTAGGTTAGTTTTTTATTATTACCACCAGAACGACTGTGAGGGCAGAAAGGTGGTTAGGTAAGGTTAGTTTTTTTTATGACCACCAGAACGACTGTGAGGGCAGAAAGGTAGTTAGGTTAGTTTTTTATTATTACCACCAGAACCACTGAGAGGGCAGAAAGGTGCTAGGTTCAAGTTAGTTTCTTTTTTATGACCACCCAGAACGACTGTGACTAGGCTAGGTTCAAGCTAAAAATACTGTATTCTTTCCTGATTTTTTTAATAATAAAGTCTTTTTATTTTGTCTCTCCTCAATAGCTTCTGATAATATTTAGTGGCCAATATACCGATTATTAGATGACATTTTCAGCAAAATTTTGGCGATCAATTACTAAGGGATGAGTTACATTTTAAACGTACTGAGTTAGCAAGGTAGAAGCTTAATAGATACATTTTTTGAAGTCATTTATTAGTATTTTAGAAGTTTACTGTTAGAATGCACGCTACAAATTTAGATGCTAAATAAGAATCATTATGCTGAATTGTATTTAGAGTGGTATACATAGAAGATAAGTAGTAGCTTAGATAGCTTTATTTAGTTGCTCGTTAATTGTAGCTGACTTAGTAATTTAGAAAGCAACATACATTTTTGGGGGTGAATAATGATATTAAAAAGAAGCCTGTTTAATTAGCATCCTTTTTTTTAATAGAGAACGTTGGCACTAACAGCTCTTGAATACGATGTAAATGAACACAAGTGAAAATGAACCTTAAATTATCAAAGGCTAGTAAGTAATGCAACGAAACATGTGTTACAACCGATAATTATTGAAATAATAACGACAATAGCTTGCTATGTCAAGAGGCAGCTAAGACAGCGCTTATGCGCAAAACTGTCTACTGCAGGGCTCCAGTTATTTATAATAAGTTACCAAAGAGTTGTAAAGAGCGCTAAAATTATTTAATAAAGACTCCGAAGCTTTTCAGTGGTGAAAGCATACTATAATATAAGTGAGTTACCTTAAAGATTTTTTTTTTAAAGTTAGATTAATGTATCTTTTAGTTTTAAGATGAATGTTTCAAAAATTTTGCATGCCTGAATTGTAAAACATGGCTGAACCTGGCATTATATAGGTATACAGTATGTTAAGAAAACCCTGTCCGACCCGTGAAGGTGTTGTTAGGTATCGATAGGTGATTCTACTAATGGATACAAAACCGGGCCAAACTAAAAAAAAAACCGCTAAAAATAATATTATTTCGCAAAAAGAGGTAAAGTCAGGAAGTTGGATTTATTCGCGGGAAAAAAAGATTATTTCAAAATTCATTTGTATTGGTACTATGATGATTACGTAAGATTTTATATTATATTTGGTCATGTGTTTACCTAACCTTTATTATCCTTATGGGTCGGACAGGGTTTTCTTAACATACTGTACATTATTTTGTCATGGTTACATACCCATGTTTGCAAAATAAAATTATCTTTAAAAAATTCAAAAACATAAGACCTATAGGTACCAACCCGCTCCAAGCCCTCATACTAACATAATATAGAAAATGCTGAAGGTAGATACAGCAAGTCCGTAGCAATAAGTTAATCTACTGCAGCCTTTCTCACGTGAAGCGTGCGTAAATGTGGGGATCTGTGAATAAAATATTGCTTTGGGTAAAAAAAATACATGTTATGTTATCGACAATAATGTCATTTAGTGCAACACTAATCCTGTTTTGTTTTTATTTTCTTGGTCTTATTGGTCTATCAGTCTTATTGGTTTTATTTTCTTGGTAATTTTTTGTTAAAAACATATTATTCATACCTACAGACGAATTGGGAACTTCCTTTTCTTTTGTAGTCAGTTAAAAATTTCAAAGCGACTTGAAATTTCGATAATGATAATTATTTATTCGTTGTAAAATTTATCATCTTCCTACATTCGTTAGATACCTAGATTTCTTTTATTTACTGAATTAATTATATTTGTTAGATACTAATTGTAAACATGTTTAAAGATTCCAATGCCTCCCTAAATCCGAGTTTCACTTTACAGCAAATGTAGCCGCTGCAGTGGTAGGCTCATGAATAAATAAAGTGGTGTTTATGTAACGTTTGGCTGGGATTAAAATTCAAATATTCTGACAAGTCAATCTACGGAGCTCCCGGGCGGTCCCGGGAGCGGACAGCCGAGCGTCATGCACATTGCATAGTACACGCAAATTGGGAAGATACTTTTTACTTCCACTGTAAGTTTTTACTCTGACTGGCGAAAGTATGATCGCGATATATCATGTAGTCACATCTCACTGTGTTGTAGTTTTACCAAAATAACAACACTTTCTGAGTATTTAGATATACAACTTTAGTTTATAAACCCGAAACACGTGTCCAGTATTTTTAAGTATCTTTGTACAAAATTTAAAAAAGGTGTAATCAAAACCCACAAAATTATGAGCTTGCAATTGTACTTGGTTATCCTAACAAAACTATGGTCAAAGCTCCGCTCGGGCGGGCTAGCGCAGCGTGACCTCTGGCGTCAGCTGTGGCGTGCGCGCAAGTACTATGTAACCGCTCGGTAACCACACTGCAACAATTTTCTTATATACTATATTCAGGTTTCGCATAAAGAAAAAATAACGTTATATAAATAGTTACATAAACCATAAGTATATAAAGAGCATAGAAAAGAAATAGTACATAAATAAAATAAATAAACAATGGCTGTTATACACTTTCAATCAAATAACGGAAATATAGCGTAGATACTTCTCAAGGTCGCACCAAATGAGAGTACGCACGTGAGTAGCAAAAATATGTAAGTAGATATATCCTCGATTTAAATTATGTATATAATTTAAATTATGGTTGTAATATACTTCAATTTTTTGCTAACTTCTTATAGTAAAGGTCACAGTTCAGTGATATATTGATTGTTTATTTGATTACTTGATTATTTACATCGTAATATTATGTAGAAGTAAATAAATAATCTTATTATAACTGTGATTGCGGAGGTGTTGATAATCTATAAAATATCCATAAAATATTGAATTATTAAACCATTGTTCACAGGTTATGCGAAAAGGCACACCACGAATCATGCAAACACGGCAAGCCGACCGGGAAAAAATGTGTCAAATGTTTTGACGTTGAAAGTTTTTTTGTTTTTTTTTTTAATAATTATAAACTAGCGCAATCCCGCCTGATGGTAAGCAGTGATGCGATTGTTGGTGGCAAAGCGCGCTAGTTTATTAAGAGCCTATTCACTCAGAAAAACTAAGCGAATAGGAAGGAAGACGGCAGTTGAGCGAAGTGATGCAATGTTAAACCCAACAACATGACCAACGTCCCAACGATGCGATTCGATGATTAATATACCTACACAGTTTTATTGCAATTAGCAAGAAAATATTTTTCCAGCATATAGATAAGGAGTAATTAAAACTATCCCTGAAGGCAGCTGTGTTACTTCAGTCAGTGGAAAGATGCTACGAGTACTGTATATTTGCTCTTTCTCCTCGTTTGCGCTCAGTTTATCGTAGAAGTAGGTCGGCTGCTTGTACGTAATAACCTCAAATAATATGGTTGTTAAGTGCAACTTACAACGTGGCTTCATCTGAAAGCCTGAGTGCCTATTTATAGCGTTACGCGACTTTTTGATATGAACAGGTGTATGTGGAAACAGAATCGAGTGCAAGAATTTTTCTGGTTACCCTCTGAACCTTTTGATCAGCACCCTGATTGCGTATCAACTATTACTAACAATTGGAATCATTCTGAAGCATATTGCTAATCCATTGCTACAAATATTAAAAAAAAAGAATGCTTAAAAACGCGAATAATGCAATGAATGTTGTTGAACTGTCAAAATGAAAGCCATCGCAATTGATAGTGTGTTACGCAATTAGGTACTTTGCAGTTCTTGCCAATAGGTCAGGCTATAATTGCGTCTGTAGGTATGTGTAAATTGGATAGTACAGCTTCGTTTGTATACTTTTAAGTGTAAGTAAATGTATAGGTTACTTAAGTATTATAAAATAATTAAGCGCGTTTAGTTTTTGTTTCATATACGTTCAAACTGCAAAATGATAAATAATATCGATGTAGAAAGTCGAAATGTTTAGTATTAAGTATCAAATAACATAATACAGTGTGTTAAGAAAACCCTGTCCGACCCATAAGGATAATAAAGGTTAGGTAAACACATGACCAAATATAATATAAAATTTTACGTAATCATCATAGTACCAATACAAATGAATTTTGAAATAATCTTTTTTTCCCGCGAATTAATTCCAACTTCCCCGAAATTTGGTAATTTTTAAAAAAGTGACAACACCTGTATTATTATGAGTGAATAGCGATGCGACCACGTGCCGCGTGCCCTGCCACCTGCCGCCCGTGGAAGGGTGCTCAACGCACATTTATTATGTTACCTGTTTTTGCGAAATAATATTTATTTTTTTAGGGGGATTCTTTTTTAAGTTTAGGCCGGTTTTGTACGCGTTAGTAGAATTAGTTATCGATACCTAACAACACCTTCACGGATCGGACAGGGTTTTCTTAACATACTGTATAAGTATTATTTACACTTCACATTGTAATTAGCCTTTACAACCGGCTGGATACACTCCAACGACAGTTTTATATGAGCAAATAAAAAATGAAATTATCTAAATACCTTGCATATTCTACATCCTTTAAATACATTCAATGCATTTGCATACGTTTCTACACTGAGTACCTATGACTGCTGGATTAATACTCTGTAATCTGAATCTTAACATTGAGCTACTATGCTATACACATTAATTGATAAATTAATTAAACATGTGTTATATAAAACAACGATAGCTCTTATTGTATATGTTAGCGCGATTATATTTTAATGGGTTAATCGAATTAAAAACCTAATGCATCCCTACCAGTAAGTAGGTATCATTTATAAATAAAAACTTCTTTCAAAATAATGCTTACCCAACCCGTCCTCTTACGGCTATGTTAATAAAAATATACAACAAAAGAAAAATAATTAAAAAACCGACTACTTCATTAACAAAAATTAAAACGTCAAAATCAAACACAAAAGACGCCATATTTGGTCGACGGGCACGTAGTGGAACACGCACCGCTAACAGAAAATAAGGGACACACAGAAAGACAGGAAGGGCCCGTGCGAGCGAGATGGCTATAAAACAAGCCCTCGGACGAAAGGGAAGGCGATAGTGACGCGATGATTGAACGCGCCACAAGAAAAATGATCACCCGTCAAGCGGCGACTGAGAGAAACTACCCCTAGCGGGCGAAACAAGGACAGACATACTTTCCGATAAAGCGTGCGAAAGAAACAGCAAGCACCAAAATAGGGGTGACGTACAGTGATGGATTATGCTTTTCTCTCTAAAGAAGGGAGGGGCTCACAGGTCGTTATGGAAAAAGCTGAGGGAAGTGGGGACCGACATGTGTCGGAGACGTATACCGAACCGATGGTGGCCTTAATTGATTTCTGGATTAATCTAACATTTTTGTTATTAATTAGGCTATATGAATACCTAATATTATATGTAGGTACCGTTAAATAATGAACCTCATTTGTTCAAGAAAAATAATAAATGTTCGTAGGTAGATCGTTATTTATAAAACAGGCACAGGTTATACAAATCTAAATAGATACTTTTGAAGAAGTCGAAGGGGACTTTTGACCCATATACCTATAAAATATTACCTTACTATAATCGCCACTTTCGGAATACTCCTATTATCAATTTCGCCAATTTTTAAAGTTACCTCAAGGGACCCGTGTGTAACAGTTTCCGAACAAAGTTAACAACAGCAACATTTTAGTTTTAGCTAACTTATTTTTTAATACTAAAACTTACTTATAGTAAGGAATGCGGTGATGAACAACGTGCCAACAATCAACTGACCACCCCACACATTAAAAATTTTACGAGGGGCATCTAAAATGCCACTCACAGAAATGCCTTTGTCCACTTTGAAGGCCGTGTATTGTTTTATGCCTTTGTTGTGTTAAAATTTAAATCCTTAATTATTCATAGGATTGTTTGGGCGACAATATTTTCACAATAGGCCCCGGTTTTGCAGGGGAGGTAATCGGTTTGATTAATAAATTGTCAAGTTGAATCCAGCGTTAGAATATAAATTGTTACCACAGATATTTCATCCTATTATGATGGCGAGATCCCGCTCATTGTTTTACGAAATGTCATATCTCATGCTGTCACCTGATTGTTTTGGTTCAGGTTTCAATGGGAGGTGTCTTCTAGTATGCCAGGAATTGAATGAATTCGAGGATTGCGAGGATTCAGCCTTATGATACAGGGGAGTTTTGTGATTATTCAAAATCAAAAATGTAACTCTTTGAAAACGGTGAACTCAATAATGTTATATCCTCGAATCATTTTCATTATAAGATTAGAAAGTTTAATTTTATTGGAAAATGAACTCTATCATCATTTTTTATAACTAAAACGTCATCAACACTGTTCTCAAAATGTTGAAGGAAAACATCGCGGGGAAACCCGCATATCCTAGAGGCCTTCAAAGACATGTGACATCTACCAAACCGCATTGGGCCTGTATGGTAGATTATGGCCCAGATTGTCCCAGGAGTGGGAGTATTATAGGCTGATTATCCATACTAAAATATTATAAATGCGAAAGTATCTCTGTCTGTCTGTCTGTCCGGCTTTCCCGCCATAACTACTGGACTGATTATAATGAAATTTGGTACACAGATAGTCTAGACTTCTAGAGCCCGAGAAAGGACATAGGCTATATAACATCCCGCTATAACCAACAGGAGCAGAGCAGTAACTAAAAATGTTGCGAAAACTGGAGTGAACGCGGACGTACTACATATTACTCCCATTGTTTAGACGCTTATTTTATATCAACTGAGCTTTTACATTTCGAACCTTAGGCAGGTTAAACCGCGGGGCACAGCTAGTCATCATCATCATCATCTCAACGTTAATCCCAGTCGCATCCGTAGCTTTTCAGCTTTGAAGTCTGGAGTCCGCTTTACCAGTGTAACTGCTGATTTTGGCTAAACTTCGATATTTTCCGTGAAGCGACTGCCGTCTGACCTCCACAACCCGAAGGCGATATCTAAGCATTGCAGTTAAACCAATTGTTAGACTTTTGAGGGCTCCAATAACCCGTAACGACTGCCACTAGATGTTCGTATGGCAACCGGGACCAACGGCTTAACGTGCTTTCCGAGGCACGACCAGACCAGTGCAAATATTCATATTCAAGCATACAAATATTTGCACTGTGCGGGGATCGAACCCGCGCCTCCTTGCGCAGCGGCCGCGTTCGCTACCGCTACGCCACGGAGGCTGTCAAACGGGGCACAGCTGGTATTAATTATATAAAATTAAAATCACAAAATAAGATCATTAATGACCACTGAGACGGTTGAATTTATTTTGGCGGTATTTTTACAGGCTGATAAACAATGTTAAATTCTGCCACCGTTTTGTTGAAACAAATTAATTTAGACAAGAGGAAGATGTAAAAACTTCCAAACAGCAATTACGTTTTATTGTAAGTCATTATATTAATCATCGGCAAAATTAATTTTTCATTTGGACAAATCACCGAGTGGTTTGTTCAAACTTATTTTGTTTGTGATTGATAACTTGAGTTTTCTATAAGGAAATTGTTTTATTAGGATTGGAATACTTTAGTTGGGATTTTAATTACAGGAAGCCAGAGAAGAAGTATTAATGTATGTTAACTTATACAGGCTGTATCTGACATTGTAACACAAACTTCGCGAGAAGGCTACACCGCATGCCACTAATAAAATTATGATAGTCGTTTATATCGTTAATGAGCGGTTACAGAATAACAGTGTTTAAAAAAATGTGTCGGCTCGGCCTTTGAACGTTGCAAGCGTGCCGCCGCGCGTGTTTGTGGGTATGACGTTGACCCCTGATCTGAACTCTATTAAAACAGCTGATAGGAGAGTTTTTCGAGTTTTGTTCACATTGCACTTTTTTGTTTTAAATGTATAGCAATTATGAACGGTTTAAAGTGAAAAAAACTGCATTTTTTTTTTTAATCAGGAAAAAACCGACGCAAAATTTCACCTGTGGGGGGTTCAGAATCATGTACTGGATCCATGGTACTCGTTTGTGCGTCGATATCAGAGACACCCTTTATAAGAAAGACAGAAAATATGTTAACGATATCTACGCATGACGCAGAGAAAGAACACAAACATATTAAAATACAAGTCTAAAAAATCCGACTATTGATGATCTTTATCAATCTGTTAGTAAATCTAAGAAACCCTAAAAAATTTAAAAACTACGAGAAAGTGGAAACTCTTCCAGAAGAAACGTTGTAATCAACCAGTCGTAATAATTTTCGACTTAGGTAATGCTTCTAAGGTTGAGATTTTTGTCACATACCTTACCAAAAATGTTGATAAACAAGAGAATATCCATGAAAATGGAACACATGCTTAAAATGATAAAATAGTTGAAATACCTGCTCAATATGGGCATCATCACGAAACTCATTAGCCTCCCAAAGTTATATATTCATACCACACAACTGTCAAAAGTGTAAAAATCAGTGAACGCATTGTGTAATTGATTTACCGCTTATTGTCCTCCAGTCAGCCAGTCTCATTAACGATTCAACAGAGCAAATTGTGCTACCTAATTATAGCTGAATGGTCTAAGACAAAACACTATTTATGTTCACTAATTTATCACACAATGAGCCAATGTTTCGGCCGACCGACGAACACTGAACGCACGAGGACCTTAAAATTGAGCTTAGAAAAACTATTAGCATTTAACAAATGTAAGAACGTCGAAATATGACATTGCCAGTGCACGGTGTTCAATAAAACAAAAGACACCATTTTAAAAGTATAAAGAAACAATTGCCTTTTATGTGTGTTAATGAGAGCGATTTGAAGCACGCGTGTACTTATAGCACGGCCTGGGGTTCGACGCCGTTTCAATTAAAGACAGTTGAAATTAAAGACTATGTATGCTTCCTGATTAGTTGTGTCTTGAAGTTTGAGTAATTGAGGGGCAGGTCACGACTGTTCAGTTGACGCATATATTATTATAAAAGTATATACGTCAACTTCAGCTTATTTGTACATTAATTTTACAGTAGCAAAGCATATAAAAAACTTCTGAATATTTTTATACTTTGTTATAAACTTTGGAAATTTTGAAACTCCTTATAATGTATTATTTTTGTCCTTGATACGCATAAGCAACCAATATTTCACATCTTTCCAATAAGACAGCAGTTAATCATGTGGAACTTTGTTGACACCACGAATCCATTATACATGAGTGTGCGATTATTTTGATGGATTCCATGAGAATACAAGCATCAGCACTCCCCTAAAATCTCGAAATCGAACAAAGGGAACACGTGAGACTCCCTTCGCATCCGAGGCTAATGCTCACCCCACTGAGGAAGGAGATGTAGAGAAAAATGCGTATTTATAGCAAATACTCGTACTCAAACAGTCCTACATTGTGTACGAGTCAAATAAATGAGTCTCATTTTTCGTGCTGTCAAAAAAATCTGAATGGAAAAGAAAACGCGTCGGCGAAAAAACGGCAGGCTGCGGGCTTTTTATTTAGTTTTTAATGTAATACTGATTTGGGATGTTTCAGATTAATTGCGCCTTACCTGAGGCGCGGCAAGGGTGACGCCACTGAAAGAGTTCTTCGACGCTGATCGATCGCCGAGCGCAGATTGAAAGGAGAGACGTGAAAGGTAATTATTCATTTGGCGACTAGAATAGAACACTTTTGTACCTTTATCTTGGGGTTTTTTCGATACTTTTGCACGAAATTTGCAAGTAACTGGATGGAATGACACGGTGATTTGTTTTTTCCGCCACCTCAGACTTCCCACGAATTCGATTCTCGCTCCTTGCGTGTACGTACGTTATAGAAATGGTAATTCGACTTCAGTGAACCTGCGAAACACGTGATATTATCATATAAGTGCCCAAAATTGCCTGTACTTTGGGTCTAGGCACTACAATATAAATAGATATCAGACATGCAACACGAATATTTGGATCTACATTCTGCTACCTACATGAAGTCAAGATTTTTGGGCTGTTACGCAACAAAGATAGACAACATTTTGAAAGTTGTCTATGATATTCAAAATTGACTAGCAAAAACTGAACAATACAAAAATATAAAAGCGAAGACACTTTCGAAATAAAACAAAAAATTTGCATGCCGATAGCCGACAATGGATCCCCGCGGAACCCGGAAGATTGCACAATACGGAACAATGAACTAGAAGCACATGTTATCCTGACCTGATTTCACGAAATCCTATTAAGGGACTACTGGAGACGCCAGGAGCCTTTGTCTTCAAAACCTTTTATGATTTATGTGACGTTTCTTTGATGTTTATGGCACATGCCTCATTTAAATACGTCGTCTTGTGCTTTGCACATTTTAACGCTCGCCCATAGTGATTTTTTCCAATGGAACTGCGCAATACGTCCACGAGTCCTTAGCATTTGAATGAACATTTGGTTACCAGATTAGTTTTCTATGAAGCGAGACTATACGTGTGTAAACAACTAGTCACATTGACTCATTAACTTATATTCCTAATCTGTTATTCTTGGACAAAACAACGGTCACTTTACATCTCAATAAGTGAGGATACTGCTCATTTGTATGATAAAATGCTGTTCATCCCTGTGGTATTATGGCAGACTTTCTCCATCGTTACATAACCGAAAGCCAATGATTACGGCCCTACCCGCAGCAAAAAAGGTAAAGTTTAAAATATCAAAATGAAGTCTTCAAGTTGTTCGACGTTGTTATAAAATTACAAGCAGCTAGGCGGCGAAAACTGGCAAATTATAGTCTGGGACCGCAGACATTGGCCGTGGTCATGGTGGAAGATAGAGATCGCGCTGATTGCGTGCTCGACTATTGTGAGCGAACCATTATGGTGACTTAACTAAACGTTGCGCTTGAATATAAGGTATTTGTCGCAATATTGGCTTGTTTACTCTTTCTATCAGGAAAAGACAGGGGTTGTACCACAAACTTTAAAATTAATTAAGACAAGACATGTTGCTTAAAAAATGCCTTGTTGAAGACCTTACTGATTTAGCTCACTATACCTTATAAAATGAATAGATATAATTACTAGTTATTATTGTAACCTGTAATAAAACACCACATATCCTCATACGAATGCACCGCTAAATTTATAACAGAGTCATCAGAAACAATCTCGATTGACTCGGCCCATACTTTTAGCACGTTTTAAACGAGTAGCACCAACCCACCAACCTGTTAAATAAAACGACCAGCCATGTTGATTTTCAAAGGTTCGATGCCTTAAAATCATCAGGTTTGGTGATCCGAAACGTCTCAATACCCAAGTAACGAGTTGCCCATTAATACGGGGGATGTATCGCGAGATAATTTTATTCTGGTAGCCGGCTGCTTTGTATGCGGCCGTCCAAGCGTCCGTCATTACCGAAATACCAAAATAAAACCCACCATGTAACAGACAAAACTGATCTTTAAAACTTTAGTTTTAGGGTTCGTTGAAGTGCCTGGTTATGTTTGCAAGCACGGCCCTCTCGCTTTTATCTTATTGGTCAACTATTACTCCTAAATTTAAACTCTTCATTATAATGCCGCAGTGAGAAAAGTCGCGATAACCGACGGCCACGTGAATAAAATATAGGTAATGAATTCTGATAAAGGAAGGCTCGTGGATAGATAATGTGGCGTGTCAAGTTGTTTACGGGAAACGCGATCGAGATATTGATAAGTGATACAGCTGGTTTTTTTAAGAATACATTTTATAAAGTTAGTTTTAGCCAGGCACGGGACTGAAGTTTGACTCACCAAACTTTGTCCAAAAACCTGACTGAAAAAACCTGCCAAGTGCATGTCGGACTCACGTACAAAGAGTTCCGTACCATTGATTTATAAAATTAAAGGATTTAAAGAAATTAAGAAATTAAGTTATTTGTATGAAACATTAAGCGGTTTACGATTTACGAGGTGTTACAAAAAAAATAATTATCTCGTTCAAAACAATTTTCGTTGGCCGTTTTTATAGTAATGTACATACATACATCACATGTTTTTTTTTTTTATTTTTGATTTTCTTATTTTAGAAGTTAGACGGGGGGACCAACTTTTTTCCACTTTGGAAGCGTCAGTCACGCAAACTATTCGGTTTAGAAAAAACATATTTTAGAAACCTACGTACGATGAAATTAAAATTGAGTTTCAGTTCTAAGTATGGGGAGCCCCCAATATTTAATATTATTTTTGCATGAAAATCTTAATGCTGCTCACAGAATTAGTAATTTAAAGGATTTTAATTACATCACCGTAGGACCCGTCTTACGGCGAGTTTCGTACGTTGTTGATACCGCAACGATCCGAACGAAGCGCTTCGCCTCTTCTTTCGTAGGTACCGCGTACATCGAAGAACTGGAACAATTTGGCAGCGGCCATGTTTCCGTCGATCTACAATTTAAGTGTCTTCAAGGCTAGAGTGAAAAAGCTCTTATTCAACTATCGCGCTTTACCATCAACGATTGCATCGCTGCTTACCACCAGGAGGGATTGCGGTCAAGCACTAGTTTATAATTTATAAAAAAAGTTGGCCTCCTTCAATAATAAAATAATAATCTATCATACTTGACATCACGCCTGTAATCCTCGAAGTGTTATCCAAAGGTGTATACAGTATGTTAAGAAAACCCTGTCCGACCCGTGAAGGTGTTGTTAGGTATCGATAACTGATTCTACTAATGCATACAAAACCGGGCTAATCTTAAAAAAAAAAATCCCCCTAAAAAAATAAATATTATTTCGCAAAAAGAGGTAACTTAATAAATGTGAGTAAGCGCCCTTCCGAGGGGGGCGGGCGGCAGGGCACGCGGCACGTGGTCGCATCGCTATTCGCTCATAATAATACCGGTGTTGTCACTTTTTTAAAAATTACCACATTTCGGGGAAGTTGGAATTAATTCGCGGGAAAATAAGATTATTTCAAAATTCATTTGTATTGGTACTATGTTGATTACGTAAAATTTTATATTATATTTGGTCATGTGTTTACCTAACCTTTATTATCCTTATGGGTCGGACAGGGTTTTCTTAACATACTGTATAGTATGTATATATGTACGCACGCCAACTTTGCAGGAATTATTATATTGAAAACACGAAGGCGCTGTTTTAAAGATTAGTTGAGTAAAATCGCACATACTAATCACTAATATTATGGTCGTGCATGACCAAAATCTTAATATTCGCAACTAAACACAATAACACGTCACCGAAACACACGCTTAAACATTTTGAAAGCTCAAGCTTCACATAATAACGAAGACGTAAGCTCAAGTACAGTAATTTGCTCTAGGAGCCAAAGGCCGGCCAGTCCTTGATGAAGGCACGACTTCGATGATGTTGTTTACCCCTTTCTTATGCGGAGAACGTTTAGATTGTATAGCTATGGTTGACGTGACCTAAGCTGCGCGGTGGTTGGTCCTTAATAGACTGCACTTATCTGACTGTACATCCTGGAGTTTTAAAAGAAGGAAGTGTGGTATTGCTGAATAGGTTTTCGTGTTTTTGTCGTGGGTTTTTGTGAAATGTCGTTTTTTTTAGTACCTATGTATTTGTAGGTGTATGTAGATGCTAAAATATTGGACGTTTCATTCATTTTTGTAATGACAGAAACTAGAGAGTGCCACCTGCTACGATTGTTATATACAATTTTTGCCCCATTTTTCGTTTTCGAGTTTCGTTCGAGTATTATAGTGTTTGGTAACAATTTAGTAAAAAAAGAACTGCAATTAATTATCTCAGAAGATCACCGTTAAGTTCTTGATGAAGGCAGATATCTACACCTATTATTAATATAAAATATTTTGTATGGAGAGGGCAATCTTCCGGGTCACTGGTGCGATAACGAAAATTCTTAAATCAATTAAACTACAAGATTTTACCGAGCACCAAACTTTACAAGGACGAAATCTTGAGCCGAAGTTAGTAATAAATAAATTGGCAATTTACAGCCAAATTCCGTCGCACGACTCGATCGTACTCCTTAACAAGTTTTAAACCGAGCTGCCAGTTTATTAATTCTAATAATATGAATGAAACAAAATCATCAAAAAAAAATATTCAATTAAAACAATCGATACACGCCCAAACCAAAATCGATTACCAACAATCGATATTCGCGTCCCGAGAGGAGGTCGGGGGGAAAGGGAACGGTTGTCTCTGCACCAGGCGTTGACTAATCGCGGCGCGTCCGCGTGGAATAAGACTGATTACACCGGGGCTTGCCTATGCCTGCCTGCTATGTGGTTCGCCAGCCCTCTACCTACACAAACCGACATTATTTAAGAAATCAGCTCGCTCGAGCGGCAACAAAGGGAGTTTTTACCGCCCACGCTACGTGTTTTTGAAAGACTTATTACGTAAACTGAGTAGTTTGATTATAGGAACTTGATTGAAGTTGGTGTGGAGTTATTCTTTAGTGTTTTGCCAAGGTTAAGCATAGAAGTATCCCTACCTACCTCTTTTTTCATTGACATTCGAACCTTACCCATTAAACGATATAAAACCTATATAAAGGCCAAACTTTGCAAAAAGGGGTATTATAAAATCTCAGATTATTTAGAGGATAGAGAGGCTTGGGACTGAGCTGCTCGCTCTGTTAAGCATTGTTATTAAGCAATATGCGTAATTATAACGTAAATTATTGTAAACATTTTCATTTTTAATGTCTGGACTTTAAAAAAGACGATGATCCCTGAGTTTGTTTCGGCTATTTCTTCTCAGAGGTAGTCAGTTAGGAAATGTCGGCTTCATCTAGTTTAAACAAAAAAAAAAAAAAAAAAAACATGACGTGTAAAAGTGATCGGTGATCCTACTTGCTTGATAAACGATTTCATTTCATTTCATTTTTTCCGCCGATTGATTCTCTAAAAATCTCACCGAGTCATGTGAAGTGAACTATTAATAGTAACATCTCCTAGCTTTAGTTAGAATGGCAGCTCAATTCATATTCACTTCATTTCTTCTTCAGCCTATGGAGCTCCACTGCTGGACAAAGACCTTCTCTACAGATATATAGTTGCTTCGGGGGGTTTTGCCATAATCCTCACGCTTGGCAAGCGGTTTGGAGGTCGCAGTAATTTTATATTTCACAGGAGAAGCACTGCTGCCCGCTTACCTTAGATAAGATTACCTTAGTCGCCTCTCACTTCACTAAGACTAAAATAACATGGTTATTTTTAAAAATTTGCTACGCCTATATGGCCGATAATAATAGTCATGTACAGTAAGAGTTAAAAGTGGAGTTCCACTTTTGACACTTAGGTATTGTCAGTGCAATAAAGTTCAAAAGTGGTAATGCACTTTTGATTACTGTACATACCTAACATAATCAACCTATAATGTTCCCACTGCTGGGACCTGTGTCCCAGCAGTGGGAACATTATGCCTTATCTCGGTGAGAGGAAGTAGGCCGCGCCATCTACCACGCGGACCCAGTGCGGACTGGTAGATCTCACATGTCTTCGAAGTTTTGACTCTAGGATCTGACATTTTCCTCACCGTGTTTTCCTTCACCGATTTGAGGTACATCATAACGTTTAATTATTATTGATTGCAGTCAGACACAGTATGTATCTACCTTTCTTTATTTATTTATTTTTTATAAAATTTGTCTCACACTAGGAATTTCTCCTGTGTTGTGGTTGCGTTTACAAACATAAATATAACTCACATACATTTTGGTTGCCTGGAAGAGATCGCCTTAGCGATAAGGCCGCCCATTGTATGTTTTTTGCGTTGAATGTTTGTGTTAAATATTTGATTAGTGTAAATAAATAAATACACAAACATCCAAACCCAAAACAAATACTTGTAGGTCATACAAATATTAGTTCTGTGCGGGAATCGAACCCGCGACACGTAGCTCAGCTTGAGCTAACCGTGTGCAGTCCCAGCAATTTTAATTGATTTCAGTTGTGTTTCTCTTATACATTGGAATATTCGTTTTAGGACCCCAAAAATAAATCAAAGTTAACGAATCCCCTACATATATTGCCAGAATATTGAACCTTTCAATATTCTGCAACCACTATTAAATTGCAACACATTAAAATATCTGTTCTCGTTTGCAAGACAGCAAGAAACAGTTCGAATAATTATTAAACCAGGTAGGCGCAGGTGACTTAGACCGCAACGCAATAAAAATAAATTAATTCATCACTTAATTAAGTGTTTACAATTTATATCCATCGCGAATCAGTAGTGAAGTAATGGTGTTGTAAATGATTAGTGTTATCAATCTATAATTTCCACTCAATAAATGTACCAAACACGCCCACTTTCCTCAATCACGTACGATCCATCGTACGTGTTGTTTGCTTCTCTGTTTTATTCAGTATGTAAGAAAGGGATGCAATATTCGTCACGAAGACGGCAATCAAGATATTACGTTATAATTTTACGATTTAAACTGGTCTGGTGAAACAATCTGCGAACGAATAATTTACACTGCGATAATACCAGTGCAAAAACGATAATTAAGCAATGAACTGGTACATAATGTATTAACAAGTAGAACAGTTGTTATTCGAATATTTCAGCGGGATCGAAACTTTATACGGGTGAACCAGCGTGATGTAGCTAGTATTTTTCATGATTATGCCTAAATCTTTTTTTAAGAGATCATGGTTTTTTTTAATAGTTATAAACTAGTAGTTGATGATAAAGCGCACTAATTTAATAAGTCTATTCACTCAAAAAAAAAAAAAATAGCTGCGTGAATAGGAAGGAAGACGTTGTTTGAGTTGAGTGAGGTGATGCAATGTTCCGTGGAAGAATTTAGACTCCCGCGGCCCCACGCGTACTCCTAATAGAAGAGACAGCGGCCGACATCCATTGAGAATTTCCAACCCGGAAAAAAAGGTGATGCAATGTTAAACCCAACAACATGACCAACGATTTGTACCAGAGGTCACGACAGCGGTCGGTCCTCTGGTACGGGAAAAACCAGTCCAGGTGGCAGGCGTTGAAGTCCCCCAGAGGGACGAACTGTGCGTCAGGGTGCAGCGCATTGTCGACAGCCTCACTGAGGTGGTCAAACATTCGAGTCGTCTTCTGATCACCGTTGTGCGATCGGTAGACACAAGTGTAAACAAATTTGTCCACACTAGTGTCCACCAACAGCCATAGGGATGAGAAGTGAGGGTCTTCGAGGTGACGGAGGCGCCGGCAGCAGATGTCATTGGGGACATACACACAGACCCCGGCACTGCGTATCCCGGGTAGTTGAGGTATGCCGCATTAGACGATCTGATCTGGGTCTCCGTCAAGAATAGTACGTAAGTTAAAGTCACATGAAACTAAAAATAAATGTTATTGATTGACAATATATTTTTAATAAATTTCCATATTTCTACAACTACAAGACAACCCGGGAATTCCCAGGAAATAGTGGTCGAGAATTCTCGTGCTCCGGGAAATACAAAAGGTCGAGAATTGAGAAACCCTAATCATGCCGCCAAGTGATTTGTCGTGTTCCGGCATGATGTCTGGTGAAGCGGAACGAAGGACGGATCTGAGCAGTTGTGTTGCGATGTGTGGCGGATACGATGCGCCAAATGTTGTTGTGTCGGAAGTTTCGTCGTGGAGGGTCTCCAGATCAATCTCCCTCTGGTGCAACTCGTTGGTCGTGTTGTTGGGTTTAACAATTTACCAGTGGCGGTATTTCCGTTGGACTACAATTTGAGTGTCTTCAGGGCTAGAGTGAATAGGCTCTTAATTAACTAGTGCGCTTTACCATCATCGATTGCGTCACTGCTTACCATCAGGTGGGATTGCGGTCAAGCGCTATTTTATAATTTATAAAAAAGGAACATGTTTAGACCAACTTTCCAATATTTGTTATAAATTGAGATTTTCCGTTATCTTAGTAAAAATAAAAACCTAATAAATAATTAATTATCTTAAACTAATGACAATCACAATTTAAAGTGGAAACTGCTTCAAAAGCTTGCCTATGTGGCTTGAAAATAAGCCTTTAAAAATAGGAGGGCATTTGTAGCATCATCTGATAATCGGTTTCTTATTTTCGTCACAAAGTTTCCTTGTGACATATAAAGACAAAATCCGTTCATTTTCTGTCGACGTAAGTTTTACTGAAATAACAGCTTTATACAAGTTTTCTAGACTTAGTGTTCCTTTGTTGGTTGATGCATATGACTAAACACTCTTTTCTAATCAAGCTTCTTGTTAAAACAGTTTCAATGTTGCTCGGAGTGTCTGTGGTTGCCATTTCAATACAATATTTCAGTTTCAGCTCAAAGGATGTGACTTGCTCGAGTTGCTCCTTTTCTTTATTAGAGTGTCATCTTCATCTAAATTATAGCAAGCTGAGCTAGCTGCTAAGCTTGTATCTTGGCTACACTAAAACTGTACAATAGAGAATATCCTAATGTACAGTTTTAGTGCACCCAAGATACAAGCTTGTCTAGTTTCGGTTCAATGCAAAATCTCTGTAATCTTTTGAGCAATAAACTTTATTACTTATATTATATTAAGTATAGTTTTGTTCAGTTTCATTTTTTCCCGATTTCTCGACCACTTTTTTCTCGTCTCGAGTAAGGCAAAATTTCCCGGGAATTCTCGGTTCGAGAACTCTCGAAGAAAACCCTAGGTAAGACTGTCTGGTGGGTGGAAACTTCTATTTACTATTATTTTTTAGAATCCAACTGAATTTAGATGTAGGTTACATTTTCAGTTAGCTGTGGTGTCGTTTGTACAAAGGGTACAAACGACACCACATCAAGCTACTAGAATATGTCAAATTTCTTTATTCGATTTTCAACTTTATGGTGAAGCTGTAAGGCTCAAGGTTGAGTGGAAATATTTGACAGTTTTACCTTATGGTCGTCCGTACTAAGGTTAAAGTACCAATTGAGGTTCTTGTCATTAAAAGAAAACAAAAAATCTTTCTGAAATCACAAATATATTTAAAAAATAAATAAGAGTTGGAATCATTGTGTCAAAGAATTTATCGAACGAGGTAACAGCGAATGAACGTTCCCAGAATTAAAATTATTTCAAGAGCAAAAATCCTAAACTAATCCAAAAGGTCTATTCTAAAACCACAAAATCTCTTAATCCGATGCCACATAATAATTCCTCGATGTTTATAATTCGTCCAACATTAATGGGCTATTAACGTTCCACGTCGATCTCTTAATAGTTTTCAAATGGCGATATATCAAACTTTTGCTGGAACAAATAAAACAATTACGTATTACACGTAGTGAAGGCAATCGGCGTGTCTGGGAGGTAGACTGACGGTGAATGCGATCGATGGTGACAAATGAGTGTCGACACACAAGAATACGGCCGCGCGCACGTTTCAGACAAAAATGTCGTGATAGATAAAAATAGTGGGGCTAATGGGATTTGGGCGACGATTGATTGGTTAATCGATGGGTTAGTGAAGTGAAAATCTGCAAGAATTTTCTTTAAAATACAGATTAACGTGTAGAACAGAAGTTGTAAGTATTTACTTAATAGCTATAGGTACACGTACCTACCTATCAATTTGAGAAAGACATCGTCAACTTTCCATTATGTTATTATTTTTTATGCGAAACCTGAATATAGTTTGTTTAGAATAAGCAACTGAATCGATTAATTTTTACACCGTGTTATATTTTTTTCGAAATACATATAGAAATTGTTGCAGTGTGGTTACTGAGTGGTTACGATAGATTTACTTATAACTTGAGCGTGCGCTACAGCTGACGGCAGAGGTCAACGCACCGCGCACGTCTGCCCGAGCGGAACTTTGACCATATTTTTGTTGGGACAACCAAGTAGAATAGGAAGCTCATAACTTTGTGGTTTTCCATGATATCTTTTTGAAATTTTGTACATAGATTCATTACTTAAAAATACTGGACACGTGTTTCGGGTTTCGCATAAAGTTGGAAGTTACTCTCTCCACCAATAATGAACTGCTCAATATGGATAACTGTACTTCCCTAGTAACAGATTATTTAGTTTGTATTTTTTTTAATTTTTCTATTAAATTATTAACTAGTGCTTGGCCGCAATCCCACCTGATGGTAAGCAGTGGTACAATTAGTGATGGTAAAGAGGGCTACTTTATTAAGAGCCTTTTCACTCAAAAAAACTGAGTGAATAGGAAGGAAGACGTCAGTTGAGCCAGCTGCGCCAAGGGAGATTGATCTCGAGACCCTCCACGACCAAACCCCGACACAACAACATTTGGCGCATCGTACCCGGCACACATCGCAACACAACTGCTCAGATCCGTTCTCCGTACAGCTTTACCAGACATCATGCCGAAACACGACGAATCGCTTAGCGGCAAGATTTTGTCAGGTGGTTTTCTTCAGCCGGCAGCTGATGTTACCACCGATGTACCTTTTGGTATATAGGAGAGTTTTATAAGAATTTGGCTGTTATTTCATAATATATCTAAGACACCACTGTCTTAGGATTTCCATGCAAATGAAATCTAGGACAGAAGCTGGGCATCAGTAGCATTGTTTTCTCAACCGTCTTCAGTTATGAATACAACACGCTGCCTTCCTCGTTACAAAAAAAAGAAAAACAATTGAATCGTTCCAATTTTAAAATGAACTGTCAGATAAGTCGTCCGCGTACATAAGGCCTGTTGTACACGCGATCGGTATGCGGCATGCAGTAGTAACGAAACGCGATACGATGCCGTGCCGTAGTACATGAGTCAAATACCCGCATGCCGTAGGGCCCCACCCTATTATTGGACGGAATTATTCAAGTCATGACGCTGTGTGACGCCCGATTTTAATCTAACATCCTGCCTACGATTTGGACATTGTACTTTTGTTTTGCTTAGAAGATTTATATGACTACTGTTTCAATGTATTTTAATGGGGGCAGTTGAGTTGTTAAATGTTCATTCTCAATTTGTAATTAAACTTTTTTTGTATCACTCAATAAAATTGTGTTAAATTATTCAGCTTATGCTGTTAAATAAACCTTACACGGGTTATAGTTGCTTTTAATAAAAATCCGATGAGTTAATAAAGCCGAACTCGAACGAACTTCCAATATCCGTTACAACAAGCAAACAACGCACAACACTAAAGAATCACCTCAAGCATAGACAAGAACAAAGGCACCGCACTCGATGCTCTTTTTTATCGATACTAAATATCGAGATGTTATTCGAATCAGTCCCAGATTGATGGCCGCTCGGATATATCGCATACCTATCAGTTTTATGTTCAGGCACTTACAGTTAATGCTTTCAGAAATGCACAGCATTAGTTAGCATGTCGATTTAGTCATTGCTCGCTCGCTTAGTGATGAGCAAATTGTTATTCGATTAGGCTGTTAAATGATCATTTAAATTGATGCAAATCGCTACTTATTAACCTTGTTATGAGTGAAATATTGGTGTCAATGAAGCAGATTTTATATTGCGCTACTTCTTTTTTTTTGTTATTTTTTTCAGTATCTGTAATGCTGTTTGAAAATTATATTACCAACATAAAAATAATTTATCGAATAACAAATGCTAGAGTAATTTGAACCAAAGACACAATTAATTTGAACGCTATGAATTTTAAAAAAAACAATTAACTAAAATAATCAATGAACCTAACTTTTGAAAAATTGATTAAGTACCTATGACAGTAGACACGTATGTCTACCCTCGAGGGAACATCAATGAACAAATTTATATCTTTATAATCATAAAGTTATCATAAGTTCAATGTAGATATACCTATTTATTTTATTTTTAACCCCATAATATGTATTGGGAAAGCCGGTAATAGATATATTTTGACAGCCTCCGTGGAGGAGCGGTAGCGAACGCGGCCGCTGCGTTAAGAGGCGTGTGCTCGATCTCCGCCGCGCACTGCATATAATATTTGTATCCATGAATATGAATATTTGCACTGGTCTGGTCGTGCCTCAGAAAGCACGTTAAGCTGTTGGTCCCGGTTGCCATACGAACATCTAGTAGCAATCGTTACGTTTGAAACCCTCCAAAGTCCAACAATTGATCTAACTGCAATGCTTCGATATCGCCTTCGGGTTGTGAGGTCAGACGGCAGTTGCTTCACGCAAAATATCGAAGTTTAGCCAAAAATCACCAGTTAGACTGGTAAAGCGGACCCCAGACTCCAAAGCTAAAAAAGCTTCGGATGCTACTGGGATTAACGCTGAGATGATGAAGACTAGTTCAGTAGTCAGACGACCTAACGTATAAAATCTTACGCAAGAACAAAACAATACCTCTCTGCAAAATTACACAGCTTAGCTCCTGCACTAATTTAAAGAACCTTACATTGAACTAATTAAAGTAATATACACATCCAATTTCTACTATGCAACATTTAGGTATTTGGGGTCGGCACGATACCTATGTCTTTTTCATCCATACTTCTCTATTGTCATCTTCTTAATCGCCTCCTTCTTAACCATAATATATCATCATTTACAAATATCATCGTTTCTTTGGTAAATAATTAACAAAACCTAATACAATATGGACAGAAATCCTATTTCTACTAATATCAACGTACTTACAACCAAACCACACTATGTAGTATCAGCCCCAAAAACCAAAGATTTCGATACACAAGTGTCGGCGTAACATTTATAGATACTGATTAATGATATGGAAGTGAAGAGGGGACGTTTCACGATGATCGATGGTCCACGAACTTATTACATAATAGTGTTTCAATAGAATTAGGAGCTTTGTTCTTTGTGCCCTTGGTTCGGGTCAAGCGCAAGATACATCTTTCGCCTGTCTGTAGGTAACGGTACTGCTATCGACGATGTATTTATAAAATGACGGAATATACGAACGGTGTTAAGTTGAGCGTGGCTTTAAAATAGATGGTGTGGTATTTTATGTACCGTGGTTAAGCTTTGAAGTTCTTTTTTTTAATTATAGAGATGTGGTCATGGCAACACCTACTGGGGATATTGATAGGATATTTATTCTTTTTTTTTATAATTATAAACTAGCGATTGACTGCAATCCCGCCTGATGGTAAGCAGTGATGCAACCGTTGATGGTAAAGCGCGCTAGTTTATTAAACCCATTCACTTAAAAAACTTAGTGAATAGGAAGGAAGACGACAGTTGAGCGAGGTGGTGCAATGTTATACCCAACAACACGACCAACGATGCTGCGCCAGAGTGAGATTGATGTGGAGACCCTCCACGACCAAACTCCCGACACAACAACACTTGGCGCATCGTACCCGGCACACATCGCAACAAAACTGCTCAGGCCCGTCCTCCATACGGCTTCACCAGACATCATGTCAGAACACGACAAACGCTTGGATGTAACATTAATATTAATTAATATTCGATGTTATACTGATGAAATCAAATTAAATTAATACATTGAAAACGTAGCTATTAACCGCCAAATATGTAGGTACTGAGTTACAGTTTTCCGTGTAAGAAGTATCAAGTTGCCGAATAGGAGTCGTGCTGTTTTATTTTCAAAATCTGCTAATATTATGAACGTGAAAGTTGGGATGTATGTCTCTTTTACTTGGCGTAATCCAGACTTTCAGGAACTACTTGACAGATTTCGATGAAATTTGGCACGCAGGTGGTTTATATCAAAATATACGCGGGTGGAATTCGCTGAATGCAGCTAGTAAATAATATACCCCTTTATTTATTAACATTGCTTAAAGATTAGTGTGACAAGAGATTGTTTAATCATATAATGTTAAACGTCATTTAACTTGTATCGGCGTTTTCAAATAAACCTCTATTCTTCAAATCAAACAATTTGAACTCCACAAAGTTTCGTTTTCTCAAAGTATGAAGTCGTATAATAAAACAAAATGGTGTGTTAACAAATAGTTAATTCGTACAGTATTAATAACAGCGAAACATCTGTTATTGCAGGCAGCGATAATGAGGGGAATAAGGCACGCGATACACTAGCGTACTTAGGCGATACTATAATATATTTTTTAAATAATTAAAGAACGTTAAAATTTAAACTAAAACACTAATTAAACTACAGTATATTTCATCATCAACCTTTTTATCGTCCCACTACTGGGCACAGGTCTCCTCTCATACAGAGAAGGATTGAGCGTAATCACCACGCTTGCTCAATGCGGGTTGGCGATTTCAGACTTAAAGTCCAGGTTTCCTCAAGATGTTTTCTTTTACCTTTAAATCAGTCATTGGTGTTAAAGATATACTTAGAAAAGTTACATTGGTAGGTAGTACTTGCCTGACCTGGAATGGAACCCGCACACTCATACATGAGAGGCTGGTGTTTTAACCACTAGGCCACCACGATTTTATATACAGTTTTATTATATTGCAACATCAAAAATGTGTTTATTTGTTTCTCAATGAAATAAAATTGCGTAAATAGATTAGCTTAAAGTTTGGCTGACGTATAACATCGACTTTTAACTTCCATGTGGACATAGACCAGGGAGAAACCATAGACTAAAGGTAGTAGGGAAATAATAAATTATTAATTAGGAACATTGGCAGTTCATGTTTAGATTTTTATCTAATGTTAATCCATTGACTTTGTCAGCGTTCATTTAGATTGCTTTTTTTTTTTCGTAGTTAATAAACCTTTTTATAGTCAATAAATAAAATAAACAAAATCAAAATTTTGTTGTTAGATCTAGTAAAATGTTGTTTGCGAATATGTCTAGATTTTTAAAAAGAAAATTGCACAGATAATAAAGTCGCTTGTAGGAATTATCATTCTAATATACCACTTTTATCGCCTAGCTGTCAATACGGTATCAGCACAATCAACAGATGTGATTAATATGAAAGAAATATTGTTGTTACCGGAAGGAAATATTATAATAGTGCCAAACAGTGAATTCATTGAGTGGAAATAGTAGGTATTTTATAAAAAGTGTCAATAAAAATTTGTACGCTAAGTGTCACCTGGCCACTTTGGATTCAGTGGAGAGGCGTGCGAAGAGGCTGATTGGTGACCCTGATTTAACTCGAGACGGTCTCCAAAGCCTACAGCACAGGCGTAGAGTATCCAGCCTTTCGGTGTTCTGTAGGATATATTTTGGGAAGTGTGCGAGGGAATTGCACGATTTAATTCCCCCATCTCCGTTCCACCATCGGACAAGCCGTCGTACGGCGACTTTCCACCCTTACGTTGTTAACACCACTACGATCCGACGAAGCGTTTCACCTCCTCCTTTATACCGCGTACGTACATCGAGGGACTGGAACAATTTGCCAGCGGCGGTGTTTCCGTCGGACTACAATTTGAGTGTCTTCAAGGCTAGAGTGAATAGTCGCTTAATAAACTAGCGCGCTTTACTATCAACGATCGCATCACTGCTTACCATCAGGCGGGATTGCGGTCAAACGCTAGTTTATAATTTATAAAAAAAAAACCTACATAGTTGAGTTTTTAACCTGATCTACCAACATTAAGAAATTGGGTTGTATCCTAAAAAATAATTTAATGTCCATCAGATAGATTTATAAAAAATATTGAACACGTATTTTTTATTTTTTCTATCATTCAAATACTTAGGAAGATATATTGATTTAAAATGTCGCATGGCGTCACGCCGTGGTCCAAAAAGTACCACGGCGTGACGTAATTAGCCCCCACTCCGTAACTTTAATACGCTATATCTCAGTAGTTTTTGGTAATTTCGACAAAATAAAAAATACGGGTCTTAATTTTTTTTATTATCTATAAGACGGACTAATTATTTTTTTGATTTTCATACCTTGGATACAGCCCTATTGCTATCGCTTATCTTTTATTTAACATTGTTACAGACATATCTTAGACTATAATGTTTCCAGTCTTGGGTCACAGGCCACCTCTGGGTGAGAGGGAGTGGGCCGTAATCCACCACGCTGGCCCAGAGCGGGTTGGTAGATGTCACATGTCTTCGAAGTTTTTGGCTCTAGGACATGCTGGTTTCCTCACAATGTTATCCATCACCGTTTTGAGGGCAGTGGTGATGAAATAATTTACACAATGTAAAGCGCCTGATGGGGTTCGACCCTACGACCACTAGGCCACCGCTGCTCTCGTGCTCATCTCTGCTTTTTTATTATTATTATAAACTACTGCTTGACTGCAATCAAACCTGATGGTAAGCAGTGATGCAATCGTTGATGGTAAAGCGCGCTAGTTTATTAAAAGCCTATTCACTCGGAAAAACTGAGCGAATAGGAAGAAGAGGGCGGTTGAGCGAGGTGATGCAATGTTAAACCCAACAACACGACCAACGATGCCTCGAAAGAGGGAGATTGATGTGGAGACTCCCCACGACCAAACTCCCAACACAACAACATTTGGCGCATCGTACCCGGCACACATAGCAACACAACTGCTCAGACCCGTCCATCGTACGGCTTCACCAGACATCATGTTGTGTGTTGGTTAAAATAATACTATCAAAACTTATGCAAATTCATATTCTACAATCAAATTTTAAAAAAAAGCCGGCCAAGTGCGAATCGGACTCGCGAACAAAGGGTTCCGTACCATTATCTTTAAAAACGGCAAAAAAAATCACGTTTGTGGTATGGGAGCCTCCTTAATTTTATTGCAATTAAAAAATTAAATTCTGTAATCAGTTCATGAGATACAGCCTGGTGACAGACGGACAGCAAAGTCTCATGAATAGGGTTCCGTTTTACCTTTTAGGTACGGAACCCTAAAAACTGCGCTCTGAACAATTTTATCTCAACTCAAATAATTCACGTAAAAGGCTTACCTAGCCATTAAGACCAACAATAAGTCTGCACTTCTACACAAAAAGCCTTACACCCCTTTTTTCGCCACAATCAGGCAAAGAGCCTCTTTCCGCTTCACTTACAACAATTAATTGCAATATCACTTAAGGTAACCAAAGGGTGTCATCACAAAAAAATTACTTTACCATTATTTATGCGACAAAACTGTGCAAAATTGTAACAGGTACTTTCTTTTCAGTTTTTGCAAAAGAAAGTGTTTACTGATTTATAACCGCATCAAGGGCTATGTGACTGCAAACATTCAAACTCCAAACTTTACTACAAAACGTTTGTTTAGGAAAGAATTGAAAGTAAAGGTGTAGCTGATTCTAAAGGAACGCAAGCGAAAGTGATCTTGTTCTTAAATAATGGCGTATAATGCCAGACAAAAGTGTTCTGTTACAATGACCACCTGCTGATCATGACTATTTGCATATTATTCGCACTGACATGACAGGAATGCCGTTTCGTTTTCACTTGACCAGCTCAGTTTGTTCCTATGCTTTGAGTAAATCAGTTCATATTTTATGCATAAATTGATAAGTGCTCCTGTGCGTTTTGTTCTAAAAAAGCTATCATTAAAAGAAATTTACGTGAATATGGTGATACTAAAATGAAGTAAGTAATACTACAGCTTCTTCTACTCTCTCATTCCTTTTTTAACAATACAGACGCAATTATTAAGCCCAGTTACACACAGAGCAAAAAATCCGAATATTCTAAAGTTTAAAGTGTGTTCTAAAAAAATCAAACTTAAGAGCGTTTACAACGCACGACTGGTAATGCGCGCAATTTAGTGTCATGTTTCGTGGAATTCTATTTTTATTATTAAACTGGAGCTATATTTTAAAAATGATTTCTACTAACTCTTTAGGAATGTAAGTGTAATTAATTATTAAGCCCAGTTGCAAACGGATCCGAATATCCGAAAATTTTAAAAAGTGCTCTAAAAAATTAACTGAACAGCCGCCGGAAAAGTTAAACATTAAAATATGTATATGGCGGCTTTTCATGTTTTGGAATGTAAGTGTAATTATTAAGCCCAGTTGCAAACGCATTCAAAAATCCCAAAAAAATTAAAAAGTGTTCTAAAAAATTTCAAACTTAAAGGCCGGCGGAAAAGTCAAACATTAAAATATACCGCAAGACATGCAGGTTCCTTACATTATTGATGTCAACACGGGATGCCTACTTACATTATGTTTTTCTGAGAGAAGCTTCGGCAGGTAGGCTCACATAAGCGGTTTTATTTATAAGGTGGTGTTGGTAATATGGAATGCTGTGGTCGCCGACGACGGTTGGACGACGCGAGAGGGGGCCGACTCTATAGGGTGTTCTGTAGGACGGACATAGGGGACATAAATGTCACTGGACCTGAAATGAGTGTTCCTATAAATATCTTTATGTAGATTTCAAATGAACTATTAATAGATGAGTTTGTTGAAGTAAAATAGCTATATATCTTTAAATATGCATTTTTTGCCCCGGTCATTTGCAAGAACGAGCTTAGATACTTACTCAAAGTTTATTGACATTTGAACGCGGTACGTAAAAAACTGCTGTATAAAATATGATTCATTTGACCTTATTAATACGTAGTAAAGTGCTTGTGATGAGACTATGTGGAGCAATAAATTATAAAAACGCGAGATGAAATCGACATAAGGACACCCCGTACAGCGGAGAGTATGATATCAAGGTTAGGCTTAGCGGAACACTCCACATGTGGTCAACCTTAATAAAGTGTGATAGCCATACACACGGTCCCCGCGTGCGACAGAGACAGATATAGGAGCTTAGCGGCCATGTTGTATTATGGATGCCTATCATATTTTGGACCCGCTCCGGACCGGATTATTCTTTTTTTCTTTTGCGCCTCCATCTCGAAACCGGTCTCCGAGCGACGACCACCATTTATTGTAGATTAAAGAGGCTTGTTGTCTTAATTTTAAGCCACGCTTTAATTTATGGCCACGTATTAATGTACAGTCTCCGCCATTTTTTCCGAAGATAGATACGTCATTGATTTCTGTATTTGTACTGTCGAGTTTATTAATTCCGTCGCACTAGTGCCGACTAATATTTTCGTGCTTAACTTAATGATTTGGCAATTAAATTAAATTGTTCTCGTTGTGGTAGCTAAATTAAAATTTACAGCGATGAGAGATTTTAAGCGGTGCGCCATCGCCCCCGCTGTCGACTGAATATATATTTGTCATGTCGGCGTTAAGGGAATTTGCTCCACTGTGTTTATGTTTATCGATATTAAGCATTTTAACTAACGCCGGCGTTATTATTTCAGCTTATAACTAGTTTTTTTAAACACATTTAAAAATTATTACTTATTACGGTTCATTGTCGAGGTCATTCAACTGTGCGTCATCGGTGGTACAAATTAATCATAAATCCTCTGTGCAAAACAAAAGCAAAAGCAAGAGCAAGTGCAAACTCCCATGTCCGAGTGAAAAAAATGACAGTACGCTCGGGCAAACCGAAAGGACGCCAGCGCAAAAAGCGCTACCGGTGAAAAAATATGATTTATAGCGTGAAAAATGTGGAAACACACGCAAAAAGGGAGAACGGTGAAAGCGTGGCATTTCCACTAGACAAATTTATTAATCCTATCGGCCGGCCGCTTTTATTTGTGTGTTGTATCGGCTTTTTATTTCTGCACCTTTTAGTGTAAACAATGGTAAACAGATTCTGTTTTACTATCGAACTTGGAAGTTTGAGAATTTTCAGGACAGATAATACTAGTTTTCTTAACCGAAGATACTTTTATACAACAATAATCTAATGAACGGCCACTTGATTAACAAATCAACTGAAATCACCAAGCAAAACAGACAAGATTAGCAACCCATTGAACGTAATCTTGCAAATTTGCGCACGTAACACCAAATCAAAGCAAATCACATATCATTGCCCCAACGTCTGTATTCTCGCGTCTCGTTATTTCAGAAGGTATCATTTCGATATTAAACTCCACTTCGAGTCAGACGATTGCTATCCAAGCACCACGTATTAACACATACACATTATTTGCCCACATATCTTGTATTCGATCTGCAGTAGTATAAAATCAACATCGCCCCTGCCGGTGGCGTTTCATACTCTGTAATTACGCTACCATTCAATAACAAACTGGTATCTTAATAGAGTGCTAAGAATGTTGCTGATGTCTGATATAATGCTGCAGTGTTGGAAGGTTTGTGCAGCGGTTGTGATGTATGGGAGAGGTTTGTCTCGGACAAACTGTTTCGTTTGGCGGTACATAATACCTAACAAAAATAATTAATACACATAACATATTCCAATCGTTTAAAACGGTCTACGGCCATTAACCTGCTTGCTATTAATAAGGGATTTATTTCTATCTGCCCACTAGACAGACAAAATCACATTTTAAGAATAAAAGTTTGTTAGACCTACCTTCTGGGCCTGATAGTCCATATAAAACCAAATCATAACGATCCCTACCAAAATTCACACGTAATTAAATTCTTCGCCTCATACCGCATGTAAGGCGTAGTTCACACAAACATAATATATCCGCGGATTGTATATGTCCGCTGACAGATACGGGGACGCGCGGCGGATCTTAGGCGGAAATTAAAACTAATAATTCAAAAAGTTTCCGCGCGACCGAGCCGCCGAGCCAGATTTATGTTTCAACCAGTCTTGTGAATGCTTCCTACGTTGTTCTAGCTGCACTGTGAGCTGACTGGAAGGGATAGAATAACCTTTTCGTGGTATTAACGGGTTTGGGGACCAAATTCTATTTCCTGTATGCTTTCATGGGTTTAAGAAAAGTCATACTTTGCATGGCATGAGAAGTCTTGCTAAAGCTTCACTAGTTTTGAATGAATACTTAGGTATATAGCAAATGGCAAGATTTTATTATATAAATATTTTATATTATTTATTTTGACATAGTAAAATACATAAGGATATGATCACAGTGTTTTATAAATTACCATTATATTGCCCACTATGTCGTTGTTGAAGACAAATCGAAGCTTTAATTTAACTTGATCTCTAGTAAAGTCAATAATAGAACCAGGTCGAGAAAGTGCCATATATTTGAATTTTATTCCGTTTGACCTATTTCAAACAATTAGATACAATCTAAGATAAGCCAATAGACATAGCTTAAACGCCTTAAAGAAACATTTAATTCCAGTACAAAACATCTATATTGCAAATAAAACATTCAACTGATTAGGTGATTACAAAGTCTCAAGATTGTAAAGTGGCAGTGTCGATTTATTTATATGGTATTACAGCTATGGAGACAGAACGTTTATATTGAGGTGTTTATTTACTAACGATTCGTATAAACAGACAAGTATTTGTAGTACCTACAAATATTATGGAGCATACTTAATATCTTATAGAAACCATATATTGAACCACTTCAGGAAGTCATGTTTGTTTGTTACTGTACGCTGTAAAATTAAAATAGTCAGTAGATAATAATATTACAAAATTCAGAACTTAGACGATGGCTGTTCTACGAGTATGCTACTGGACGCTAAAACATTCTAAATTACAGATCCTGTTAAATACCGTTCGGGCTCTATCTCGCATCCACTCTTTGCATAGGCGTATCCAGGGGGGCAGGGGGGCAGCTGCCAGACACTGACAAAATGTATGGTGTAATTGCCAAAAAACCGCGTGCGATCACTCTAAAAATTTGACTTGCCCCCCTTAGGCCTGACTTGCCCTCCCCTAGGCCTGACTTACCACCCCCTAGGCCTGACATGCTCCCCCTAGGCCAGAAGCTGGATACAAGCATGACTTTTTGGAAACCCTTTTTTAAAACTACAGAAGAATTTAGATGTAAAATTATTTCTAAAAATGTATCTTCATCATAAAAATATATATTTTTATCGGATCTAAAACGTCTTAAGGTATTAGTTCTTCGCTCTCCAGTTTCTTATTACATAGTTACCTACAATAACTTAGTTTTTGTTTCCGTGCCCAAACAAGCAACTTGTTGGTCACTATTCGCTGTTCCCTTGCTAACTGTTTTATATTGCTTTTACTGAAATTGACTCTTTATAAACAATGAAACAGTTTTTGTAAAAGATATTTCTTTGTCGTCTCGCTTTGGATTGGTTTTGAATTGTAACGTTGATATTGTCGTATGTTTTGTTAGATATATTGTGCTGTGTGCTAAGGTGATCCTTTCTTGATGTCCAGCAAAGCATGGAGACCTATGGTTATAGTATCCTATATTGTCCCACTACTGGATAATTTTCTTCCCCATATACAAGGCTAGAGTGAATAGGCTTTTAATAAACTAGCGCGCTTCACCATCAACGTTTACATCACTGCTTTCCATTAGGTGTAATTACGGTCAAGCACTAGTTTATTATTTATAAAAAAAAATGTATTTCTCCTGTTTTCTTTTTATTTATTAATTTTATTGTGGCCTACAGCTATCAAGTATCCAGTCAGCTTTTGTATTGCCTTATCGACCTACGACCTATCTGGCAAGAACGAGTCCAAAGTGTTAGGATTCCATATGTTTTATGTTGAATATTTCTATTTAATTACATAAACCAAACCATAGTCTCCAATCTGACAGTAGCACCAACATTTTCATTAAAGTTATTTTTCCAAAATAGATATTGTAAATCTGGATTTAAAACATTATCACCTTCTCCAAAATTCGTATATTTGGATATGCCCCCAGTTGCAGACAAAGCATTACAATCTAACACTAAAATAAAACTCCTTAAACGCAGACACAGACTAACAGTAGTCGGACACGATCGAATTGACATTAGGTGCATAACGATTGCAATACGTTCACCGTCGGCGGTGCATCAATCGAATGCACAGTGGCCCTGAGGAAATGCATCAATGGACTACTGTAACATAGCTGCGTAATCTGATACCTTATGTTTCACGACTGTTCAGTAGTCTTCAGCATACATTGATCTTTTAGTTTAGAAGTTAGAGCTTAAAACGTGAAAAGGATCTGCAATGTAACGAACAGTTGCGATGTTAACGCAGACAAGGATATGAGAAGGATATTTGTTTCCTAAGGTCAACGAAAGAACTGTAGTTTTCTGTCCTTCTTCGGTCATTTATACCTGACGGTATGTCTTGGATGCGAAAAATCTAACTGCTATGTTATTAATGGAAGTCTAAGTTATTCAATATCCGATTTTCATGATTTATCTACATTTCACGCTGACTTGCGATTATTAGAAACTTTAGTTGAAACCCTTGTATTTTAATGAACTTATGATAAAGTCACACCCGAATATATAGCGTTACTTGAACTTTATTCAATTAGTATGGTTTCCTAACCATGATAACTAAATTTATCGTTATTTTTACCCTAACAAACATATTACCAGTAGCATTGAGTTTAATTTTGATAGTTCAAAAACATTCATAACGTTATTTAAATTTTTGAGAGAATTAGCAATATGTTCCAAATTGAGAGAAATAGTGTGCTCCGCGGCGTAGCGATAGCGAACGCGGCCGCTGCGATAGGAGGCGCGGGTTCGATCCCCGCGCAGTGCAAATATTTTTATGCATAAATGTGAATATTTGCACTGGTCTGATCGTGCCTCGGAAAGCACGTTAAGCTGTTGGTCCCGGTTGCCATACGAACATCTAATAGCAGTCGTTGCGGTTGTTGGAGCCCCCTTGAAAGTTCAACAATTGGTCTAACTGCACCTAACCTGGTCTAACTGTAACAGCTTCAATATCGCCTTCGGGGATAGTGGAGGGCAGACGGCAGTCATTTCACGGAAAATATCGTTCTTTAGCCAAAATCAGCAGTTAGACTTGTAAAGCGGACCCCAGACTCCAAATCTCTAAAAGCTCTGGATGCGACTGCGATTAATGAGATAATGATGATGATGAATCCAGTCCTATTGATTGTTAGGATTTTATCAATAACCCTGCATAGGTAACAAACGAAGGTCTAGATACTTCCCAATACCTACTACCATACAATAATATCTATAACTATATAGAAAATTACATGTTTAGCACAACAATTTACTAGTAATGTTACTTCGCCTTAAGAATTACCTCGGGGTCAATACGACCGAGCCGCAGCCGACGGGTTAGACCGCAAAATGTCTTGGAGTACTTAAATTACGTACTTATATACTTACTTTACTTATACTATATATCTGTAGGTACGTATTGGTACTTCAAGAACGATTACTAATTGGTGCTTGGAAATTGTGTACAATTTCAGTAAAAGCAGAATAAGTGATGTTATTAGGTATTATTAATTTTTTTGTGAAGTAGCAAAAATACATTTAAAATATAACATTTAAAATATTATACTGAATGCTATCGCTGCAAGATCTGCTTATTTACATACCACAATGATTTTTCATATGCAGTTAAAGCTTTCTTACAAATATTATGTATCTATAAACGCGTAATTTCTTATGAGTAAATAACTGTTTGTTACTGTTTGCCGCTAAAATAACTGAATGGGATTTGAATGAAACTTAGCATACACATTGTTCATTCTTCTAAAGCTTATAGATGTCCACTGCTGGACAAAGGCCTCCCCCAAGGCTTTCCACGCTGACCGAAGTTGTGCTGCCTGCCTCCATCGGCTTCCCGCGATCTTCACCAGGGCATCGGTCCACCTTGTTGGGGGCCTCCCTACGCTGCGTCTTCCAGTATGTGGCCGCCACTTCAGAACCTTACTACCCCATCGGCCATCGGTTCTACGAGCAATGTTCCCTGCCCACTGCCACTTAAGTTTAGCGACTCGCAGAGCTATGTCGATGACTTTGGTTCTTCTGTGGATCTCCTCATTTCTGATTCAGTCACGCAGAGAAACTCCTAGTAACGCTCTTTCCATTGCCCTTTGTGTGACTCTGAGCCTTCGTATGAGACCTATTCTGAGCGACCACGTTTCTGTTCCGTAAGTCATCACTGGCAACACACACTGGTCAAAGACTTTAGTCCTGAGACACTGTGGTAACTTGGACGACGAGAAGATGTAGCGTAGCTTCCCGAACGCTGCCCATTGTTCATAACCGGAGTTAATACACACTTCTCCTGATATTTCTAAAGGATCGTAACGTATGCATGTGAAACCGCGGAGCGCTGAAAGTCAAATATAAACGTTTCCTTAACTGTTTCTTATTTAGGTTACATTAATCTAATATATAAAATTCTCGTGTCGCGGTGTTTGTGGTTAAACTCCCCCTAAACGGCTTTCCCGATTCTCATGAAATTTCAACATCTATTTTTTGTCCCCCTAAATGTTAAGGGTAATCCATCCCTAATTTTTTTTTAAATATGGATCTATATCGCCCTTTACAGCACATGATTTAAATAAATAGTTTCGTAGATATTACAAATTTAAAAATTGTAGGACGTCGCATTTGCGGCGGTACCAGCCGGGTGGGCGGCGGGTCGCTATGTTTTTTATACAACGTTAACCGTTTTTTGTTATGTATTTAGTATCAGCATGGCACCCGTGCGAAGCCGGGCGGGTCGCTAGTATAATTTATAAACTTGTGCTTGACCGCAGTCTTGCCTGATAGTAAGCAGTGACGCAATCGTTGATGGTAAAGCACTTCTTCGTTTAGTTTTTTCTTAGTGTGCATTTTCAGTTCCTTAGCCGCCCGTCTCCTATGCCAAGCAACTCGTTAGCAATATCAGTTTGTTTATCTCTCTCGCTAAATTGGATAAAAGGTACCGCCTGTTAGGTACGGAAACATCACTTACCTACTAACGTGTCTGTTTTAGGTATCTGAAGTTTAAGGAAAAGATCTTTTTTTTTTTAAAGAATCCATAATTCGAGTAGGCAGTCTCAGGCTAGCCCTAAATACTTGCTAGCCGATGAATAATGAAAACTGTCCTCTGTATTTTAAGGATCCGCAACACGGGAGGTTCCTGTTCCGTATAAGGCGGGAAGAAACGCCAGGGTATCACCACTTTCAGGGCGATCCACGCCCTGAAAGGTCACGGTCGAGCTTATTGTACAGAGATGTGAGCACACCGTGACGGGATCCACGAGGACCGATGCCTCCTGGGCCAGGGTTGCCGGTTGGTTAAAAAAGAAACCGGAGCCCTGTGTGCGACAGTACAAGTAAGTACATGTACCAAAACATATACATGGGTATCAACATGTATATATAGTAGGTTTAGAGTCTGGTAGATCGTAGGTAGCGAAGCTGTTTATTATTTAGAATGTGTAGCGTGGGGGACGCGACTTGATGCTCGCTTCAAGTGGAAATATTTTGGGATTGCGCCGCCGTCAACCGGACGAAGGTGAGGATGTACTGGGAGCTTTTTACGAAATATTCACAATCTCTTAGGGAATTTTAAGGTGCTTTGGTAGTTTAACAATAGATTTTTGAAGGTTGAAATAGATTGCGCTAACTGAACAGGTGTACGCAATTTGCGAAGTTCTATTCTCAGAAATCCATTTCAGACTTAAATTTACATGGTTTTCACATAGTCTCAGCCAGATTGTCTGGACTTTAAAAGAGACTTTGACCTCTGAATTTGTTTCAGCATTTCTTAGGTAGGTAGTGAGATAGGACACGCCGAACGTATTATAGTTTTTGAAATATTATTGATGTGTAAGTGATAATTTTTATTTTTAATAATTATAAACTAGTGTTTTTGCGGTTAAGCACTAGTTTATAATTATCCCGCCTGATGGTTGATTTATTTATTACACACAGTAAAATACATAAGGATATCTCAAAATTAAGATGTAAGTACAAAGGTGCTGCTTATTTCTTAAGAAATTTCAACCAACAGACCTGCGATTATAGAAAGAATAATACTAAGTTTAAAAAAAGAAAACTCTGAATCCTTGGCATTCCTCAACAATCATATTGTTGAACTAATTTGATTGTTTGCAGATATGTACCTATATGTGATTGTGTTCATATAAGTCTGAAGCATCTACGCTCACAAAAAACAACTTAAACTTTGACGTTTATAAACTAAATAAAAACATATTTTAGTACGTAACAAGTTTTATTGTGTTCTAAATTGATTATCGTCAATTCTTTGTGGCAATAAATATATGAATATAATATGCTATAATTATTGCACACCAAAATATAACAAACCACATAGTCACAATTTCCATTTTTTTTTAAAGGTCTTCTAAAACGTTAATTATCTATCAAAGCTACAAGTCAACGATTAAAAACCACACCAAATTGTAAAAGAATCCTTATAAAAAATAAAAATCTCAACAGCTCAGTGTAGCCCCATCCGAATCATCTGAAGCGTAGAGCTATGATGTACGAGAAGACGACGCCTGGCGAAACCTAAACCGAAGTAAAGCCTCCATCACGTCAAATGAATACTAAATCACGGGCGGCCATTTGAATTTCAATATCTATCCGCTCGGTGTGCCCGCTGCCCTAATGTTTGTGGGTTTTTGATTCTGATCTTTTTTCCATGTCTATTACTGAAGCAAATAATAACACTAGTAAATATAAGTACATATTGTTGTAGTAAAAAAATGACATTGATATTTTTTTTTGTTCAGGCAATTATGACAATTTTAGGACAAGGTCAAACAATTTTGTAATACGAGGGAAATGACTGATTTCCTGTTTGTAGGAATCAGGTGTTTAATGGGTGGCGTGTTCTGTTAGAATCGGTTTAGTAACATTAAGACTGTTTTGATAAAATATATTTGAAAATTAAACTGAAATATGAACGAACCCGTCATAAGATAGTTAAAATAACTTTTCTATCTAAAATTTTTACAGAATCAATCGGCTGCAGATATTTATTTTTACACGTTCGTATTTTTTCATAAATATAGGAGTACCCAGTACTATGTATAAACCTATTATGTTACTATTTACTGGCTTATCCATTAGTACCTATCTACGAAAATCTATGTACCTACTACATAGAGTACACATTCACAATGGCTGTTTATATAAAAAAAAAACAAGAAAAATGTTTCGCTTTCTTACATCGTCGTCGTCACATGGCATATTTCCCAGGAAAAACAAAAAAACCTCCACCACTAAAGCACTTAATGAAACAAAAGGATCCGAACTACACACAAATTGCTAGATACATATTCCGAGCACATTTATCAGTGGAAAAAGAACCGTAGCTGAATCGGCAAATATTTTTTTCTAGACGATTAGCGGAAACTCTCTCGAAATACCTACACTGATACCAACTTACATTTTCACTCCACAAAATTTTCTTTTCTATCGACACGACTCTCTGTCCTACATTTTAAGAACGATTTTCAAGACGTGGACAGACTCATTAACTGAACATACAGCGTGGTTTTTAGCCGTAGGTTCAGCGTGGGAACGGCCGCGTCGCATTGACCCCTCGATGCTTAGACAAATGATTTCCAACCACGTATTTTCTTCAAATGTTTTTGCGTTTCGATGTTATTCGGGATTTCGTGAAGTCCGCAGGCGATTCTGTTTAAATCTATTTAATACATCTTTAAGCCTGGTCTATATATAATGAACCTGTCAGAACTAAGAATTTTTATCCAACAATTTCTTTAAATAACGATGAAATATTATAATTATGGTTATGTAATGAAACTTGAAATATAAATAACCTTTAATTTCACAAAAAATATTCTTAACTCCTATTTTCATAATACTCCGGATTGGATTCGGCAAAACATTCAAACTAACTGAAATAAATTTCCATTGAAATGCAAAAAACGATCCAATATTTTTTTATAAACCCAATCTAAATATTGAATAACTGTACATTATTTATTTAGCATGCCAATACCCTTTATATAAACCAACACTTTGCTAGAGGGGAAGGGAGATCTTCGGACGCATCCTAACAATTTTTCTCATAAACCGAACATGACAGATTCGTCAGAGATTGATCGAGCGGGCGCAGTTCATCTGATGGGGTGCCGAATTATAATACGAAGGGTCCTTTGTACTCCAAGATGTTTGTGCTCATCGATAGATATTAAAATAACATCTGTGATTTCTATTATTTTCGTTTTTGGAAGACGTGCTTGTAGGTGTTATTTTGGAATCTAAACACAGCTTCCCAATACGTAAATATCGTTGAAATAATTAGTGAAATAAGTCATTTCAGAAACGGTATTTTCTAGTTACGTAACAAACAATTTATGGTGTAAAATATAGTTTGATTTTGTTGATGTTTGATAAAATTTTGTCCTCTATTTTACTTATATTTCAGTTATATTAAAATATAGTTATGATCGCCATTTGTTTCTTTACATTTATCCGTCGGACTTTACACGATTATAAATTCTTTCTGTACCTCTCCAGGACCAGTATTGTCAATTTCAAACATCCGAGTAATTGGCTGTTTTTTTTTTTTCTAATTAAAGCGGCATTAAAGAGTTTATACAAACAAATTGCATTTTAAGCTTCTTAAATTTTTTCCCGGCGTCTAGATGAAAATCTTCCTTCGACGGAGGGCGAACTACCCTTGAAAAAATATAAAAAGTATTATTAAAGAAGAAGACAGTTCGGGCCGCATTTGTAACTGTCGCGGGCCCTATGATGAAAAATTAGTTCAGTCCTCCTGACAAAGGCGAGCTAAACCCACTATACATGGTTATCTCACTCTAACTTATGAGGTGTATGAGGGAGAAAAGGGAAGGATAGATGCTGCGTTTCCAATAGCAAATGACACAGATAGCTTAGGGATGACCGTAGGAGCGAACAGCAAGTTTTTGACAGGGCCCATTTATTGTGTATTGAATATCAATATAATTTCCGTGAGAGTCGATTTTTGTGCCATAGTGTGTGTGTCCCCCGAGTAAGGAGTTTGGGCACACAGATTACGACCAATAGCAAATATTGTGCGTGATTGATGGAGGCGAGACGCCTCCGTGGATCGGCCATTTCTTTGCTTTGTTCTTTTGTTTTTCTTGTACGCAAATTCCAATGAGTTTGACGGATTGTCGTGGAATGAAGGTGACAAAGTATTGGACTTGCTCAACAAAATTAATATTTTGTATTTTTCTGTGTTTTATTTTTGAATAAATAGTCGGTATTCTGGGCGATATATTATCTAATTCATTTTTGTTTAGCATTTGAATTCGTTGTAGGGATATAAAGAGCTACTTTTACGTTACTGCTTGCCTGCAAACTATTCCTTTAAGCTCACCTTACTTTTAATTATTAGTCACAAATCTTGGCCGTTACTGGAATAAGTATATTGCACTCGCAAGCAAATGAATAATATTTGCTCATAAAGGTGCTATTATTCTTACGTTTGTATGGCGCAGTTTCAGCACCAAAAATTCAGAAGGACTTAACTATTTCATACCTTTTCATTGAAATAGGTAACCAATATAATTTCTAAGTCATATATACATTGTGACTAAAAAGTGAAGGAAAACATCTTGAGCAAACCTGGACTTTAAGTTTGAAATCGCCAACCCGCATTTAGCAAGCGTGGTGATTACGCTCAATCCTTCTCTGCATGAGAGGACACCTGTGCCCAGCAGTGGGACGATAAAAGATTGATCATGATCATGATGATACACATAGTCAAGACTGGCAAAGTACTTTAAATAAAAATTTAAAAAAAAAAAACAAAGTTAGCACCGTAAATTTATTAACGATGAGTCTTCTTTCTAAGTAAGGCGCACCTCAGCCATCGTACAATGTCAACCATCTAGAAAGATTAATTAAAAAGGAACCTATTTAAGTAAATTTTTGTTATTTTCCACTCCTTACATCCACGATTATATATTATCTATGTAATCTCAATTACTTGCCACAGTTTCCACAAACCTTGACCCTAACTGGAATGTCTTCCACTCGTACGCTTGCAAATGGACAGGATTATCCAATAATGCCGCGACCATTCCACCTAAGTGCGGAGTATCCACGGCCTCCGTACATAATCGATTGTCTTGCTGCCGTTATACAACCTCTTATGCTGAGTGAGTTTACGGAGATTAAGGATTTCATTTGAAAGATGCATATTATTTAGGTCGTTCTTAAATTACTTTTTAAGGGGATCGTGATGGGATTACGTCAGTAAATGGAAATTACTTATTCGTTGGCCCTTATTATCTATAGTAAAACAAAAGCAATTGTTTTTTCTTAGACAATTAATACTTTATATTAAACTCAAGGATGTTTATTCACAAACTATTATTAAAGTTGGTGAGTCGTTAAGCAATAGGTAGTCAATTTTGGGCAGCGTTTATAAATAATGGAGAATCTATGGGTATTTAAATAATTTGGATCAATTCATAAAAAACAATATTTTTGAAATTTATTCAATCAGCACTCTAATTGCGTAACACACTGTAATTGCAAATTTAATTCATTTTGAAGCGCATTACTGATCATTGCTCCATATGTTCGAAAAATGTGTCTACGCAACAACGTAAATAACGCAATGGATGTTGTAGAACAGTTAATATGAAACCCATTGCTACAAACAAGGTATTCTGTCTGTATACAACTACCTTTTTTGTCAATACATATTCATAGGAGTATTTGAGAGTACCTCAATTAATGATAAGTCCCATTCAAACTAGTTTGTGTAACATATTGGCCAAAACGCAGCGTTATAAGATAGCCACTGTCACCTAAAGTGGTTGTAGATTACATTGTCCTTCAACGTATTTAAAGTTGGAATGCCTACGCAGGCAGATCGTCCGGCGGGCGAGCCGAACAGCGGCGAGCCACGCCAGTCGGTTCTCAATATTATGAGAAATATCAAAACGAAATATCGAAACGAGCACATCAGAGGAAGTTACAAGGTTGCGCCTACGATGGTTCAGTCATGTCATGAGACGCCCCGAAGATCATGTCGTGAAACGGGCCCTAGCACTGCCAGATAACAAAAAAGGTAGAGGACGCCCACTAACCACCTGGTGGTCCACAGTGCCCAAGGACTTAGAGCGTGCCCAACTAAACATCTCGACAACCCAGGACAGATCATCCTCGCGCAAAAGAACGAGGAGAGAGAGATCAGAAGGATTACAAGTGTGAGAACATACTGAGTCTGACTATCTGAGGTCGTGACTCGCCACTGTTCGGCTCGCCCGCCGTACGATTTTCCTGCGTAGGCATTCCGCACGTCCCTATAAACTCATTAGTACCCATACTAACCTATGTGAACACAAGAAAAATAATTTGCGCTGAGATGAAAATACCTTTGACACTTCTGCTTCTTCAGCTTATAGAGGTTCACTGCTGAATAAAGGCCTCCCCCAGGGCTTTTCACGATGACCGGTCTTGTGCTGCCGCATCCATCGGCTTCCCGTAACCATCACCAGGTCATCGGTTCACCTTGTTGGGGGCCTCCCT
Source organism: Sesamia inferens (assembly GCA_037179545.1). Taxonomy (NCBI): domain Eukaryota; kingdom Metazoa; phylum Arthropoda; class Insecta; order Lepidoptera; family Noctuidae; genus Sesamia; species Sesamia inferens. Next base: position 13,373,739 of record CM073930.1, read on the forward strand.
ACGCTATGTCTACCGGAACGGTCGGTCGGTCTCCGTGGCGCAGCGGTCAACACGCCTGCCTGCGACGTGGAGACCCCGGGTTCGATCCCCGGCCAGGTCATGATAGAAAGCGATCTTTTCCTGATTGGCCTGGGTCTTGGGTGTTTATCTATATATGTATCTATTATAAAATATATTATCGTTGAGTTAGTATCCCATAACACAAGTCTCGAACTTACTTTGGGGCTAGCTCAATCTGTGTGATTTGTCCGTAAAAAAAAAAAAAAAAACAAAAAAAACGTAGCAGTCACTCCAGACTTACTGCCCTATCGGCCATCGATTCTACGGCCATTGTGCCCCGCCCACTGCCACTTAATTTTAGCGACTCGAAGAGCTATGTCGGTTGCTTTGGTTCTTCTGCGGATTTCCTCATTTCTTAAATCAATCGCCCACCTTTGACACATTCACATTAAATGAGCACACGTAAATTACGATCGAATGAAGCATGCCTGGTGCTGCATACCCCTCTTATTTCAAGTTACAAAAATATCAATTTTATTTTAATGATATTTAAGTTGATTTCAGAGTGATTACCTAGTGAATTTTTAAAATGTTATAATAATTTTTGAAAGCTGTAGTGAATACTAAACTTTAATATTTAGTAAATAAAATCATTTTTCCATTTATTCATATTCACCAAAAAGGTATACCTACCAACCCATAGGTATATTATTGTACCTACCAAGTTTTCCAGAAGTAGCAGAATTTCAACTTTCTTCCCACAAAACAGAAAAGAACATGTTATTATTATTTGCCATGAATGTCCCGCTGCTGGGCAACGGCCTCCTTACTCTCCTTCCTCCTCTCTCTGTCCAGAGCTGCCAAAGACCAATCTTTACCAAAGGAGTCCAATAATTTTCCTGGCCAATTTTGATATATTGTTCATGCATGCTACAAATAGGAAAACTGTGCACTGCACCGAAACATACCTAAACGTATTGATTTTCCCATTTACAAAGATATGTAAAATTTTCTATAGGTACGCTAAGAAATTTTCCACCAACATTAGGTACAAAACCAACCTTCAGTGAAGTCATCAAAGTAAAATCGCAGTAGGTAAGTACCTACATAGCGAGTACACAATCGGTTGACCGTCGCGCGGCGCCAGCCACAGGCAAATGACAAGGAATTAGTTGGTAATGGCGAGACCATTGTACCTAACTGCCTGGTGGTTCACCTAGACATACATAATTGATTATCCCACTGAACCCTTCTGTGGAAGTTTGGTTTTAGCATTTTAGACAGTTTTTGAGGAATTGTTTGAATATTTTGCACGTGAGTCGTAAAGGATAGATAGTGTTCGTAAATTCAGCAAAATTGTGATTTTCATAAGCTGTTTCCTTTACAAACGTTTTCTGATCGTTATCTTGAACTTCAGTGATTTATTTTTGTCATACTAGGAACTAGGTTTAGTATATAATTAACACTAGCTGCGGCCTGCGGTTGACGATATCTCTACCTCGCATAGGATCTCAGCATTATGCTAAGCAATGGCTGTTTTGCGTGGATATGACGCACATTTTCCCGCAAGCTTTTCTATGTGGTAGGTTTTCTGTTCGTTTCTTCCGTCATGTTCATTGCAAATAAACATAGGTAATTTATATATATGTTTTTTTTAAATTCTATGCACATAATCTCAGTGTCAATATAGGTAGGTATCTAATTGACAGAATACAAAGTATAATTTTGTTTTTATATCATATCCCATCCGTTCTCTTCGATGCCACAAAGACACAGTTAGTGACAAATACTCTAGGACACTAAATACCACCACTATGTGTATAATTGCTTGTTCAACAATGTTTTATGTAATTATCTTCATGTTCTCCGTAAGAGGAAACTTACTACAAACACCCTCCCCAGGGGAACTCAAGAAAGTCGCGTTATCATTTGCTGGAACCACGTGTTACTACTTGCAGTAAAAGGTTGCTACCTAGTTTAAAATATAATGGAAGACAGTAACAATAAGATATAGAGATATATTACCTACATCTACAGAAACTTATTATTTGGTACATAAAAAACGATCCTGAATGTATCTACGTATTTTGACAGTTCTAAGCCTAGGTTTACGGTTTGTTTCATTTCTGTATCTCATTCTTATTTATCGAAGACGAGTTTAGTTTCTTTTTCATGTTTTGCTAATTATCTATGTCACCCTTTGTAAAATCCTTATATTTATGTTCTGTAATCTATATGGCGTACATAATAAAGAGTATTCTATTCTATTCTATTCTAAATGCATTCTTGTTTACCCAAGCTTCTTTTGACGTAATAATCAAATGAACAAAAAGAAATGACCCCCAAATATAATCATATTAAAACATCTTATCACAAAAAAATTAAACAAAACCCCGTGACATGACACACATTGTGAGAATCCAGGTAATTAAATCAGGAATAAAAATTCAAGGTTGGAATATGGCTGAATAATCTTATTTATCTGTGTCAAACGACGGCTTTTTTACTAAGACGGATCTGTCACAGATTATCTCAAGCCATTATTCATTTCCTTTGGTGGAGGACCAATCTGACAGCTGTCTTAACCCTTTTTAACCAATGAGAACGTCATAGGCGCACGATTTACATTGAGACGTTTTTTTTTTCGTCCCAGCTTAGTATATTAAGTGTTTTTTTATTGCGTTTTAATATCCTTGTTGTTTTTTGTTTCTGTTTGGAAGGCAAGGATTTAATTATTTAGTTAGGTGACTTGGAATCTCGGTCACGACTGTGAGTCAGATCATTTTCTTGAAAGTAAATAAGGAAAACTATAGTACTTACTTTTCACCTAAAGTTAAGATTCCTCTAGGTTGTTCACTCTAATTTTGTTTACCTAAGTGTTAAATAACTCACATGAAAACCTTGAGAAATTTGATTAAGTATATAAATGTATTACCTTATAGCCACAGTTTATTTTATTTACGAATAACAAAAAAAAAAAAAACCTCGCACAAGGTGAATTCTGATTATAAGAAAAGCATATACAAAGCACGGTCAGCTAAATTGGAAATGTTACACTTGCTGTGTAGTCATGTGTGTACCGACCATTACCTTAACAGTTACAGAAATTAATTGTTATGCAACCTGACACCACCCCATTTTGACGTCTTGTAGCCAAACCAAAGCTGTGATTTGCTTAGACGGATAACTTAAGTTACTTAATATTTAATTTCACTGACTTTACCTAAGGTAGCTAATACATTTTCATAGCCTAAACTTAATTTTATAATCTTTTATTACACACGGTTTGACAAAAACACGTGTAAAATCATTAAACGAACAAAACATTAACTAAATAACAGCAAACTTGTAACGCGACACCAATTACCTAATAAAAAAAAACAAGCAATAATATTTATTACATCAATAAACACATTTTAATTAACGTTATCTATTCACAATCGCGTAATTAATAGCAGCAATAAAATTAACTCGCCATGTTTCAAATAAAACGGTCGAAACAAAACTTCCTAACAAAATAAACGATACTCATAATACATCATTTGTGTAGCTATCAATAAAGCGGCCGAATCTTAACATCTCAGTAACATCTCAATTTCTTGTATTGGAAACAACAATAATATTTCCTGAAACAGGATATTTATTTAAAACAAGGCGTTGATAAAGTAATTTTCTTTAAACCTTAACCATGTCTTTATGGAGTGGTCATTACTTAGCAATGGTACACAGCCCGCTCTGAGCAATGGCCACGTATTAATCAAAATGCCATATTTTTGTCTCACTCTTTTTGTGCTTCCGTTCCTCTCTCACTAGTCACGGATATCTCGTTTTTATTTGTTGCCAAGTATCTTTCTAAAACGTTAATCTACTCAGACGAAAACAATTCCTAATTGTTTCATCGTTGGTTCTTATTCCAAGTGTATTATTTTGCTACTTATTACCTTTTACTTTGGGTGATCACACTCAGGTTCTGCAGTCTTACTCTCCTGAGACGAAATTCGGTCTTTTTTTCGTCTCTCCATCACTGATCCTTTTTTCGCTTTTTCAGAATAGACGTAGGAAACCGTTCTTGCCTTCGTCCATTTCTTACGCATTATCTCGTAATCATTAGTTTCACCATTTCCTTGATAGTAAAAGGTTTTTAGACAACTCAATTAAGTAGATAGATTACTTTTACACTTTTGTTTTTACGAATATAAGTAAATATAGTGCTGAGATATATCCTACTATTTCTTACTTCTATTTTGTTGTAGAATTCGCAAAACTGAGAAACTAGGTGTGTATCATTAAGATTCACTGCGCAAACTTAAGTCTTGTCATCGTATAAATAAACAGAATTCTACTACTGCCTTAACCTTTGGCCCTCTGACCTCAACATTATTGATATCGTACAGGCATGCTTTCTAATCTACGAGGTATTAATCGCACCAAATTATAATTTTATTCTAAACCTATGAATTAAAAATCAGTGAAATTCATGAAGTAAAAATTAATCTTGGGTAACTTGTCAACACAATCGTTCAATCTTTGAACTTTTAGGTACGATCCGAAGTATTAATGAGCAGGTTAATATTATCTGAGAAGATGTAAACACATAGTTTATTATTAGACCTTTGATATCGAGGTCAGTAAAGATATTTCTCATAAAAAACACATCCTAAAAATGTAATTTCCATGCTCATTTTTCTGTGGCTCATTTCTGTAATAACTTCTCCCAACAAACATAGTCACTTTATTCCTTATTCCACATAATAAACAAACTAATCACTTATCAACACCGTGCCTGCAGCTTCCTTACATTTCCACATGTTACATGTCACCGTTCTCCCTCTCCTTGTTGAAGTGCGCACGTCAGCGCCAAGCGGCCATGACACATACCTGTTTCTTCTTAAAGATCGCGGGAACTTGGTATTTCAGTTGTCGTATGAAGTTGGCATTTTGATGGGTAATAATGCGTAGCAGATGTTTTTATAGTAGATGAGAATAAAGTTGTTAGTTTTCAATATTAGTGTTTAGTTTCAATGTATTTTTTTAATGATGATATTGATTCTATGAAGGCTTTTATAATAAAATTAAAATGCTCCAAAAACAGTTAATTAGTAGCCAGATTATTTTAATGAGCCGTTTATCACGATTAAATGATTCTCTCCAGAAATAGGAAACACTATCGAAAAGTTTCAAAATCCTTTTGAACCGTAAGGGGTTTGCTTAAATAATGAAGAATTAAAATCTTCAAAGAGATAAGCCCTTACTGCAGTTTTCTTTGTGGTTATCTGTAGTGACACCATCTATAAGTCGCTGTTAAAATTACGCAAATACTGAATAAACAGGTTATAATGACCGTAGGCGGTAAGAGTCACTTCGTCGTCTTCGAATTGATATGATCTTTAACCCAGCATTCACTATTACCTGCAACACTCTTGAGGTGCTCCTACGCAATTAACGGATTCTCTCTTAGTTTTTATCTCACTCAGATGTGTTGATTAAATTCGGCCTAGAGCAATAGGTACATAGGCCGATATTAGCCAGGTTAGTAACCCCTACACCATTATGACAAATGTTATCAACTAATCATGTTCAAAAGGAACTCAATAGCTTGGGGTATCTTCTGTTTTTTGTCAGGTGTGCTTCGAATTGTCGTTATTGACAGTCTCCTTTCACCCATTGCTGAGTCTATGCTCAAAAATGGCATGGCATGACACAAAAAAGTGGAACTATAAAGCTCCGCTTTCTTAGTCTTTATAAATGTCATCAAGGTTTTGCATTTGTTTAAGCGATGCAAGTTTCTTTTCTCGTGCAATGAAATTGAAGCAGCAAATGAGTCGCATTTGTCTAAACATTGCAACTTTAATTGTTGTTTCAACTTTTAGTATGTTCAAGGGTGTAAATCAATCACACCGTGTAAATCAGGCTTTACATTCTTACTAATATTATAAATGCCAGAGTGAGTTTATTTGTTTATTTTTTTGTTCCGCTTTTACAGCCGGAAATAACATACAGAATACTCAAAAGAAAAATCAAAATCAAAATTGTTTATTTCAAATTAACCATCCGTTGGTGCTTTTGAATAGTCAATGTCGATCAGTCCAAGAAAAGTGAAGCTAAATTGCACGTTCCAAAGCGTAGATCTCTATGGAGAAGAATGTGAAAGAAACTCCACGGACACTCTTTTTAAACCATAGTATGAGTTACATTTCTTCGTTACACAATATATAAATATAAAAATTAACTAAAAGATAGAAAATGAATTAAGCCGACTGGCAGCTAAGAGAATGACCAATCTTCCAATACTGCCAATATTCTCACGAGATCGGAGCTTACGCTGGTGAAGCCACTGAACGCAGCTAGTATTTAATAATTTCAGTAGGATCACAAACCGAACCAGTCATTTTATGGAGTTAATAGGAGCTTTTTCCTTATTTAGTCCGAAATTCTGGCTGTAACGTAGGTTTATTTTTTTGTTATACTAAACAAAAAGGCCTTCATTCCATCATCACCAATCACTGATAGTTCCCACAAGTGTCATGTCATTCATCATCAAACACAGTGGCGTGCTACTTAGATGGTGATCAGTGTATTATCGAGATCGTACCAAGTGTTGGTACACGTTGGTGAACATTTGCATATAATGGTACGATGCGATGCCATTCGTCAAATTGTCTGAGTGACACTAACTTTGTACGGGGTGTTCAGTTTTTTTTTAAGAAAAATAAACAAAAATTTTTCAAAAATGCTTGAGAACTGATTTTGTTTGTAGACGATACATACTAAACTTCAACCTGCTGTCTAATTTTAACATCTCCTAAACGAGATATGGGGATACATGAATGTGGGTATTTACAGAGGTGGAACTATTGCTTACCAGAGATCTCAATACTGGTTTCATAAGACGTAGACCTATTACGTAAGATCTATTTGGCTTTTCGTAAAATGAATAAATTTTGTTGTTTCCATATCTAACTGCATTCTTAATATCGTTGAATATTTATTGTCATCATCATCATCATCATCATCTCAGCGTATTATCCCGGTCGCATCCGCGGCTTTCGCGTTGGAGCCCGGGGTCCGCTTTCCTGCTATTACGCCTCCATTTCGCACGATCTCTGGCATCCTGTGGTGTGAGATTGTTGGCACGCATGTCATCACTTACAACGTCAAGCCAGCACTTCTTTGGCCTGCCTCGCTTGTTCCGGCCCGGCGGAGGCGCCATGGCAAGACATTTGTTACCCACGTAACATGCCGGTTTACGTAAGACGTGGCCGTACCAGCGCAGGCGACTCTCTTGCAGTTTGTCTGCTATGTCACGGACATGGAGACTGCCACGGATGCGGGAGTTCCTGATGCGGTCTTTCCGCGTAACTCCACACATCCACCGCAGCATACTCATCTCCGTGACACGCAGCTCCTCCTTGTGTCGCGCAAGCACAGGCCACGCCTCACTGCCATACAGAAGGACAGGTCTAATGATGGTCTTATAGACCTGTCCCTTAAGCTTAACCGGCATTTTGGGGTCACAAATGACACCTGTCATCTCACGCCATTTTGCCCAAGCAGCGGAAATGCGTGCCTTGACGTCGCAATCAATGTCGCCGGACGCGTGGAACACAGACCCCAAGTATTTAAATTGATCTGTGCACTCGACCCTGTCTCCGCCTATGCACACAGGCATAGGGTCTGTGGTGTTGCTGGCCATGTACACCGTCTTCGCCACATTGAGTTTAAGACCTCCGCTCTCAAGCAAGTTCTTCCACGCATTTACCCGCCGCACCAACCGTTCCCTGTCCGCGTCTGCCAGCGCGATATCATCAGCATACATGAGCAACCAGGGAGGTTGCTCATGTGAATTCTTGATGCTGTCTGACAAGACATCTAATATCACGCTGAACAGGAACGGACTAAGGACGGATCCCTGGTGTACACCGACGGTGATGGGGAAGGGTTTAGTGTCGCCAACAGCGGTCCTAACAACGGAATCGGAATTGAGGTACATGTCTCGAATTATGTCAACATAGGCTTCTGGTACTCCTTTAGACCTCAGTGCCCACCAGATCACCCCCCGAGGGACACAGTCGAAGGCCTTCTGCATGTCTAAAAAGAGCATGTGCAGAGGCGTGTTCTTCGATCTGTATCTCTCCATGGTGATCCTTAGGGCGAAGATAGGGTCCGTGGTTCCGTACCCTGGACGGAACCCATATTGACACGTCGAGACAGAACACTCCTGCCGGATCCGGGAGTCTAAAATCCTCTCAAAGATCTTCATGGTGTGGGACATGACCTTTATACCGCGGTAGTTACCACACTCCTGTACAGAGCCCTTGCCTTTGAAGACTGGAGTGATAATACTCAGCCTCCATTGGCTCGGGATTTTGCCGGACAGGAGCACGCGGTTCAGAAAGTTTGTTAGCATGCCCACACCGCGAGGACCCATCGCCTTCCAGGCCTCAATGGGGACTCCGTCAGCACCGACAGCTTTCCGATTCACCATGCGACGAAGAGCCGTGTGGACTTCCTCAGGCGTTATCGGGGGCACCAATCCAAGGTTCGGAGGGAGTTCCGGTGTCTGCACCTCTTGGTGCTGCTTATTCAGCAGCTCGTGGAAGTACGTACGCCATCTCTCCTTCACCGCGCGATCCTCGCAAAGCAGGTTGCCAGTAGGGTCTTTTACACAGCCGCACTTGGATATATCCTGTGCCGCTTTCACCCTAGAACGTGCCAACTTGTAAATGAGCTTCTGCCCCTCAGACGATTCCAACTTTTGGTAGAGCGGTTCTAAGTGGTCTCGTCTGGCTCTGGCTACAGCTCTTTTAGTGGCACGTTTGGCAACCTTGTATGCGTCGCGATCTTCAGGAGATCCGGTCGCCTGCCACGTTGAATATTTATTGTATTTTGCTGTTATGAATGACAAAAAAATTCCCGTTATCGTCTCGAATATATTTTCCCGTGATGAACCACAATAATAATTATGTATATTGCATCTAATGCATCATTGTACGCCTGTATGAAGCATTCTTCGCCCATCAAAGAAATTATCTTTTATTACATGTTCATTATACACCAGGACAAAAATTAATAAATGAGCTGTAACAACTCTTAAATTCATTGTTGCGAATAATTCACATAATTAATTCGTCTTTTCAGATCGCGGAGCCGACGTCACAGCATCTCCTGCAAGAAAAAGAAAAAAGCAAATCAATATTCAACGCAATAAAGAAACACCATATAAGTGAAAACAAGGGAAGGGTAAATAAAACCTATAGGCAGAACGCATTAAGGTATTCGAGCAAGACGCCATTGTTGTCATATCGTGGATAAACTATGACATTAATCAATGGAGGACAACAATAGTACCGCTCACCTCAAACTAAACTCGTGTCACCAAAATACCTTGAACCCCGGACCTTTCTACGGCTTGAGTACTCAAGCGGGTCAAGAAAATCTGGATGTTGAAATCAAGTGAATACATCTACATAATGTGGGCAACAACACAGCACTAGATAGCAGTTATTGTGACGACAATTCGATTCTACCCACGTGGTTATTGGAAACTCAAGATATAAGCTTATGTAACGGGTGTTGGATTTTCGTGTAAATAAAACATATGATTTTTAAGAAATATTATTATACCTTGTGCAAAGATAATGAGACACAGTGTACTATCGAGGACCTTCATGATTATTATTATTTATCATAATGATGAATTGATTATACTATTATATAAGTTCTTGAAGGATATGTAAAATTCACTGAACCACGATAAATAAACAATTACAGTCAATCATCCTTTTATCCGCATCCGAATGATGATCTAATTTAAGATGTAAATAGAAAAAGGAGTTCAAAAAGGAGTATTTTCCAGTGATTGTTGCTACAAGCGAAAATATTCTTCTTTTTCTTCCAGTGCCTCTTCAATCCTGAAAGTTGGCCGTCAGCTTTTTGTACTCGGTCTAGTCAACCGCGAGTCGGAACAGTTTTTCGACGGAAGTAATGCCGATCGTTTCTCTGAAGTTTCGGAGCCACGATTTTCTTTTTCGTTCAGAGCGCCTCTTCCGTTCTATCTTGCACATCAGAGCATATTTATCGTGTAAAAAAATTATTGTGTCAATTTATGAACATTTTACTAAGTATATTATATCTATAAGTGCATTCCATATATATTCCAGATCAACACCGAAAACCAGGAACTGCGATCCCAACCCGAACTGAAACCAAAATTAATTTGTGATATGCAAAATCTAATCCCTAACGACACGCGCATTCATTCCCCGCCATTTCACTCAGCTCGTTAATCACGAGGGTACCTTCAACGAGGACAGATAATTTCATTAGTAGATATGTGGTAGGTACGTATTACTGAATTCGCGGAAAGTTAGCATTCATCATGTATTTGGCCCCTTTACACGCATGTCACTTCTTCCCTTATTGCCAAGAAATTTACTTTAGTATCTCGAAAGTGTCGACTAATAATGTTTTCGAGGATCTCAAAGAAGAGGTAATAAATGTTTGTATATACAATATGTAACAAAAACCCTGTTGTTCCTTCAACCTACGTTTTAAGAATCGGGATACGGACGTAATCAAGCAAGTAATTTATAAAAATTCTTCAACAAAAATAATTAAAATAAATGTTTAATTATTAATATTTAGAATCTGTAACTGATTTCTTAGCTCTTCAATTCTGCATGAAGAAACTAGACATAAGTAGAACGTTCCCGCCAATTTATTTGACTTATAAAATCAGATATTCTAAAAAAAATCGAATTTGTCGGTTTTAATAGGTATTTGATTGTGACTCCTCGACTGGACAATGATTACTGTTTTCTAATTATTACTTCATTAATGATGTGCTTGTAGGTAACATTATATGTCCCTGAAAAGAACAACAGGGTTTTTGTTACATAGTGTATAGTTCACACATACTTCTACACTTCTTCAAGAATAAACATTCCGGAAAAACCGTGGTTTTTAGATTAAAAAAATTATAAATTCTATATAGACTTAGGAAATAGTTGCAGGTATAGGTTCGAACCGATACTATACAATATATTCCTGCATCGTTCTCACACGGTTGATTTCAAAATGAATGATGTAATCAAATATTTGTATCAATAGCGTGATAATTTCTTTTTTGAGTTTCTTGCCCATAAGTTCTTCTCCATGAGTACCTACACTTTGGAATGGGCGACTAGCTTCACCATACTGACTGACCGACCTTCTGACAATTCAAAAGTGCCTGTGACTGGTTTATTTGAAATAAATGCTTTGATTTTGATTTTTGATTTTACTGACACTGTACCTTTTGTAAATGATTTCAATTTACATCACCACTACTCTCAAAGCGCTAAAGGAAAATATCGTGAGGGAACTTGTACGTCCTAGAACCGAAAATTGGTAGCCATGTGACACCTACCAACCCGCAATGTCCTTGTGGTGGATTACGGCCCACTGCCTTCCACCGAGAGGAGGCCTGTGTCCTGAAAATAGCAAGATTATTATACAAATTCTATATTGGTTACGGACATAAGTATATCACCAATATTAATCTTGAATTTAAAATTAAACTTGTTTGCTAAATGAATTCATTCAACGTTGGAGAAAATTGAGTTATTACCTCGCGATCGTCCATCAACGCCTTTGCCCTTGGGCGACTGATGCTTTTAATAATTTTTATTAAGTTCAAAACACAAACTACGTTAATAAAGTTATTAATGATTATCGAAATTCGTTGAACTTTACACAAAATCTTAAGTAGTCATCTCTAAATACAGCTTATGTGGTAATTGCGTTAAAGAAGTAAAATTGAACCCCTTTCATTTTGTGTTTGGAAAATTCGTCTACTCCATAATGCAATGAACATGAGTCAACTGTTAATATCAAAGTCATTGTGATTGTTTGATATGTGTTACACAATAACCACAGTTACACAATTATCAAAGCTTTAAGCAATTGCAATAAAGAAGATCATCTATTCGGTTTCGAGGCTTTTCTGAGAAAAGCTATAAAACAAGGGAAACACAAAATACTTGCTGTTGTGTCGTACAGCTTATGGGACAATCTTGGGACCAACAGGGGAGCAATCTTGTCCCCTCGGCACTCCAATAGAGGCTTTTGGGTAACTGCACTCGGAATATACTGATAAATCCAAAGTACATGAACGTCATAAAAATATTGTAGGCACTCTATTCCACCAGGTTTTAATGCAGAAATATTTTAATAAGTAAAAGAAATGAAAAATTCTGGAATTGAAATTCAGAGAGAGAGACTATTAAAACTCAACAAAACAAAACAAAGTTGCTTCAAATTGATCACCAGCTCATACCAAAATCCAAACAGGAAGTTTTAAACTCAATTATTTTATTTAAATTCTCGTTTCATTTCTTTTTGCTCTCGGAGTAAAGTTTAAAAATGTGGGCAAGGAAATAAACAAAAAGTGGGGCAACAAAAATATGAAGGAACCCCGCTGAGCGTATCCGTAGACACGCAATGATATTAGAGAAATCGGAACACCGCATTGTTGTATACGATGACAGCAGTAAGCGGCGGAGCTGAGCGAAACGGAGCTGAGGACTGCTGTACTAAGCGGTAAACGGTACAAGTAAGGAAGGAAATATAGATTTTAGGTAGTAGTCAATAAAGAAAAAAATATTCGGTCCCTTTCCCACCATGAAGTCTTTTTTTCCTGTACAACCATTAGTTAGAGGATAGGTAAGCACTTAAGTATGTGCTGAATCAACTCACAAAAGAGTTTCACTTTACAAAAAAATGCAAGTAACTGTATGTATGCTCCATGACGTAATCCTATTGTAACTTAAATGTAGATTTTCGTCTCACCCTAAATAATTCACTAGCCTTAATACAATATTTTCCACCTCTAAATACCTTGTAACATGAACAAGAAAGTGACATCCATAGGTGAGTGTGCATTAGTAACTTCGTAATAAAGTTTACGAACCCTACGAACATAATCTCACTCATTAATCTCTTCAACACCTACTTAAATTATGACGTAACTAGGTATTAACGTAACGCGTTACGTTGCCTTGATTGAATTCATCACGAAAAGTTTCATCAAAATGTAATGTTAATGTCACCATTTTGATAGACTGGTTTTGATGTCACCAACTTGTATTGAAGATGGATTCTTCAGTAATTTTAGTAAAATCATTAATATTTTTATAAATGCATTACCTACCTACCTGCTGGTAAATCTATGACTGATACTTTCTTGAGAGCTTCATATTTTTATGTGCAATGACGTTGGTTCTTGCTTAATCAGCATTATTCACTGCCTCTGTTTATATTGTACTGTAAAATGAGATATAACTTCAGTTAAAAACTGTTTAAAACTGGTACAATAATTATACTTTTGAAAAAGTTTTTGTCACATAGTATGTATTTTGCATTAAGAACTGTATTATCATCATAATTGAGTTCTTATTAAAGAAACTGGGTCGATCGCGGCACTTGTTTTGGCATCTTTAGGAAATTCTTGTATCTACCGCAGTAACTACGTTTGTTCTTCGTGTCTCCCCAGGATATCCCGCCTTCCACAAAATATCTTCATTACTAAACAATTACTTTTTTTCTATATCAGTTCATCGTTTCAATGACCGTAGACTTATACTTTATACATTTCTAAATCAAATCCTTCCGAAAACCCCAACCATCCCAGATTCCGGCACACCTAAAACTAGATTATATCTTCGCTATGATTACACGCTTACCAGCTGGTATCTGCGGATTATCTTTATTGAATGCCACACGCTGCTCACAGCACGCCGCCTAACATAACTTACTGCAGACTACGGTCCGTGCAATAAAGGTTTTATCTCATTATTTTTGTATAACTAGCATTTTTGTTGGGAAGTTTTTGACAAGCAAGAAAATTGGAAAAATCTTAAAGAACAAATGAAGGATATCAAAAAGCAGAAAATATATAGTAACATAAGAATCTAGAAAAAATAGATGAGGATTTCATTAAATTTTTGCCTAAAAGATCGCAGCGGACTCAGGAAAGCTTATTTCAGAATTAGTCCATATACCGCAAGACGAAGAAGTGGAAAGGAAAAAGGGTGGTCTTCGATCTACAGTGGGACAATTTAGGCTTAAAATAAAAATAATAATAGATTATGGTCACAGCTAATATACAACATAATTTTTGGTTATAGGAAACCCGAAAAACGTGTTTAGTATTTTTAAGTAAATAAGCTATGTAGAAAATTTCAAAAAGATATAATGTAAACCTCAAAGTTATGAGCTTGTTATTCTACTTGATTGTCCCAACATAAATATGGTCAAAACTCCGCTCGGGCGGGCGAGCGCGGTGCGTTGACCTCTGGCGTCAGCTGTGGCGCGCGCGCATTTACTATGATCTATCGTAACCGCTCGGTAACCACACTGCAACAATTTCTAAATGTATTTGAGAAAAAATATAACATGGTGTAAAATGATTGGAATCGATTCAGTTGCTTATTCTGAACAAACTGTATTCAGGTTTCGCATAAACAAAAAATAACGTTGTATAATAATAATGTTACATTAAGTCCGACTGGCCATTATATTAGGTCCTTACATATTAAATTGGCTTTTTGTCGTACTGGCCATTTTGATCTCAAATATCTCCCTTTTGGTTTAGAATTCCAAATTCAAATTTATATAGCTATTTACTCGTCAATTTGTGTTTTCTCTGCGTCATTGAGTTTACAAAATGAAAAATTTGAAATTTCGCGTTATTAACGAATATGAGTTCCGCCGTGGCCTCAGAGCTGCAAAAACAGCCCGAAGAATTAAGGATGTGTATAGCAGTAGTGTCGCTAGAGAAATAGCAGTGCGTTTTTGGTTCCAACGTTTTCGATCTGGAAATTTCAACCTACAAAACAATCCCCATGCACGGCCGGAGACCGAAGTCGACAGAGAAGAATTGAAGGCTATTGTGGAAGCGGACCCATCGCAAACTATGTCCGAGTTAGCTGCAAGCTGCAGTGTTAGTGATAAAACTGTTTTAATCCACTTGAAACAAATTGGGAAGATAAGAAAGCTCGAAAGGTGGGTACCTCATGAATTGAGTGAAGCAAACCGACAAACGCGCGTCGATTGCTGCGTTACACTACTGAATCGACACAATAATGAAGGAATATTAAATCGAATCATTACCCGTAATGAAAAATGGATAGTTTACAACAATAGGAAGCACACATCGCAATGGCTGAACCCCGGTGAACTATCCAAATTTTGCCCCAAGAGAAAATTTACTAGAAAAAAGTTATTGGTTAGCGTTTGGTGGACTAGTGCTGGTGTGGTGTACTACAGCTTACTTAAATCTGGCCAGACGATTACTGCAGATATCTACTGTGAGTGACTCCACATAATGATGGATAAACTAGCCCCTAAACAGCCGAGACTGGTCAATCGCACAAGGCCACTGCTGCTTCAGGACAACGCGAGACCACACACTTGCACAACAAACTGCTACCAAATTAGAGGAGCTTCAATTGGAATGTTTAAGACATCCACCGTACTCCCCGGACCTTGCAGACTAGCACTTTTTTTTTATAAATTTGGATATCTTTTTGCAGGAGAAAAAATTCAACTCCGATGAGACAGTCCAAACCGCCTTCAAAGATTTTATTGATTCCCATCCTAATGTTTTATTTAGGAAAGGCATACACGAACTAGGTACCTATGAGATAGCAGAAGTGCATAGATAGCAATAGATAATACTTTGATTGAATAAATATATTATATTAAAAAAATAACGACTTTTATTTCTCCCATACAAAACGCCAATTTCATATGTAAGGACCTAATAGAATTCTAAGGACTCAATTGTGTAAAAGCCACCAGATCTTGTTCAATAAAACCTACTGCATAACAACGATTATTTAGTCGTTACTCTATCAAGTAGTTAGTATATAATCTGTGCTATCATTGAATGCCTGTTTGATCTGAGTAAGAACGTAGGTAGGTCCAGATGAATCGTGGAACGGAATGAGGAGATCCGTGGCGGATATTAACTTGACTGGAGGATGTTCGACAGACTACCGGAGTACTGAGATGCTTTGTTGAGAATAATCATTGATATTATCCCGTCTTAAAAGAATAAGAAAGTATATGTATATATCAGTAAAGTTTTTATTTTATTTTGTTTATTTGGGACAAACAAACGATTCCACTTTACATCTGAGTAAATGATATACCTATCTAAAACTAAAAGCAAACAAATGTGGAACACACACCATTATCCAGAGCATATACAATTCAAATTATAACACTAGTTAACATTTCATACGAGTAAATATATACATTATTTTTTGTTAAACCTGAAACACGTGTCCAGTATTTTTAAGTATACAATCTACATATGTACAAAATCTAAAAAAAGATATCATGAAACACCACAAAGTTATGAGCCTGTTATCCTACTTGGCTGTCCCAACAAAAATAGGTAGGTATGGTCAACGTTGCGCTCGGGCGGGCGAGCGGTTCGTTGACCTGTGGTGTCAGCTGTTGCGTGGGCGTTGGTACGCTGTACTATGATACGCTCGGTAACCATACTGCAACAATTTCTAAATATATTTGGGAAAAAATATAACATGGTGTAAAATGATTTGTATCGATTCATTTGCTTATTATAAACAAACTATATTCAGGTTTCGTATAAACAAAAAATAACGTTCTATAACAGTACAAAATAACTATGAATCGGTATCTTTAAATTTATTTAACAAGGTAGAACGAATTCTATTTGCTGACATTGAAAATAAATCTAATTCTGTAGTTTCTGATTAGTATTATAGTCTTTGCATAGACGACGCAGAGCATTAGTGCGGCAAGAGGACACAGCGAAAACTGGACGTGTGCGCATCTCTCGTCCCATGACAGTTCTTGGGACATAGTAGCATATTTTATTAGTACTTAAGTAATCTGAGTACAAAGTTATTAAAGATCGATCTGAGTGGAATTTAACAATTCCCAGTGAAAGCACTAGGAAATGGTGAACGGCAGGCGTTTGGGAGATCTGTTTCTTGTAATTTTGACATTTGAGAAGAGATGATTGTCAACCTAATTTGAATAAATGACTTTTGATTTTGAATAGAAAGGCAAGTTGGAATAACACTAACGAAAAAAAGTAGGTCCTGCACCGTAATCGTGTAATACTAATACTAGGTATTACTATGACTTTGAATAATTTTGAAGCATATTGCTATTTCATTACTTCATATGTTTGAATAATGTAGGTATATGCCCAAGAATGTTAATAGCGCAATGTTTGTTGTTCAATTTTCAAATTAAAACCCATTGCTACTGACAGTGGGTTACGCATTCACCCTACTGGATTCGATTCGGAAGTCGTTTAAAGCTATGAGTTCTTCCACCTGCAAATTTTAAGTTGCAAGCCGTAGTTTGAATTTGTGACCGGCCGATGGCAAACGGTGGGATCTAAACATAATTTTCGAAATGTGGATGATAATATTATAGGGGCACCTCTGTCTAATCCTTCGGGGACTAGGCAGCAATTACTATAGGTACTTACCTAACTAGGTATGCCCATCAAGGGCTTTGAATGAACTGCT
Source organism: Sesamia inferens (assembly GCA_037179545.1). NCBI lineage: Eukaryota > Metazoa > Arthropoda > Insecta > Lepidoptera > Noctuidae > Sesamia > Sesamia inferens. Next base: position 13,391,309 of record CM073930.1, read on the forward strand.
GTTGACTTTTTCAATCAACAATATACACCGTGCAAATTAAGTCGTCTTACAAAGGTGGTTCACTCAATGTACCTACTCGACAATGACTCTTTACAATTTGATAATTAGGCTTAGACATCATGTTTATATTGTTTATTAGATTATAGAGCAAAGTGAATACGTCTTGCATAGTTCATAGACTCGGGCTACGCTCGCAATCGGAAGTCCCAAACTACGTTATGCATCGTAATAAGTAATTAATGTAGGTATATTTTCATTTTTTTAAATCGATTCAAAAATCTTGATTACCTAGTTTAGGAGATAGGGTGACAAGTTATTTGTAGATTCATGTAGGTATTTCATGTTATTTTGTATTTTTTTTTTCTTTTGTATGTATGAATCAGGTGTGTATCGTAATAAAGATTATTATTAGGTGTTATTATTATTAGATAGAAGTGGGCTGTCGTTGAGAGATGATTAAAGCTCTGTGTATGCAGCAAATGAATTCTGAACTCTTTACATGCATTGAAAACAAATAATTCATTATCCATTTCCGTATAAGAATTTCCGCTATTTAATAGACACGCTTGTATTTTCCTCTAGGAAGAAATTAATGGGACGCGTCCATATATGGGAAATTGGCTATCTACCACTGAAAGAACTATCTAATCTTATTGAGTGAGTGCTTACAGGAAATGCAGAACACGGAGACTAGGTACTAAAATGATACCCAGTTTTATGCAGCACTGTATTGTTGAAAATAAATACACTTTACTTTTAAATAAAAAATAAATGCATTATTTATTTATGTACAAATGAATTGTAAAATAGCACATCCTTTGGCAGCAAAAAGTACAGAAACGAATTTTCCTCAAGAAAATTTTATTATAACATTATAATGTAGAAAACCTCTATTGCATACCAACTAAACTAAAATTAAGTTCAGTGAATCTAATTAATTTATTAATTTAATTTCGTTAAGAAAAGGACAAAAGATAAAATATTGGTTCAGTCCTGTCAATATTAGTTTGTCAAAGGAATGGGGCCAATAGTACTTAAATTTATTAGAAGATAAATTGTATTGTAAAGAAGATATACCTACCTACATATTAATATTTTAAATGACTTAAAAATAAGTATTTGGGTAGGTATATAGATAATTTTAAAATGTGGTGATGGTGATGTCTGCTAGAGTCCAGTAGTGAAAGCTTTTCAACTAAAGTGATGTACTTTCTAACCATAAATATTATCCTTCGTAGATAATACCAGGGCCTGTAGCCAATGTAACATCGCTTCGTAGCGAAGCGAAATCGAATAGGTACCAAATCAACCAATAATGAAAACGATTGACCACGTGACGCGATAAATCACGTGGTAAATCGTTCCCGCCATTGGTTGGTTTGGTATTCGATTTCGCTTCGCTACGAAGCAATGTTACATTGGCTACAGACCCAGGAGAACTTACTATATTGTGGGTCATCCGGTGGCGATAGACGGACGCTATTCTTGCTATCGAGAACAAAGTATACACGAGGCCAACCTAGACTAGCCAGCCTGTCGGTATTCAATAGAATGCATTTTATAGAGAGTGCGTGCATGACACAATTCAGCCATCTCCGTTCCATCACTGGACGACCCATCATACAGCATCATCCACCCTTACGTTGTTGCCACCACTATGATCCGGACGAAGCGTTTCGCCTCGTCTTTTATACAGAATCGAACAATTTGCCTGTGGCAGTCTGTTCGTATGATTACAATTTCAGCGTCATCAAGGATAGAGTGAATATCTTAATAAACTCTAGCGCGCTTTATCATCAACGATTGCATCACTGCTTACGATCAGACGAGATCGCAGTCAAGCAGTATAGTTTATAAAATTAACAAAAAGCTGAACCGTGGCTGAACTCGTATTACCTATGGTTGATTGTGATTATGATTCGTAATGTCATAATATAGTTAGCATGGTGGCAAGAATATTCCATAGTATTCGAAAAAAAGTAGATTAACTCCAGCAACAAAAAAACAACACCATAAAATTAGAAAGTGCAATATTTTGCTCAACATAAAAATGGCATTACGTGATCGTGACTGTACACTTGGCATCATGAGCTGCCTATGCAAATGATGTGAAACAACCTTGGACCGACAAAGCGGCCTCAGTCGAGAGTGATCATTGTTTTCCAACAACACAAGAAAACGACACTCCACAGAGAAGTAAGTACGAACAGACTATAACACAGACGTACACTGTGTTGTTTCATGAAGCGCTATCATCAATCATTTATACCGTTAAATAACATCACATTATATTTTAAAGATTATTTTTATTTGTAAAACGGCATCAAATGACATATTGTGAGATTATACAGTTTATTAATTCGTGTGTTTATTTTACGTATTAGCGCAAAAACTTCTTATGGATTAACCTATTTAAAACATGCAATTCTTTACTAGTAGGTAAGTATTAGGATTATTTATTGATGCAATCAGTCAATGCCTTCACTTCTTTCTAATTTTATCAAGAAATTTATAATTCTTTTGACTCCTTAGTTACGTAGGTAAACATTTTTAGTCGAACCAAAAGTTTGTGCTTTGAATAAAGACTCTCTGGATTAATAATTCGTGAATTAAAAGTAAGTACCTATTTATGAAATGAGACATTTCTTTTCGCCATGTTTTTGATTACCATACAAGACATAAACCACTAGATACCTACATATGTAAGGAGTGGAGGATCTCTGGAAAATAGCTAATTTTGAATTTATTAATCCATAGAATTAGGAACCAATAAGTAGCTAAGTAGGTAATATCTAAAGGAGAGTAACATAAGGACCTACCTACGCTATTTTGCAGCTTATAATGTTGCCAATTTTGGTAGCTTTGGGTATTATTAACTCATGTTGTAAATTATTACTTTACTATACTAATTACATACCTAATAGTTTAGAATCTTCGCATGTTAGTGCCTGTACTTATTCACGAAAACACGGTAATATTAAAAGGGCTGGAATAAATCTTTTCCTTTTTCATTAAATAACATTTATAATCCTTTTGATCTGCTCAACTCTAGAAAATCAGAAAAAAAACATAAATGGTAGTAAAAACTCAAAAGGGAAATTGCTTTAAAACTTTTTGAAGTAAAAACTGCTTCCGAGTAGGTAGGGATGTTTCCTGGGTAAAAAAAAATTATTCTATTTAGTTCGTCATTCAGATTATAGAAAAATATTGGATACGTATATTTTGTTTTATCAAATTAATAAAAATTGACAAATATAAAATGTATCAAAGATCAGGAGTGGTGGCTGGTGACGTCACTGCTCGCTAAAAAGTGTAGCGTGCAGTGACATCACACGAGTTTTCTGCGCACTGTATCTCCGTCATTTTTTGTTTTATAAAAAAAGAAAAAATACGTGTTTAGTATTTTTTGGAAATCTCACTGACGGATTAATTAGTTTTTTTTAGTCAACTGGGTATGAAACAATAAAGGGACAATGCAAAGGCACACCATGAATTCATATGATTTAAGACTTGACACCAAATCTTTTGAAAGTTCCACTTCTACCACGTGTTAATTACATAGGTAGACATATCATGTTCTTTTTTTAAAGTTATTACTTTTGGGCTCTGGTATTGGTCTGGTTTGGACGTTGGTATTCCAGCGGCCGTCGGCGGTGCTCTATTTCGGGACTAGCCGTCGGCCGTAACTACCTGAACCAAAAAGTTAAACTTTTTCGTCGATCCAGATATAATTCTCTCACTTATTTATACCGAGAAGTCGTTTAGCAGTATAAAATATCAAACAGGTGATAAAACACGAAAACTTGGCACGCTGACAGACAAATTGACATGCGTATCGGAAGTGACATTAGCGATCCTATATAAATACCAACAAATTGGAGTCAGATAAAAATAATTTAATTACCAATCAATATAATAAAGTCAAAGCTTTCATTAGTGTCTAACCATTTTTTTTTTTTTGTGTCTGAACTGATGTTGATGTTAGCAACAGAATTTGTGTTAATTCATTAATATAGGTAATTCAGGTACCTAATTAGTAACGGCGACATTAATTTGTAGATGTCGATCAGTTTAGGAGTAAAAGCGTATTATTAGCTTTAATATATTTTTTTTATTACGTTGTACATGTTACGTGTCCTTCATTTTTAATTAACAGGTACCTAATTAGTAGTTGTGTTGGTATAATCAAGAATAATTAAATAATATATAGGTATATTTAATAAGACATTTTAATATATTTTTGAGCGTAATTAGAGAATTTATGTGCTTAAAACTGTTAAAAACTTTAACGAAATCAAAGAAACAAGAAATTTAATAAAACCTGAAGAAATGATTTAAATAAGGAACGTACTTATTCATTTAAAAAAAATGAAGGTCAGTTTACACACCTATTTAAAAGCTTAAATGATCGAAAATTGTATTGATATTCAAGAAAATTATAAAATAACAGAGCCCATCAGTTCATCAGCAAAAGCACCTGTTAGTGGAATAATTAAAGGTTATAAATTGCATTATTACCACTTAATTTGAGAATACTTAACAAGTCAAGTTATTTATATTTTGCCATGGAAGAACTAGCTGATGTAAAAATGTCAGGTCTATTTTACATTCCTAGATAGGTAATAACTTTATGTCTAAAACACGTATATTTGGACAGACTACCTATAGAGAAACGGATAAAGACAACAAAGTAAGAAGATGAAAACTTGGGTGTCCTAATGTCAAATACACATGTCTATTGAAGACTGATCTATGAAGCCAGGTCATCTATCTACCTACATTAATTAACAGCCCTGAACGCAACATTGACAAGCAAACAGTCGAAGAATTCTTTTTCGAATTCCCATGTTGAACTATTTATTGGTTGATATAATTAAGTAATTATTCTACAATGTAAGAGGTTGAAAATAGACAAGGTGTCTGCCAGCAATCATAATGATCTCATGTAAGAGTTGGGTGATGAGATTAATGACTTGCGTGTGGGACAGGTAAATGATATGCTTGTAATTTTAGAAAGACCATCTCTTTGGATATCTGCAGGTTATGAAATATATACTTAGTAGAATAAACTTATCAATGATGATTTATGGTCATTTGTGGGCAAATTATTTCAAAACTAAGATTTTGTTTAGACCAGGTTTAAAACACTGATTTATGTGCCTAACCGTTATAGAAATGCAGTTCTTTATATAAAAATTACAGCTTAATTTATGGTACTAAGTTGTCACTTTCGTATTAAGAATTTTCCGTGAATTCAAACAAAGTTCGAAATACAAATACTGACTCAAAGGTAGATTTTGTTTTTTAATAAGACGGTTGATGTTTATGAAACGATGGCAATGATAAGTTCAATGGAACACATATCTAACTAAACACATACACGAACTTACACCTTCCTCCGCCTATGGGGGGTAGCTAGGAACTCCAAAACGTACCTCCTTACTGCCTCTTTTACGTTTAAAACGATCTTACATGCACACCGGTTGCAAGCACTACATACTTACATGATTTTTTAAGAATAAAAGAAACTTGGTAGCATTTTTCTCTACATAATGATTTGACTTACGAATTACGATAGGTATGTTAAAACATGTAATAAATATGTTTAAACCTCAAGAAACTTTGGCTTAAGATATGTGGTCTACTAACAGAACCACTACGATATTATGGAGAACTTTATCCGTTACTTACTTATTATAAAGCAATTTGTTGGTTCAAACAAAGCTGTTGATGACCCTATAATAATTTTACTTCATTTATTGCCAACATTAAAATAAGGATCATATAAATATGCATTCAAGAGGGAAAATAATACATCCAATGTGGAAAAAAATTCATCATTGGTGGAATCAGCTTCAAGAAGTAAACAACTAAAGACTAGCTAAGGAGTAAGTTATTGTTAATTTATTCCTTACTTAGTCGATTGCTTTATTTCGTCTATCTTCATAATGTGAAGTTACCTAGGTATAGTTAGGTACTTATGTAGGTAGGTATATTATTCTCATTAATGCCTTTTTCGGTCTGTCTATTAAGTATTTATTTAGAAATGTAGGTATCTTCCAAGCTCTCGTATTTAACAAAGAATTTCTTAGGTTAAACTTAAACTTAACTTAACTTACGCTTAATATAAGGTACCTTATATTAAGCGTAAGTTAAGTTTTGTTAGTTTTTTTTTTGTTTTCTTGTTGGACCCTATAGGTACCTATAGGGTCCCTAAACGTCTAAATTCGTATCTATTTTTGTATTATCCTTTAAAACTGGTATACCTATTCCATTTCTGCAAGAGTTAAAAAATTCAAGAGATCGCAACACAATATAGTTAGATATACATACCTATTAATATACCTACGTACAGTTGATACGTGCTTCCCTTAAGTGACGTAACTGCTCCCCCGCGTTTGTTGTGCTTCAAGCCGGACTGAGTAAAAGTGCTAATTAAAAAGGACAGAAATATATAACTTACCATATATGGGAATAGGACGGTAGCATGTCTATCGATGTCATCTTCCAATGCAACGCCTGACGTGTATCTAGCGGTAACAAGTTTCTCCGCTAACTTAGTTGGAATAAAAATATACTTATTTCGTGCTTCTGTTTTATAGATATATCAGAGTCTATTTGTTGTAGAGTAACATTATGTTGAGAAAATAAATAATAAATAATTAACTAATTAAAAATACCTACTATCTGTTCATTGAGCCAATCAATCGTCAATATGATTATAATAACTTCCTAACGTCAATTAAAAAAAGACATTTTGTTTTGGCATAGTAGGTAATTCGTAATCTATCCAAGTAGATTATAAGTCAATTAATACATATTACATACAAAATTACTTTGTCGCAAGTTTCTTTATCCAAGACTTCTCATTTTTTTTTTTTTTTGTAATCAGTATATAGTATCTAGGTATAATTATTATGTATTATTATAAACGTAAACTATTTACTATTTAACTAATAACCTACTTATTATAATTTTTCTTGTCTAGAAAGGCATTCATTTTGATTTTACCTTACATTTATAGAATTAAATATATTCCTAACGCCGTAGAGACCTGTTGGATAGACTGTACACTATAACAAATGTGTTGGGCTGCGTCCGAGTGGCTGACGCATGGGAGTGGCGCCGCGGGGCGGGGCGCGCTGGAACACCGCCCCAAACAAAATGGCGGCCGCGCGGGCGCCAATTTTGAATTTCAATTTGGATTTGTAAAACGACTCATAAGAGTTATGTAATCAAAATCAAAGAAAATTATATACCTCTGTATCATTCAGTGTTTAGTAGAATTGTATATTACATATTTTAAGCATTAAAAATAAATAAAATATTTCAATAGAAATTTAATTTTAACAAATTAGGATAATGTGCATAAAGTACCCACTTAGTAAAAGTACTTAAAAACAATTTGAATGTAGATAAAAATGTTTTGAAAAAAATTAAATATCTATTTTCAATTTTTTGATTACAGGAGTCATGGCTAGGTACAAATTAATAATTGATATTTTGAAAAACATATTCCTTGAATATTTTGCTACTAAAATTTTTTGTGAACAAAAATGCCATGTGATAATGATTAAGTAAGTACCTACCTACCTAATATTAATATCAAAGCAACAAAAACCTATAATTTAAAACAATAATAGGCATGGTCAGTTAGGTGTCTCAAAAACGCTCGCCATGAATTACCAACAATGATGAATCAATTAATAACAGTATGTCAGATAGGTTATCAAACGTATCAAAAAGCCAATAAGATCAATTACAAAGTTGACTTGCATCTTAACACGAGCCCATAAATTAAACTTATTCCTACAAAGGATCGCCGACAGCACGAGTATCTATAAACAAATCGTTATTGCGATTTAAGGAGCCATTTAAAAGTTATAAATTACCCAACACACCACAAAACCAACCCAATGTAACAAGCGATAGAGTCCACAATCATTTGTTTAGAAACGACACCTTAGCTCTCATAAACTATTTTCAGTAACAGCTAAATGAAGAGGCAACTTCTCTATCTCGCTCGAACATGCCTAAATTCTCATAAACATGATAGGGACAGGGAATATTTACGAGGTGTTTATATCGATACAGCGGCGTTGATTTAACCATTGCTTTGGTTTATTGCATTCAATAAAATTGAACGTTATGAGGCAAGGTCGTAAGTGAAAAATCGTCAATGAATTATGACTTCATCTTGGGACACTGTGTTAAAGTTTTGATGTTTTATATGTTTTACGGCTACTAAATGCTTGTTTAGACATATTTGATAGATTGTACCTATGTAATTGAGCCATTTACAATTTATTTAACACCATTCTAACAAGAATTTGAGATACTATGGCTATCCAAAAATACGGTTATCTGAAAACCAATGAAGTCAAAACATTTTATCTAAGTTATTTATAGGTATTTCATGAAATAAATACAAACAACTTTGAATTTAAAGTACCTAGAATTATCAGATAATTTCATGATACCTACCTATACATACATCATACATATGACATCATCATCATCAACCTTTTATCGTCCCACTGCTGGGCACAGGTCTCCTCTCATACAGAGAAGGATTGAGCGTAATCACCACGCCTGCTCAATGCGGGTTGGCGATTTCAGACTTAAAGCCCAGGTTTCCTCAAGATGTTTTCCTTCACCTTCAGTCATTGGTGTCCAAGATATACTTACTTAGAAAGTACATATAACTTTAGAAAAGTTACATTGGTACTTGCCTGACCTGGAATCGAACCCGCACATATCACATAAAAAGCAGCTTTCTGACAAAAAAGAAGCATTTCTAACAATATGAGACGTCATATTATATTTAGATAGGCATTGGTTAAAATAAGAATCTTACCTACCTACATCTGTTAGAATACTCAGACCTGGTTTCAAGATATTCTAGTTGGAATTTATTAGACAGAAGAATATAGGCAGGCCCATTACAAAAAAACATTCAAATAAGAATACACTAAGTCGTGGTGGCCTAGTGGTTAAAACACCAGCCTCTGAAGTATGAGTGTGCGGATTCGATTCCAGTTCAGGCAAGTTATCCTATGTACTTTCTAAGTAATATCTTGAACACCAATGACTGATTATAATGTGAAGGAAAATATCTTGAGGAAACCTGGACTTTAAGTCTAAAATCGCCAACCCGAATTGAGCAAGCGTGGTGATTACGCTCAGTCCTTCTCTGTATGAGAGGTGACCTGTTCCCAGCAGTGGGACGATAAAAAGGTTGATGATGAAGAATACACTATAATGTAAAATTTGTTTTTAAAATGGCCCTGAGCTCAAAATAAGTCAAACTACAGTACCTACTACCAGAGCAATTATTTTACATAAACACAGCAAAAGACAGAATCAAAGTGATTGCTCCAATTGCGTGTCATACGTAGGTGATTGTGTTATCTGAGCACGACCGTGAACCCAATCTGTAGCAAGTGCAATGGCACATTGACGAAGCTAATAAATAACACTTATCATCGCTCCCTGAGAGGAGACACCCACCATTTTACTATGACCCCTATCACAAAACAAATTGAATCTAAATCCCACCGCTATAAAGGATCTAGCTTCGTTGGTAGTGGAATTGAAAGAAATTGGATTGTTTACATCCGTTGGTGAATGATAAAAATAGTAAATACATTGGTGCCAATATCAACGTTTTATAAGTAAATACGATCTTGGCAAAATCCAAACAGTGTGCATGCAATAATGTTGATTGTACATAATCAGTCAACAGTAAGAGAAAAATGAGTTGAACCTAACTATTTTGATAATTTGGACGTTGCGTAAGAAATAATGACATAAATAGTGACCAAAATAATTGGATGAGTTCAAGGGTCTGGATACAAAGAACCTTATAGAACAAAGGCCAACAATCCGCTCAATCTGGAGTAGAACGGGAAACCACACGAAAAAACAACACTGGACTCATTACAAAAAATTGTTATAATAACTTCCGGCGATCGCTGAAATCACCCGGACAAATACACGCCATTTAAAACCCTGCAAAACCATAATTGCCTCAATTTGAAACTTGTCAAAATCGCATTAGTAGAGATCCCGCACGAGAATAATGTTTCGCCTTCAGCGTTCATTGGACGTAGGGATTATTAAAAACGCATTAGAGAAGCCACACCTAGCCGTATAAATAACTTTCGTGAAACAGAAAAAAAAAACGTAATTTCGAGATTTGTGAGGGGGGAGGTACCAATCAGCCGTAACTGACACGGAAGGTACGAGGTACGGTCGTATCACGCAAAATCATTATTTTGTCGTTAAGCTGACGTATTATCATGACGGTATCTAGAGCCACGATCTGGAAGAAAGCCTTTATTTTATAGCACAAGTTGAGATATGTAGAAGCATTTGGCACAGCTGTGTGGAACCTTGACCTTTTTGTACTTCAGATAAATTGTGAATCTTGAACCTGAGGAGAGTGTAAAAACGAAGCTAAGGTCCCATATGATATAATTTTTTTTTACTAGGTATTTGATTTGCTGAGATTTTCAAAACCATTTTTTTGTTTTTAACAAAAAATCAGAAAGCAAAATTATATCCGCATCTATGATTTAATTTAGCTTGTAACACTTGTTCAAAATTAACAATCTTTATATAACAAGACCCAGAAAATCACGAATTAAGTACCAACGAGGTATTTTCTTAAAACTAGATTTTTAATCATTTAAAATTCAGTATTAATTTTCCCGATATTGTCTTCAATGCTTTGAAGTCTTTCATATCAGTATGTCTTAATGTAATAAATAAAAATCTCAAAGTACAATCATTATGCTTTATTAATTTCATGTATTTATATATTTATGACAATATCGTCTCGCCTAACCTTATTATGTTACTAATTATAGTTATATTTCATAAATTTTGAATCGATAGGACATAATGGTAAATAAAATCGTTGAAATTAGGTTTCAATGTCACTCTACAGACCTAATTTTTGAGTTTCAAGGACAGTTCTCAACAGACTTAAGAATCAGAACTTAATTTTATAAGTAAAACTAATTTTAAAATTTTACATTTCAAACTCATAGTTTCTATCTGGCAAGGGATCTGAAAATTTTGTGGAACATTGCAATGAAAATATATTAATTACCATCTAAGAGGATTTATAACTGACAATGTTGTTAATATACCACACTTATTGTAGTACACTTTTTAAAAGTAACAACAAATTAAAATACTGCTTAACTCTAGCAATAAACTTACAACACAAAATATCTGAATTGAGCAAATAAACATAATTCAACAAAATGCTTCCCAGCCAGACAGCTATCGAATATTCCACCCAATTGCAATAGAAGAAAATATAAGCGAACCTAATTAGCGAATCAATAAATAAATATTGAATATATCGACAATATACAATTTACATTTCACTTAACGAACACAGCACAAAATTAAAAAAAAAGAAAAAAAATATTTATAGAACCGGCTCACTGAGTTCTTATTAAAAACATTCACTAATTACAATCTATGTGAAAAATAATTTACAAATAGTACTTTTTTATACATTATTACGAAAAAACGTATAACTTGAATCCTGACAAGTTCAACCTTTCTATCACTCGCCAATTTTTTAATAATAATATTCGTAAAACTAACGTGTTACGAGTATATATATTATATTTAGATATTTTTTTACGTATATCGGGTTTCTTAATCATCAATGATTTTATAAAAATACCTTTTCAAAATGATGTATTACGGTTATACCAGAAACGTCAAGCGCCTCCGTATCTACGTATATTCGTTCGTATAAACACCAGTTTATTTCCTAACTTTGGTATACTGTGAACATGTAACCTCGTACCTACATTCCACTAGAGATTTATAAATCAAAGTATCAAGTTCTGCACCTACGATATTGAAGGTAACTTTTGTTTCATTATAAATAAAGTGATTTTTCTCATTCATTTCATTTCCTTTCACTGTGTCCAAGATGTCTTAACATGACACACACCTTTCCACAATAGAAGTTCAAAGAATATCTCTTTTATGTTCTCATTAAGTATTTTCTAAATTATAAGCTTCAATCTCGTAACATTTTACAATAATAATAGATTTCCTATGACGTTTATTATCAGTAATAATTACGTATATGTGTCATCAAAAATCGTATACATTGCACTTGTAAACTGGCCTTCCCCCACTACGGTTACGTATATAGAAAAAAAGAGACGATCCAAAAATCAAAAACACTCATATCGCAAAAAAACTCAGACCACGAATAATATCGTTGTTTCCCAAATTAATCTCAATAATTAATTATTCACACTAAAACAATTGTACATCATATAATCTAAAAATTATTATGTATGTATGTACAGAATAGTATTTAGATAGCTTAATTAAGAAATAAAACATCAAATATATTAAATAATAACAATATGGATACTAATTGCCTTCTTATCAATGGTTAATTATAAGAGGTCCTTATGGTTTTGTGAATCAAAATTATTAGAGAATTTTGTTATTATTTACATAACTTCTGACATAGTGCTCGATACGGAATTCAACTATAAATTTATGGACGTCTATGTCGAGTTTCTTTTTTTTTGGAATTCCGAATTACTACTGATGCCAATTTATAGTAGCTATGAAATAAATATTATGAAACATGTGGTATCAAGCACTTTGTCAAGAACTTATACAAACGTAATGACCGATTGCAAATCAGTAGTTAATACCGAGAAAATGACAATTAATCAACTATATAATCACATAAATGATGCAGTTTACTAATCATATACACTGCGTTTTTGGTAATTATTGGTATTGAGATTGTTTCTATAAATTAATTTATACTTAACAACTGTAAAAATCTCTTCATCACACTATCATTACTCGAAATCACTAGGTTACGTATTAGTTATAATGTAATATTATCATGAAAAGTCCAACATACAATTTATACAAATTAAACTGTTCTAGTAACTTCGGTCTCGGGGTGTATTGTTTCAGATTTGTGTTCGAAGCAGTCGAACATTTTCGTATACACAAAATAAAACGCGGAGAACGGAGTTTGTGATTCGGGCGAGGAAATCTGAAACAAGTCACCCCTAGCTTGGACCGCGTGAACTAAGCTAAAGGCCTTTATTGTGGCGAGGTGGGCGGACTCATATTGTCCGGCTCGTCCCCGGAGCCGGGCTCGCCTTTGGTCTTATTCTCCTTCTTCCACTTCATGCGGCGGTTCTGGAACCAGATCTTTATCTGGCGCTCGGTGAGGCAGAGCGCGTGAGCGATCTCGATCCGTCTCCTCCGCGTCAGGTACCGGTTGAAGTGGAACTCCTTCTCCAGCTCGAGCGTCTGGTACCGGGTGTAGGTTTGTCGACCCCGCTTCCTTTCTGAAATTAGATAATGGCACACTTTAATACGAAACGAGAAAAAATACAAGAGATTAATTTTAACACACGGGGCAACCCTGACACTTCAGACGTTAAAAACTGCATAGGCATTTCTGATAAATGTTGGGTTATTTGTAAACGGCGAACACTCCCGCGCCGAGTTAATTGAAAATTGTTTTGAGCTTATCAATTTGTTAATTGTTTTTGCTTGTTGGGCATCTCTTGACTGTCGGGAGTTCCGAAGTCTTATAGAAATCAGTGCTCTGAAATGGTAATCTAATTTTAAAGAGATTAATTCGCAAGTGACCAAGTCAAGAAATTTTGTAACCACAATTAGATATTTTTTATCATCAGCTATCTTTTAAGAACATGTTCATTTAAATGAAAACTAATCAATTCACCAGTCTTTTCAATTAATAACAAAGTTAATTAATTGGCATTAAACTGTGTGTACCTATACATCGCAGTGCAACATAGATCCATTTTCAAGATTAAAGTTGACTATACCTTAATCTTGAAAATGGATCTATGTACAGTGAAGTCGCACTTAAAATCAGGATATGTATTTTTAGCAAAACAAATTCAGCATCAATCAAATTAGTCTTTCTCACTACCGACAATATTCCTACTGTGGTCTTAGTTCTATAATTACATACGGCTATTAGTGAGACGTAAGTAGACGCCTGTAATAAATTTACAGATATTTAATAATTCTGATATATTACCAACTTTCTGTATGTGTGCGTGATATTAAGTGTGTATTACGTAAAACGAAGTGTACGTGTTTGTGACTGAATACTCGGTCCGAAGTTCTGAACCGCTACCGAAGCCAATTAAAATAATTTAAGACGCCGCAGGGCTTTTTCATTTTGTAATCATTATTCTTCGAGGAAGATGCGAAGCCTATTATACACGGTTTAGATGATGCACAGAATTGTAATTTATTTGAAGTAAAAAAAGACAAATCTGTGAATGAAACTGCACCCAACGAACGTGATATTAAAATAATAGATAAGACAAAAGATTTAGTCCTAATTGATAGAAAACAACACAAACGTACAGTAAATAGCCAACTTTCGGAATGACTGTGACTAAAACCAAATTACTATTAATTCAATAGACTGCTTGCAAATTTGTATGAAGTCAGCAAAACTGAATTTTAACGAAATGTTATAAACCTCTAATCCGCACAAAATATCCTCAAACCACAAAATACACTCCGAATTGAAATAGAAACAGCAGGAGTTAGAGTTGAAACAAAGCAAAAGTTAGCTGATTATTTTCAGTTTAACGGTAACACGCGAAACGGCTTGCCATACAAGATAAACACGCTAACTTCGAAGAAATACGCAGACACGAATCGCGGATTACATTGCGAATCACACTACTGCCGACTTCCAAGAACAGCAATATTCATAACGTTGGGAAAAAGAAAGGAGCTGATGACAAACACGACAGTTAGTTAAGAGTTGACAAACGAGGTACCGACGACTATAACGTCATCAATATAGATAACCTTTGACCGGGTAACATAAATCTTAAGATTTCCAGAGGAATTTAACATAGTGATGTAAAAGAGTCAGCCAGTGTTAGGGTTGGTGCAACGGATTCAAAATTATTGCCCACTTGTTGCTCGGGAAATTGATAACAACCTCATCGTCCTGACCGGATTTTGGGACGCATTCAAGTACAGCCAGGTTGTTGTTAATAGTCTTGAAGATTTAGAGAAGTTTGAAACAATAAGTTAGTTCATATTATATTATAAATACTTATTATAAAATAAAGTCGTTGTTCGTGCCTGTCTGTGAGATCGTTTTATTATTCTAAAGTACACAACCGATTCGAATGCGGTTTACATCTTCGTTTAGAGAATTTATTTTGTAAGTTTTATGTGTTTAAAATTAAACTTATGTATATACAGTACAGAAATCCGGATATTTTGTCAAATCATAAAAATTGTGCCAAGCAGGGGTGGATCACAAAATCATTCTGGAGTTCATTATGGACCAAATTGGCCAATAAGGTGCAATAAAGTTAAAGGATTTTGTTTCTGCTGTATTTTAATAATGTAATTGGCATTTCCACATTGCAAGAATGAGCAGTAAAAAAACATTGTATTATCTTAAGTTATCATAGACATGACCGTTAGCTACCCCACAGATGCATCAGCTATTGCTAGAGTTAAAAGATACATCTTTCATCCATGACAAAGTGATTCATTCAAAACATTAACACTAACAATCCAAGTCACAATCAACCATGGCCTTTAGTTTTCACCACGTCTCTAGACCTTACATTATTTTCATCAAGACAACACACGATCTCATCGGTCATGTCGCGCCGAAAATTCCAAAACAATGTCGTATAGCGATATAGCTCATGAAATCCCCTTCCTAGCGGGCTTTATATATTACAGCAGCGGTTTCATCGCACACTCAGATGCATAAAACATGATCCCCCCGTCAGATTTAAACCGTCCGTAATAAGAGCATTAAAGAGGGCACGAGGCGAGCGAGATGTTAGCAGCTAGACAATGGTCATTCTTAATCGGATCGTATAGAATATTTGGGATTGATGTGAAGTTGGTTGATATGATTTTGACGAGTGTTGAGATAAATTAAAAACTATAAGGAGAGATCCAGAGAAACAATATGGATATATTATAGATATGATATACTAAGGAAATGCTGGAAAAATTCTCGACTCTAGAAGGTCGCATGTATAGATACGATGCCCTAGACAACCTAATAACCTAATGCTTCATAGGTTGAGAATTAAAAGAGACTACCAGCTGAGTCAATATCAATAATGAAAGAATCACACAATGGTCCATTTGAATGATTAACTGCAGAAATTAAAACGAAGAAGATGAAACTTTCAAACAGACAAGTTTTCTGTATACTATCCTAAAATGCAGTGTACTAAAAAGGATATTTGCTCTACCCAATAAACGGGCGTCTAAACAGTAGCGTTCAACCCGCTCGTGTGGGCATGTCAAACAAAATCGCAGCTTTAGGAGCGTTGGGCGCAGCGCTGCATGTGTCGTCGGTCGACTATAAATCATCTCACGCAGGGGAAGGGGCTTACTTTTACGACGATGTGGACAAACACCAGGAATTGTAGAAAATTGGCTACGATGGACCGGGGAAAGTGATTGGTAATGATGTAAGAGATTCGAAAGACTTATTTTGAAATCTTTAATAGTAGTCTCAAGTGAACTTAAGATGTTGCTACTGCAGCACATAGCAAAACCTAAATCATCAAATGCCTTCTTTTGCTCTGGTCGGAGCAGAAGGGCGTGTAAGACTTTTACTGACTAAAACCCACCCGTATTCCTTCACTTGCCTGTATACCAGGGCCACGGCATCTCTTTCAAATATCCCGCAACCAACTTTCACAGATACCCCATGCCCACTTCATATCTGAGCGACATGTAGGTATGTAAATTAGTACTAGATCATATCAATTACTGACCATAGATCAATCAAATGAAACTTGGATCATGAAAAACAGATCTCAGTGAATATTATTCAGTTCATCCAAAATTTAAGACTGAAATTAAAGTTCATTATATATTTTTAGAGTTGGAATTGTTATAATGCTGGTTTATCGAGCCGAAGAGATTATCGTTAGTAATACTAAGATCACGAAAGCATTTTCAGGGCGAATTGCAACAGAATCCATACGTTACTAATCCCCTGAGAAGTAAAGGTTGGTTCACATTTATCTGGATAAAGTGCGTGCTAAAATATCGAAAAGCGTGAGCTATCTCACATCGCATTTGTACTGATTACAGCGTTGCATGTACAAAGGTAAAGGGTCGAAAAATGCGGTCAGCTGCCGCAAACCGGTTGTAACTAGACCAAACTGAATTGAGATGTATTCTTTTGTATATACAATTGATGATAAATGGCATTATTATTATACCATGTAACCGTTACAATATTGTATCTACATCTATTGCACTTTAAAGGTCAAATTTATTTGCAGAGTGAAGTTCTTTGTAGAACGCCTGAGCGTATTTGCAGCGTAATAGCCACAATGGTTTTTGAGGAGCATCAAATGCATTAGAACAAACTAACCGAAGAATAAAAAATATTGCAACAGATAACATTAAATAGCATGGTAAACTTTAGCCACTGCAGCAATAAGTACAATGGATTCTGCGGTTAAGACAGGTGTTTCAGCAACTGTGGTGATAGCGTTTAACTCGTAAATTATACTATGTTTTCGATAGGAGGAAGAAATTTAAGGAAAATAATGACCAATTGCAGTATCGTGATTGTTACTTTTAAGAGAGTTTGATTGCTACGGATCAAAATTTACTAAGAGTAAGCAATGACCTAAATTATTTCCGTTAAGGAATAGTTGGATTGTAGAAGTCGGAAAGTAGGTAATCGCTACGGCTAAAATATAAAGAAAATCTGTTGAAATATCAGTGGCAAAATAATTTGGCAATAAACCATAACATAACCAAACTCTTCCAATGTCGTGTAATGGAATAGTACTCAAACATTTCCAAAAACGCGAGTAAAAAAATAATAACAGGCAAAGCGTGCGAGCCTAAATACCAAATTCATCAAGGGATGACAAGTGAAAAGAGCTTTTAATTTAATTCGTTGCGGTATCGCCACAGGAACACGAAAAAAATACAGCAACAGCTTGAAGCGATATCGACAATCCATAATTCATGTCCTACAATTTCATACATTTCGACTCCACGCCAGCGCTATATTTGGGCGACGAAAACCAATCGAATCCTGACTTTATATTCAACGTGACTAAACTCAAAATGCGATATGAACGTTTGTTTTTTATGACCTATAGCTATACTGAAATCACTCAGTGTATTGCAACATCGTACATGATATCAAACGGGTATTCATATTAATGCAATTTCTCTTAAACGCTTACACGTCGTAAATAAAATTGCTGGTTTCGAACGACTGTACCGAAGGTCGATCCATGTTTATAGTGTTTAATTGATATAGCAATCGTATAAGAATAAATAAATGTCGTATTGACAATTGTTCAGCTTTAAAGTTGCCGATCAAGACTTAAGGAATTCTCTCGAGAAAAATTAATCTTCCAGCCTTTATAGGAAGTTTGAAGACTATACTTGAAAACGGAATCAATCAAACTTGCATAGTTACCTTCCACTGAATGAAATACATTTCTGTTGATACATTATAATGCACTTAAGGGCCAGTTCTTACTTTGCAATCTGATAAGGTCAAGCAAGGTATCTCAGTGCATATTGGAATAAAGCTGAGTGATGCCAAAAAATTATCGTGCATCATTTCGTCGGTACTCTACAGTGAATATTGTAAGTATGTGATGTAGCCATTAGTCGTTGTGATGGAGATGTAAATGGTAGCAGTGTGCGTTTAGCCTCATCTTTGTAAACCTTATTGAAGAATATAAGAGGCTTAATGAATTTTCTTTATAAGTATCAATAAGCATAGCATTGGTTGGTATTAGCAATCTTAACATCTCGTTCATTTATTAAATACTGCATACATATCATAATTTATTGCCATAGCAACCTATAAAAAGGATGGTCCAGTAAACAGGTGGTAAATATCTTGAATAATATCGCTTAGCATTAAAACGGCAATGGAATTGTAAAAGCGACATTGGTCGACTAATGACATGAACACAATTTGTTATACATTGATAAAATCCACGGCCGAAATGCGATGGATGACAAAACACGCGACATAATAATTACGAGTACCTCATACATGATAAATGTGTCGTGTGCGTAAATATTTAACCCTACATGCGAGTTACTAAAACGTAAATATGTATATAAAAATTTTAAAAAGGTCTCTTCTATGTGTATTTTCTCAGGATTTACCTTTTCAGTTCTAATGTTCCGTTCGAGCATCCGTAGGGTAATTGCGTAACACACAATCAGTAGCAATGGCAATTCATTTTGACAGTTCAACATTCATTGCCTTATCTACGTTGTTGAGCAGGCACATTTTTCGAACATAATGAGCAATGGATTAGGTATATTCTTCAAATGATTCCAATTGATAGTAGTAGCGTGTTACGCTTTTAGGATGCCAATCATCTAAACTGTCTTGGCTAAGACACCATTATTTTAACTTTGATGACCACTCTTTCCTCTATTTTTCCATAATTAATTGCATAAATTTTCTGCATGGATTCCGATTATGTAAATAGGAAAATCGTCAACGAATCTTACACAAAGGGCCAAGTGACACATGACAAAAAATCCAACATGGCTGACTTAGTTTTGATAAATCATTAATCATTGTCGAGGTTTGGGCGGTCGCTAGATTGTATACTGAAGATTGCTAGTGGCTTATGTATGCTGCCCTAATGACTTTTGTTTCGAACCATTTGTGTAGATATCTGATGTAGTAAGCCATGTTTGGCGCAATTGTTCTTTAGTTGAGTTGGAGAATGTAGCTAAACAACACGACTTATATGGAACTCAAACAGAACTTCATTTGGAAAATAATTTAATTTGGACATAAAACGAGCGAATCCACGATCTCTGGTTAGAAAATGGTAAAAGGTTGTTGGTTGTTACTTACGAATTAATAATGACCATAAATGAATGTATATCTAGGTATATACAGAGGGAAGGCTTCATCACAAATCCAAGCGGATCTCAAAAAGAATTTATAACGTGAACACACAGCCATCAGTCAGTGTTGTGTTGACGCTGATACCCGTCGTGTTTCGCATCCGAAATGGAATGTTATTCACTGAAAATTTAGCTTTGGTGTGTGCTAAAAATTACGCGCTCCCCGCCCGGGATTGAACGAAATACCGCCCGCAAAAAAGGTGTCAAATGAAATATTCAAATATATTTTAATATAATTCATGCGGCGGGCGTTTCATTTCTCTCCCTCGTAATGGAATGCTAAATTTTCGGGCGAACAAAAAATATATATTAATGCGCGTACCTAATAGCTTATACAAACTCGTTTGTTGGGTATTGTTGCGCACAATGGGTGCCATAACTCCGCGTCGCAGCCACGGCCAGTGACGTCTTTGTTAGGCTCGCACAGCTTTGTTCTGTGCCCGGCTCCGCCTGTCGACGCGACATCCTACCCGACCTCTGTACCAACACACCTACGGATGGGGTATCTACGCCACACCATACACACGCAATGCCTACAATCAAACCATATCAGAATAGCGCACGAACCGCGATAAAGGATCAAAATACTAATCATTCCATTAGTAAATTAAAGCCATCAATTAGGTATTAGGACTATACTTTGAAAAACATGGCAAAGTGAAATGTAATGACCTGAAGCTTTTATAAAAATGACTGCCCCCCTTACACGTAGGGGGCTAATTACCAGTTTTGTTCGGGCCATTCCTATAATTTGCAGCAGGAAAAGCACGAATGAATATTTGAGAAGGCGATAGAAAGTGAGTAATTGCGTTGGATCACGAAGTGAAAAGTTATGAAAGGTGCGGGGTGGTGATTTTTCAACGCCCGCCCTGTGAAAGCAAAAATCTTAATGAAAAAGAAAATATTCAATCATTTTACTCTGGCGTCGATATTAAAGGTTCTAGTGATGTTATTCGGTCGAGTCTAGGTAATATGCGAACGTAACAAAAACAGTAGTGGTCTGCCTAAAAATTCATCTCAACATAATGCCGCGCGCGAAACGCATTAGGGCTCCAAGATGAGCTTCGCCGCGGGACAGCGTGCCCCAGGGGGCTGCCCCTGCCCCCGTAAGCCGGGTGGGGGGCGATCTCCGCTCCAGAGAATATTTGACACGGGTCTGGCAGATAGACAGGCCGGTCATGTGTGATCCCCGGGCAGGAAACGGGGGGGCTTTTTTCCGCTCCTCCATCGACGTGGCTACTCCCTTCCTACCGACGCAAGTACAAAGATACGGTTTATGATTTATGTGGCACCGTCGACTCGCACATGTGCACACATCATGTGACGCCACTTTTTGTACACTACTAATGATACGCACAGACTTAATATCACATTAATGAGCTTCGAACGATGATAGAATTAAATTTCTATATACAACAAGCCAATTATTAGTTCAGTAATTTGCTATATTGGTAATTATGGCCGAAAAAAACAATACGTCAAACATTTCAGCAGCTAATGGCCAATACACTAGCATTTATTGAATTAGTGGCCATCATTTCATAATATTATGAATTCATTTCAATTTAAAGCGGTTGGTGTTTGAAAATGGAATTTTAATACCACATAATAAGTTCGGCTTCATCGGCTTAGCGGCGGTCAAAGTTTGATTGGCGTTCTATCCCGACGTTTAATTAATGTGGGCCAAGCTATCCTAACCTCGAGTGAGACAAGGACGACCAGACCTGGTAGAACAGAGAAAGACGATTTCTGACAATGTTGCCAGTTAATTGGACACAACTTACTTCTGAAGTAAAAGGACGTATTTCGGGGAAATTATTGGTCTGAACTCAGTAACTTGAAAGAGGGTACAAGAAAGGGTACTTGTTATTTAGTGAACTTTAACTCAAGTTGAAAACTGGAGGAATGTATTGGGGGAAGTTCATTAATTACTTACTGATCTGAGAATTGATGATTAGTGTTTGCTAAGCTGTTTAACACCAATGTATAAAAATAAGCACGATTTGTTATCGGTATTAACTTTACTAGAATTGCGAAACGAATTTAGGTATATCTATTTATGTGTATATATATTCAAAAGTTAAATTAGGTTGTTAAAGGATGAAGAAAATAGCTCCAAAATAATTAAGAATTATCTTTTACCAACACAAATGCAAATGATGGGAATTTTTATACAATACTGGGAATTCATTCGCTATTGAACAGTTTTTAAAAGATTTATGTAATTATGCGTTAATTATGAATTATAAAATGCTTGGCTCCGCCTGCGTTTAGTCACTGTAATTTAAAGATAAAATCACTCACCAAGCCCACTCATTAAAGCTTGAAAGCGAGACAATTATGTTCGTTTTATATAAAGAAAGTATCTTTACATTCATCTTCACTGTTGCGTTTTGTAACTTATGCATGTTCATAGGTTCTAACTTATAGAGCAACAATAACTTTAACAATGTAGGTAATTACTTTAAAAAATTTAGCACAAAATTTTACCAACGACAAACGGTATCAAAAATAACTGGCAACTCCATGACTCACACATTGACAGCTCCCGTCATACAGAATTCGACACGTCAATGTGTGAGTGTCGTTCTATTTGTGAGAAGGTAATCGTGAATATTCGTATGTCTTACTGAGTATTCAGTTTACCATGTGTGTGTTAGACATATATTAATGGGATTGGTGTATTTCGATGTGGGTGTATGTAATTATAGGACCATAATGGTTTTTTAATAAGCTCCCAACTTTTTGCCGTATTATATTTTTTGTTTTGAGTAGTAATCATATTTCATCTAAGTATGTATATACATGTAACTGCATAGGTATTTATGAATTAATGTGGTTATGAATGGATTTAGTTTCCTATTTACATTTTGTTCAAAGTTAAATGAAATGCTAAATTAAGGCTGAATATTTACATATTAAAATCAGTTTGGGCTAATGGACTATTGGACATAATTACGTATCATTTTCAATCTCCGATTTGTATAATATTCTAAGCATAGTCAACCACATTAATATTTATTAAATAAAATATTCAATTTAACAAGAGTATTAATTATATAATTTACGTGAAATTGGAAAAGTTATCTTGAAAACTTAACTTGTGAGCATCAAAACTTACAACTCGAATAAGTTTGATTTAACGCCATCTTGCTGGTAACTTAGGAACTAACAAGCACACTCAGAGCTTTCCAGTTCTCCAATGCTAACTAAGTGAATTAGCTATATCTTATAAACTTGTGTATATGAAGCGGTTTTTAAATTATATATGAATGATACAGAAAATTTAAATCGTAAAATAGATGTTAACAGAACTTAAAACTTCACTTTAGAATTTGTCAATGCATCATATTTTTTTCTTTTTTTTTTTTTAATAAAACATTGTATTAAAAAATTCTGATTATAGTAGTAGCAAGGTATTGCAACATCATTCAATATCTTCGTTCACCGAAAACCAACAAAACTCCTAAGCCGACATAGAAAAAATAATATCAAAAAACAGTATAAACGCCATTCGTCAACGTCTCGCTACCGGGCCGAACCGGAAAGTCACCACTGAACAGAATTAGAAATATATTTTTATCCCTCTACCCCACTCTACCCTACTGTGTAAAAAAATCTTTATGCAAATAATAGCACGTGTAAATACAAGGGGATGTTGGGGAAATGCGGGCCATCTCCTGTGTTAAATAAATAATAATATTTGCGGAAATTTTCAACTTCATCTTTTTAGTTCGAAGGGTAGGAAAAATAATGATGCAAAGTCTGTACAGCAGATAAATGGATAATTCAAGTGACTTTTATTACATTTGGCAATAAAACATTCTATGTATAATTGAGCAAATTAAGTTTTTAATGATTATTTGAGCAATTTGATTGATTTAAATTGAATGATGCAAAAATGTAAAATACAATTTCCTTTGGCAAATTAGTTAGATTACCATAATGAGGCTACTTAGCAAGACAGTTAACTATTTGAGTTAAACAGTTTTAATACATTGGAATCATAATCAGGCTATAATGTTCTAACTGCTCGGATATAGTCTTCTCTTCAGGAGGTGGTGGTGCTGGCTCTGAACAGCGGGCGAAAGACGGATTGATAACTTAGTGGATATCACATGTATTCTATTTTTGGTTCGGATATGTCAGATTCATCACAATTCGTTCACCATTTTGAGAGCTGTGGTCATCATCAAACTTTTGTCGTCCCACTGCCGGGCACAGGTCTCCTCTCATATAGAAAAGGATTGAGCGTAATCACCAAGCTTGCTCAATGTGGGTTGGCGATTTCAGATTTCCTCAAGATGTTTTCCTTCACCTTTTAATCAGTCATTGGTATCCAAGATATGCATAGAAATTACATATAACTTAGAAAAGTTACATTGGTGCTTGCCTGACCTGGAATCGAACCCGCACACTCATACTTGAGAGGCTGGTGTTTTGAAACCACTAGGCCACCACGACCACAAGAGAACAGTGGTAATGAGTGTGATTTACAGGAAATAAATATTATATCAGTTAAAATGGGGAAAATATTATGAACACACGAGTCATAGAACTTAAAACAACAAGAAATGCTATCACAAACAGCGAAGAAGTTTCAGAAAGCATAAAAATCGAAGGAAAAGTAGAAAGCTGGGTACAAAAAGAAACTGAACTCCAATCTAGTGAGGCATTTATCGTCATTGTTACTGCACGACAATCGACAATCGATCACGTCAAACGTACCGACAATGGGTCTTATCGCGCACTTTATTTTGAAAATCACTAGGTTTTGTTAGAAATGGCGACAAAATTAATAAAAAACGTTAAAATATGTAGTGAGAAAACAATTTGCGTCATCATCATCATCATTTCAGCCAAAAGATGTCAACTGCTGGACATAGGTCTCTCCCAAGAATCTCCACGACGATCGGTCCTGCGCCTCCGGCATCCAGCAGTTTCCCGCGACCTTCACCAGGTCGTCGATCCACTTTCAGCGGCCTACCCACGCTGCGACTTCTGGTATGTATTATATAAATTTGCATATGAGAAGAGAATACATACGGTAGTAGCATATGAAGAGGAAGTGTGCGTTTTCATTTTTAGCTTCGAACTAAATTTCATATTACTTGAAGTACTTTGTACAAAGCTTAAAACTTTTAAGTACAGCGCATCTGCGCATTCGCTTGAAATAAATGTAAAAGCTTGAATATTATGAATCGGAACTACTTTAAACTATTATGTTTTATCAAGTCTTTGGTTTTCTTCAGTTTGAAAACAGGTCTTGTTTTCGATCTTTCATTTCATTCACAACTTGTCGACACCAAAATTCCTGCTCGATGTTTTTAAGAAAAAACAAACAGCCAACCGCAACACATTTGTAATTGTATTATACATTTCTATGTTTAATACGAAACGATTCGAGCTTTCAGAGGCAAGCGGGGAAAATCAGAAGCAGGCACGAGAACAAATACTTGTATTCAATCATCTGGCTTTCACAAAGGCCTCGGGGCTGATAACTGAACAATGAAATGTAACAAGTCGTCTATCCGGCATTGTATGCGAAGGGGAGCGAGGCGGCGCGGAGGGGCGGGTTTCCATTATATTTCCATTTCCACCTCGATTTCCCGCGACTTATCGCGGCCTACCTCGGACTAGGTAAGTCTATCTTTCTATGCCGTTAGTCAGTACGGCTATACGTCAAATTGTGGCGAAATAAAGGTGTTTTTGTATGAATTCTGAAGAAAATAAGTCCAGTGGCGTTGATAAAGGTATTTCGGGAAATGTAACGACCACCGCTTACGAAATTAGAGGCTCAGTTGAAGCATTACTGCTTTTCACGATCATATTTCAAAAACGTGAGCCTCCGAAATAATCACAAACAGTCTGAACAGTTTAGAACTGAGGAAAAGTGGTTATAGTGTAAATATAACACTGCTATTCCCTTTAGGAAATACCAGAGTGATGACATGATACCCAGGCCCAAATGGAAAGAAAACTAGGACAATAATGTAGTCGTTGGAAAATGAGTGACTACACAATAGTGACATATTGTAACTATTATTTTTAAACTAATATAACTAAAATTCTTTCTTTTCTGTGTTATTTAATTTTTCGTTAATGATAACCTCCCGTACAGCTGGAATATCCTGTTCCTCTTTTTAATACCAATGTGTCACAAAATTCCAGTTTCTAACGAATATCCGTCTAGTGACTCGATTAATTATCTTGCAATAACTGACCACATTTTGACGTCATCCGAAATTCCCCATTTTATAACTTCATCAGCTTCCTCTTGATGTGCAATGAAAAATGATTGCAGATTTATCATTTCTCTTTTAAAACTAATGACTCACATAATTCTATCAGTAAAACTTGTGATATGTTTTAACACAAAATCTCATTAGGCTACATCAGCTGTATAATCGGACTTTTATTTTTGTCTTTGTCATTCTACGCTAATGTCATCCTGCGAAATTTCGACGCCACTATTTATTTTTCTTATAATATTGATCTAATCAGCATGTTCCTGCCCATTCTTTCATGTAGCTAATTAAGCACAGACATACCAACAGATTGTATTAGTACATAATCATTGCGTACACGTTGCTACAGTTGGCCAATGATTAATGATTCGTAAGCTTCAAACGGAACGGCGTTCTATTTTCAAACAAACGCATGCGGTGTTCCTATTGGTCGGTTTTTTATTTCAAAATGGCAGCCGATATTTGAAGATAATTAATGAAGGAACGTTCTCAAGTAGATAACATAAGAGCTTTAACGAGAGTTTTGGTTAAGTGCGACTATTTGCTACCGTGTGCTTTAAGCACCGAGTATTTTTCATATGCTAAATAGGCACGTCTGGTGTTTAAGAGATAATATCCCAGATTTATTTTTTTACTGAACTGGTTTTGGTAGTCTACCCTTTTTGCTTCATATCTGCAGTCGTGCAATTAATATTTAAGACGCTAATTGCTACTATAGACATAAAGGTAGAATTTAGTCCGGTATTTATTAGAGATGATGATGAGATCAGACTGATGATGATTGGTGGGCATAAAATGAACGCCTATAATTTTAATAATTGAAAATTTACATCTGAACCGATGTCAGCCCTATACTAATTACATCGCATTACTTACATCGATACATCTGATAGCTTCCGTGGCGTAGCGGTAGCGAATGCGGCCGCTGCGTAAGGAGGCGCTAATTCGATCCCCGCGCAGTGCAAATATGTATTTGTATGCATGAATATAAATATTTGCACTGGTCTGATCGTGCCTCGAAAAGCACGTTAAGCCTTTGGTCCCGGTTGCCATACGAACATCTAATGGCAGTCGTTACGGGTTGTTGGAGCCCTCAAAATTTCAACAATTGGTCTAACTGCAATGCTTCGATATCGTCTTAGGGTTGTGGAGTTCAGACGGCAGTCGCTTCACAGAAAATATCGAAGTTTAGCCAAAATCAGCAGTTAGACTGGTAAAGCGGACTCCAGATTCCAAAGCTGAAAAGGTTCGGATGCGACTGGGGTTAACGCTGAGATGATGATGATGATGATGACTTACATCATTCAACCAGCAAATTAAAGGAACAGAATGCTAACTAAGAAGAATAAAATAAATAAAATTAGACACGAGAAATCGCCTGACAAACACCACTAATCAATTAAAAGTCGAGATTCCCAGAATCAGTTGACCAACTTTTACTTACAAATGAATGTGCATGTGTACATATTACCCAATCGCCATACAAGAGGCGTAATCACTTGCATCATCTTCTTGCATCCCACTTTGTAAGAAACTCTGCCTCATCACATCACATCGAAGTTGGGAATTAATTAACTATGAAGGCCAACTCAGACAATCTGGCAAACAGAAACTAAGTCTAAATTGGCACGACTTATCTGGCATCTAGTTGGTATATTGGTTATGACATGGGTCAGAAATACTTAGGGAAAAGCTGAGTAATCCAATAAACGCTCTTTAATCGTAGGGGCTCGCATAAAACGTAAAAGAAGACAATTGTTTTGATCAATGTTGTTTTAAATGTTTTGGTAATTCACCGAAGCAATTAAAACAATAGGATAGTTGAATGTAAAATGTCAATTGCATTGTTATTTCTTATAAGCCTGCAGTCACGTTCTAAGTTTTCATTCAACAAGCATTTTTCTATAGATTAATCTATAGAAAAATTCTTGAAAAATATAATGAAATAATCGATTCTTTAATCAATTATAATTCATCGATTATTTCATTGTATAAATTAGAATCGACTATCTAACTCCTCATTTAGAGCAACTTCGTGGTTGGACGTAAATCGGTCTACATCCTACGCTACATAGGGACGGTAAAAGTTGGCGAACACACAGATACCAACACATTTGATTAATGATTACTTGATTTATACGAATTAAAATGCTTTGTGAGTTGTGTTGTTAATTGCTGTGCTGTTAAATTAAGCCTCGGTTTTGGCATGCGTAACAATTTCAATATGCATTTCTCTTTAAGACTGACTGATGACTTCTATTTCTAGGTTTATTTGCCGTTAAATGTAGGTGCTATTTTCAAAGATTAGCATTGTCACCATCAACGTGATCATAATGCGTTCTAATTTCCATCTTATTAGTAGATATAAAACCGTAAGAATTTTGATGATGAAAAGGAAGTTGCCTGCCAAACTTCAGAAAAGACTTCTGTAATATCATCTTTAACAAGATTTGAAAGAATTATGATGTTTACCAACTAAGCGAACTAAATATAAGAGGTATAAAAAGTGTATACGCATAGGATATCACAGTTGTTGACGCTACCAACCGCCTTTACGTCATTAGAATTTCCGCAATCTGCGACTGCATTTAATGAATAAAGAACGTCGACTTATACCACTATACTGTGTGTGTTCGCCAATAACTTCATAATAAACGTCAGGATGTTCACCATTAGGAATTGAAAGGAGGACCGCTCGACTACCAAAAAGCTTAAAAAATTAGTTTAGATTCAGAGAATTGTTACCTTAGCACTACTTTGGTATCCACAAATACCTCTAAAGGTATGTATAACACTATAACACTGTAAGGTAAAATCATTTAAACTGACACAAAACTTTCGCAAACAATTAAAACTCGGACCCGGACAGTAGCCAAACTATCCCGCGCAAATATGCACACAAAACTAAACTCGAAACTCTAAACAGCATCTCTATTGCGAATGATATCGCCAATTACAATAGGGACCTTAAATCAGGCAGTTCCACCATAAATTAGGTTTAAGACAAATTCAAAAACAGTAGGAGATGGTAGCACAACTTGAGGGTCTTTGTTCGGGATCGGCGTCAGCTAAACAGAAGGTGAGCGCTTTTGTGTCGGCAGTTGTAAATTTTATGAAAAGTGAAATTCCTTTTGAATGCCTCTTCGACTCATAAATAACCCCCGAACAGTAGGCTGGGTATTGTTTCTGGCACTTATTGTTTCTCATCAATGCGCACATGGAGCGAAAGTGTTTTGTGCAAATTGTCGAATCTATTTTCGCTACCTGAGTTCACGTAATGTATATTGTGCAAATTCTACGTTGACACAGGAATTTGCTCTCGCTTTCGAAGCATTATAAATCAATAAACAGTTCTAGGTAGTACGAGCCCATTGCTGTGAATTGTATATTAAGGAAGTAAAAGGTAGGTAGACAATGTATTTGTCATTTTTGTGGTGTTGTCTTTACAAAAGCAATTGTTCAGTATTTTGATGTCAAATTATATCAAAGTGTAGGAACAGACTAGAAGGCGACATAGCTAGGAAAAGGCCTAGCCTTTTCTATTCTAACTAGATACGCTGCGTGAATATCTGTATTACGCACTGACTATCGATTTCTACTTGGATTTACATGTTCGCAACAGGGGCCCTAGTCTGGTATTACAATAGTGTCAGAATAGTCGATCAGTGATCTCATAATGATTAATTTAGACAAGTTACATAATCTATTTAAAAAAATCGTTATTATGCCTTTCTAGTAATCAATTACTGCCACTCAACTCCATATTAATAAATGTACTAATTGAGTAGTAGATTTTAGAAAACTATTTCTTCTAACGGGGTTTACGATACGACTGACCGATAATTGTTCGATAATTTTTAATCTAGCAGATTAAGAACTTTAAGCACAACGACAATGGAATCGTATTGGAATGACAAATTTATAAAAAAATAGCAGGCTAGGGCTCCAGAACTTGTGAACAGATTGATAAGCAAATTCACAAATATGTATCTCTACCAGATGGGCAGATTTGTTAAATACAAAAGAAAGAGTTAGACTTACCAAATTGACTTCGCATCCAGGGGTAAAGTGGGCTGGGCAGCGAGGCGTTGGTGTTTGGCGGGGGCTGTTGAGGGGGCGGCTGTTGCGCGTGCATGGACTGCTGGTGCATGGGCGGCATCTGCGTCTGGTGCTGCATGTCGTCCACAGGGTACATGAGGTGCTGCTGATGCGGCACGCCGTGCTGCACCATGTGCTGCTGGGGATGCATGTGGTGAGGCATCTGCTGCGCCTGCTCAAGCGGTGGGCTGCCCGGCACACCTCCCGCTGTCGCTGCCGCTGCCTGAAGTTTACACGACGTGTACACCGCAGGCGTTGGAGGCTGGTGACCGTTGGGGCCGTATCCGTCCGCCGCCTTTGGACCCATATGACCCATCTGTGACGGACTGTCTGGCCGGTAGCCATTTTGCTCCATCTGTTGATAATACCCCAGCCTGTCATAAGGCGGAAACCTGGGGTAGGGCATGCCAGGTGCCGGCTGCGCAGGGTAGTGGTGCTGCGCCGGCCTGAGCTGCTGGTCACAGCCCTCCATTTCGTGGCCTTGTTGCGGCACTGCGCCGTAGTGCGCATGCGCCTGTTGGTGCTCATGGCCGCCGCCGTTCCTCATATCGGGCATGTAAGCGTTAGAGAAGTAGGTCATGCTATCGCAGTTGTTGGCGCTCATCGCGGGCCCGCAGCCCGCGCGGCTCGCGTCCGTATCTTCCGTTGCAGATTCTCGGCCCCTCGGGCCGACACTAGCTATCACAGTTTAGTCACTACACAAACACTTCGGATTCCATTCACTACACGACAGCTATCGGTCTCACTGATGGGCTGCTCGGTTTTAACGGACGGTGTCTCCTCATCTGATTCTTCCCCGAATCTGAAAAGAGAGGTTGATGCACTTAATAAATCTATAATTAAATTCCCAATGATCAGGTGTAAGAAAGCGACTATCGGTCGATCGTGTTTGTTTTGGCGAGCTCACAGTTAGCTGCGCCGGAGTCATGGCGCGCCGCCGCCGACCTGACTGACAGACTGACACGTGTCCTAAAGCTGGGACACACACGAAGTCATAAAACCTCATGTTCCGAGTAAACCGCCTATTAGTGACAACCTGTCCGCGATACGGGCCCCCGTTCGCCGGAGATAACTAAGCGGCACATTCTTAAACGCGAGTCATATTTGGAATCTGTCTTTGTCTGGCTGAAGGAAGTGGATCCTGAGAAGCGAGACGGCAAATGGAATAGTGGCACGTCTTGAGATCGACATGTGGCTGACCCGCCGTCATATCCTCGACATTTCCCAGCAGTTGATGGAGCATGAGTGACAACCGCGCCGCTGCCAGACGACATAACTTTACGCGGACGTTAATTTGTGCGCCGAGGGACAAGTGTCACAGAAACCACCGTGTTATCGCCGAATCTCGCTCTACTGGTTTAACGTAGAGAATTTATTACGTACTTAATACGACAGCTACTAGAATTTATCAAGTAGCCACCATGATGGAACAAAAAAAATTCAATTAAACAAATAAAAAACAAGAATAATTTTAGAGTTAAGACGACTTCAAGCGTGCGCTTGCGTCATATTTTGCTCAATTTATTGTAAGAGGTAGCTACTACCTACAACTTTAAATTCTAAATAGTTAACAACGTTACAAAGTCACGTCGAAATATTTTCGATAAGCGTTACTTAACATTATATACTGAATAAAAAATCCTTACAGTAGCAGTGCCGCCCCTAAGGCCGGCCGGCGCAAGTTATTTAAAACCAAAAGTTCAAGCCTCATTACCGACAGTTAATGATGGCGGCGACTCTGAGACAATATGCTACTCGCAGATGCTACTGTTTTGTTGTGTAACAAACATTGGCATGGGAACATTTAATATTATCTATATCTGCTTCTAAAATTACCAGCTGAAACAGACTTATCAAAACAATATTTCATGTCCTTAACGAGTTCCATTAGTACAAAATAGCTTCCATTCTAATCCAGATTTGGGTTCAATCTCTCTGTTGATGACACATGAAATCGTGAAAATTCTAAGGACAATACACAACAGCGTTAATTAATTTTGAAGCGAGCGTGAACTGAGCGTAGGTACAACAATTGAAAGGCAGGCCTACTCGGAAAATTTGCATGTACAGGGCTGGACAATTTAAATTTACGGTTTCGCCGCCCCCCAGCGGCGCGACCCTCGCTTTTTTTTTAATTTTCAATTTTCATTTGCATTCCAACAACTAACTCTCGCCCTATAGATTTAAGAACATGTAGATGAGAACTGATTTATAAGGTCTTAAAGTTTCATTTCGCATAGTGTTTAAAGCTTCAAGTTAGCCTGTTATTATCTCGCCTGTTAGGTATGGAGAACCAATAATTATGTTAGTTGAGAAAGAACAATTACGACCGCATACTATATTAAGTTCTAGGAACGGTATTTCTATTTATAATTGCTTTACTTTTAATAGTCTTGTAAGGCTTAGTACGTGTAATCAGTGCATGAGAATGTCGGTGGCAAAAAATGCAAAATTAATTGTGCATATTAAATAAATTACTTCAAAGTAAATTTTAACATAATTCGCCGAAATAACTTTTAAAATTACATGTGTAATAATTAGAACAGTATTTCATAGTCATGCCTCAATCTGTAGTGCACGTACAGCTAATGTTCTAGCCGACAATTACAGAGAAGATAAAAATCTTCAACCCTGAACGTTCAAGGAATATATATCTTTAAACTGACCGACGTCGAAATTAAGACTCACGTGCTTTTGATAATTTGATAACGGACGTCTACGGTTTGATTTATTTCTCAAATAACTGGTTTGTGAGTCAGCCGAGGTCCGTTCTCATGCCCTTTGCTTCTAAGTAAAGCTGGCTATGTAATTAGGTGTTTGTCAAAATGTTTATGAGTTGTTTCTAGGTAAGTTCTTGGAATATTCTATTGAGGATAGAATTTTTGAGTAGAAGACATAGTCTTAAGATTTGAAAAACCGGTTTTGTGTTTGGAGATTTTGGAAACTCTGTAATAAAACAGAAGTCGTGGGAAAACAACTTTGTTAAATGTTATTTACTTAGAACAACTCGTACATTCGTTGTATTTGTTTCAGGTAAAACGAAGCAGTGACAAATTTTAAAAATTTTATTACATACCGTACTAGCAAATCACCAGTACGATTTAGTAACCATCTCAGTGTAAAAACTTAGGTGAAATTACGGTGGAGTGGTTTCTCATTACAACGAATGACAAATCATCATCATTCCAGCGATCAATCCAGGTTGCACCCGCGGTCTTTGCGTTGGAGCCCAGGGTCCGCTTTCCTGCTCATTCTCCTCCATTTCGAGTGATATTTAGCATCCTGTGGGAAGAGATTGTTGGCACGCATGTCATCTCTTACAACGTCAAGCCAGCATTTCTTTGGTCTCCCTCGCTTGTTCCGGCCTGGCGAAGCCGCCCTGGCAAGACATTTGTTATCCACGTAATATGCAGGTTTTTTTATAATTATAAACTAGTGCTTGACTGAAATCCCGCCTGAAGGTAAGCAGTGATGCAATCGTTGATGGTAAAGCACGCTAGTTTATTAAGCCTATTCACTTAAAAATCTTATTGAATTGTACACAGCACACATCGCAACACAACTGCTCA
This sequence comes from Sesamia inferens, assembly GCA_037179545.1. NCBI lineage: Eukaryota > Metazoa > Arthropoda > Insecta > Lepidoptera > Noctuidae > Sesamia > Sesamia inferens. The sequence continues at coordinate 13,425,213 of CM073930.1, forward strand.
GAACCGTCCTCTATACGGCTGCGAATCGCTTGGCGACAAGACTTTGTCTGGTGGTTGGTAACTTCTGCCGGCAGCCGATAATATGGCCGACACGAAAAAAGGAGCTGTACCAGCCTAGACCCTTCTGCAATTTGCAACGAATGACAAATAATTGACATTAATGACAGTTCTCTGCACATAATTTTCGTGGTGAGATTTTGACAGAACTGATAGGCAGGTGCAAGATCAAAATGACGTCAAATAATTCGACCACCACTACATTCAAAGTTCAAAGAATTCATCAGCAATAAGTTTTGTATTTATTATAGTACTCATAAAAAGACCACCCGAGATATTAGCAACAGATAACACTCTGATACAGACATTAACATCTTTCAGCGATGTATAAATGTCGAAATTTTTCTATGAAAATAATGTTTCTAGATTTACGCTTGAATTAAATTAATAACGGAAATACAGTCAGAACAATATTTATTAAAGAATTTCATTGAAGAACTAACGTGTAAATCACTCGGAAACGTTTTAATCATGCGTCTTAAAATCTGCGATATATCCGATGGGCTATCTCGCGGCTTGTTTTGTAAGAATCATACAATAAATCATACAAAAATACACAGTCTAATAGACTAGAGACCAAATTAAAAAGAAAATTAATAACATTTCGCGACTACGAGTCGGCAGCTGTTAATCAAGACACGATCAAAGGATGCGTATTTTGGGAAAATTCCCGACGCGTGTATTTATCATTTCTACTATTTGTCAATTAGAGAGCTATTGTGGGAACAGCGTACCTACTTTGATTTATACACCCTGTATCGGCTTAATGCGACAGTGCGCAAGAAAGGTTGCTCCACCTTGTTTTATTGCACTGTTTTCAGTTCCGGGAAATCGCTCCCATCTGTCTCAATAAAAAAATCTCATTGTTGACGTAGATTTACATAGAATCGTTCGCGAGAAGTTTTTTTTTTTTTTGCTATTTTATGGTAATTTTAAGTAAAAAAAAATATAACTGCATTAGATCATAGGCTTAATTAGGTACCTACATAGGTGCTGTTTATTAAGTAGGTAATTAAAGTGATTTAAACAATATTCGTGTCATCGTGTAGGGTAACAGTCACAAATAATGTAATGAAGTCTTTAAAGGTGTGTCAAATATCTTAAAAAAAATTTGAAACATACATAATATGCCGACTTCTTAAATGCTGAATCTAGAATAATTTATAACTGATTTTTTTTTTCAAGAAGATGTACAAAGTAGAGCACTTTTCATGGCGGGCTTGAAGACTCTGGAAGGGAATTTTTCATAACCCGTTTCTTTGGATCAGTATGGATGTCAGTTTAATATCTGTCACATTATCTCTTCTTTTTAAGGTCAACACAGCTTTTGAAGTTATTTTTGTTTTTCAAAGACAGAATCTGCGAACGTCCTTTTATGAATGTTAATTATTAATGAATACTAAGATTGTTGTATATGTATTAGACCATTCTAGATTGCAGATAAATTAATTGTGTTTGATTCATGTGTGTTCGTTTTGTTCACGCCTCTGATGGCCAACGCCAGACGATACCAACTCAAGATATTGGTACCGTTTGAGTTCTAATTACAATGTTTTTAGACCGGTATCTTTTATGTCGTAACCAACCATATTATTTTATTTTTATTATTTGTTAATTAACAAGGAATAAAGATATACCTAATATAAACAGAATTAGTATAAAAATACTAGAATGTATCAACAACAACGATAAAGGCACAGATAAAGCAACCCATCGACAGGTACTAATATCAATTGAATGAAACTTTAAAATCAATGCAATTTTATAGAGATTTTTTTTATTTTATTTTTATAATTAGGTAGGTACTTCTAATTATATTAAGTTATTAAAATACGTAATCTGAATCGTTTTAAAATATATTGCTAATCCATTGCTTCATTCGAAAGATCTGGTCTGCTCAACAACGTTTAGATATAAAGGGTGTATCTGACATCGACGCACAAACGAATACCATGGATCCAGTACATGATATACCCCCAGTGGTGGAATTTTTCGTCGGCTTTTTCATGATTTCAAAAAATATATAAAAATGTAGATTTTTTCACTTTAGACCGTTCATAATTGCTATACTTTTATAACCCAAAAATATTTTAAAGTAAACATTAATTAATTCGCTAATTACATAAAAAAGCGGAATGAAAACAAAACTCGAAAACTATCTTATCGGATGATTTAATAGAGTACACACCAGGAATCGACGTCATACCTACAAACCCGCACGGCGGCACGCTTGCAACGTTCAAAGGCCGAGTCGACAATTTTTTTTAAAGACTGTGAATTCTGTAACCCTTCATTAACGACATAAATGACTATTATAATTTTATTAGTGGCATGCGTCTAGCCTTTTCGCGAAGTTTGCGTTACGATGTCAGATACACCTCAATATATACCTCAATGAATGTTGTTGAACTGTCAAAGTGGAAGCCATTGCCATTGATAGTGTGTTAAGTGTCATCATCATAATGATAATCAGCCTATAATATTCCCACTGTTGGGACACAGGCCTCCTCTCGCTGAAGGGGAGTGGGCTATAATCTTCCACGCTGGCTCAATGTGGGATGGTAGATGTCACATGTCTTAGATATTTCTTTTTGGCTCTAGGATATCGGTTCCCTCACGATGTTTTACTTCACCGTTTTGGGAGTAGTGGCGGTAAAAATAAAGAAAAACATATTTTTTCTTTATTATTGTTAAAGTAAAAGTTACATCTGCCATAAAAATCTAAAATGCCACGCAATTATTTCCCACTACATACTTTTTTTTTACAGGAAAAGACAAAACAAGGTAGAAAGTCAAATTAATTACACATCATATGCATATTAGTTGCACCAACACTCTCGAAGGAGCGCGGTGGTCGCACCATTTATTAAACATGGTTCACCATTAATCTGCCGGCCCTCTGATGTTCTTATTATTGTTTTGTGTTAAATTAATCCTTTAATTAGAGAGACACCTTATTTTTCAATCGAAATTGTAAAGGAAATTGGATAAGATGTTATTATTTTTTAGCTGATTGAGTGGTAGCTGGTTTGAGTGAGTAGATGCGCAAAAATGACCGAATGAAATGAAATGAAAAAATATAACTCGCGCGAGTTAACTGTGCACCTCACTCTGTGACGTCATTCAGACGGTTCTGTTTGTAAAAAATGATAATCATGTTAAAAAATACAAACTACATTTTTTTATGATAATAAAAGGTCGTTTTGATGATAAAGCGTCATAATACAAGGTCATTATACTCATGACGTTTTGCAATTAAATTGATACATATGGCCTGCATTCCAACGAGGTGCACAGTTAACTCGCGCGAGTAGTAGTTGTTGAGTATTCCATGCTTACGACTGTTTTACGTAAATAAATTATACAGTATGTTAAGAAAACCCTGTCCGACCCGTGAAGGTGTTGTCAGGTATCGATAACTGATTCTACTAATGGATACAAAAGCGGGCTAAACTTAAAAAAAATCCCCCTAAAAAAATAAATAGTATTTCGCAAAAAGAGGTAACTTAATAAATGTGCGTAAGCACCCTTCCGCGGGCGGCGGGCGGCAGGGCACGCGACACGTGGTCGCATCGCTATTCGCTCATACTAATACCGGTGTTGTCACTTTTTTAAAAATTACCAAATTTCGGGGATGTTGGAATTAATTCGGGGGACAAAAAGATTATTTCAAAATTCATTTGTATTGGTACTATGATGATTACGTAAAATTTTTATATTATATTTGGCCATGTGTTTACCTAACCTTTATTATTCTTATGAATTGTAGAACACCCTGTGCGACCCGCACAGGGTGTTCTTAACATACTGTATAATACATAATTCTACAACTGTATTTATTAGTGTTTAAGTAATTTATAATATAGGTAATAAATTGGTTAACTAAATCACTATTCTTATTTTCACTATCAGCCCATAGCAGTCCATTGCTGGACATAGGTCTCTCTTATTTCACGTCATTCAAATCGATTTTCGGCAATCCTCATCCAAGTATTACCAGCCATCCTGCGAAGATCGTCGCACCACCTAGCCTGAGATTCATCCCACCTTACTAGATTCTCTATTATAGGTATATATAATGTATATATACTCTATTCTTAACTGAAATAAGTGCTTATGTTAAATAACAAAGTTATAAAATCAGTTATCTTAATAAGTATTGATTGTAAGAATTCATGTTGCCTAATCGGTTTATCCACGATATGGGATTACTTTAGTACCTACAGGTTTCATACTTTGTAATATTATATGTATGTATGTATATTTTGTTTTCTTGTGTAATCAGGTACTGTACCTATGTAGTAATGTATAAAGTCAGGTGTTTTTTTTTTATGAACAGACAGTTGTGCTGCTGGGGAGTTTCTTCTTCCCAGCGAAAGCACTAGGAAGTGGCGAAAGGCGGGTGTTTTTGGGGAGACTGTCTTATATAATATTGACATTCAAAAAGTGCTGATTCTCAGCCTAATTTGAATAAATTACTTTTGATTTTGATTTACATTGATTTTTAATATGTAAATATTTTTTTTATGATCTTTGGTATTATTTAGGTATGGTAGATATTATTTATGATTTAATAATGTATTTTCCATTAGACAACATTTCGTAATTTTCTTAGTGTAACGAAGTTATATTGCTTCAGAGCGGCAGAGTAGTACACCTGAACAATTTTCATTGTATTTAAACGAACGTGAAAAGCCTAACATTTCGTTATATTTATACAAAAAAAATCATCAACCCGCTCCATTATTAACCCTTAAACACGTCATATTCCCCGACGTGACATTACGAGTTCTCTCTGTATTGAAAAACGGGCGCATTTTTCCACGGAAACTCCTCCCAACTCCCCTCTGGCGTAAATCCGGGCCACTAAGCGTGCCCTGAGTGAATAGCTATGTTCCTGCTAATTATGCCAACCAACTTCTAAATTTAATCAGACAACTTGTGTAATTTTCGCGTTGGGTCCATAATTTTTCATGACGCCGCCGGGATGGGAGGTGTTGTGATTACAGCGTTAGTATGTCACTGTTTGCCGTGACATGTGGAGAGTTAAATAGCGGGAAAGTGAAAAGCGGCTTAATTACACCTAATAAGGTGTAAGTAAGTATTGTATGATGTACTTTAATGGAGTCAAATTCTAGAATAGGACTTTGTACTCCCAAAAGTGAATAATGACGCCGACAGGGCCTTTGCAATAAACAATGAGCGAATTTGCATTTGCAGACTTTCACTCAGAGAGGCAAAAGTTATATTTCTATGTTTTTAGTCGTGGTATCCTCTCAAGTATAAGTGTGCGTGTTCGATTCCAGATCAGGCAAGTACCAATGTAACTTTTCTAAGTTATATGTGCTTTCTAAGTATATCTTGGACACCAATGACTGTAACTGAAGTCTGTAATCGCACACCCGCATTGAGCAAGCGTGGTGATTTCGCACAATCCTTCTCTATATGAGAGGAGAGCTGTGCCGCCCAGCAGTGGGACGATAAAGGTTGATGATGATGAACATTGATTTTTAGCGTTCAACAGTAAAATATGAACAAAAATCTTGCATAAACAATAATGAATCTAAACTCTAACTAAAGAGAGAAGATCTAATGAGGTAATAATCTCCTCAGTTGTAAATGTGTTCATGATCATAACGTTTCTGCCCTATTGCAATTAGGACCGCCTTGCTTACTTGTACACGAAGCATTTATGCAATTATAATCTAACTGTATAATCTGTGCTCAGTTAGTAGATTGCTATCTATGGCTACTGTTTCAAACTAGTAGTCTCATGTCATTAAATTTATGTCACGTCGTGCCGTGGCCGCGCATAAAAGCTGTGTTTCGCGTCAGCATCAGTGCTACGCAGTTTTTGCATGGAGTTGATAAATGGCTAGGTAGTTTAGGGACTGGGAAACTGATTTAATATCCATATATTCCGTTTTTTTATGAACACTACCTCCCAGTACTAAATTTCTTGTCTCTGAGCAAAATGTCTTTTTTTTTTGCCTAAAAGACTAGAAATTTGTACTTCATCAAAGAATGTCTGTTGTGTTTTTCATACAATTGCATTAAAAATTCTATGCTTAGTGTCTTTTAGCTGGGCATGCATCAAGAAGTGGATATTTTTTGTATGTAGTTACTAACAGGCTTGCTTTATAATCAACCTATAGACTTGCTTTCCAACCCGCACTGCGCCAGCGTTGTAGATATCTCTGGCCCACTCTCTCACGCCGAGAGAAGGCCTGTGTCCCAACTGTGGGAATATTATAGACTGATTATGCTATATATTTACTTCACAATCCCATTGTCGCTACACAGACGTCTCCTTTTCAAGAGTGAAAGGGCTGCCGATTTGCTTCAATTGACACAAAAATATTAAATGATACTGATAAATCATTTATTTCTGTAAGTAAATTTCGCACTAATGATGATTTCGATCATAATCGGACCGGATGACGCTGCGTGGGTAAGCCCCCAACAAGGTGGACCGATGGCCTGGTGAAAGTCGCGGGAACCGGTCGTTGTGGATATCCTTAGAGGAGGCCTATGTCCAGCATTGGACATCTTTAGACTGAAATGATGATGATCAAGTAGATTTGTAGAAACACTTTTTTTTAATAATATAAACTAACGCTTGACTGCAATCCCCCCCGGTGGTAAGTAGTGATGCAATCGTTGATGGTAAAGCGCGCTAGTTTATTAAACGGCAGTTGAGCGAGGTGGTGCAATGTTAAATCCAACGACACGACCAACGATGCTGCGCCAGAGGGAGATTGATGTGGAGACCCTCCACGACCAAACTCCCAACACAACAACACTTGGCGCATCGTACCCGGCACACATCGCACCACAACTGCTCAGACCCGTCCTCCGCACGGCCTCACCAGACATCATGCCGGAACACGACGAATCGCTTGGCGGCAAAACTTTGTCTGGTGGGTGGTAACTTCTGCCGGGAGCCGATGTGGCCTACCACCGAGAAAAGACACACACACTTTTACAAGTCAAACATATTTTATTTTAATTAAAAGAGTTCGGCGTTTCTTATCAGATTGCTCTGAGAAGAAGAATACCGAAAAAAACTTAGAGTCTCTTTTAAAGTCCAGACATAATCTTGCTCAGATTAGATTGTAACTGTAGGTACCTTATGATCTATCATAAAATCTTCTCTTCTTCAAAGCTACAGGAAATCCTTCTTTCAAACCTAATTCAAATTATTCTTTGTACAACAGCTTTGTTCAGTTTGACTACAGGTATAACTATTAAAATAAATAAGTTAATAAGAAACCCTACTTAACCTTTGCAATGTCAGTGCAGTATAAATTGTATGAATAGATATGAATCTGATGTATTGCTATATAAATGTCACAAGTAATTCATAAATAAACACGACGACGCTTTATGTAAACGTTAACAAATCGGTGAGGTGATATATCGATGGGTTTATTTTTGAGAATTTTGCAATTTTCAGTGTGTTACGAAATTTGAATATTTTGTTAGGCAATTTAAACATTCTGTTAGGCAATTTGAGTCTGAAAATAGTCGAATTTTCAACTAATAATTCAGAATCTAGAATATTTATGAACTGCTGTTAAAGGTGTCTTGTCATCTCTTTCTCTATCAAAAGTATGTTAGATAAAATAACCACGCAATTCTCACTATTTTGCTTTTTGATGGATAGCCATTAAATCGTTTTCGACTTCGTGAGATAATATAGGATACACTTATACAACTTTATTTATATCTACTTTAAACGTTACCTGAATACCTATAGTTTGTATAGACTAAGTAATTAATTCGATTTGAAGAACCACCGTTTGACCATATTATTTTTGTTGGGACAACCAAATAATATAACAAGCTCATAACTTTGTGGTTTTTCATGATATCTTTTTGAAATTTTGTACATAGGTTTTTTAGATAAAAATACTGGACTAGCTACATAAACCGCCTTCTTTCCTTAAGCGTACCAAAACTACACAACGTCACCAACTACAATCCAGCCGATGGATTCCGTAACCTTATCACAGTGAAAACTTAGGCGACGTGAGTATAGAGTGAGTTGTCATTCCAGCTGATGCTAGAGATTGAACTATTAACACTCTAAGCTCTCTCTACTTCTCCCTTCACCCAGCTCTTCACATTGAGATTTTTCCAGAATCTGTCAGCTCGCTATACCTACATAGCCCTTTGCTTCTCAAAATCAAAATCAAACGTCATTTATTCAATTTAGGCTGAGAATCAGCACTTTTGAACGTCAATATTACATAAGAGAGTCTCCCCAAAACGCCTGCCATCCGTCACTTCCTAGTGCTTTCGCTGGGAAGAAGCGCCGGAACAAACTCCCAGCAGCTGTCTGTACGTTAAAAAAAACACATGATTTTAACTTTCATGTAGATACATCCTGTCAAACTCGTACGCCGGTAGGGTACTACGAATCTGATCTTAGCTACTAAAATCTAGGACTGTAAGTGCCTAATCAGTTATCATAAGCCTATAATTTTCCTAGTAAAGGGAAACAAGACAAGAATACCAAGATAAAGTGAGACGGAATCTCTGTCTACATTAGGTATATGATAAGTGTCTTAGAATTTTTTGGTTCTTGATACCTTTGTCAAATTAGTCTTGTAGCCTAACTATTTACCACCTACCCACTTTTGATTACATCCACCTTCCAATATACCTACAAGCCGATGCAAATAGTCCCACAGTACCGATTACGGGGTACAGTAAGCAGGAATCTGTTAATCAAAGTGAACGCTATCAATTACTGGCATCGCAATCAAAATGTCTGGCATTCCGCTGGGTTTGGGGGCAGCATCAAATGTCTGGATGTTGAGTGGTCGTAGTGCAGATTATATCGATAAAATTAGTTGGTAGTACCTATCGATATCGATGTGTAGGTAGGAGCTGAGATTGGCAAGTTAGATGGAAAAATGAGTGAGGTTTATGTATTTATATACTGTTGCTAAAATATCCTTATAATGAAATGTAAGTATTTTATTTTTTTGTTTCGATAAGTACCAACTTATTTACTTAATCAAATAATTAGATACTGTGAAGTTTAGGTATGTAATTAAACTTACTACAAAATAAAACAACAGGAAAGAAATTGTATTCAAGGACTTTAAACTTCCATAAAGTTTTTTATAATTCAGTACCCACTACCTACTGAAAGTAGTATTTTTTTATGGTTTGAGTGACAATTTGACATTTAGTCGATTCAAAATTCCGTGGATGTCTAGCTGCATTTTCCACATAATTACAGCTAATTAATATTTATCATGTTAGTGACTATACATAGGTATTTCATTGGAAATATTAATTTAATTAGCAATCATTAAAATCAATTTAATTTGCACTGCAAGTTCTTGTTGATAAAATTATTAACACAACACAAGTCATCAGTAAATACGGGACAGAGTAGAATCGAAGCCCGCGTGTTTCATTGTAGTTCCGAATTCGGCCGCTGCGGCGCTGCGGTCGCCGAGTTATACCCGTTTAATTAACATTGCTATCATACCGGCTAATTGTTATATCGCGCAAAGCTGATTTATGGCGAGATACAAACGCCGACACCTTTGTAATTGCCACACGTGATTCAAACATTGCATGCATACGTACGAACAATAGAAGCGGGGGCGAGATGTTATGACAATAAGTAGGCGGTACTGATTTTCAATATATCGCAATCGTTGTAATTACAACTTGCAGCTTATTACATTAGTATACAAAACGGTTTTCTATATCAGTTTTTTCTGGAAACCCAAACTTGAAATATTACTTTGTTAATTAGAAAAACTTTTAACAACACCATCTGTGTAACGAAGTGTGCATTTTAAATTCAACGCCATCTATATTTTATATGATGAACTACCATCAACAGCAGTGAACTACTTCCAAAATTAAAAGGTTGTCATCCAGAGATCCTTGTCGGTAATGTTTTGCAGAGATCTATGAAGGACTATAAATAAAGTTTGAATTGAGCAGCAGCAATGGTTTAAATGGGAAAGCGACTGTCTATGAAGTCTATTAAAATTCCTGTCACGGTCTTTTTCCCGCTACATTGAATAATTCGAGACGCATTCTGAATAATCAGTGTTTCCCTTTCTCTAAGTTTACCTATCGAAACTGTGTTAAAAGCGTTTGGTCACAGACTCATTATGACCTGTAAAGAAAATCATAAAGGCTGCTAATGCTGTTATTTTTGTTTTGTTAGTAGGTACATATCGTATTTTTCCCTTCGTATTTTTATAGAATAAAATATCGTTTCCATTTATCAATGAACAGTAAATTAAAATATTTTTTACAGAAACTTTAAATATATTTTTCAGTCTACCCTTAATATGACGTGCGTAAAAAAAAATATTTACACGAATACCAAAAAATATTTATCATAGCCATGTCATCGGTACAGTAAATCGCGGTTTTACATTAAATGTAACAGAAATGTAAACGGAAACGTGGCATGGCGGGCGGGTTAATTTACGCGCAGCGGCTGCCCTGGGCGGGCGGTATCTGAGAGTTTCCGCCCTGGCGCCGGTAGCGATGAAAATCATTCATCAAGCTTCGGTCGCAGCACGCTCCTCTCAATAACTTTCCTTTGTGAGATCTATGAGGTAATACCGCTTTGGAATTGAGTTTTCATTCCTTGTTAGTTTGAAGATTGAATGCGTGTAAGTAAATAGTAAGTTCCTTAAATTAAATGAAAAATCATCATGTAATATTTATAATTTCATATCTGTCTTGTTTCGTTTAAGTTACCTACTTGTAAATAAAATAATAGATTGATATCATAATCATTACTCTCGACTCAGTACACAGTATTAAACATAAGGCATAGAAAATTAATGAAAATGTGAATATTGATACCTAAGTCTACTTTCTTAAGTTACTTATAAAATTCTGTAGCATATTAATCCAAAAGTCCTCATAATCGTAATGATGAAAGATTATGTACTTAATTATGTTAAAACCCTGTAACCCTGGGAGTGGAAATTGGTGTGTATGTTAATCGTATCCTATTAGTTAGGTACTATTAGATACTATAAACACTTGTAGGTATTTATTCTTAGTCTTTGAAAATTTAATTAAAAGAACACAGGTAATTCATAACTAGGATTGACTCATAGGGTACCTACTTTTTAATCTGATATTGGCATGATATCAAAAATTATGCGAGAGAAACCTTGGGGCGCAGGTAATATTAAGAATAAGTAAGTATCTAAGTATTATCTTAGATTGCTACTTTAGAACGCATTTTATATTAATAGCAGTTAAAATTATACAAACTTATTTTTATAATAAAAACACGTCATATTATTGGCAATAATCTTATGTAGTCATAAATCTTAGCACACATAAATTAAGTCTATATTTTGCTAAATACCTTCACGCACTATTAATTTAGACGCTGTCAACATTGACAAGGGTTAAGCTTTACGATTATGGAATTTAAATTTTCCCATGCCAACCTGAATGTACTTACTTACATTCAATATTATAGAAATACTATCTGTCTTTATCTGTCCATACATCAAAATTTGATGTAGGTAATACAATGAAATAAAATTTCCAACACGATCTTTTTAGTTTCTTTTTGCCATAAATCATGCCTAATACTCCTACAGTTTCTTTGACATCAAAGGTACATAAACAAAATATATTTTATTAATTTGTTTTAAAATGTGTAAATATTAATTAAACTGTACTTCAATAAAATAAATACAACATATAATTTGACAACAACACCATCTGTGAAAGTTTATTCGAACTAAATAAAGAGATAGTTAACTAAACTTTTAAAAACTCGCATACTACTGACCTCTACCGGAGAGTAGGTGCATTACGTGGAGACCTTGACTTTAACTTTGAATTCGACTCGATGACAGATGGCACTATTGGATAGTTTAAAGAAAATATTATGTTGTTTTACATGTTTTATATCGATGAATTAATTTAAATAACACAGTAATATTTTAATCAACTTTTTTTTAAATAGTAGTCTTGATACTATATTAAATAACTGATTGCTAACTATCAAATTAATTCCGATAAGAAATTGTCTTTCACCAATAAGAGAAACAGAATTTATTAATAGGTAATCCAATACAAACACACTTGTCTTAATAGGTGTGTAATAATATTATCCAATAAGACTATTTACATTACTTTTCTAAAGAAACACCTGTGACCACTAACATGACCTTCTGTTGTTGTTAATTTGTAACAACTGTTTGAGCATTGGTGCATAATGCCTGTAAATAATTCTCTAGAATATGGGGAAATTATTAAAACTTGATTCTCTTATATCTTATAAGATTGTTTCCGGTGAGTTACACGCAACTGGAACACAGGGGGATAAGTCATAAATACTGTAATAGCCATGCAAAACCCCACGTTGTTAATTCATATTCAGTATACTTACCTATAATCATAAGAACAGTGACATTGAGTATATGTTTTGTGATTTGATTCCCTAATACAGTACCTATACTTAAATATGTAAAGATATAATGTTGATATTTATTGTCACTACGGTTCAAACCAAGAATGGTTGTACCTACGTAAGTACTCTTAGACAATAGGTAGGTACCGTATTTCTAATTAAAAATAAATAAAATCAAAAATTCCATTCTATCTAAATTCAAATTTTGAATTCCGAGACTCGATTCGAAAAAGGACGGCGGCGATAGGGATGGGATGAGCAACGCGTCTGTCGAGATTTTTTGTGCGATTTTTTCGACGTTATTATTATGAGAAAAAATGCGGAGTCAGTAAAGCGGAACGTGGGGTGGGGGCATGACGAGGGTTCCCCGGTTTGATTGAAGCGAGGAGGTGGGGGGCGGGGCGGTGACGTCATGCTCTCATAATAGGCCATGGCATGCAGTGATGGCCGCCGTTTATCAAGAACGAGTGTTAGTTTCCTGCACTTGGACTATTTCATTGGAACTGTGACTATGTCGTGGTAATTACAAGAATGAATCTGAGCTGAGAGGAATATTGTGTTTTTGATTCAATGGAAATCAAGATTTACGTAATATTGTAATTAAAAAGTTATATTATTATTTAGATAATATTGGGCAGGAAATGCAAACATGTAGGTATAACGTTTATTTGAGAAAGTATTTGTCTTCATTCGACAGTAACATTGTATTGCTCTGCATTTAGCTATAAATACGTAGACAGAAAGCAGAATGCACGTTACGTATAAATAATATTGTAATATACTCCAAACGGTTGTTTCCTTAAATAGAACAAATAACAAACATTGTTTGTTGCACGTGGAAGTCGGTTTTATATCAAAACATGACCCGAAACTCGCAAGTGGCTTGATCGAGTGTGATTTCATCAGGCCGTGTATCGACTGAATTACAACTATAATTAAGTAAGGTAAAAAATTGAGTTGGCGTTTCAAAAATCAAGCATTAGCGTGCGTGAGGATGGGCGGAGCGGTGTTCGCGTGACGGTGCGCAGTTAGCGCGGGAACACCTCGCGCGTGGCACATCACTAGCAACGCCTATTGCCGCCAGTTGTTGGCGGTTGGTCGCGGTTGTGTTTCAAAACGTTACCAATGTAAAGTTTATAACGTATATTCAGTAAATAACTACTTAAGTACCTTCTCTTTCACAAGCAAATCCATAGTGGAAAAGCAGCAAAGCGGAGAAGAATTTCTACAGAAAAATGAGCGGCTTGTTCATCTTCATGTGTCTTGAAATACATTTTCGGAAACAGTTCATTGTACACAAAGCGTAGGCTTTAGAAAGATGGAGAATGTGACACCAATGACATTATTGGTTCTGTCTGTTCATGTGACAACTACCCATAATGCCAGTAGGTAAATACTTAGTTAAGAAAAATAATTTGAAAAGTGAAGAATAAAGTACCAAATGAGGCAAGCCTTGAAGCTTCCACTGAATTAAATGATATCCGAATTTAAACACAAACAAAGGTAATGCTTAGGTAGCAATCAGACAGTAATGATGGGTAACTTTTGTTTTTATTTTACAACCAATCCCATGCAAGATAACCGTCAATCAAAAGCCGAATTTAAAAAAAAAGAATGACCTTTTATTTTTCTTTAACCTTACACGAATAAAAATAACCTTCATTGATAAAATCCAACTTACAATTGTTGGGAGAATTTTGAACCTCAGACGGATAATCTACCAAAATTACAATAAAATTACCGTAGAAAATAAGTAGGTATGGCAACACGTAAGTGCTATTCAAAATCACCTAATCGATTGGCAACAGATGTAGTTCCATATTGAACTATGTAAATAAAATTACAAAAGTATGAGACTTATTATGTGTCAGTATTTGTGCAGCTGGTAGATGACATTGACGGGCAGTAGAAAGAAGAAACCATTTAGGTGACCGAAGCGACCTAAATTTTTCTTAACTATAATTGAATAGCTATACATAATTATGATTACGTTTCTTATCTTTTAAACAACGCAACGGATTTTGATGCAGTTTTCATCGTAATTTATATAATTTATTCCGAAAGGTATGTGCATTATAATCTTACCTATAGGTACTTACCTACATAGTAAAGAAATCTCGATGATTTGTCAAATCATTAGCATGACTTGATAAGTTTTAATAAATCCTTACCTACTTATGTTTAGAAGATAATTAAAAAAACATAATTCAATTACTGCAATAAGCTAAGGGTCGTTATAAAATATCTGCAACAACAGCTTTCATTCAAATTAATCAATTTATCTGAACTAACACGTCGTATTTTTATCTACTTAGTTAAATTACTTTAACATAACGTCTAAATTTATTACATGATTATCTATAAGTACTTTTCCTTTATGCAACACAACTTGTGCTAACGGCCATGGAAAACTAAACACATAACAATAAAATACAAACGATACTAATATAAAACACGTCACAAAAAACCGTAAACTTCTATGTTTTAATTAACGTATAAACCCGTTTTATAATTTAATGTTCGGTTATAAATCATCACATCACTGGTTGGATAAAATTCCAAGGATCCACGCCGAATATGCAGCAATCGGAGATCGGGCCGATTAAAAAAGTAAAGGCCGAAATTATAGAGACGATAGCAATGATTGTGGCCGCCGGCGGTCGTGGCTAGCTTGAGTAACTTTGATGTATGAATTGATATGTACCCTGTTCTATGTACTTATTTATGTATTCAGAACCTTCGGAATATTGAAGGTAAGTTTTAAAATTGTATGTTTTTGTGGTCGCTCCAAATTGTATGTTGTTATTTTTAAGAAGCTGTTTATTATATTGCCATCGTATTAAGCAAATATTTGATTTGCTTATCTTGGATCGTGTTTCCTTAAAAGAAATCATAAACTCTTTTAGGTATGTTTATTTTAAATTGGTAACGATATAATTAATTGATGTGTCATACTATTGTATACATGTAAGTGACTCAATTGTATCTATGTCAACAAGAATTCCTTTTATCCAGAATATACAGATTGCACATTGATTATTAGGTACTTAATATATTTATTATCTATGCTTTATTTGAACACCAACCGAAACCGAGAAAAGTCAAGCTGAGTGTCACGCTCATTTTTCATTGGACTTTTAAAATTATTTATAGTGTTGTTTACTAAATAAAGCGCGTGATTTATGTAGTTAAAAGTGCATTTAGTGAATAATTTATAAAAAAACATTGAAATATTGTAGCATAGTGGCCACATCATGACTTTACCCCAAATCCCTCCTAGTCGGCTCACGCGGGAAACGAAAGGAGATAGGTTAAGTTACGATAAGTTTGGGATAAGTTAGGATAAGTTACAGAAAGAAAACAAGAATAACGAAGAATTAGCAAGGAAGCCAAAAACTCCTATAAAAAAAAGAAAATACCGAAATCCCGATGCTAGTAAAACACACAGGTGATAAACTGTTAGAGATCGTATTTCACATGCAAAATATAGGTAAATTTGAATGATCACAAGGTGAACGAAAACATCTTGAGGAAACCTGGAATTTAAGGTCCGTATTCCAAAAGGAAACTCAAGCATTGATCTCTGTTTAAGCACTAAAACTAGTTTCAACCAATTAAATGGCTTGCAACGAGACTTAAGTAGAGCTTGAGTTTTGAGTGACGTACTGTAATACGGACCTAAGTCTGAAATTGCCACCCGTATTGAGCAAGCGTGGTAATAGGGTATTTGACTACAAAAACTAATTAGTCCGTCAGTCAGATTTCCAAAAAATACTAGACACGTATTTTTTATTTTATCAAAACAATAAGAATTGACAAAAATAAAAGGCCTCAAAGATCGGGAGTGGTGGCTGTGGACGTCACTGCTCGCTAAAAAGTGTAGCGTGCAGTGACGTCACACGAGTTTTCAACGCACTGTGTCGTCTTCATTTTTTGTTTATATGAAAAAATAAAAAATACGTGTCTAGCATTTTTTGGAAATCTGACTGACGGACTAATTAGTTTTTTTTAGTCAAATACCCTATTACCTACGCTCAATCCGACTCTGTATGAGAGGAGATCTGTTCCCAGTAGTAGGACGATAAGAAGGTTGGTGATGATGAACCTGTATATACCTGTTAATATAGATTACTAACTGCACCCCGTAGTTTTACTCGCATCAGCTTCTATCATGTAAAAACAACGAGATAAAAAGTACCCTATGCGTTATTACTGGTTATAAGCTATCTGTGTGCCAAACTTCATCCAAAACAGTTCATTAGTTTTTGCGTGAAAGAGTAACAATCATCCATCCATATTCAAAAACTTTCGCATTTATAATGTTAGCAAGTTCTATGCATTGAGCGACTGGTTTAAAAATCAGCTAAGAGTCATCATCATCTCAGCGTTTATCCCGGTCACATCCGTGGCTTTCGCGTTGGAGCCCGGGGTCCGCTTTCCTGCATATTCTCCTCCATTTCGCGCGATCTTTAGCATCCTGTGGTGTGAGATTGTTGGCACGCATGTCATCTCTTACAACGTCAAACCAGCACTTCTTTAGTCTACCCCGCTTGTTCCGGCCCGGCGGAGGCCCCTTGGTAAGACATTTGTTACCCACGTAACGTTTTCCTAAGACGTGGCCTACCAGCGTAGGCGACTCTCCTGCAGTTTGCCTGCAATGCCACGGACACGAAGACTGCCACGGATGCGGAGGTTCCTGATGCGGTCAAGTGAAGTAGATTTATTTTAGAGTGTTCAATTTCATTTCTAAGAAGCTTCAAGGAAGAGTTAATAAACTTTTAACTAAGTAAATATAGCATGAATAACTAACGATACAGACACTAATACCTAACTACAAAAAAGTTTTCATTTTCGATTGTGTTTCAATTACAATCTTAATAATTTTGAAGGATATTATTGTTCGAAAAATGTTCTGCTCAAGAAACATAAATAACGCAATGAATTCTGTCAAATTGTCAAAATGAAAGCCATTGCCCTGCTGTTTAGTCAAGTCAATTTTGACAGAGACTGTTATTCTGTCTCTAACATCGTGGATGAAGAGGAGCAAATACCTAAGTTAAGTTTGGATTAGAAAAAAGAGTGAGTATTTATAGAAACATTTAGTTTTCACGATTACTAATATTGCTCTACACGTACACTTGTATCGTATTGTTATCAATACGATACAACATTAAGTCCTCCAATATAAAGACCTCCCATAATATAAAGGGGTTTCGCAAGCCGCTACAGGAAGATCACCGTTATTCAACTAATGAACGTTTTATGAACGAATCATAAATCATATTCTAATCAAGAATAAGTGTCTCATCAAGCTGCCAAATCTGTGGGCTAATTGCGTCACTATCAGTAGTAACAGGCTTCATTTTGACAGATCGACAACATCCATTGCGTTCTTAACATTGTTAAGCAGACACATTTTTCCAAAATATGAATCAATGGATTATTCAAAATGATCGCATTTGATAGTAATGTGTTACGTAATTAGGGTGCAGTTTACAATCAGAGAAAAATTTTAATACCCAGCTATTCATAGACCAGTATTTATTGATGCAAAGTTTCATAAAGCAGAAGTAGAAAGATCAACAAACTGTGATTGTAATCAGAAGAGTTACTTCAGGGATTAAGCAGAGCCAGTGAAAAATGTTTTAATAAGCTAAGCATCGATAAATCTGTAGGGAAGCAAAGCTCCCATAGGTGGTAGACAGGTCCCCTCAGAAACACGTGTTTAAAATTTATTAGGTGTCACCGGCATTACCTCACAATGTTTTCTTTCGCCATTTGAAGAGTGAGATATATTGAAAATGCACATGTTTTTAAAACACACAATCTTGTTCGAGATGAGGCATTCTTAGTTTTAAATAAATAACGGATTCCTGTCAAACAGAAACACTATATTTATTTATACACTAAACTAGCTGTTGGTATTTTTGAGTAGGTAGGTAGGCTACTGCATGATAGAAAACAAATTTGTTTTTTTTTTTTTTTGTATAAATCGCTTGTTATTTTTTTAAACTAAGCATTAGCCTTTTCGCAAATAGCTTTGGTTACTCCTTATTTATAACATCAGGTATCAATACCACTGAAAGTATCGTCAAAATCGTTCGATGCTTTTCGGCAGTTGTAGAACAAAAAAAAAACCCTTTTTTTACTGGTATAAGTACCGTAGGTATACCTAAACCGTGTATATGTACTCTGTTGTAACATTACATAAAGTTCAATTTTATTTATTTTTATGTAAATATCTATAGATACCGCATTTAACTAATTTAGCTGCCATGGAAAAGAATCACCCTGTATTTTGATGCAGCTTGAATGTGTTTTTCGTGGTTAAATTTTGAACTGTCGAGCTCAAAATCATGACAAAATGTAGTTTCTCTATGTTATTTGAATGGCGAAACTTATCTATACATATATAATTGTTAATTCTAAGCGTATTTCCTTATTTAATAACGGTACCCTAAAACATTATTACAGATTTGGATCGGACGTAGCTATAAAACGTGTTCGTAAATCAATTAATTGATGTCAAATGCTAATTAAACTTGTTTCTCAATGACCAAAACGCGAGAATTCTCGTCAATGTGATATTTAGTATTTCCTTTATAATACTTGAGAAAGTTTAAAAAATATTAATAGATTTCAATTAAATCATTCAATGGCGCGTAGAGTGCGTTGATAATATTGTTCATATTATCCTATCTTTCATGTAAGAAAAATTTTGTAATCAATCGTTAATCAATTAATCAATCAATTTCCTATTTATAAAACAAAAGTACTAACTGGGAGTGAATTTTATTCAAATGAACCAGTGTCTGTCTCGTTCGACTGTCGGCATCTGAATCAAGCAATCATTGTACGGCTGTACGGCATTTCGAATCGTTTCGCTTTCAAGGCCGGATCATTCAAAAGTGACCACATTTAACTAGAGACCACTTTTGTGGTTGTAAAGTGGGCAATTGGTGCAGAATTTTAGGTGAGTATATGAACTTGTTCTTTGTTTCTGGCTAGTTATTTCTAGTTTGTTGGTAAGTGGTTACCACGGCTGGCTACTTACCTAGTACCTACTTACTTCACGGGCGATGAATTATAAATGGTTAAATTTTTATATAGATATATATGTATACGTTCTTTTAGAATATTGTAGTGTTTTTCTCAACAATAATACCTATATCTATATGTACATATAAGTATAAGTAATTTTTTATTATAACATTTAAGCTAATAATTCGAACATATTATAAAAAAACTAGTTGAGATTATCTTTTCTGGTCACAGTGTTTTTTTAAAGTCCAGACACAATAGTGGTTAGGTCATGTATAGTGTTTATGTGAAATGGCCTTTTCAAGACAGAACAACATCCATAGATCTGAGTAGACTTATCCAGATATTGAACCAAATATATCCTTTTGTCTGTATAATTAGTTGTGATCATTTAATTTAGTGAATTTGTAGTGTTGCTTATCTTTCTAATAAAATTGATAATTTAATTAACTATATTGAATTAATGGAACCCACCGGTGTCAGGAACAGGGTCCAAGCTACCGGTGGTCAGGGCTCCAGAGAGAGGGACCTTCTGACAATGCGAGCCGTTTCCAGAAGTACCGCTTTCTGAATCAATCCTTTGATCTAGCTGCCTAACGAGAGCTTCCTGAGGTGTTGGTCGAGGCTCTTGGCTATTGAGCCATTGGCTGTCACAACTATCGGTACAATTATTGCTGAATCCACATCCCATATTTCGACAATCTCGCGAGCCAAGTCAAGATACTTGATTTGTTTCTCGGCTTTCACGAGGTTCGCATCTGCGGGATGATTATGTCAACAATCATTGTACGCTACTCTGAACCATAGTCCTGTTAATGATGATGGATCGATTCCAGTACAATGTGATAAGTATCGACATTTTAGGCTGATTTTGATGGTTATATTTATTTTTATAAGGTAGTACTTACCGCAACTAGTAATTTATGAATAATTCACACACATAACATAGAACATTACTTTTAAAATCTTTCAGTACTTAATTTATCACACAAACGTACAATCACACAGTGGACTGTATTTTATTTTATTTTTATATTTTAAGGAAACTTACAGCTAGCATATGTATATACAGGTAGGAAATAATGAGTGGAAGAAGGCCAGTTAAAAGTTTCCACGGAAAATATTAGGTTAACATAAACGACAATGACGAAATGACGACGGCAAGATCATAACGTCCGGGCCCGAGCTTTTGAGGGAAGTCGAGAATTTCTATGGACACGTCTACACTTCAACGACAAGACCCGCATTAAACCTTGCTGAAGACCCTAGAGCAAGATTAACCCGACACTACATCGAAGATATCCCGGACGTCTGCCTGCAGGAGATTCGATTGACTCTGAAACAGCTTAAAAACAACAAGGCGCCGGGCGATGACGGAATAACGGCAGAGCTACTGAAGGCGGGTGGTGAACCGATCCTTAGGGCCCTTCAGAAGTTATTTAATTCCGTCATAGTTAAGGGAAAAACGCCACAGGCATGGCACAGAAGTGTGGTGGTACTCTTTTTCAAAAAGGGTGACAACACCCTTTTGAAAAACTACAGACCCATCTCACTTCTGAGTCATGTCTATAAGTTGTTTTCAAGAGTCCTCACGAATCGTCTCGCCTGCAGGTTTGACGACTTCCAGCCGCCCGAACAAGCCGGTTTCCGAAAGGGCTTCAGCACAGTAGACCACATACATACGCTGCGGCAGGTTATACAGAAGGCCGAGGAGTATAACCTACCCCTTTGCTTGGCGTTTTTGGACTACGAAAAAGCCTTTGATTCGATCGAGACCTGGGCTGTACTGCAGTCTCTCCAGCGGTGCCAAGTAGACTATCGGTATATTGAAGCGCTGAAGGGTTTGTGCGAAAACGCCACCATGTCAGTCCAAATACAGGACCAGACCTCGAAACCAATACCTCTGCAGCGTGGTGTCAGACAGGGAGATGTTATCTCACCGAAACTGTTCACAGCTGCATTGGAGGATATCTTCAAGGTTCTGGACTGGAAAGGACTGGGCATCAACATCAATAGCGAGTACATGACACATCTTCGGTTTGCTGATGATATCGTAGTCATGGCTGAGACCGCGGAGGACCTGAGTACAATGCTTGAAGACCTCAGTAGGGCCTCCAAGCGAGTCGGTCTTAAAATGAACATGGGCAAGACGAAAGTCATGTCTAATGCCCATGTTGTACCGACTCCTATAAAGATTGGAGACTCTGTTCTCGAAGTTGTTGACAGTTACGTGTACCTTGGACAAACTATCCAGTTAGGAAGGTCCAACTTCGAGAAAGAGGTCAATCGTCGAATCCAACTCGGCTAGGCTGCTTTCGGGAAGCTACGTAGAATCTTCTCGTTCGAAATACCGCAGTGTCTCAAGACAAAAGTCTTCGACCAGTGTGTGTTGCCAGTGATGACTTATGGAATTGAGACGTGGTCGCTAACAATGGGCCTTATAAGAAGGCTCAAAGTCACTCAAAGGGCAATGGAGAGGGCTATGCGTGGGGTTTCACTGCGCGATCGAATCAGGAATGAGGAGATCCGCAGAAGAACGAGAGTAACCGACATAGCCCGAAGAATTGCAACACTAAAGTGGCAGTGGGCTGGACACATTGCCCGTAGGACCGATGCCCGATGGGGCCGACGGGTTCTCGAGTGGCAACCACGCACCGGAAGACGTAGCGTGGGTAGGCCCCCGACAAGGTGGACCGACGACCTGGTGAAGTTCGTGGGAAACCGCTGGATGCGGGAGGCGCAGGAACGCTCGTCGTGGAGAACCTTGGGGGAGGCCTATGTCCAGCAGTGGACGTCTTTCGGCTGAAATGATGATGATGATGAAACGACAATGACAGGTACAGCAAAGGACAGAAAAGTGAAATCAAGAACAAGTAAGCACTCAGAGAGTACCTATTTAGCAAAGACTGGAAATGTTTTAGTGATTTACAAAGATTTTTTTTAAATTTAATAACAATAATAATATCTTTCTCTAGCCAGAGGCTCAAAGTCATATTATGAAAAGAGAAAATCAGTCTTTTGCTCTGATTATTTTAGTTATATTGGACACCGATAAATGGCACTTTTTATTTGAGTAGTAAAATTAGAAGTTGGTGTCAAGATTCTCCGCCGATTTCTATACTTAGTTCAAACAAATAAGGTTCATATTAGTACATTTTAATGTATCCATAGAAGGTAGAATAAAACATATGAATTACCTAACAGGTTGTACTTAAATACAATTACATAACCCACACAAATAGGAAGTATAATAAATTCTGTAATAATGCACACAAGGAATTTCATTCAAACAATATCTCCCCAAATCTCTCAACTGATCAACATTAAAACAATTGTCACCTACACGCATAATCAATTATAGCTACTAGCTACATTCAAATAAATATTTTAAAACAATTGTTTTTTTTTTCATACATAGGTACATGAACTACATACAACATTTTTACACAAAGTGCTCACTGGGAGTGTCAAACAGTGTATTTTATTATTCGAAAAGCAATAAATCAGTCGTTTTTAGAAACGAAATACGTGGGTTTTATCTACCCATGTGATAATTAGGTAAACTAATTGGTGAGTTCAATGTTTTGTGTGCGTTTCAAAGTAAGCTGTCATTTAGTCGTGTGAATTTAGAATTACAAACATTGATGTAACATATTATCTAACCTAATGGGTACGTACTTACTAATAGTAACTGGATATATATTTTTTAAATAATTATAAACTAGTACTTGACCGCAATCCCGCCTGATGGTAAGCAGTGATGCATTAGTTGATGGTAAAGCGCGCTTGTTAATTGAGAGCCTATTCACTCAAAAAAAAAAAGCTGAGTGAATAGGAAGAGGCAGTTGAGCGAGGTGATGCATTGTTAAAACCAACAACACGACAAACGATGCGGCGCAAGAGGGAGATTGATCTGGAGACCCTCCACGACCAAACTCCCGACACAACAACATTTGCCGCATCGTACCCGGCACACATTGCAACACCACTGCTCAGAACCGTCCTTCGTAAGGCTTCACTAGATAACATGCCGGAACAAGACGAATCGCTTGGCGGCAAGACTCTTTCTGGTGGGCACTTCTGCCGGCAGCCGATGTTATGGCCTACTACCGAGCATGATATAAATAACATTATACATGTGTATTTGATAAAAGTACACGAACTTTGTATAACAAGCTACATCGGAAGGCAACCCTCGTAATTTCAATCACGTTCTCAGTCTCAACCTGTCAAATAATAATTCTGATTTCCCTAAATTTTAAGCTTTGTTTGTCACTGAAATGAAACTGGGACTAGATTTTGTACGTTTTAGATTACGATCATTGGTCTTTAGAACCACCACCGCTCAAACAACAGTGAATAAAGGAGTAACAGAAGTCATCATTATGATTTTCCTACACTTCTGCTGTTTCTTGTTCTTGGACATGTTCTCTTCCTCCATTCTCCCATAACAATCGTCACGCTACTTACGACTCCCTCTTTTTCATATCATTCCTTATTCTATCTTTTCTTTGGCTTTCATGTCCCTCTCCAACCATCATCGTTATGTATATGCATATCTCTTCGTCTCGTTTATCCTCGCGTTTAATCTTTACAAAAGTATACAGTTTATAAATATTAATTAGTCACTATAAAAGCCACATCATCACTATCATCTTATCAAGCCTTTTACCAACTAAATTGGTATCAGCTTCGGGACTAACCGCTGCATCGGAATACCAATATTCTACATAGAGCGAATGCTTATCCGACCTCTACAACCCAGTTTTTAAAATCTACCCATGTTTACGAAAACAAACCTTTATCATAGATACTTAAGCATACAAGTCCATTAATCTATTTTTAGCCCAAAAACATTAGCAACATTTACCAAATTTCGATTTTTGTACTCCTTTCTATATGATCTAAGATAAAGAGTATTTTTTGAGTTTAATTTTGTTTTCGTGCCAATTTAGGTCGAGATAACATTGCTATAGCCACTACAATCGGCCACTACATCTATATACTTGTATGGTATGTACATATATAAATAAACAGGTCGGCTATAGTGTCCGGTCACCCTCAAAACGGTCTTGTCTAACCCAACTCAAACGTTTGAGACGCAGACGCTGTATCTAATTAGGCAATGCTTACATAAGTATAATTAGTTTTGTTAGACATCTCAGTATCCCAGAAGCCCTGCACTTTAATATATTTTCGTGTACTAACAAGGAGCAATCTAAATATTATTAATTTTTTAGTATTTAGAACTAAAAATTCGAAGACATGTGACTTCTATTTGGTTGATTACAACCACTTCCTCTCACTAAGGAGCGTCTTGTATTTCAGGAGTGGAAATAATATATGTCCACTTCAGGGGATTTCCAAGAACGAAATCCGTAGTCTCGGTCAAAGTTATGGTAGCTGCTTCCTACTCTGGGACCCGAACTAAGATTGAATGATCAAACTATTGGACAGCTTACTCCTGGCGTATTTTTGTTCATCATACAAAGTTAATTAACAAGGAGTACGGTTCATACCGATGTATCGAACCACTTTCGGATGGGTCCATATCTTCCGTGAAGGAACTAGAGCCTGGCAATTTTAGGGAGGCTTATCCCCCAAATATTATGTAACAGTACTTATTTTATTAAGTTTCATAGGCAATAGTATATATTCTATGGGGTTTCATAAAATATATTATTTACTAGAATAGAATGGAGGTTTCTAGTTTTACCGTCAAAGCGGTATCAAAAATTAATTGCCCAGTCAGTGGACTGCAGAGGTTATGTATGCAGTGACTCCGTGTAAAATAATACTTAGTATTGACCTGGAACCTATTGCTTGGACTGGAAGACACGGAACGTACTGAGAAAATGCTAGGCGAATGATGACCCCCCATTGCCATTGTAAATTCTGCATATGTTTTATGCATATTTGTATGGTGTACATTACATAACACAATCGGCCTATTATGTTCCCACTCTATCTACCACGCGGGCTCAGTGCGGTTGGTGGATAACACATGTCTTCGAAGTTTTCCTCACGGTGTTTTTCTTCACCGTTTTGTGAGCAGAGGTGATGAAAATATTTACACAAAGTGTCAACTCAAAGCGCCTGGCAGGGTTCATTGACCTTGTAAGTTGCGGCCCATACCACTAGGCCACCACTGCTTACTGGTGTATATAATAAAGAGTATTTTATGGCTATGGTCATTTCTTTGAGGAGGTAACTTTTCTGATTTTACCAATCTACTTCTTCTGCCTGGCCTTAATCTTGTCCTGGGTCGTCTGAAATGTTAATTGCGTCTTTTTATATCCCTTATTTTACCAATGGATCTATTAAAATACTTATATTAGGTATTAATGTAGGTATGACTTACCAGTTGAGTTTAACGTCCTTTACGTACTTATGTAGGTACTTTTGAAATTCTTTCTCAATACTTATTTAGAGATAGGCTCTGTAATGTACCTAAGCTATTACATATTTATGTATTTATCACAAATGTTCAATATGGGGAAAATGCTTTAACCAGTTAAGAAAAATTTCACATCATATAAAACACGACAGGCTTGCAACGAATTTCAGCTCCACGACAGATTTTAAGAAGAAAATGTGAAAAGAAACTTAAATAAGAACTGTAAGTGAAAAATCTTATGTTTCTGATTCCACAAAATATCAAAAGAAAGACAAATAATATGAAAGAAAATTGTAAGTCAAGGAATTTTTTTGAGCTTTTGTACGAATATGGGCGTTAACGCATGTCCTGACTAAGCTGACTACAGTGACCGCCAAGTCAAAGAATGTTAAGACATTCTTGTTTATCTTAAGTGTTTGTTTTCCTTAATGAAAATAAACTAAAGCGTTTCAAAATAACACGATTCTGAACAATCTAGGTAAACAGCGATTAAATTTAAAAGTGCATATGTACGTTCAACACATAACAACAATGCAAATTACAAACAGAAAAATAATGATCGCTTGCACAAAATTTCTTTAATGTTTCGTCAAAATAACACTACTTTATTCTTTCTCTTTTTATAATAAAATTCTCAATTAGGTAATAAAGACAACGTATATTATTTTATAACTATTTCAGCCTACTTAAATAAGACAGGCCAAGCGTTCAAGAATTTAAAAACTCTAGTCAGAATAATTATGATAACAAAAACTGTTCTGTATTTTATTTTTATACCTAATTATTTAGTTTTATTCTCTTGCACAGTAATATTATGTGTGAATCTTAGCTGCAATTAGGCTCTACACACAATTTATTTTAACTAATTTTAAAAATAATTTTCGGTCTGAGTGTTTATAATAATTTGATAACATTATTAGACTAGCTGCGTCCCGTGGTTTTACCCGCATACTTTTCCATCTAAAGGTACATAAAGATAAAAAGTATCTTATATATTATTCCTGGTTATAAATAATTTATCTGCCAAACTTCATTCAAATCCGTTCAATATATTTTGCGCGAAAGAGTCACAATCAGTTCATCAACTTCGTAAACTTTCGCATTTAGAATATTAACAGAATTATCTATCATCATCATCTCAGCGTTAATCCCAGTCGGATCCGAAGCTTTTTCAGCTTTGGAGTCTGGGATCCGCTTCACCAGTCTAACTGCTGAATTTGGCTAAACTTCGATATTTTCCGTGAAGCGACCGCCGTCTGACCTCCACAACCCGAAGGCGATATCAAATCATTACAGTTAGTCCAATTGTTGGACTTCTGAGGGCTGCAACAACCCTTAAGAACTGCCACTAGATGTCCGTATGGCAACCGGGACCAATGGCTTAACGTGCTTTCCGAGGCACGACCAAACGACTACAAATATTCATATTCATTTATACAAATATTTACACAGCGCGGGGATCGAACCCGCGCCTCTTTGCATAGCGCAGCACGGAGGCTGTCGCATAAAACAAGGATATTTTTTTTATATTCGTCGATTAATTTTTTTAAATTAAATTATGGTAATCACATCACATCAAATAGCCCAAAACGTTGAACACATTACTACCGGAGTTTCTTTATTAAAACAATTACTTATCAGGGTACACGAAACCGCAGATAAGTGAGCGCTTCTTGTGGTTTAATTTATACTTTAAGATTAAAAAATTATACTTTAAGTTAAAGTAATATAAATTGCTTCAAAATTGCATGTAAACTCTTCTAGGTGAACTAAATGATTAATGGGCTATCTTGTAAGCTATCAAAAACCGTCTTCGTACAAAAACTTCATAATCTAACGAGCTCGATCGGCGCGGGCGCATCCTAAGATTAATATTCAAATCGTTCGGCCGATAATTTTACAAATTCGCCTCAACGATCGGGTTTGGACCTATAATACACATTAATATCGCCGACTTCACATGTCAAACCACCAATTCGCTGGTTATTACCTTTATTTTGTACTAATTTGTGAGCAGAAAGTGGATTTTGAGGGAATTTTTCAACGTCAGGCTTGTATCGTCTCGTTTGTTTGCGTCGGGTTTAATAAGATGTGTCTTCTTGTAATTATAGTAGTGTTAGAAAATAATTTATTGTATCCAATTAAATTTTTAGGTATTATTGATAGGGTTTACACCGTTTAATACAAACTTCTTTTGTTATTTCCATAAGCAATCATTCCGTTAATAATAATTGTTAGCACATTTTTATTTAGTTTAATGTTAATAGGTAGTCTGTGAACAGGGTGAACTAGTTCCAATATACGACAAAACTCGTTCCATATTGATAATCTCCATTTCTAATTTAATTTACTAGAAGACATAACTAATTGTCTAAACTAAAGGTCGTCTATAAAGCCTATGTCAAAATATTACTCATGTGACCACACTTCCGACGGGACATTTATATATTTTTGACATTTACATGACCGTCGAAAGTTAATTAAAATATTTAATGAGAAGCTCGCTCTGTTAGTGGGAGCCGATGACATAAACGAATGATATTAAATTAACGACACACAAAGGTGGGCGTAATCATTTTTGTTCCGATGTTTTGGTGATGGCGATTTTGTTTATAAATTGGCATTTACTTAAGGAGATTTATAAGATGATTTAATATATAGGTGTGTAGGTAATAATGGCGTTGACTACTGTAACAATATACCAGTTTCAAATACCTATTAAGTTTAGTTAGTACACGATAACATCATGTAAGGTACTTTCAAATCGTTACCTCGCGAAAGGGTACAACAATTTTGAACCAAAAAAAAATTACAGCTTGATCTTTAACAGTCCACTCATAGAAAGTCGTGAGCGCTCAGTCACGCCGTATTATCGCGCCGACCAAATCTACGGGTCTACTGAACATTACGATCTTACATGCTGCTCGCTTTATTAAGGCACTTGAAAAAAGCAGTTCATCAGATGGTCAGAAGATAGCGGTGAAAGGGACCGTTAGAATAATAGCCGCTTGGAAATCTCCACCTAGTTTCATTGCTGTGACCATGTATCTGGATCAATTTTATGGTACCAGTTTTGACGGCTCCATTTTATTGCCGCTGACCTTTCTGTTGATTTATACCATTGCACTGTTTAATTGGCTAAATGCTTAAGTATTTAAATATTTGTTAAGCAATGTATTAATTACATTGCGTAATGAATATTTGGTGTCTCAGAGTTTATAATTGATTTAGTGATTAACAACGTTTTGAAATGGAGATACTAACATAACACGTATTCATTAAATAGAATAAAACATGTGGAATACATTTATTCCTATTCGTTAAATGAGACAATTAAAACACACAACAGAGCCGAAATTGGGTGTGATGTCACGATACACGACTAAAGATGGTAGAACTACTGTATTTATTTATAACTTCATTTGCAAACCAATACAGTTTTTGCAAATATTGCAAGTGATTGAAAAGGCGTCGCAACAACCGCGTTGAAGATAACTTTTGCAAAGCAATGCAGTGATGCAAGCTATTAGTAACAGCTATTGATAAATTGTTCATCAAAAAGCTGATTCATTAAATTTATATGATAAATCACATAAATATAATTTATTACTTACTCTAATCACCGTAATCTAAATATTTTTATTAGGTGCAATATGGTCAGGACATCAATCAAATGAACGACCAAAGTATAACATCAAAATTGATGTTTATGGCAGATAAATAAAGAAATGTAATTTTATAGTGTGTAATTTAGTGATGGACTAAAATAATTTATTTGAAAAATAAAGTAATGTTTGATACCTACAATAATGATGTTTTCATCAAATAATAAGACTTTAACAGACTATGTAGAAATGTAAAAGATATATAATGTAAATAAAGAAAATAACATTGATTAATGGCCGTTCTTAGGGCGGTGCCAAACTTCATCCCCATTTGCGTCTACATCTCTATTTCGCCGTTTGTCGACTCATTTAAAAGGATAACACTACGATTTTGATTAATGATCACCAAACCTTTTTGGTACCTGCTTGTCGGCGACTCCTACAAAAAGGTGACCAGGGTTTACAATTATTATATAAAAGAAAACAATAAAATTTATGCTTATTTGTGTTAATGTCTCTATTAATCTTGGTGACATGTGCAGCTTATTTTTTTTTTAATAAAATTAACTTTGGATATACCGCCACAGCTGTTTTGTTTCATTTGCATTTTTATATTTCCGTTTGAAATATATTTTTCATATTTTATTTTCTTTAGCGTATTTTTTCTTGGAATTATTTTGTAGTTTATTTAATTAAATAGTATTATGTGTGTTTGTAATTTGTAAATAAGTTATAGGTATATGATAATAATAAAAAATATTAAACGAATTTATTTAGAATTTTGTGCAAACTTATATGTATTAAATTATATTATTTTCACTTCATTTTTTAAAATATGTCTATGTAGACAAATCAAGAACAAAAAAACTCCATTTCAAATGCAGAATATCTAGTTTATTATTCTTATTAGTTAGTTATTTTGTTGTTTAGATATTATAGGTACCTACTGTGGTAGAGCATAAATAACACGGTTTTAAACAACAACAAAAAATGGAGCTCGATGCATTAAATAGCTTACGAATACAATTTATTGAGAAAAAAAGACTAGTTTTCTAAACTCACCGATAAAGTTTACGCGGCAAAATACAATTCCAGAGTAACTTCCCAAACAATCCATATATGAAGCACTTAATCCGGTTGCTATCTAATAGTCATATTCACTGGTTATAAAAATACATTTGATTAACACTAACGTACAAAATGAAATGCGAAAAGAATGGAAATTAATAATATCACCTCTTTTTCATATTTGATTAGTATTATTGTCTTATAGGCACTTTCGGTAAAATTTATTTTATTTACATCCTTCCATCATGGAATATATTTTCGTTCCGTCTAGTTTGTTCTGCAAAACGTTCAATGATTTTTTATTCATTTCGTTACCCCTCGAACAGATTTCCAACGAGCCGTATCTAATTGTGACCATCATAAACGCTCCTTGAGACCGGGCATGTCACAAATCAATCGTCAAATTGGGCTGACTCCAATATCGGGGAGAAACACTGAAGTTCAAGTTCGCGGAAAATTTAAGTCCAACGTTAAACACTATCACACGTAGAGCCGGCGTCACAACACTAATGTATGTATTGTACATAAATAAAACTGTCAAGTATTTCACGAAAATTACATCGGTCGGCGTATAATGAACGTCTGAACCCGCATTGAGCTAGCTGTCAAATCTACGAGCCGTCATAGTCCGCTGCCATGAGTGAGCCCGCACACATAGGCACGTGCACGTGTGTCGATGGTCACCAACACACTGACAGCCTCCAGCGGAGCGCGAACGTACGGGCACGCACACACACGCAGCTCGTGATTCATACATGAGCCGCGTCTGTGTTGTGGCGGGTGGGAGTGCGAACATGCAGCGTGCTTTTAACGCGGCCAGACGAAATGATGCCTAACTGCAGGACGGAGTTGGGACTGTATCGGTTTTATAAAATGGCTGGTTATGCGCGTCTATGTGGCCGATCACATGTGAGATTAGGCGAATGCGTGCGAATGCATGTAGCGCAGCGGTTCGTATGGGCGGGAAATGCTATGAAGAGATGGGCCGCTGTCGCTATACTTCGAATCTAGCAAATCATTTCTGTTTGATTTTTTAAATTGTGTTTAATGTGGGCTGGCCACCCACAGCTCTTCTTGTACATAGAGCGTTCTACTTTTATAGATACGTTTGATAAAAACGTAGGTAAGTATAGGTATAAGAAAAATTAAGTGCCCAAAAATTTATTATCAGACGGTCACCCTAATATGCACATTCAGCAAACTGTTGTAATTTTTAATTTACAACAGTTCTTTACTAGGTTCGTATGCAAACTTTTATTGTTGAATTTAATGTTCGGACTAGTTTCCTACTTAGTTTTATAACAGGCGATATAATAAGAGCTACTTTAGGTATTAATATCAGTCTTGTGAACCTATTTGTAATGCTATTAGAATTTTTGTTCCACAAAAACTTTATTCATAAAATATTCTTATTCAGCAATAAATTATCCAAAAACCTGTTTAAATCATAAGAAAATATAATACATACCAACATAAATTCAATTGATTTCATTTATTATAAGGTCACCTGAGACTAAGCGAGACAGAAAACTTCCCTTTGATTTTCAGCTGTCGTACCAACACACGCTCAAATACAGAGTTCACGTCTTCGCGCAAAATTGAATTACGACTTTATGTTAATTACCATTGAACTGATAATCGCATGGCGAACATGTGACAAAACAAACGATCACTTCACACACACGCGCACATAATTCGCAATTTGAATTTCGTACATATTTCCTTAGGTTCCATGCGGCCGGGAATTCTTTCTTACCTGCAACAAAAAAGAAAACGGTCAGTTAAAAATGGAACGATATTCGTTTATCTTTTCTGTTTTTGAATAATTTGACTTAATGAACGTGATTTAAACTGATACTGAGCTTCGTAGAAAGTTATACTTTTTATCAAGAACTTATCAACCTTAATAGTATCAAATACACTCTCACAGTGTATTCAGATATAAAATTAGTAGGTACCCAATAGGAACCAATCCAGCCATGGTCTGAGAATCAACTAAGATTTTGAATATACCAATGAATCACAAAATCAGAGCAAAAATAAACACTCAAATTGATATGAGCAAAGCTTGATTAGTGGGATCAATGCAAATATCCATAGTTCAATAACCAATTTATTATGTTGATCAAACCCACCAATTATGTAGATACTCGTATCTACCGTTTATGACGCCTTTAAACAAAATAGATTAAATTTGCATCTTAAAAAGCTCATTATTTTAATATTAAGTAGGTACCTACTTAAGTACATATTTAAAAATGCAAATAATTTTCTTCTCAAAACCGACATCGCTTCCCATGGTATAATTAAACGGTTTAAACTCTAATCTTACTTAAAGATAATAATAATTATACTCAACTAATAAAATAATTCATTATAATTTATTATTCATCCAATAAAATTACAATCAAGTAGGAAAGAACTGTTTATTCAAATATAGAACAACAACGTCATTCATAGTGCATTCTTATCAGGAATCAAGGAAAAATATTTTCAAAAAGTCGTTGGCTTTTCTTATCGTTGACCTATGTCAATATATTATCATTGCGACTGCGATATGACGGCAGGGTCAGGAGTAGAGTAGGCAGATAAGTGGGTCAGTGCAACTGTGCTAAGTGTATAAAGATTTGGTATTGTGGTCAAGTTCAGTTTTATCTGAATTACTAATGCTATATTTTGCTAACAAATGCATGGTTTGTTATATTTTTGTTTAAATTTAGTTAATTAAATAATTTAAAAAAATGGCGAATATTTACCGTGTGTTTTATTTAATCAAAAATATCGTGTAGATATCACCAAATCATAAAGGTCGGATGACCTGTATGTTTAGGTTTTTAGAATCAAATTATAATGGATTTACTTTATATTGAATTTCATACTTTAACATACCTACTCTAAATTTATTATTTCATGACATTCATATTTGATTTATGTATTTTAGTTATCTACGATTAATACAAATTAATTTAATAGAACATTTAATTAATACCTGTTAAAATGTCTTGTATGCCTTGTTTGACGATTAGTGATCATGTCAAACTACTTACCTATACTGCTACAAACAAACATAACAAGCCATTTATTTCACTTAACTTTATATGAAATAGAAAAAAAAAAATTAATTACTTTGAATCTAAATTACGAACCTTTAACTTTAACCGAGATATTATTTGCAATAAATTATTGAAAAAAAAAATACATACACACACATATCAATTATTATCGGTCTTAAGTTAATTAAACCAATAAATGTGTAGAACTAAATTAGTTGTGAACAATTCGTAAACAAAAGTCGGAGAAAATAAATTGTAAGTATTAAAAAAATAAAAGTATTTTACTGCATTTCCTCTGCGTATGAGTGAATTTAAAAATAAACACTTAGATAAAGACTGTAAACACTGAGGTGAACGGTTTCTCTGGAATTTATGTGAGAGGAAATTGTTTACCTGATGAAATTACGTAGAACATTTTACGCAGCTTTTTTTAAAATAGCAGACTGACGTCTTAGATAACGTTTTGTGTGGACACAGCATTTCGCAAAGAGATATAACCTTCTTTCCATCTGGTTTTAATCTCCGATGTTTTTTTTATATTAGATATACTTAATTGGAAACTAGGGCTTGACCGCAATCCTACCGTTGATGGTAAAGCGCGCTAGTTTATTTATGGAGAGCCTATTCACTGTAACAGTGTGAATAGGAGAACGCAGTTGAGCGAGGTGATGCAATGTTAAACCCAACAACACGACCAACGATGCTGCGCCAGAGGAAGGTTGGTCTGAAGACTACGGATCCAACTACAAACACAACATCATTTGGCGCATCGTACCCGGCACACATCGCAACACAACTGCTCAGACCCGTCCTCCGTACGGTTTCACAAGACATCAAGCCGGATCACGACGAATCGCTTGGCGGAAAGACCTTGTCTGTGGCTGATAACTTCTGCCGGCAGCCGATGTTATTGCCTACTACCGAGAGAAGTTTTGATAAATACCTAATAGGTACCACATGACGGGTTGGTAGTAATTTCATCATAAATCATTTAATCATAAATTTAAAAACTAGCAAACTCATAAAGGGCCAGCGTGGTAGATTATAGCCCACTCCACAGACCTGTATCCCAGCTGTGGGAATATTGTACGCATGCCAAAATTTAATATGTATGTATTTTTAAATTTAATGTTTAAATTTTAAAGTTCAGAGGCAGATTACTCTAAGAAGAAGGACCGGAACAAACTCAAAGATCACGGTCTCGTTTAAAGTCCAAGTTATTATGTGACAATGAAATTATTTCTGGTTATAATAACCGTGTCTATAATAATTATGAATATTGTAACTTACTTTGTGTAGTCCTAAATAATGAAGTAGAACTGGTCAAACCGAACAACTATATTAGCTTTCATTACAACTCCATTGTCACACTAATTGTGGAAACTGACATGAAGTACCAACAGAATACAAACACTCCACTATAATGAAGACGTTAAAATTTTCACGATCCCAACATGATGTATCTACCGTGAAATTTTTAGAAAAATAACTCCTGACAGCTTTAGGAACGCCCTCAGAGAATTATTACATTAATATATTTACCAAACACGCTCCTATTATTACGTTTTCATGTACTCGTTTGCGCATAAATTAAAAAAGTTGTCACTTTTTCTTTTGTCCCAACCCTTATTTGGTATTCATATTTGATACTTTGAAAATACAAAGGGACCACGCATTTTGTAACGAAAACACACGAGAAAAACCTGTTTTACCAACAAACTATGCTAAAGATACAAATTGTGAAAGAGGCAATCGTTCAACCGATGTTTCTTTATCTACAGAAACGTCACCGGCGTACTGTGGACTCTCCCGCTGAAGCAATAAGCGCCCTATTCTAATGAATTCCCAGCGATCACTTCAATTATGGTCATATTGAATGAAATATGAGTTAAGTGAGGGATATCAAAGGGCGACGCGAGGCTGTTTATGAAATGTGAACTTTGAAATATGTACTGCAATAATGCACCCTTTTTTAATTTGTACTAAACTATGAACCGTAGCGAAATGGGGTCTCAATGCTGGGCCGCCTTTTTTGTGCATCGATCGATATTTTGCTGAACAACTATGTATTATTGGATAATTTGTAACTATTTCGTTCGGAATTTTCGTGTTTCTTATTGCTTCCGCAACGAATTTCGTGCGACCCGAAAGTCGAAATGATTGAACCTATCGGGCATTCGCCGGCAGCGGCCGACTCCAATTTAGTTTTTCGGATTAGATACGGCGAACATAATAACATAATTGCTCTAATAACAGACCGTACGACGGTGCTCGCCGTGCCTTACAATTCACTTTCCAAATTGGTTTATTTTTTTACCTCTGCTCTGTCTAAAACTATTATGATTTATTATCAAATTTTCGTGCAGGCAAATTACTGGCTGGTTTTTCGTGAATGGCTCTGTCTCTTTCTGCTACTACGGTTTTTGGAGTACCAGACAGGGACACCATCACAGCTATTGTGTTTCCTTGAAAGCCTTGCGGCGTTCCATCGCTGAGACCTGTGGATGAAATGATTTACGATGCCTTTTCTAATTTACCCTGTACAATAATTACTTGGATTAACATGTTCAGCATGGATATTTTTCAACGTCATCGACCTTATTAAAAACTTTGAAATATTAATTAAAAATGTATGCTATTCCGGAAGCTGGTTCCAAATAAAAAAGGCTTCGTCTTCATTTAACGTCCGTAGGGGTTTTGTTCCTAAACCATTATGTATTAGAATTGGAAAATTTATTTGTTTGGAACATGTGCAACTAAACACGAAATATGAACGATGAATTATTTCAAAATGAAATTCAACATTTTGTGCAAATGTTTAGTAGAAACTAAGCTAACAGGAGTAGCTACAGCCGTCTGAAATGGTGCAACCGACAAATGTTCATGACACAGCGGTTGAATTAAACATGAGACCTGCCACCGAGCTATATTTACATATAAAAAACTTACTTTCCACATTTCTACAGTCAATGCTATAAATAAAAAAACATTCAATGACCGGTTTCAAGACCGTTAGCTCATTAGAAACAATTATGAGTACCCAATGTCACATGAAATTGATCACTATTTTTATTGTGGACCAAAAAAATTATAGAGTGAACATATGTGGATAGTTACTTCATATGAATATTATTCTTCGTATTACTTTACGAAATTTTTAGGGTTGCTGTTTTATAAATTACTCAATCTTTGTGTCTGATTACAAGAAATAATTTAAATGTTTAAAAAAATCTAGTTGCATTAATATTTGAATAGCTTGCTGCTAAAAAGCTAAAATGCTTCATGAGGATCCTTTCGAATTACATAAAGAAGTAAAAAGTTGAATATTGGTGAAATACAAAAATAAATTTAGTTACATTTATTTTTATATTTACACGACAAATATTTACGCCTTTCAGGGCTGGCACTGCGACGTGACGTTCTTTTTTGTATCATTCGCGGTAAGTATATACCTACTATTAATTTCATAGTTAGTACACAATCCCCTATCTATCATTTTCACAATTACAACATATACATTTTCTAATCTTACTTACAGACAATTAATATTTTCAGTTATAATTTTTCCTAGTAAGTAGATATATTTATTTAAGCACCTTCAGATCTGTGTTGTTACTTTTAAAGTAAAACAAAGTGGAAACACATAGGATATGAGTAATAATGTATAATGTATGTAACGACTTCCTCATTCAATACTCAGCGCTCACAAATCATTATCTCCTCTCATCGTCTCAACTATGAACATTATATACCGTTTACGTATGTATTACAGAGTTTGTATATAAATAAAACTTATCCCACAACTCGGTGTGTTCATGAATATTCGGTTGAGGGCGCCACCTCTGCGAGATACCGCGCGTGGTGAAGCGGAAGAGACCTCCGACAAAGGACTGTGACAATGAGCCCGGCCGCCTAGGGCTGATAGCACACAATAATGCCAATATTTGCATTCGCTTTTTGTTCTATTCAATACGCGGTAAAATTATGTGACACGGGCTTAGCCGTGTCTTTTTAATAATGACAAACGTGAATAGGAATTATTGTGTTGTGTATATATGCTGTTATTAACAATTTATGATTAAAAAAAAAGGTGTAGCCAAAATTATGGTCCATAATTTCGCGATATTTAATTTGGAAACAAAATTTTATACAGGAATATTGGTATATATTAGAAAGGTTTTTTAGCACAGCCCTGCGTTCGTTGGCGCGGGCGTCCAACACCGGCGGCCCGGACACGTTTCAGGATCATGAATTATGGCCCAAGCCGATGTGACTTTTCAATTTGAAATCATCAACCTGGAATTAATTTCATTTTTGAACCCCATTATTTCTGTTATCTACGCGCGATTCGCACAATATGCGAGTTTCGCATTATTGCCGTTTTGACAAAAATATATTGTGGCATCGCGCTCCACCGATATTGGTAATTTAATTTTGTATATACCCTTTTGTTTTAATGTGTACAGATTATTTCGGAACTGCAGTGTGCAAACCGCAGACGATTGGTTAACAAAGTTTGTGTTCAATACATAAAGAGTCAATTATTTTGTAAAATATCAATGATACTGTTCAACGTTATTGTTGTACACGGCATAGAGACGTCATCGTTCCAGAATTTCAGGGATAGTTGTTCTACAGCGATATTCACAGACATGAATAAACCTGTGTTCACAATAGTTAGATTAACTAACGGCGATATGAATAAATTACGTAGAAAACAAAACTAAATCTATCATTAAACCGAAAAATAGTGTTCCGGGCCTGCTCAGAATTCACTTGTTGTAAAACACAAATCTGTCACTGGAGTCGGTGGTAGTCGGTTGTTATAGGCGCGACTATTCATAGGCTACACTAGTCACTTCCCAGCGGACCGTTGACGAAAACCGAACCGAAATAGATATAACACCAATAAATTAGAAAATAAAGCTTCAGTTTTATTTCTGTGGAGCCGCGACGACTTTTTATTGTGATTATCGGGGGTGTTCAAAAAATGTATACTTCTCACTTCTCAGCGACGAAGGTCGACGACCCGGAATTTTTCCTACGGTTCATTGCATGTTTAATTTAAAATTATTGAAATGAATCAACTCAACGAATTTGACTTTTTCTATCCAACACCCTATTATTGCCGAGTTTTTGTCGAGTATTTTTACTAATTCACGCAGATAAGCACTCACACTATAAATTCGTTTTAATGAGGACGAGTAGCTGTGGTGTGGAGTAAGTTAGTGCTCATTGTTAGCTGAATTATTACAAACATTTACAGCTAGTTACTTCTGTTTGAAACACGTGATCATAATATTAATCCGATCAACAAAATCGTAAATACAGACACAGTATTGGTAACGATTTCCCAATGTCGAATGACTCTACGTTTTCTAGATTTAAAATAAGCAGGAGTCGCTGCAATACGTAGAACTTCAAAACAAATGGCTGAGACAACAAGCATTACGAAGATTCATCGGAAGTGCTTCTCCAAAAACTCGCTCAAATCCCAAAAGAGGGACCTTATAACAAAGCTAATATTAGACAATCATTTCCTGTCAAAAGGGAGGCGTGCGCCCACCCCCGACAGATTGGGGGACGC
This sequence comes from Sesamia inferens, assembly GCA_037179545.1. Classification (NCBI taxonomy): domain Eukaryota; kingdom Metazoa; phylum Arthropoda; class Insecta; order Lepidoptera; family Noctuidae; genus Sesamia; species Sesamia inferens. The sequence goes on from CM073930.1 coordinate 13,464,454, forward strand.
AGGGGGAGGGAAAATACCTCCTCGTCTCACCAGATTTCGCAGTCGCCGTGTTCCAGTGTGAATCAGAATTCCTATTTTTTGCTGTTACAGTGATGAATGGATTTTTAATATCCACTTGCAGCTGTCCCGAACCCAGTGGTTCTTTGATGAAAAATGTTAGCAAATGGAACTTTTTGATATCTATCACTGTTTTAAATCGAGTGCTGTGCTAACATGTTGTATCGGATGTTTAAAAAAACATTGTAAAAATAAATGTCGCCGTCATGTCGAAAGTATAGTATGGACAGGCAACAAGACATCAGCATCCAGACGTCTCAATACTCGACGAGGCTTACGGTCGGCAAAAAACTTGGCGGTGGCTCTCACGGCACGACTCTATTACGAGTCGGCCGCAAATAAATAAAACATGACGGGCCCTTCTCACGTACACATATGTACATATTGTTTATGTATGTGTAGCGGATGTTAACTGATCTTGATTCGGCGTATGTGATTTGAGGCGCTTTCACCGCGAGCTTTGGAAATCTTCGGATAACTGGCGCAATTATTTTCTATATAGAGGCCGTAACAACTGCACTTGTTAAGTCGCACGATCCAATCATCTTACCGGGTACTGAGATGTGACCTTAAATGTCTTACTACTAAGACTAATTTACGACGAGGCTTGTGACATGAAAATCTAGACGCTCGAATGTACGTTTACAAACCAAAATTTTATTCTGATCACGATTCATTACAACAATTGAAGTAATGGTTTTGTTAGAAGAATAATATAAAACATTGTTACACTAATAGTCGAAACAAACGTATAACATTGCAAAGTTTTCACTTTAAGACTGTTTGATGGTGTGACATTTATTGTGAGTTTTGTGAGACATTCCACAATTTGACAATATGGTATATTAAAAGAAGTTGGAAAAAATAGTCTCCTGTATAATATTTTTACAATAAGAGCTGGTATTGAATCAAAACCTCTAAATTATCAGTCGATTGATGGTCCATAATAACAGGTTTTGAAGCATTAAAATCCTGTGGTTTTCCAGGCAACATCGTGTGTGGCATTAACGCATTGATCGGCTAATAGCTAGACGACTCTCGCGCAGACGACAATAAAAACATGCGCACGCATCGCCGCTACATTAACGCGCTCGCCATAGTTGGCACCATGCAAACTCCGCCTGCTGGCAACCGGAGAGCATCACAAAATATCAATAGTGATGGATAGCAGACGTCATATCTAAACTTAATATATAATGCTGAAGAGTTTATTTGTTTGAACGCGCTAATCTCAGGAACTGCTGGACCGATTTGAAAAAATCTTTTCGCATTGCATAGCCCATTAATCCAGGAAGGCTTTAGGCTATGTAGCTGCGATGAATAGGAGCGGAGTATAACAAAAAATTAAAATATATGCTGTATATTTTGGGGTTAAAATAAAATGTTCAAATAACAAACTCCACGCGAACGCAGTCGCGGGCGGCTGCTAGTTTATCAATAAAACACAAACAACTAAATCAATAGCCTTTAAACAACTCTGAAAATATTCTTGTCAATAAAATCGACATTCCTGCAATTAGTAGACAACTTTTTTCTTGTCTCAAACTAATTGGAAAATGAAAAATCAATCATCGTCACGACAAGTGCTGAAATGATTAATAATTCAATCCGTTAAATGTGCTGTGGCACGCTACAAGCCGTCACAAATCAAAAACTTCTACGCCAGTAAACTGAGGTGTTTCGCAATGACATTGGGGAGTGATTGTAAAAGAAACCAAGAACATTACTGTTGGTCGAACAATCAGATTAATGTCCTAGCGGCTTAAGAATGTACGCAACGATTAATGTTAGTGGATGAAGTGAAAGAATGCCATTAAACAGAAGTATGCATTGATAATTCGCTGTAGGCGTAAATCAACTGTAAATTAAGTGACTAACATAATGTATTCAAGTTACGGTTACGTATGATAGATATATGACAGCTTTCTATCGACTATTGTTGGTGCTGACGCGGGCGAATCGACAAAAGTAGGTGGCACACGTCACTGTGCATCTCAGATACGATACACTACATTTTAATCGTCGTAGAGTTCTTCTATTATTGTTTTTCGAATTTCGGTTTCAAGACAGATGGTAACAGCGGCGGGGAATTTGTATTACAATGGCCGCCACAATCCCACCAATGATAGCTGGCACGGAGCTAACACGGCTGTTCCTTTGCTTCAGTCTACTTGGCACTCAATAACTTTCGTTGGGTACCAGCATTACGAGTGGCAGAATAATTTGTGAGTTCGCCACTACTATGTTGATAATTGATTAGATCTAGTTGTTGAAAGATTTTATGTTAAATGGCGAAAGAGATTATGTCTCCGTCAAAGCTGCTGAATAACCAATTACTACTTTGCAGTGACAAATTGGAATATAGTCAGACGTGTTAACAACATAATTACAAAAGTAAAATACGTCAGTGATACACTGATCTCTATATTCCACAAAATTTAACACTCTTTATGATGACGAAACAGCAGAAACACCTATAGAACGTACACTCAAATACAAGGAGTTTCATAACAGTAGCCGAAGCGATCCATTAAACGTGCTACGAAGGATCTGTTATGACAGCAACATTCAAGTGGTGGCACAATGTGTCAGGAGTGGATGTGGCGCTCTACGACGAATATTTATTTATTTATAACATTGAGGGGCTGTAAATTAGCAGTGAATTTACGGCCAGGCGGAGGAGTGATCGCGAGCAGTTTATTTTCGGCATATGCGCGTGATTTAAACAGTTCCCGGTGTTCTGCCTTTAGAAACTGAAACCGAACGAAGAAGTATTATGAAGGAAGTAAAACTCTATGCTTTAGTGTCATTCGTTAAGCCAATTAGAATATGATAATCATATCGGCTCAACATTGGTGGTCGTAGAATTTGCATGTGAATACATTTATCGCATTTTTGTAGTTCCCATTTGTCAACTGTTACAGTAATTGATTTCAAGATGCTCCAGTTTGAAATTTATGTTGTTCTTTACGAGCTTTCTAGAATTTATTAAAATAATGGCCCATATTTCATTATTTCATTAGCCTAGTCCATTAAACTAACCTCAGGAAGTTACATATCAGTTGAATTTCGAGTGATTATTTATTTAGCGACTACCTGTCGAGCTGGCTGATCAGGCTTTACCCAAAATAGTAGATCGGCAGACACTTAGTCATCGCTTCGATTCCGGTGGTTATATTCTTCTACAAACTTGTTAGGTACGCCATCTACGGATACTTGTTTCCCTTGAATTTGTTGATATGTAAAAATGAAATGAAATAAAACAATCTGTTTAAGTGATATTACCACAATTTTTATTATATTTTAAAGAATATTCAATGATAAAATGTGTGGGAAATAATATCAGCCAAATGGCCACCACGACTCCGCTGTAGATGGATGATGATGCTTTAATTTCTCGGTGGTAGGCCACATCGGCTGCCGACAGAAGTTACCACCCACCAGACAAAGTCTTGCCGCCAAGCGATTCGTCGTGTTCCGGCATAATGTCTGGTGAAGCCGTACGGAGGACGGGTCAGAGCAGTGTTGCGATGTGTGCTGGGTACGATGCGCCAAGTATTGTTGTGTCGGGAGTTTGGTCGGGGAGGGTCTCCACATCAATCTCCCTCTGGCGCAGCATCGTTGGTCGTGTTGTTGGGTTTAACATTGCACCACCTCGCTCAACTGCCGTCTTCCTTTCTATTCACTCAGTTTTTTAAGTGAATGAGTTTAATAAACTAGCGTGCTTTACCATCAACGATCGCATCACTGCTTACCATCAGGCGGGATTGTGTTCAAGCGCTAGTTTATAATTATTAAAAAAATAAAATTGTCTCACATTCATGCCTCACATTCTCTGTTATGTACATTTATCGCATATTTGTGTTACAACAAAAAGTCGACACTTTTTTAAATTTTGGCCTAGACAGTTTCGAAACTACCAGATCTGCAAAACAGCGCCATCTAAAGGGTTTTTCAATAGGGACACTCGAACTTTGACAGTGCATAGCGGCCATCTTGGTAATGCGATAGCTGTCAAATTTAGCATGGAACGCTACACGCTTCAACAACGCGTAGAAATTATTAAAATGTATTATCAAAATCAGTGCTTTATTCGCCTAACGTTTCGTGCGTTGCGATGGCGACCGATATCGGACGATGATAACAATTTTTTTGTGGCCTAGGGTAGGTGGTATGGATCTTACAAACATGTGGTTCCAACGGGATGGCGCCACTTGCCATATAGCACGGGAAATAATAAATTTATTGAAAGAGAAGTTCGAGGGCTTCGTTATATCGCGTGGTGGCGACATCAACTGGCCCCCGAGATCGTGTGACTTAACACCGCTCGATCATTTTCTGTGGGGCTACGTGAAATCTCTAGTGTATGCAGTTAAGCCACAGTCAATTGCTGCCCTAAAGGCCAACATAACTCGCGTTCTTCGTGAAATTGAGCCCCATTTATGCGAAGACGTCCTTCAAAATTGGTCCACCAGAATACACCATCTACAGCGGAGTCGCGGTGGCCATTTGGCTGATATTATTTTCCACAAATAATGTCATTGAATATTCTTTAAAATGTAATAAAAATTGTGGGAATATCACTTAAACAGATTGTTTTATTTCATTTCAATGTTCGAGCGCGCTTAATGAAAAACCCTGTATAAACATTTTAAACGAACTACCTACTAAACAATCAACGGAATAATGTTATTATACTGAACGCTACACTGATCGATTTAACGTACCTATATACCGCTCTGTAAACCAGATAACAGATCACAAAATGACTCCATTGTATCTAAGTCACGAAAACAACATATCTGAGTCCACTTAATATCATCCGACGAACGTGACCCCAATCCTTCCGAATTTGGACCTTTCGCAACGTTAGTCACCACTGCCGCTATGAAATAATCTTAACGATCCGATAAGTTGATACCTATAAAACGTTTAGCATCGTAATATAGAACTGAGAAGCTTTTAAATATATCATCATGAATATGGCCGATAATCCTATTTTATTTTCGTTACCATCGATGGCATGGCCTTATTTTTTATGATGGGTTTTGCCAAATATAATCTCTTTCCCCTCATTCTTATATTGCTTTTTATTATCTTTATCATCATCTTCATGTTTGCTATGGATTACAAAAACCCTTTCTGTATTCATTACAGGTTTATCTAGTCTAATAATTTCTAGCTTCAGTCCTCACCTGCACAGGTGTTTTGCTGATTAACTAGGTTTATCAATGTAAATAATGCATCGTAATTTTCCCGTAATTGACTTTCTTGCATGTTCAAATAGAATACTAAAAAGTATGGAAAACCGTTTCCTTGTAATACATTGCTTTTAATAAGCGCAAGACCATCATTTTGATGGCTTAGCAAGTTAATAATGTCAGTAATTCAAGATGTGTCAGTAATAAACTGAGACAATTAGTTGAATAGGACCAGACCATATAGCAGGTCTTAAATATTGTTATACAGCTCACTAACACTTCTACTTATATGTTAAATTAACTGCAAGAAGTTGTTAAACGTTTCTCTAACCTTTGCAAACAGTCCCATTATTCCTTCTTTACGATTACGATCAAATAGAATGGTATAATCGTAAATGTACATCATTGGGAGAGTAAGAACAAAATATATGAGGGACCGGCAATGTAAATAGAACTATTAAAGAATATCGCTGGACGGTGGCAACGATGTTGCCAATGACAGTTTAATGTTTCGTAAAACCATTCCAAACAATAAGCACTTAATTTAAACTTATGCGGCACTTATTATAAATGACAAATGATTAAAAAACTCCTGGTAATTGATGGGTAAACGTGCGAATTAATAGTAATAGCATTCGATAATGATATATAGATCGCGAACAAATGTTTGACGGGTAGATTAGCGTCTGCAGTCGGTTTTGTACTGCTATGATAATGTACACCTGCTTATTGGAAACTGGCTTTTGTTCGCGGTTTTTCACGCATTTGTTCGTGTATTTGATCAATAATAAAATATTAGGTATTCATTGTTTTTCTTACAAAAACATTCGCGCATTCTGTATTTTTTCAGGAATATTAATGTATAAGTCCAATATTTGATGATGGAGAAGCAACTTAAATGAGAGTATAGGCACAGAAGATTGAATTTATAAAATAAATACTGACTCATTTAAAAATTAATTTGGGTACTTTCAATACAATAACTTAGTACATCATGCATTTTAGTTAGGATTATACACATCTTACTTATTTAAAAGGAATTATTTTTCAACAACAAAATCCCCCGCGATTGAACTTTTGAGGTCATAACTTGCATTATTTACTGAGAAAAACAAGCGTGAATTTAAGACAACATTTGACACTTCTTTAGTAGCACTCTACTCTAGTTTTCGTCCACATTATCGTAGAAATCGACCATCTACATTGTGTAGTATTCGGCTTAGTATGTAGCATAAAATTTCCCCTTTCTTTCGTATCTTACATTGACACTCGGACATGCACAATTTTGTCGTCGATACCACAAATAAACTGCAAAATGTTGTTTGTTTTCTATATTTTTACATTTGTTTAGATTCTAATCGGACACCTTGCTTAAAGGTCAATACGTGTCTTTGTTTCACTGAACCTTGAACTTTTTAAATGTCGAGGAGATTTTAAATGCATTAGAATGATGCATCTTACTGGCATTTGTGTTTAAATTGAATATTTTTTATGCAGTTACGTAAATTCAATTCTATTATTTTATTTTCCTGTTGGCATGAATGAACGGATTAGGATCTGAGTCACCGAATGTCTATCTTGTGATTAAAATAAAAACAATAAGTCAAAGAAAAGTACTAAAAGCTTGGTTTAATCATCCTAGCCTTTTCCCTACTGTGTTCGGCTTCCAGTTTAACCAGTACATAGTTTACATGAAGGGAATGTCTATCGGACCTCCACAACCCAGTAACTGGGTAATACGATACTCGTTGTCGAAATTTCACACAACTGGCGAACCGTGACGACTGCCAAAGATCTTAACGTGCTTCTCGATATCCTCATTTTATTAGTTTAAGCATTTTTAGATTTAAAGACTTGTCTTAATGTAGTACTTACATACAGACTGTGCCTTGTTGGGAAGTAACTATAACTATGAATATACATTCAAATTGTAATTTGTCCGTAAAAAAATCGGTTAAAATTTACTTTTAAAATACACATAGCTTTAGGTATTATATTTCCCACCAATCTAGCCCCCAGCACTAACTGGGGGTTAGATTTCTTCTCTATTCTAGCAAAATCTTTGTATAAAATTCGGTCTCTCTAAATTTCAGTATCTAAAAGGTGTGTTTAACAGGAATTCAATTCACCAAAAAGTCATTGTACGTGTAAACACAAAAGAATATTCTAGCAAATTCTAGAGCGAGGCGCGAACACGCCGGCCGGTGACATGCTATCGGCCACGTTCGTACGACATAAATCACCGACGCCGCTTGTTTTACCAATAAAATTGATTCTTTCGCGAATCGCGAGCCGAACCAACGTAAACTGTTCGAATTTTATATTTTTGAATTTAGATCTTTTTCTTTTCTTCTATTTTTTTTTTCAGTGATGACATTGATGGATAGTAGGCATTATTTGCGTTTAGTTTTTTTTTATGTTTCGTTGATTTGATTGGGAAATTGGTTTTATTTTTGTTAGACAACAAAACAATGAGCACCTGAAGAATAATGAGCACGATTCTGGCAACCGTTACATTCGATATTAAAACTTAATGAATCAAGTTCAAAGTGGTTCAAATTAAATTCGATTCTGTTGTACGGTTGGACGACATTGTGACAGAAACTAGCTATATTTCATTACCGTATCATCAAATATCTCGTGAAAAAACGCTGACTTAAAAAACTTGTTTTTGAAATTGCGAATTATACGCCGAAACGATAAATCAATGGGTACACATTTGATATCAATGGTGTCGCCCCATAAAACGGGCGCTATTTATCAGTTGTATATAAAAGTGTACGCGTGCCCACCATTGATCAATGAAAAATCGTATCATTGACAATATATCCCTTATTTTCAATAATGATATATGACTATCAGATATAGATAATGCATCGATGCTAATAAACGGCTGAATATCGGTTAATAGAATATTAAAGCGCCATAGATCAAATCACGACTGTGTCTGAATTATATCTGCATATATAATCACTGTGGTTATCGGTTTTACGCTCATTTTAAGATTCGATGAAATAATTTATCATTTTGGACGCTCATTGTTCGATTTAAATCGAGCGTAGCTATATCGATATAGCAGAAAACATTCTCGCTAGCAATTGTTTAAGGATCAATCACAACATATCTACTACGAAAACGATAGATTAATTACTGAAATATTTTGATAATGAAAATAAAAGATCGTTCACCTCTAACTCCAAAACCGTATTATACCTACACCCAGCAGCCAGCATTAAGATGCTATGCAGCCGCGACCCAAACTTTTACATTCCTGACCCTCCAAGTGCGACAGGACTTGTGTGTTCTTAACGATACAAGAGTCAAGACACAGTTAGCGCAGAATGTTTTCTACATAGTCCAGTGGTATGGGCTTTATTATTTATTATACGGAAAACAGAACAAACTAACCAAAAGTGTCCACGGTACGGAAGCAGCGGGACGCAACAAAACAGAGTGGAATAAAGAAAATAGAATGACGCGTGTTGGAACAGAGGAGCTGTGGAGTAGCTTTAGTTATAGTTTAAGTATAGTTCTTTTTTTAACAACATTTTTTGGGTAACCGTGTCTTCACTAATGAGAGGAATAGTTAGGTTTTGTTTCATATTAATTGTTTATGAAGATTAATAAAGAGTCTTGATTAATTAAGGAATGTTGTTGCGAAGAGACCCAAAACTAATTTCTAATTTAACGCGTCTACAGGTCCATAGTTGCTGTATAACGTGTGAGCGAGACAGTAATATCTGAAAAGGAAAGCGTGACAGGAAAACGAGGCAAAAAGAGTGGCATGTACTCGCCTCGGCAGCGCTGTGTGAAACCTCTAGAGACTTGGCAGAACTCACGCCGTACGTAGCAAATACGTAGACAATTATCACGGTAAATCAAGAATTCCTCGTATGCATCTACTTCTAGAGTAAGCTTAAGGACATGAAACCATATTTATCTCAAAAAGTTTGTAAAATTTAATCATTGGTTGGACAAATACACCTATCAAATAATATTATTTTACATAAATAGATTAATATGCAACGTTATAAATATTGTTTTATCATCCATTTTATTTATTCCATGTTGTTCAAGTGTTACATGATACTCCGGTGGTGTAAATTGATATCCTTAATGTAAATGTTCTAATTATCCTTTCCTTTTTTTGCAATAGTGGTTTGGTGTCTTTTATTTAAAGCTGTATTTATAATCGTTATAAAAATATAAAAGAAAAATATTAACCCTTTAATGCTGTGGCAAGTCCACTCGACCGGCGATCATAACGCCAAAGTTTTTCGCTCGCAGCACATATGCGACCGTTTCTTTTATTTTTCCTCCATTTTCCATTTCCACTAAAACGAAAGCGACTTTCCACGGTGACTTTTTTCCACTGAAAAGCTGCGAGGAATTGTGGCAAAATAATAATAAAAAAACAATGAACCAAGAGGAATGGAAATAAAAATTTGCTTTGTCATAAATCATGAAATGCTTCCGGCTGGTTGCTTTACAACAAAGAAAGTTTGTATCAATTTTATGAAGCTTTTATTATACACGAGAAAATTAAAACGCTGCTAATTATATAGATGCCTAGTATGTTGTTTGTTTACGACATTTTTGTGTCAGCATTTTCACCCTTAGCATAGCAAACCACGTTTTGATAACGGTGTCAATTACACGAGTGGATGCCAAGATTTGGAGAAAATATTCACGAAAAAGAAAATAGGCTTGTACAAATCTGCCACTATAGGGTATTGTGAGTAAACGGAAGAGCTTAAAGCATCGCTCGACACAAATCCCAAGCGGAAAGATTCCATTAAGAAAATCAAAAAAGGTCTGTTCAGTTCACAGCCTGCGACTATTTTCATTTAGCAAAAACAACCCATAAATTGTCATCTTAACGAGATTTCTGTTTTTGCAGTATTCGCACCCTCAAGTGTTCGGATACTAGCAGTTCGGTGACGTCCTTGTTTCGTATTGCACGGATTGTTACGTCAGCAGCTTTTGTTAAACGACTCTGGTCGGAGCATAACGATCGCTACATTATAATTCTCGAATACTCGGACAATTAATCATCGTTCATTAGTTCATTTCATACATTGTTAATACAGTATTTATCGTCGATGTGAGAAAATGTATATAAAAGTTTCAGTTGAGATTTATTAAAACCTCTGCACTCAATTATTTTCTTCGTCTATCTCAGTTGTAGATACAGTACGAGTATGTGCTTTGGCACGCCAAACGGCGCATGCGTGTCAAGACATCAGACGCTGCGCGCGAGTGCGTGCAACCGCTTCGGGTTATTTATTGCTTTACTGATGAATTAGTTTTGTTTATATAGCACCTTTTCATTTGAGGGTTGACTTTTAAAACGCCAATGAATATCTTATTGACTTTTTATTGTTTTAATTTACATTTTATTATACCACAATACGGATTCGTGCCAGTGAAATAATTTAATCATTCGTGCTAACCAAAGTTATAAAACCTGATTGACTTAAGAAACAATAAAATTCAACTTTACTAATAAGTATTGTATAGGGCCAATTAATTAAAGTAAATACTTATAGACATTTTAACGAAAAGTTAGGTATAACTAGGTAACATTTGAAAGCAAATATGTAAATACTAACCTAAGAGTATCTATTGACTACAAAACAAAACTTAACTACATCTGTACTAAACATTCACAAACTCATAGTGGAATAAACTCGAGAATATCATAATTAAAGTGCCGTTTCAGAGTTCGGGTCCTGTCACGTGATACCGTTGCCCAAATTATCCGGGCCTCGTGTCATCTTGTCCCAATCCAATATGGCGCCGTAAATCCTCGCTGGGGGAGACGGGGCGGTGGAGGGGGTACGTCACTCAAACTTTCTCTGTACTCCGTCTTACGTTCTCTCGTCTCGGTCTAGGGGTGAGTACGGACAGACCCTCACACGTACATTTTTTATATCACGCGGTCACGTCGCGATGACGGGTTGAATTGTATTTTTTTATGTCAGAAAATGTGTTGAATTTAAGAATCATTTCATTTTGATACTTTTATAATTGTACTAAGTAAAATACTTTATTGTGATTTCCTATATAGTCGTTCAATGGGGGCTTTTTTAGTTTATGTATAAGCATATTTATTTAGTGTGTTTAGTTCATATGTGGGTATTTTATCGTACAATGTCGATGCTGACGCTACATGCCCCAGTGCGGTGGTGCGCTTCGAAGAATTCTTAGATAGAGTTCGAGCCTCGGGATGAGTAATCTCTTTTGTTTTTCTAAGAACATTGCAGGCGCGCGATTATCGGCATGTTTTCCACACTCAAGCTTTTAAATAAAATTGGTTTTATTAAACATCTGCTCGCGTACTCCGTATCTCGCGTTTATTTGTAATTGTGAACGCATTGTATCGATAAAAAGCTTTTTGTTATTTTATAAACTAAAAAGTAATTTTTCAAGAATGTTAAACTGGTGGCATTTGTAGTCGTTAGATTAGAAATATTCATAGAAATATCTACTATTAATACGAATAAATTGTACGTTTAGTTAGCTAGTAACATTATGCATCTATCAGCATTCGTTTTGCAAACACCTACATATTTGAATATCAAATGAAATATATGAGTTACATGAAATTTATGATGGCGGCATTCTGCCTCAGTTGTCACTACAACTAGCATAAATTAACAGGCTGAATAAATATTTACCTTAACCATTTAATTCAATACCTGTATTTAAGGCGGAGTTTACTATATCAATTATTGCTGTATTTAAACTAATGTTTGTTCTATTTACGAAGCTAGATTATAGTCAGTTTTTCTGAAACAGGAAATATTTCTTAGTGTATTGTTACATGGTGATTCAGTATAGGAAAAACGTTGCATGTTAACTGACGTTGTTAGAGAAAAGGTTAGGTTTTACTCATAACTCAGTTAGTAGTTAAATGGTTTGGTTACATTGAACATGATTGTATTAGAATTAAAAGTAGGGTTAGCTAGAATAGAAATCTATCAGAAGAAAATAATATTGTAACACATGAATTTAATCTATACCGAATGATTTGGGTAGAGCCTTCATACATAAGTAACAACCTTACGTACTGTGTTTTCTGATAAAAATTAAAATAAATTCTAGGTATATTTGAATTTGGAATAATTTTCATGTTCTGGAAAAAGAAACTGAATGTCCGACTCAAAAAAGTTCAAATTACATTGCAACTAAAACTCAATAGAATCTTTATGTTACAAATGGTCACTCAAAAATCAACTTAGAATACATTTCACTACAGTAGATAATTGATTAATAGACGAAATAATGTAAATTATCAGAGGTTATTAACACTAGTATAATTAGGTACAACAGTAGTTTTATGATATTCAAAAAACCATTTTACAATTACTTTAGATTAGGCTCCACGCAAACTGTTCAGTAACTCATCTAATCCAGTAATATTGATCAAATTGAGACCCCACAGTAATCCTGCAAGAGTTGCGTGACCAACCCCTATGTGTAAGACACAAATGAAGCTGCTGGGCATTGCTTTTCAATATAGTGACCATCCATCAAGCCGTCTTAGCTCCACGGGGGGCGACTATATTAGAAAACCTTTGTCAGCTGATATCTACACCTTACCGGTACAAAATATACATAGGTAGGTGGTTGCAGATATATGTACCAACAAAAGTATGCGTCTCGGTAATCATCGTTTATCTTCGGAAAGACGAACGCATGACAAGAAAAATTGAGACTTGTTCGGCAAAAATGTAAACAAATATTAATTAAAGTAAAAATTACTTTAATGGCTACACAAGAAAGTTCAGTATACGCTATAAATTCAAACATTTTTGTAATTTTTTCAATATCTAGTATCTACTGATCACTTTGAAATCAATTTAAATGTCATGGAAATAGAGTTGATATTTATTTAACTTGCAATTGGTTGGGGGTAAGCAGCAATAGGTTTCCTTCACTCGACCACATCTTGGGAGCTTTGCCTGTACATAAATATATTGCCACGATATTTGTGCTAAATCGTAAACACGAAGTTTACCTAGAATACCGAAGCGCATACTTTTTCTGGACTACTTGGTACATACATGTAAAATTAAGATGCCACGGAAGTATATACAGTACACAACTGGCCATTGTCGTGAGTGACCGGTCAATGACCGAATAACACAGCGGAATCGTCCATTTTCTTTTTCCATAATAAATTACAATAAAAAAAAGCCGCTTGTAATAAATTAGTATAAATTCTTATGGAATTGAGACGTGGTCGCTAACAATGGGCCTTATAAGAAGGCTCAAAGTCGCTCAAGGGGCAATGGAGAGGGCTATGCTTGGGGTTTCACTGCGCGATCGAATCAGGAATGAGGAGATCCGCAGAAGAACGAGAGTAACCGACATAGCCCGAAGAATTGCAACACTGAAGTGGCAATGGGCTGGACACATTGCCCGTAGGACCGATGCCCGATGGGGCCGACGGGTTCTCGAGTGGCGACCACGCACCGGAAGACGTAGCGTGGGTAGGCCCCCGACAAGGTGGACCGACGACCTGGTGAAGGTCGCGGGAAACCGCTGGATGCGGGAGGCGCAGGACCGGTCGTCGTGGAGAACCTTGGGGGAGGCCTATGTCCAGCAGTGGACGTCTTTCGGCTGAAATGATGAATGATGATGATCTTCTTTTTTCCGTGATTAAGCACTAATTAAGTTATTAAAATGTAAATTTAGTTTCTTACTTTAAGTTACAAAATAATAATGTTATTTTTCTTTGCAGAGCGAGGTAAATATATCGGCGTGCGAAATGTATAATAGTATCATTGCACCCATTACTTATAGTTTGTGAGAACTGCCGAGATTACCCGGTCAGTGCCGATATTATCCAATATACAATGTTACAAGCTACAACATGTAACTCTACATCAGATAGCAACAATGGTAATTGTTTAATTAACACAACTGAGTTGGCAAAAACATTTTTATGGGTGCCATAAAAGCCGAGTGTGGCTATTCCAATACTTAGCTAACTAGCTCTTGCCCGCAACGCAAAGGTTTACCTTATTTACTGCTTACTCAGGTACTACGTTTTATAGCATGATGATATTTTATGAGCTTTGCTGGTTATAAAAATGGGTCTAATTGGTAAATATTATTGAATTAATGATGTATTAGTGAATGTTGTTTTATCGTTAACGTTTTAACATGCGATAATTGAATAGTATTTCTGTCTTTAGTTTTAATTTTAGGCAAAAACTTATACTAACTAAACTTAACTTTCTCGGTGGTAGGCCATAACATCGGCCGTCGGCAGAAGTTACCACCCACCAGACAAAGCCTTGCCGCCAAGCGATTTGTCGTGTTCCGGCATGATATCTGGTGAAGCCGTACGGAGGACGGGTCTGAGCAGTTGTGTTGCGATGTGTGCCGGGTGCGATGCGCCTAATGTTGTTGTATTGGGGGTTTGGTCGTGGAGGGTCTTCAGATCAATCTCCCTTTGGCGCAGCATCGTTGGTCGTGTTGTTGGGTTTAACATTGCATCACCTCGCTCAACTGCCGTCTTCCTTCCTATTCGCTCAGTTTTTCATAGTGAATAGGCTCTTAATAAACTAGCGCGCTTTACCATCAACGATCGCATCACTGCTTACCATCAGGCGGGATTGCGGTCAAGCGCTAGTTTATAATCATTAAAAAAAAAAAAAAACTGAAGATAACTTTGACTTTAGAAGTGAAGGGAGTTTATATCTATTATCATTATCATCTGCGTGACATAGTAGTCTCCAATTTCACGCCATTCAACTTGATTCTCGGTAATTCTCATCCAGTTACTACCAGCCATCCTGAGAAGATTTTCGCTCCACCTAGCCTGAGGTTTTCCCATCTTACGTTTTCCGATTCGCGGTCTCCACCCTAGAACACGTCAACTCGAATGGTCGTCGGTTCTACGGCTAATATGGCCGGTCCATTTCCACTTCAGTTCAGTGCTTGTTTTGAGAGAGAGGCTAACAGGAGAATTCATTTGGGCTGAAAGCTGAAGCTTCGTCGAGAGCCTAAAGATTAAGGTCTTCAATAAGTGCATCCTGCCAGTCTGATCTACTAAGCAGAAACGTGGACACTCACGGCACGGCTGATCCACAAATTCAAGGTCGCTCAGCGAGCTGGAATGGTCTATGCTTGGAGTCTCCCGGAAAGATCGAATTCGCAACGAGGTGATCAGGCAGAGAATCAAAGTGGTTTTCATCTATAACGTACAAAAAAATACGTGTACTTGTAATATACAGTATGTTTAGAAAACTCTGTCCGACCCATAAGGATAATAAAGGTTAGGTAAACACATGACCAATTATAATATCTATAAATTTTACGTAATCATCATAGTACCAATACAAATGAATTTTGAAATAATCTTTTTTTCCCGCGAATTAATTCCAACTTCCCCGAAATTTGGTAATTTTTAAAAAAGTGACAATACCTGTATTATAATAGCGAAGCGACCACGTGCCGCGTGCCCTGCCGCCCGCCGCCCGCGGAATGGTGTTAACGCACATTTATTAAGTTACCTCTTTTTGCGAAATAATATTTATTTTTATAGGGGTTTTTTATGTTTAGCCCGGTTTTGTATCCATTAGTAGAATCAGTTATCGATACCTAACAACACCTTCATGGGTCGGACAGGGTTTTCTTAACATACTGTAAATACTGGGAAAAATATCCTACCAATATTGTATATGCTAAAGTGTGAGTATGTAGGTATGATTGCATGTTTGCTACTCTTTTACGCAAAAACTATTCAAGGGATTTGGATAAAATTTGGCACAAAGATGGTTATGACACGGATTAAAACATTGGATACTTTTTTTATTCCGATGTTCCTTTGGAATCGAATTTTATGCAGGTGAAACTGCGGGGTGCAACTTGTATCTGCTTTATACAGATCCACACTCGACTCTGTAATCGCCACCCGTCTTGATAAAAGCAGTGATTAATGTTCGTGCATTCTCTGTGGATATAGGCGTTTTGCCCTGCTTTGGGACAATATTGTAGTTTGGTAATATTCTCATTACTACTGATTTTAAAACGATAAGGAAAACAACGGGAGGGAACCTTCAGGCCAACCGCCACCAATGCGTACTGACTCTGCGTGTGGATTATGACCCGCTTTCTCTCATAGAGAGGAGGCCTCAATCCCAGTAGAAATGTCATTGCTGAATGTGAATATTCACTCTGTTTTATCTGTTATTGGAGGCGGTATTTGGAATGCACTCTCCTCATTCAAGTTCAAAAACACGAATTCTTAATTATGTATTCTGTGTATAAGAATTGAGCTTAATATCCTTATCAATGATTATCTTTACAACGCCATTAATAATTTTAAAGTAACGAATTATCTTCTTGAACAAAACGTGAACCGAATAAAGGCGGGGAATAGTAATTATGCTTAATAATGTTATTCATTATAAGCATTTTTTTGTAAGTGCGGAAAAAATGTGTAAGAATTAGAATGCGTGAAACAAAAATTCTATATTTAGACAAAGTTGTCAATGCATTTAAACTAAAGGAAAATAGTCCTTATTTCATTTTGTTAAGGGCCACGTTAAGTGTTTACGTAAAGTTGTGGATCCGTATTCTGTAGCCTGCTGCGTTTACGAGTGTAACGGGATCCCGGTCGAACTGAGTTTTGGACGAAGTATTAATTATGCAAACAAAAGCTCGGGTTATTGTTTCTTCTCACAAAGCTGGACATGTTTGGACGTTTTGCGTAATTTGCGGACAAAACAGCTATGTCATATGCTTGATTTTTTTTCAAACAATAATAATGTGTCTTTATTTAGGGAATTGTTTTTGAACAAAAGACCAAAATAAAAAATTAAGAGTGTACATGTGTCTTAATTCTTGGTACAACATCTTTCAGGGTTGCGATATTTAGAGAAAGAAAATTAATATCGTCAAATGCTACGTTAAAGTTCGAGGTAAAGCCGTATTGGAGCTGTTCCAGCTTCGTAATGGGAAAAGGCGCGGGTAACGCCAATTGACAGGATCTGAATGAAAATTCGATTAGTTTTACGGAATATTCTTCTTGAGAGCTATCTCTATCTCTAAATATGCATTTACACACGATTTTTATACGATCTTAGGGCCCTTTTTATACAATAAATTAAATAGAGTACCTAATAAATACATATTTATAATTTGAATTATTTTAGCTGTAAAAATGTCTTTTCTAATTATCTACAAGGTTTGTAATATGAGCAGACTGAAGACCTACTTACAGTATGTAAATAATTCTAGAAAAAATCATTATATTAACTATTAATACTATGTAAGCAATAGGACACAATTAATAACACTATACTTCCCTTGTGTTCTAGATTTTTGCGCACTTCTTTTATTGTTAATTTATTGCAAAATAATAATTAATAATAAGCACTTTTACGCCTGAAGCACAGGTTCTACCTAGTTCAGGTAAATTATACATCGGTGCTATTTAGAATTAAGAAAATTATTATAAAAATTATGTACAAAGCTGAGAAATAAACAATTTATTATTATTATTAATTACCTACAGCATTAGAAAAACAAAACATTAGCGTAGAATAAAAAGAAAAATAGTACCTAAGTACCTACCTAAGTTTTAGTAGTAGGTAAGTGTAGCTAAAATTTTCGTAATTAGTAAATTCGGTTTAAATACGAGGGAATTTATACAAATTGTCGTGCGGTCATCTGTGAATATAGTCCAATTTCTGTTTTTACTGCCTTTTGTTATCTACTTAAATAATTTATGTGGGCTGTAAAAATATGATGAGCGCAACTGAACACGTCTTGTATTGAGACGTCGCGCAGCGGGACTTTTATGGCCTCATTTGGACTATTTGAGGGCACTTCCTTGAACCATGACCGACCAACTAATGCAAGATCTCCAAAAGCTCTCATTTAGTGTAATTTAATGGGCCACAGTAAGCTGGCTCATAAGTTTTTTAACTTGATACTACTAAAAGACCGTGCCTACTTTGTTCCGTGCCGTTGTGTTCAAAAATTAAAGCCAGAAATTACTTTGACGTCGTAAACTTTATAGCTGTTCTGACGAGCTGTGTGGATGTTTAATGATTATTTACGAGAGTTTTAGAAATCGCTTCTAAACTGAGTTTATTTATTAAAATATATAATAGGCGCAAATTCTGCGTTAATTAGACACATTATCAATGTAAGTATATCTAAAAGCTCACGGAGAAATAAGAGATGGCGGTGTTATAGAAAAAAAAAAGACCTAATATCTCAAATGTCAAAATGTGACATTGAGTGATTTGTAGCTAAGCTCCGCCTGTCCCGTGTTTCAAACATCACCGCTCGGGGCAGACAGCTGAGCTCTAAGCTTTGCAGGGACGCAACAGAGTTGCATACCGCCGTCCCCCTCTCTCTCAGTATATTTGCGTATTTCTATTTCACACGGTGGATAAGACTATCCTATTCTATAAACGGCACTACCTATCGCTATACTTACCTGAGTGCTTTTGTAAAAGTTCAACGCTTCTATGCAGTTTATATGTAAAAAGATTTTGTGAGAAGCGTTTGCACTGGGATTTCGCGATCACGTATTATGAGATTTTTCTATTATTTTCTGCACTGACACCTCAAGGTGAGTTCGGATTGTCGTTGTTATAGAATAAGTTTTTGACATTTCCGTTCCTTATTGACGTTTCAGTACAAAAGTCGAATCTACCTTCATGCATTCTATTGTTATGAACATTCTTGAGAATTGTTGGACTGTTTTCAAAGAAATTGGGTTTTTTTATATACTTATGTATTTTAATCTGGTGTCTATTTATTGACTTTCTTTCATAATAACGTTTTGTAATATATTCTTAGCACATACTGACCACTGTATACTCCTTCATCTTTGTTATTTATGTAGTATTGTCATGTATAGCTGGATACATACCTGAAAAAGGAAAAAAAAAACATTATTAGACATAATTATAAGGCCAACTTCTATTATTATAGGTACTATAAAATTATTGGATTGTATGCATATTCATCTATTAATAGAAAAAGAATCTAAGTATTGACCGTAGATACATTTTTCCTAAATCATTTCACCACTAGTCATTATCATCATCATCAACGTTTTATCGTCCCACCGCTCGGGCACAGGTCTCCTCTCATACAGAGAAGGCAAACGATTGAGCGTACTAGTCACCCACATCAAAATTTTTATTCCCGTATTTTTTTGTTTTGCCAAAATAATATAAAACCAAGTTCACACGAGGATTGTTACGGACTAAAGCAAGTAACATATACACACATAATAATGTCAAACGCACATAAGCATGGCAACCACTGTATGCAACATACCTAATAGCACAGATAAAATATCAAGTAACGCATTTAACGCACTGCATTTAATTGCTTATTAGGCATCTGTTTCCAATGAATGGTAGTCTATGATCTGAGTCAATTTCGGTAAGTAATTGACGGTGTCAGTGTCAAAATGTTCTCAGACTAATTTAATTTATGGTGGACTTAAAAAGGGACTATGTTCGGTATTGGTATGTCTTATCTTGTTACTAAACTTTGAGATATTTGTAATGGCTTATTAAGACCTGAATTTACTACTAAGAACCAATTTGGAAGTTTTTACACAATTTAATAGTGAATAAAATAAAAAACAACCATAATACAAGTAATCAGAGGACTTGAATATAATAAAACTATTCTGTATATCTTGCAACTTCTTACTGAGTGAGTTTTATGCATTATTTACATATGTTTCCGTATAATCTCTAGTCAACCCAAGTCAATATCTTATATGTATTTAGATCTGGCAACACATTCAAAACTTTTTGAAGTCTACTTCGCCTGACAGATGCTCGGTCACTCAATCTGTCTAAGGGTCCAAGATATAAATAGCGTAGCTTTAAGTGGCAAAGCGCGCCGACTCGGCCCCTTCCACTGATAAGATCGCATTAGGGCGCAAAGCAACCGAATGCTACTGGTTTTTGTCATATCAATATAATATAGATATGTATTAGTTTTAGAAAGCTTTGTTTAAGTGGGTTGAAAAAATTAAGCGTTTACATAACCTGTCTGTATTGAAAAAAAAAAAAAAAATAGTTTGATTTAATAGATTTCATGGTAATTATCATAAAACTTATGCATCCATCAACCAACGTAACGATGTACATTCTTAATACTTAAAATGTCGACAACGCTTTTTTACCTATGACCACAAAACCGGTAGGAAACCTACATTTGTAGATATCGATCAAACCGACAAGCCACTAAAATCGATTCCGAATCATTATCTCAAATAGACAGTGACTCTTATTCTTTTGTTGACAAACTATTTTAAGTTCAGAGCGTTTCTTTCTTTCTATTTCATTTAATTTAAAAAGGACAAAAATAAAATTTTAGTTAAGTCCATTCAAATTACGAAATTCATAGACAGTTTAGGCGTGATTGAAAGCAAGGGGTCTAAAAAAAATATGTCAATATACGTCAAGCCCAGGCCTGACATATTATATTGACGTATTTTTTTTTTATCTATTACTAAAATTTATCTTCTGTCCTTTTCTTAATGAAATATAAAAGAAACAAATGCACCGAATTCAAATTTAGTTTAGTTTGTAAACAAGGGTTTCGGCACCAATATCTTCTGTTTTAAAGCGACTAATTACTGAATTAATAGTAATCGCGAAGGAAAATAATTACATGTATGCAAATACCAAGTTCTTTAGGTATTTATCCTTCGTGACGTGATTGATGAAGAATTAACAAACATTGATAAAAAAGAACAAATTTACGAAACGAATTCAGTCAGTAATGATGAGTTAGTTAAAGCCTACTATTTTATCTTAAACCAATAAATTAGAACAGAATTCAAAAGAGGCAATCACGACTAGAAAGGTCAAGTGGTATCCACACCTTTTTTTGGGAACGCTTATTGCGTGCGCGATTGAGTGAAGGACGAAACCTGGCCGATTTACGGCGAAATAAAGAATGATTACATCGCGAAGGCGATAACTCCACTATCACATCCTGGAATCAAACACGCTTCGTACGAAACAAACGCTAACGCTTCAACGATTTACTCAGGCAATTTTTTATGTCAATTAGCTTTGAATCCGAAATAAGCAGTGGAATCCCTGGACGTGTTTCAAAAAATTCTATTTTTATGTTCCTTATTCACAAGTCTCAAATCACAAAGGAATACTTGGTTCACACTTTGATGGACAATTTATGTCTTCACAGAATCTTGGTAAGAGCATCCTGTAAGGACAATGATCGGAATTGTATATTATACCTTTGAAACATTGTTGCGAGACCTGTTTATTAGTAGTAATGAATGGTTATTAATATTTAATAAACGCCTCAGTTTTATTGCTTCTACTGTTACATTGATATGCCTGTGCTCACGTGTCCTATAAAATTGATTATCATCAATATGAATATCATTTGCTAAAAGCTTATGATCATCAACATTTATATCATCAGCCTTTGGAATGTCTCCTATTTATAGAATATCTGTTAGATTACTATGCTTTGCAATAGTATCAGTGATTCTAATAGGTTTGTTAATTTGATTGGCTTATGGAAGATTGCTGCTTCCCATCCTGTTGACATCACATGACTACATATATGAATCTATACAATATTGTTGTAACCTTTTCGGCAGTTCTATAGGTCTATTTTAGTTTAAAGCATTGTATGCCGAGCCCCTAGCGGGCACCTATCGAGTGACGTCACCGGAAGTGGCGTGGGCGGGAAATGAGATGCGAGTGTGCACGACACCTTATGTACGCACGTCTGTATTAACCTTTATATATTTTGTTATTTACCGCTGAGTTCTGCATAATGTGACTGGGCTATTTTGAAAAGAGCTCTATGAAAAAGTCAATATGTTGCTACTTGCTTACTACATAGTGAAAAACAATCTACATGTTCAACTTTTAATTGAATCGATTCAAAGGAATTTATGACTAGTAATTATTAAAAAAAACATTGTTCAAGTGTTTAAATAGTAATTTTCTACAACAGGCTCCCATATTACGAAACGACGAAGAATACAATTATGAATTCAACTCATGAAGATTAAAAGAAAGTTTATGGGCATTTAGTAAAACCGCTTTAAGGTTGTAACCTTTATAAAGGCAAGTTCTACATCGCTTCAAGCGTCATCTAAATTAATGTAAGGGACAGCTTGCAGCGCTTTTTAGTTTGAAATATCGATGCTTAGGACACAGGTGTGAAAAATAAGTTATTGTTGCCTTAATAGGTGATAATAACTTGAACAATATCCAAAACATAGTCAACTTTGCACCTGTATCTAAGTCAAAGTGTTTACTTAACAACTATTAATTGCAAACAAACACGAAATTGGTCACGAAAGCTATGTAGGTATTAGAATAACTTTTTCTTCGTGCAATTTAATTGCTAATTTCGTGTGAATTTAATAGCTGTTCATAACATAGATCGTTTAAACCGTTAAGCCTGAGACCGCCCACATCCTACTCATATTTTTCATTGGGATACAATATGGCAAAGCAGGTGGTCATTGGTCCGTGTTTTTGATGCAGTTTTCTTTCTCCTTTTTTAGAAAGTTCGTGGGAATAATTGAATATATATATATGAATTCTACATAGTTGCAATGTGCTTGTTTAGGTATAGATTTGAATAATTTGTTTGAGACATTGTAAAGTTCTTCACTATAATGGAAGTCATAGGGAGAGAACTTTTCTCAGCAGTGGGATGATGCAGTCAAATAGTGGCAGCAAAATTGTAGACTTAAACTTGAAAGTTCTGAAAAATATGCTAAAGAAACATTTTTATGAAGGCAGGAATTTTATGTTTCCTTATTTTTGGGGGAAACTCTATTCCCTTGATGAAGATAAAACAAGTTTGGTCATAACGGATATTCTTTAGTAACAAATACAAATTGTCGTTATTTTTTATTTCGTCACATTATTATTTCTATGTTTAAATCATTTATAATATAGAATTTAAAACAACAAAACAAAGATAGCTATATTTTTCCCCAATTTTCACTTAAAGCTAATCATATCGTTTACCCAAATATTTTGTCCGTATGCCCCACCCCACCTGTCTTATTGGATAAAAACAATAAAAGGAAATTGCATTAGGTCCCCTACTGATCAGAAACCCAATCTATTTTAATGTAGTTTCGACCGTCGCGTCGATCAAACATGCAATCATGTGTGTAAATTGAGTACCTATATAAACAAATTCGTTTTTGTGTTTTCCAAGAAATATAAAATTAGTTATTAGCTATCATCGTTCTCTATTTTACTATGCCGATGTACTTTATTTAAAGTACATAGGTATCTTGACTTCGCTCACGAGATTGTCGACATGGGCGATGCGGCTTCAGCAATCATGGTGGTAGGCCATAACATCGGCCGCCGGCAGAAGTTACCACCCACCAGACAAAGTCTCGCCGCCAAGCGATTTGTCGTGTTTCGGCATGATGTCTGGTGAAGCCGTACGGAGGACGGGTCTGAGCAGTTTTGTTGCGATGTGTGCCGGGTACGATGCGCCAAATGTTGTTGTGTTGGGAGTTTGGTCGTGGAGGATCTTCAGATCAATCTCCCTTTGTCGCAGCATCGTTGGTCCTGTTGTTGGGTTTAACATTGCATCATCTTGCTTAACTGCCGTCTTCCTTCCTATTCGCTCAGTTTTTCCGAGTGAATAGCCTCTTAATAAACTAGCACGCTTTACCATTAACGATCGCATCACTGCTTACCATCAGGCGGGATTGCGGTCAAGAGCTAGCTTATAATTATTAATTATTAAAATCATTTTACCGATAGTCGTGAGAGCCAATGACTTAATAGCCAAGAGCCTCGACCAATACCTCAGGAGGCTCTCGTTGGGTAGTTGGATCAAGTGATCATTCAAAAAGCAGTATTTTTCGACACAATTCGCATTGTCAGGAGGTTTCTCTCTCTTGAGCGCTGACTATCGGTAGCTTGAACCCTGTTCCCAATACTGGTGGGCTACATTTTTAAATGTTTTTATTATTTTTTATATGCAAATATTTAAAAATATAGTTAATATATACCTATAAAATGAAAGAAAGTAAAACTTATTAAGAAGTACCGTGTAAAAACTATATTCAACATCCTCTGTTGCAGTTAAAATAAATATTTGAAAATCCATTAAATTATTTTTTTAACATTTGTATTTTTTAACATTTGTATTTAGATAAATTTTGTTTTACATCTTCTTCTTCTTTTTCTTCAGCTATAAAGGTCCACTGCTGGACAGAGGCCTCCCAAGGGCTTTGCACAATGACTGGTCTTGTGCTGCCTGCATCCATTAGTTTCCCGCAATTATAAATTAGCTTAAAGAAATCGAATCCAACTTCTCTAGCCTAAACATTAGAACCTCCGTATTCTAATATTGTATTCCCGTCACATTTCTGGATCCGTGCCTCTTATTCCGTAGGCGTTAAATCCACTAATACATTTTGGGCTCACTGTCGGCATCGGCCAAAAATCAGGGCGAACCACGCTGCCCTGCATAGTAAACAGGCCGAACTAACCCGCCATGTTCGTTACTCAGACTATCTACACACTCTTATATTTCCATTGACTGTGCGGTTAAGAGAATCGATTGCAATCTCCTTCCGGCTATTCAATGGAGTGTGAATGATCGGTTTGTGCGATGAAATCATTATTATTATCGTAAAGCTTCGGGAAGTGTTCTTTACTGAGACTATCCACACGCTGTAACATTTTCATTGATTGAGCGGTTGGAAGAAATCGATTGCAATCTATTTGTGAGTATTCAATGTTATCTAAGTTATCAGATTTCTCGATAGAATCGTTGTGATTGTCAGACTTTCGATCTGTTTTACAAACTTCTGAAGGAGTTCCTAAATTACGTACAATTTGGGGTCGCAGTAAGTGTCTATGTAAATGTAGGTTTTCGGGCGGCTTTAGTTGGCTTGATGTCCCTCGGGATCGTGTTAATTCAGAATAAAGGTCTATTTTGTTCTTTGTATAGCGGATTTTATGTGTTCTTAAACAGCATCGTGTATTACATTATTATGTTAATCATGTATTCGTTTAAGTGTGTGCTTATGACCACCTACTGAGTCAAGAGTTACGAATTGATATTCAATACCATGTGTATATATATCTGCCATTTTTGCTCCATAGACGGTTTCTTATAAAGCATTTGAGTCAGCTTGTGTTTATTATGTACTTGTTTACATTCATAAAACTTGTTAATACTCCTCTACAGCTGACATCAAAATATTTGTTATTTATGCTGTGAATAAAAGTAATGTCTCAATAATATTAGTACAAAGTAACACTTTAAGAAAACAAAAGCATAATACCTGAATTTATTGTGACAATAAACGGTTAAGCATTTATTAATAGGTTCATAAATGTCTTGATAGTTACTAACATACATACATTTGAATCCTAAATAACATACCTTTAAAAGTTAGCGTGTCCCACTGTAAGAATTTCTGTTCGCAGTCACGCGATGGATTCCAAGTTGTCTACATAGAAATAACATCATTACTAGACAAACTAAACGTTTACACAAACTTTATAAGCTCATTACTTAATGTCATAAGTCAGGCGTTGTTGATTATATTTTGGAACAGCTTCGAATTTTAAGGCGGGCAAAATTTTCGCTAAATAATGCCTAACCATTATAAGAAAAATGTGGAAAATCTTCAAGTAAGTTTATTTTTAAAAATTATTATTATTTCTTAAAAGATCCTGTAGTAGATTTGTCTAAGAAAAATAACTACGTTCCCAACAGAAAAACTTAGCAACTACCGAAATTATTCACATTCAGACATTATTTAAAATTTTTACAAAATGTGCTCCAATAACGTAAATCAACCCCAAGCTGATTGATAATGTCTTACAAACTGTTCCAAGTCCTTGAAACAAGCTGTACCAGCGTCGGGATTTCCTCGGTAGTCAGCTGGGCTATTAAATCCTACTTTACGACGCACTTACCGCGCTCAACCGGCGACCGTTTATGCACTCGTAATACTAACCTTAATTGGCATATTGAGATTATAGCCTTGTAATTGGTTGTTTTATGCTTGTATTGTAGATAACAGTCGTTCTCAACGGCCTATTGATTTGCAAGCACGTTTTTGTTTTTGTTTACATACGTAAATGGCTCATTACGCGCACAAATTAAGCCGTTAAAGCAGTTGTAGGATTCAGTTAAAACAAGAATGTGTGTAGTTTTGTTTTAGTATGTGATATGAAAAAGTTTTTATTGGATTTTAACATTGGTGCTTATGCGAAGGAATGAAATAAAAGCTACATCAAATCTTACAAATTTTAAACAGTTACATTTAAAAATAAGCCATGTAAAAAAGCTTACCATGACTATTGTTTTTATTTCAGAACTGGTTGAAATACATTATAGCGATTTTAAATTTCAATTCAGTAGCCATTTTTACGTTTTCAGACACACGCACAATATCTGTTTCGTGTTTTTACATCGTACAAAGGCTGGACGCGTAAATTCAAAATGCCTGATTCTGGCGTACACCAGTATTTTAATTACTCGGTTCAGGAATGATTTATATCACAACACAGACGCGAATGACACTAGACTTCGTTGTATGCCGATTTTTTTTTTTTTTGAGAACATAAATGTTCAAGTTTTAAATGGCAACTCTAAGAAATAAATTCAAATGTTGTACTCAAAATTAACATAAACGATTACAGATAAGCGGATATTCAAAGTATACCAACATTTCAATTTCATGAATTATGAAGTATCTACCGATACCGGTAACCACTAATTAGAGCAATCACACACCATACGAAACTCAGATATTTACGGAATTTTGTAAAACCGTATGAAATCCGTGTCCATTTCAAAAGTATTTCGAAATATGGAAGTCGTTATATTTATGAAGTTTAGACACGGTCGGAAAGGAAATTGGACTAGAAAATAAATCTGTTTGTAACGGGGTCACGGCCCCCGGGTTCTCATGGCATCAGCATCAGTTGCTTAACGTGTGTTTGATAAGCTATACATGTAAGTACGTACCAAATACATATTTTTACCCGAATATTCTACAATTTACATAAAAGACAAAAATCTATAAAAAAGCAATTCATGGACCGAGTATCTTCCTTGTGGTATTCTGGATGCAGCACTTAGGTCATATAATAAAATAATGCTACTGTTATGACGTGTTACATTTGGAAACAAGACTTTACGTGGTGTTCCTCTTAAAGTCTTGTTTAACACGTCCTTGTTTGTTTTACACTATTTATTTGTATAACCGATATAGAAACTATGCCTTGTATAACAGCGATGGCTATCAAAAGGCTACGTCAGGTCTCGGTCCAGTATAAAGGTAAGTAGAACAACAAAAGCATATTGTAAACTGATGAATAACAAAGCTTCAATGACTCTCGCTTTCACCGACCACCCCTATAACAATAGCTCTTAAATGCCAACACGTTACATTTTGCTCTATCCACGAAAAATCGTGTACAAAAACATAGACATGTCTTGCGCAAACGCATTCACGTGAAGAATTGTTATAAACATTTTTGGAAGCTTTCGTAATATCGTAGCGTACCGTTAGGGACACGCGTCCGAAAGATAAAAACTATTTTAGTCCAGTTTCTTTTCTTTTGTGATATTCCGAACAAAAGGGCAAATATGATTTAGTGGTTGTCCCATTCTTTAAGAATTTGATAAAAAACACTGTTTTAAAAAGAGGATTTGTTCTAAGCTGTCGCGTTTGCGCCTTTGTAACAAAATGTGGTTTCTAAAAAGATATTTTTCTTGTCGACAGCTCTGCGAGACGTTTATTGAGATGTGGACGATAAAAAATAGAAATACATTCATTGAATTCCATGCCAATTGTAAATTATCTTAGTACCAACTGCCATTCTTTCATTAACATGCAACATGTTCCAAGTTTCATGTGAATATTTCATACTTTATCTCAAATTGTTTTAAGTTTAACATCATTGCTTATTTTGTAGCTAAGATAGATGTGGTACTTTTATTTTTCTCTGACGGACAGAATTCCCATGAGCTTAGAACACCGCTATACAACATTAAGCTGCAAATGAGGTAATCTGTATGTGTGAATTCGAATTTGAATAAGTTTCTTTTTTTCGAAATCACATAAGTTTTATTGTTAAAAAATGTTATTTATGTATATTAAAAGCTACAGCACATTTCATAAAGTTGTCATATAGCATATTACGGAGCTAAAAACAATTTATGAATTCCCAACACATTAGGTGAAACACAAAACGCGGGTCGGCGGCTGTGTGCAAACGATTAATCAAACTTTCGACGCGACTCCGCTGCATCTCAATTGTTTGCTGCTAAGTTTCGTGGCTATATTCAAAACAATTGCGAACCGTTCGATTTACGATCGGCATTTGTTCATGCTAAATTTAAATTGTTAGGCTTGGGACAAACAATTTGCGGATTGCAAGCAACGGAGTGGTGTCGGTCGGCACTCGCCTCTGCCACCTAGCGTGATTTAGGAGCTTGCCGCGCGCTTAAATCATAGCGGTGTCGTCTTCGAGACCGGAATACGTATGCTTTTTGCATTTACAAAGCTTGAATGTAGCCACCGTTGCGCTGGCCATCAGTTGCCACATCGCACGAGAAATATGGTTTGTTTTGGTTCTGTTTAGACGTTGCATATCCGAGATGTTGGCCAGTGTAATTCATTCCTACATGTTTGTAAGTTGGTCAATAATTTGCTATTAATATGTGTTTTATGCTGTAATTATATACGTAAGTGTGTATTATTTGAATTTATGTACCACAACTTGATTTATAAGGCGTAGGCCATGTAATAAAACCGAATTTAATATTTATGATCCGAGTGGAAAGTGTAGCAATGATCGTAGCACGATAGTGGCGATAACTGTTAATGAGATGTAGACGGGCAGCAGACGTATCATTATCATCAGTTACTTACCTAGAATTACTCACGGTAGGTAATCTAAAGCGGTATGAACAGTAGCGATCTTGACTCGGCGACTTAAACTACAATCACATTGAATTCATACAAAAACTGACCCTGTATTTTATTCGTATGTAAACTATAGATGCTACGGTGCCGCTATATTACATTATTTTGTACTTTAACAATAAAAAATACTAATATTTCTCTCTAGAGAAGATATACAATTTTGTACTAGAAAAAAGAAAGAAACTATCACTGTGACACTCGTTTGTCTATGTAGTGGTCCAGGTAAGAGGAGGATTTGTCGAACTTATTCAGTTTCGTGCGTGAGGTCGCGCGAGTTTATAGCGCGCGCGTGGTCGCGTGGTCGCGTGGAGTCGCGCGGTGCGGCATGGCGGCGGGCGACTGGCGACTGTGGGCGGGCGGCGCGTCGGCCGCGCGCGGCGCACTGCCGCCGCCGCCGCGACGCCGCCCCACACCACCCCGCACCCCAACGCACCGCTGATTAAAAATTCTTACCAAACTTTCTTCTCGGGATAGCCTCCAACTTCCCATAAATGGTTTCTTTGTAAGCCACTTTCTTCCACCTTGACGGGATCCCCATTTAAAGTTTGGAAGTTGGCACGTCAAGGAATGCTGTTTCAAACGGCAACTTGAAAGTCTTGGCTAAAATTAATACTTAATTTCCTAGTACCGTACGGTACATACGGTAGCTAAACACTATGTGTGTAGGTAATAGAAACGCTACAATTTCGGCAATTACACCAGTTAAATTAAATTACAGTCGTGTATGAACATGAATACTTTCTATAGAAAGTTTCATTAGTACAAAACTAGCAACCTATAATATGCATATGTTAGTAAGCTATGTGTTTATGTATTTGCGTACATAAATACCGGGTATGAGGTATTTGTCGGGCGCCATTAACTTTATTACAATTTTGTACAACATTTACGAGGCTCTTGGAGAAGGTGGTCGAAGGCTTTGTTGGCACGTAACGTTTACGTTTAGTTTACAACAGAAAACTATAGAAACGCTGTAAGCGCGCATTATACTCGATTGCCCCCGCAACTTAAGTGCCGGTCGGATTAGAAAAGTGCCGTATCTGTAGTCTGGTTCAGAGTAATAACTCATGGTAACGTTACAAGTACGTCCGTAGGTATACCTACCCAGCGATCAAACAGTACAGAGTCGCAACTGCCATGTCTTTTGGTCAATAATGTCTTCAAGAAATCTTAAGTATATAAAGCTGCAATGTTATCTGAATAAAAATGAGAGAATGAAAGACCCCAAGAGATTTATAGTTGTGAAATTTAGAGGTCAATGCTGTAATAGAATGCTATGACCTTTTTAAACACTTAAAAACCTATATTTTCAGTTTTATTTCCTAATTTCTAAATACGCTCGTAATTTTAAGACCGCTCATAGTCTGATCTCAGTCTCAATCTGTCAAAAATATATTTGTCAAAATTAAAATAGGGTAATATCCCTACATTTTTGACACAGATTGTAGTTAGTTTTTCTTTTTAGTGTGCATAAAGGATCGTTTTATCAATGGTGGAATATGTCAATAACGGAAAGCTCATTATTTCAGCTGTGTCATCGGCAAAATGAGCCAGCAAATTGGAAACTACACCAACAGCTGGATGCAAATAGAAAGAAGGCCAACCGACCTTATTTGAGGTAGGAATGGCAAGTCCATGTATCTTAATTTTTCTAAAGTATTATTCTCCAACCTAAAACTTTTCACCTACGTAAAACTCTATCACCCGAATCAATTACCACCGTAACGTACTTACTTACTGTTTTTGCAAAAACACAATTTAATAAATCGAACATCAATCAATGCTTTCCTATAGATACTGCCATGGCCTGCCACCTACGGCGAGCTCACAAAAGACCCCTCTAATCGCCCCCCGGCTCTCCTCCTCACTTCACCCCCCGGAAAAGCGTGACGACCCACAAATATAATTTTAGGTAAAACTTTCCCCCGATGGTTATGCCGAGCTCGGGTGCATTAAATAGGTGACGTACTTTTATAGGGATGTGATGAATTAAAATTCTAAGATATTTGGGGTTGCTAATGCTTTGGAAAATGTATTTGATTAATGACTTTAGTAATTTGGCTGTAATTTTTGTGGAAGTGAATTATTCTCGAAATTGTTTTAAAAGGTTACCCTGTAACAGTATTTAATTTTTATACCTAGATTATTGTGAAAAATTACCATAATGATCGGGATAATTTCAAATGGTTTCAGAAATAATCCAAAGCAATATAGATAGAATTCTCCTAAAGAACAACAAATACCTAGATTTCAAAGTAGGTATTAGGTCCCTTACATATGAATTAGGTGTTTTGTCGTACTGGCCATTTTGATCTTTGGTTTAGAATTCCAAATTCAAATTTATACAGCTATTTACTCATCAATTTGTGTCTCGAAGACCGTATTTCTTTTGGTTTTTTCTCTGCGTTATTGACTTTACGAAATGGAATATTTAAAATTTCGCGTTGTTTACGAATATGAGTTCTGCCGTGGCACCAGTGCTGCAGAAACGGCTTGAAGAATTAATAATGTGTATGGCAGTGGTGTCGCTAGAGAAAATTTCAACCTACAGAACAATCCCCGAGGGAGGCCGGAGAACAAAGTCGACAATGAAGAATTGAAGGCTATTGTGGAAGCGGATCCATCGCAAACTACGTCCGAATTAGCTGCAGACTGCGGTGTTAGTGATAAAACTGTTTTAATCCACTTGAAACAAATTGGCAAGATAAGAGAGCTCGAAAGGTGGATACCTTATGAATTGAGTGAAACAAACCGATAAACGCGCGTTGACTGCTGCGTTACATTACTGAATCGGCACAATAATGAAGGGACTGGATACTCTACAATAATAGGAAGCGCACATTGCAGTGGCTGAACCCCGGTGAACCATCCAAATTTTGCCCCAAGAGAAAATTTACAAGAAAAAAGTTATTGGTCAGCGTTTGGTAGACTAGTGCCGGTGTAGTGCACTACAGCTTCCTTAAATCTGGCCAGATGATTACTGCAGATCTCTACTGTGAGCAGCTCTACATCGTCATTTCAGCCGAAAGACATCCACTGTTGGCCTCCCCCAAGGTTCTCCACGACGACCGGTCCTGCGCCTCCCACATCCAGCGGTTTCCCGCGACCTTCACCAGGTCGTCGGTCCACCTTATCGGGGGCCTACCCACGCTACGTCTTCCAGTGCGTGGTCGCCACTCGAGAACCCGCCGGCCCCATCGGGCATCGGTCCTACGGGCAATGTGTCCAGCCCACTGCACTTTAGTGTTGCAATTCTTCGGGTTATATTGGTTACTCTCGTTCTTCTGCGGATCTCCTCATTCCTGATTCGATCGCGCAGTGAAACCCCAAGAATAGCCCTCTCTATTGCCCTTTGAGAGCAGCTCTACATAATGATGGATAAACAACCGAGACTGGTCAATCGTACAAGGCCACTGCTGCTTCAGGTGAACGCGAGACCTCACACTGCACAACAGACTGCTACCAAAAAAAGGAGCTTCAATTGCAATGTTTAAGACATCCACCGTACTCCCCGGACCTTGCTCCAACAGACTACCATTTTTTTAAAAATTTGGATAACTTTTTGCAGTGGAAAAAAATTCAACTTCGATGAGGCAGTCCAAACCGCCCTCAAAGATTTTATTGATTACCGTCCTAATGTATTTTTTTAGAAAAGGCATAAACGAACTACTTATGAGATGGCAGAAGTGCATAGATAGCAATGGATCATACTTTGATTAAATAAATAAATTACATTTAAAAAAAACGAGTGTGCTTATGACCACACGACTGAAGTGAAACTTCTTTCGCTCCATCTGTATGTATATATATATATGTGTGTGTACAATATATAAATGTATACACATATACATATATTAATTTTCTATAAATATTTAAATTTCTTTCATGGTTTCATTGATAAATTAATATTTTTGCATAGATCTTCTATTTTTATTGAAAAAAAAAAAAAATCGTTGTAGACCTTGTAGTACCAAGCTCGCGCCACGGGCGCCTCTGTGCTTATATCCCCCACTTAACTTCCGTTCGCCTTACCCGATCACTTTTCGTAACGCTTAGGTCACGCGTTCGCCAGCTTACTCCCCAAGTCAAGCGTGCGTAAAGAAGTTTCACTTCAAAAATAAACGACTGTTATTCCTCCCATACAAAACGCCAATTTCGTATGTAAGGACCTAATACATACGCAATAGTTTAAATGTTACAAAGGTCAATTTTATCTTTAAAAGCAATTCATACCGACACACGTAGAACAGACTAAAGAGAGATATTGAAATGATAGACAGTTAATAGTTCACAACTAATTACAATCAACACAATTCAAAACTCGCCGAAAAAATTCTTCATACTACATAGAGAAGTTCCCTTTCTGTCTGCGTCTAACGAACATGGCACGACGATTGTTTCAGCAATCAATCAAACCCAGAAATAACCAGTATCTTGGCTGTATTTACTGGTTGGTGATGTCACACGTTCGTCCGCATCTCGCTTGACAAGCATCCGTCATCGAACCGCGGTTCCCAATGTAAGCCGCAACTGAACTAGTGACGTCACATCCATTGTGAAATCTAATGTCGAGTTGTTTAAAATATTGGGCAGAGTTAAAGACTAACCCTGGAAAATAATTTTGTAGTGTGTTGTGTGGGATGTTGATATTTTGTTTAATAAAATGCAGGTAATGTTGACGTGAAATTTTTTTGTCTCTAGCACAAGGCAGGGAGGTTTGGAGGAAAAAGGGGAGGCTTCTGCCCAGCAGTCGGACTCCGAATAAGAGATAAAAAAAATAGATAGTTTTTATGAATTCAACTTGAGGAGAAAAAAAATTGCCTGCAAGGTATTCCTAAATCAATACGATCTTCTGCGAGATTAGATTGAGTTCTGAGTGCGCTTGATTGATTTTAACAAAAGGGTCAATCTTTTGATAGGCAATTCACTGCCTTATTATTTATTCAGCTAAATATCACTTAAATGTAGGCAGGGAACTAACTGCTTTAAGCTGATATTCACTAAGATTTTATTAATGTTTATCCCCCTTATTGATCAACGTTGCTTAAAGTTAACTAGTGATTAGAGATTCTTTAACCATACATTTTTGACCTTTTAACGTCACTTAACCATAATAATCGTTTATGAATAAACACCACATTAATTAAGAGGTTTATTCATAAACGACGATTAAAGTTAAGTGACGTGCAAATGTTTAAAATGTATGGTTCAACAATCGCTAATCACTAATTAACTTTAAGCAACGTTCATGAATAAGAGAGTATATCTAAAAGTGTCATCATGATCTTAGCGTTAATCCCAGTCGCATCCGTAGCTTTTCAGCTTTGGAGTCTGGGGTCCGCTTTACCAGTCTAACTGCTGATTTTGGCTAAACCCGAATCCTCCACAATCCAAAGGCGATATCTAAGCATTGCAGTTAAACTAATTGTTAGACTTTTGAGGGCTCCAGCAACCCGTAACGACTGCCACTAGATGTTCGTATGGCAACCGGGACCAACGGCTTAACGTGCTTTCCGAGGCACGACCAGGCCAGTGCAAATATTCATATTCATGCATACAAATATTTGCACTATGCAGAGATCGGACCTGCGCCTCCTTGCGCAGCGGCCGCGTTCGCTACCGCTACGCCACGGAGGCTGTCATCAGTATATCTAAAAGTGTAAAAAAAGATATTCGTATAACCTGAATGCTCAAAACGGAATCGAAAACCCATTAAACACTCGCAGTATGATAGTCATAGACTGTCAGGGCGTGCAAAGCGGACGCTACTCTCACAAAATCGCGACACACTTTTTAATTTATTTCGTCCACAAAAAGCTTTTTGCTGTTTTATTTTCATTTCAACGGAGACTTGCGCTGTAGCGGGATCTCTATTTTTATTTATTCCACTCCCGGATTTTTTTCTCTCTTTCAATTTCGCCCCGATCGACGCGGGACCAAGCGGAACGCAGACGGATCTCATTTTAAATTGAATTCGTCTCCTCTTTGCATTTTTCTTTGGCGTTCCTATGTAACAATTCTAATTGGTGTTGTTTGCATGATAGCATTGTTCGTTTTGATTAGAAAACGCTCGTTAAACCGGGAAAAATACGGACGGTGAATCTGATCGATATCATCGCGTGATAACGTCGTCTTTGAGTAGCTGAAAAGCTTTTTGCAAATTAGAATTTTTCCTTCCGCTGAGGGGCCGAAGAGGTTCGGGTACTCGTAATGCGATACTATTCACTGCCCTGATTTTGTGCAGTTGAATATTTAATGCAATCTTCACCACTAACGGAACAGATCCAGAAACTTTGATAAAGCATAGAAGCACACAGAAAATAAACTTCCTATTTGAAAGTTTAACCACAGTTAAGGAACATTTAATATAACTACTTATATTTTTTCAAATCTGAATTTTATTATTTTTTTAGTTTTTTATAACTAAGACCAAAGTGAGCAGATGTAACTCCAACCTAATATAAAGAGGCTTCCTCATCATAATTGTAGTAAGGTAAGTATAGGGACTCAAGACTGGGAAGTCCAGCCATCTAGCTGTGTCGTAATCCATTCTGCACCTCCTATACAGCTCTTTGTGGCACAAAACATGCAGTCAAAGTGGTCATAGTGTTGTCACCTATGACGCCGTAGAAATGGTGCAATTTTGGGCCATCAAGAATTGAAAGACTGTTTTGCTGGTTACACAAGGAAGTAGAATAAGATTATTTACTGCTGCATGACTGTCTTACATATCAATACTAAGCCGAAAAACGTTAAGATTTCTTCGACCAAGCAAGTCAACGAGTAAAAAGCGATATCTTCTTCTTCTTCAGCCTAGGTATAGAGGACCACTGTTGGACAAAGGCCTCCAAGTCGGGTTGAGGATCGCAGTAGTTTGATATTCCACGAGAGAAGCGCTGCTGCCCGCTTCCCTGGTGAGAGTACCCTTAGTCGCCTCCTACGAAATCCACGATATGGTGGTACTATTCTAAGTCTGGTACCACACGGGGAACAAACTATATCGCAACTACATGAATATTTATTTATGTACCGGTGATATCTCCAATTCTAAGTCATTACACAGTCAGAGATCTGTGTTATAGTACGTAATTTAACACTATAAGGTGATTTATGGGTATATAATAATTAAATTAAATCGACTTAATAACCGCTCTATGCGTTCTTATTCTTTCAGACGTCTATATTTACAGTACTGTTACACGACCAAATTGTGCTACGGGTTTTCTTCCGCATACATTTACTGTTTTACATATGCAATTGAAAAACATTAATATGCTGCCCATATTCTGTTACTGTGTTAATTAAAATGTTGGCTTACCATTCAATCATGAGCCGGAAATATACATGAATCACTAATGACTTACAAATGATCATCAATGTCTGCCTAACGTATTCCTGTTTTAGCAATCTGACCTCTACAACCCAGTTACTTGGGTAATTCTCCCCTTAGTAAGTCATTATAATGACTTGAAATGTAAGGTATGAA
The DNA here is from genome assembly GCA_037179545.1 of Sesamia inferens. Classification (NCBI taxonomy): domain Eukaryota; kingdom Metazoa; phylum Arthropoda; class Insecta; order Lepidoptera; family Noctuidae; genus Sesamia; species Sesamia inferens. Next base: position 13,501,187 of record CM073930.1, read on the forward strand.
AGTCTTGAGCAAAAGCAACTTATAGCACTAAAACTTTAACACATGTTAATAACACGAATGAGGGTCCAATATCTACTTGTGTTGCCAACCAAGTTACAGTCTGAGCGCAGCTTTAGGTACTTCTGTTGTATTCAGCCGACGATTCAAATACAGAACACGACGTTCGAACACGTGTTTTTAAATTAAACAATCGAATTCGATTTCCAAAACGTATTTTTTTATCACAGCGTAGTGTTGCGAAAACCGTCATTGATAGTGACTGCGTACCGATATCGAGCTAATGAATATGCATGCATGCAGGTGCACACCCAGCCAGCCGACATGATTAAATAGGTGCCGCCAACGATTTTTATACCGAACATTGATACTTTAAGCGAGTACGTGCTCGATTCTTTATCGATAATGAATACTTAAATCGATACAAGGTGGTCTTGCACTTTTATAATGAAATAAAAGTGCATGTTATTAGTGTTTACCTCTTTCATTTAAAGTTCCATAATCATTTATGTAGGCGTTTGCTTCTGGAATTTATATTTGCAAATATTGTATCCAAAACAGCTTACTTAGTGATCGTGATAAATTACTTAATAGCGGTCTTACTATTAAATTAACCTTGCGGGGTTCTTATAAACACTCGTATTAAACTTAATAAATTCATCGTGGTGTTAATCCTTGTTTTAAAATTTATTTGTGCTAGTTATATAATTATTTACATTTAATAATATCATACATTTTTATAGGAATGATTACGGACCCGTTGGTAATATAAACCTGGCATCAAAATACAATAATAACTTGTCGAAAAAGTGTCAAAAAGGAACAATTAGGTAAGTACCTAATATTTTTTAAATAAAAATGTTAAATCGAAATTACTGTTACAAATGTATATTAATCTTGTATACCTACAGCACTACAGCAACACTCTAGTGACGTCAGTTGACCACAGTATAACGATATCGATTTCATAGCTACAGCGTTAACATCAGTTAATCAATACACGGCTACCAGTTTATTTTAGACTGTATGTAATACAGCTGGATTGACCAGATATAAATAAATATTCATCAAAGGTTTTATGGAGACTAATTAGTTCGATTGATCAGTTACACTCAAGTTTAAGATAAGTGAAGACGATTTGTTGCTTGCTTCGAGTGATAACGTCGGTTTGAGTTACAATAACTTTGAAAACACAAGTTTTGTTGAATTTTTTATAGAATTAAAATAAGATAGGTACTATTATTTTATGGACTTTATTAAACTTCATGTAGTGTTGTCCAATCAAGACAGTTCTTTTTAATTTATTTAGCCTTTTACTATCCAAAGAAGTTCTAGTTGTACGAATTATAAAATTTCAAGTGCCCAATCAATGTACAGATAATTAAGTAATCATTCCGTGTTCTTTTACAATCGTAATAAATAAATCGTTTACCAATTAGTTGCGAAAGAAAATCTACAAACCACTTCAGGACGTATAAATAACATAATAAGAAAGCCTTGAAATTCAATTCATGGATTTGTGGCATAATAAAATAAAAACTGGTTTGTGTCATTATAATTTTTAGTGTTGCAATTAATTAAGTAGTTCCCACGCTTGATGCGGGGTTATTAGTAATATTTTATAAAAATATTTTTACATACATTATGATACGGTTACATTGACTGTTTTAGCTGCCATAACGTGATATTAAAATGGTTCTGCTTTTTATGCCTTGTATCCTTGAGTCCTTTTATTAGAGATCCAAGGCTAAGCAAGATAACACATACTATAGTCTATTAATTGTAGATCGCTTTAAGGATAGCGAATTAATTAATTATTTGTTAATTATAGTTGGTATATAGACAAAGAAATAAAATAGAGATTCGTACAGAATGATCACGAGCTAAAATATAGGTACACAATCAAAGACATAAAACAAAAATATTATAAAAAAAAAACGTCGTAAAAAGTAAAGTTAAACAGAAATTCCTATAGAAATAAAAAATATATGTAGGACATATACTTACTCAAGTACTTTTTGAATGGCGAATGTGATATGGAAAGGGACCGCAGAGCGTTGACGGTCAGGCCTATATTAAGCAGCATATTAGGCGTGACCGTTAATGCAATGCGTTCTTCCGCAGAGGTAAAGATTTTGTTATTTAAATCCTATTCCATTTTACTCCAGCAATATGAAGAGTGCAAAGGGCGGCGAATGCTATGCGGATCCAATACAATCACGCATTCAGGATGCTGCAGAGGCTCCCTCCGTTTTGCAGCGCGTCCGTCATGTTCATGGAGGCACGCACAGTTGGTTTCGCGGCGATCTTACGCAAGAAATCAGCGTCACTATTGCACAGAGTGCGCGTGAGTACCTATCAATGGCATTCTGATGTGTTAGCGGATATGACCATCCGTTCTTCAAAAATTGTACTTGTATATGTGACTGAAATCATTTTGTTAATTTTAAGCGTCTGAAATAAAAATAATTAATGTACAAGGCCAAAAGGCTCCTATTTAAGCAACTTTGGATTCGAGGCGTGGGAATAAGCAAATTGGCAACCCAGATTTGGTTCAAAACAGTCTCCAAAGCTTGGAGCTCAGGTGAAGAGCAGTCAGCCTGTCGGTGTTCTATAGGATGCATTTTGGAGGTGTGCCCGTCTGACTATAAATAATTTAAGTGTCTTCAAGGCTAGAGTGAATAGGCTCTTATTAAACTAGCGCGCTTTACTATCAACGATTGCATCACTGCTTACCATCAGGCGGGATTGTGGTCAAACACTAATTTATAATTTTAAATAAAAAAAAAACTCATTCAGCTCTGCCTTATTATCACGGCCAAAAGTCTAAGCCACTTAAAAATAAACACAGGATCGATAACAGTACTCCCTACCTTATTGCCAAAACTCGAAACCAGCTTCTTAAAATAACTAGAACACAGCAACAAGTCTAGCCGTTGGCGCCGGTGCGTTCCGAATCCCGCGCGTTTCATAAATTTGCATTAATTGTTTTAACTCGATGCGTATCGCGCGCGAACGTTCGCATTGATTGTGTGCACGATAATCACGAAAAATTAATTATTCTTGCTTTAAATTGTCTATTTTGTAAATCTGCTATTACCTTAACGTAACTAATGTGAATTGCCAGTATCGATTAACGGAACGCTAAGTTAACGTCAGTTTGATATTTGTTTTGATAAATTTGACATTTAAGTACATACTACCCTACCATACTATATAATAACGTAATACACTGTCAGTAGCAATGGGTTTCATTTTGCAATAACATTCATTGCGTTATTAACTTGGTGAGCAGACACATTTTTCGAACATATGGATTAGAGCAATGGATCAGCAATATGCTTCAAAATAATTCCAATAGATAGTACTACTTAGTTTGTTAAGCAATTAGGTCGCTGAGCTTTTAAGTTTTCCTAACACAAAGACTACTAAAAGATACGAGTGTGCTTATGACCACACGACTGAAGTGAAACTTCTTTCGCTCCATCTGTATGTATATATATATATGTGTACAATATATACATGTATACACATATACATATATTAATTTTCTATAAATATTTAAATTTATTTCATGGTTTCATTTGTAAATTAATATTTTTGCATAGATCTTCTATTTTTAGACCTTGTAGTACCAAGCTCGCGCCACGGGCGCCTCTGTGCTTATATCCCCCACTTAACTTCCGTTCGCCTTGCCCGATCACTTTTCGTAACGCTTACGTCACGCGTTCGCCAGCTTACTCCCCAAGTCAAGCGTGCGTAAAGAAGTTTCACTTCAAAAACGGCGTCCTATTGCTAAGACTCACGAAGCGTGATAAATAGTCAATTGAAATTTGATGATACATAACATAATCAGCCTATGTTCCCACTGTTGGGCATGCTTTCCATGAGAGGGAGTGGGCCGTACCTAATCTACTACGCGAGAACAGCGTAGGTTAGTAGATGTCACATGTGTTGGAAGTTTTTGACACTATATCATATCCTCACGATGTTTTTCTTTACCGTTTTGAGAGCAATGGTGATGGAATAATTTACACAAAGTAATGCGCCTGATGGGGCTCGAACCTACGACCTACAACTTATAAGTCACGGCCGATACCACTAGGCCATCGCTACTCTACAACAAATGCGCTATGAAACGGTTTATGTTTTTTTTTTGGTATAGAAAATGACAACAGTTTTCGCGCGCGAATTCGACTCGCTCTTGACTTATTTTTTTTTTAATAATTTTTCCTGTGACATCAATTTACGCAATAATTCTAAGTTTAATATGTTAAAAGGCATAGATCTCTTTCCAAGATAGTTAGGGTATATTTAACACGAGCAACCGCGATAAATTCCTAAAAAAAACAGGGTTTTGTTTTAATCTTTTTGGAATTGAAAAAGTTATGTGCTAGGTGACATGTTATGCGGCTTATTTCAGATTTTTCGTTTGAGATTGCTTAAATAGACTTGGATTTATGGACGGACGGAGTGCTATTTCCGTCGGACGAGTTCAAGTTGGTGATTTATTTGAATTTGAAACATGGCCCAGGACACAGAAGTCGAAGGAAATTTAATTGGATTATTAACTCATTGTTGGGTGTGATTCAGCTTTGTAGAAATGGAAATAGATTTCATAAATCATAATTAACTCTGTTTTCGGTTGGAAGAAAATTTGGGAAGATGAATTACTTTCCTTATTTGAATTATGATTTCGAGGAAGCTTTATCAGGTGATCCCACTACTTTTTGACTTGCGATGTAGACCAATTGTTATTGTTAATTTGCGTGATAAATGAGCTAAGGGTACATTAATTATTAGTATTAACACTACAAAAGTTTCTTCTTCTTCTGCAATAATAATCTTTTTCTGCAATAGATCTAACATCTGGCTAGCTTTTTCGCAACTATGTTGTGGTTAGCCTCCAGTCTGACCGAATATAGCTGAGTATAAAAGTGTGCTGGAAAGTGTAGTTTAAATAGGCTTTCGGTCCTTGTGAAATACTCAAATGATTTTTGTATGTTTGAAAAATAATGTCTTAAATTATCGCCTCCAAATTATTTTAAATTCTCCCCAAAGTATTTACAATATAATCTACTTAGATGAAGCAACACCGAACAAGATTTATAATCACAAAAATAAATACATCTTAAGCATCTCACCTTGCGCATTAAAGTGCTTAAAGCAGATACCTACCTACAAACAAAAGTAGTCTTAGAGAAAGGCCCAGACGTGGCCAACGTAAATCTTTTGTTCCTTTTGGTCCGGAAAAGTGCAAGGGAGCGAAAACTAACAGGAAAAAGGAGTGGGAGCGCTTTTATTGTAACACTTTGTGGTAACTAATTGTTTTTACTTTGTATAGCTTCAAGTGTTTTGATTTTATTATTTCAGCAAAGAGTTTTTGTTTGAAGGGATGGTTTTGGTCCTTGCGTACTAGTTCTAATGTCATTTATACACATAAAAGATAAAATTCGTCTTAGTCTTTAGTTAAAATAACAGCGTTTTGCTAATCTTAATGTATAAATACAGTACTTAGTTATTAAGTATGATACCAAAAAAGCTGTTTTTATAATGTTTAATCTGTCTGTCTCTTAGAAAAGGCTGAACCAATTTTGACGGGAGTTTCACTGGTATATAGTTGATGTTATATGGAATAAGCTATTTATATTTTACATAGTAGGTAAATAAAAAAAAATGGCGGAAAATAATAATGTGTCTGGATGAACCCTTATACTACTGCAAATTTTGCTAAAGTTTTTTTTTATTTATTTGTGCTTGACCGCAATCCCGCCTGGTGCCAGTGCTAAGCAGTGATGCAATCGTTAGGTAATGGTAATCCGCGCTAGTTTATTAAGAGCCTTTTCCTGAATCCTTGCTGATATTTTTTTTTTAATAACTATAAACTACCTACCTATCGCTTGACCGCAATCCCGCCTGATGGTAAGCAGTGATGCGATCGTTGATGGTAAAGCGCGCTAGTTTATTAAGAGCCTATTCACTCAGGAAAACTGAGCGAATAGGAAGGAAGACGGCAGTTAAGCGAAGTGATGAAATGTTAAACCCAACAACACGACCTACGATGCTGCGCCAAAGGGAGATTGATCTGAAGACCCTCCACAACCAAACTCCCAACACAACAACATTAGGCGCATCGTACCCGGTACACATCGCAACAAAACTGCTCAGACCAGTCCTCCATACGGCTTCACCAGACATCATGCCGGAACACGACAAATCGCTTGGCGGTAAGGCTTTGACTGGTGGGTGGTAACTTCTGCCGGCGGCCGATGTTATGACCTAACACCAAGAAATAATTGCAAATAATTGTAAATTGCACTCAGACGGAAACATGATGTCCGATTTATAAAAGACGAGGCGAAACGCTTTGTCAGGATCGTAGTGGTGTCAACAACGTAAGGCGGGGGGAGGGGGGGGTAGGGATCATCCGATGATAGAACGGAGATGCGAAATTAAGTCATGCAATTCTCTCGCACGCTCTCCAAAATGCATTCTATAGAAAACCGACAGGCTGGCTACTCTTCGCCTGTGCTCTAGGCTTGGGCGACCGTTTTGAAAATCTTTGTATCGACCATATTTCCTACATACCTTATTTCTCTAGAGAATTTTCATTAATACATTCAACACATTATTTTTTACCACAACTTAAATTATGGAGACAATGCTTAGGGATCGTTTAAAACAAAATAAATTTTCTTCCCGCATAAAGCTTTCGACACTAGACATTCACAGAATTCGACTCCCAACTGACGTAAATCACTGGAGTTTAGAAAAAAAAAGCGCCGAAATAAAGCGCTCACGTGAAAGTTCAAAAATATCAGACGTGAATATAATTATGAGAGCGAACACCCGCTGGTTTCCGGAGTTTTGGACCTTCTACTATGTGTGGGTAACTGTATTTATGCTTGGTTAAGGGAGAGGTGTTGATAATGTTTCCTCGAAGCTAGTTTTAATTAAAACGATTAAAAATATTAAAATTTCCAATTCAGGTACAATATGGTGTTTTCTAATGAAGCCCCAAAATAGACAATTAGTCTGTATCTTGGAGCTCGGAGTACGAATTCCACAGTGAAGACTAGAGAGGTGATTTCAGGCATGAGTTATGGTATATGTGTGTGTGTGTATGTGATGTGTGTCTAGTTGTGGAAGGTGTGTGTTTGTTCCATTCAGCTTCGTTTGATTTTCAGGTATGATACGTCTGTATGATCTTTATGAGGTATGTGAGTGTGTCTGATAAGGGTGTGTGTTTGTGTAAAAGTGTGTGTTTGTTCCATTCATTATCCTTTAATTTAGTATCTATTTAGTGAGACTCCCACTCATTTGTTCTTTTGAGGAGGGGGGAGGAGCATAGCAGCTGTCGTCCATACATGTTCAAATTATTTTTTTCTAGTAGGTTTGGCTTTGATACTCACTTTGTTAACTTGTTTCGTTTTGTCTCTATTAACAAATGTAATTTAGTTATTATTGTGGTTTTATAACGATGTTTTATAATCATCAATCATCACTGCATAGATTTTTTTATTAATTTCCTCTGGATGTTTTAATTAAATTTATTAAAATTTCAACCATAAGAAAAACAAAACTACAAAGGCGAATGCAAGGCAAATGGTTCGCCAATATAATTCAAAGACTCATCTGATTCTCGCTCCCAAATCTAACGGGGAGAATGAATCGACATCCTATAGTTAAGGCATTAGAGAGGAATTCTTTGCGTAGTTATAAATAAAAGATAACTCTAAAGTCGTACCTGCCGAGCGACTTCTGCCTGTGAATTGCAAATACCAACTGTCTAAAGTAAGCGTATATAAAGTTTCTGTCTCCTGAATAACATCGCGTTTAGGCGTCAAAACTTTGTTACTATTCTCTTTATATTTTTTTCTCACTTTTTGACAAAGCATATTTTAGGAACGTATGTATGCATAGTAACATAGCATACTATAGGTATGTAGATATATTTTTTGTAGTGCGAACGAATCTAAACAATAGTGACTAGTAACGAAATGATCGTTATCGGCGGTTGTATAGCAATTAAAATGGTAATTAAAATAAGTAGGAAGCGAACCCAAAACCGGGTGTAAAGTGTAGGCGCGGGCATCGCCGCAACAACCATAAAATTCTTTATGTTGGCACAGATTAGGTTAGCGGACAGAGAGTGCAAGCGAGATAAGTGATTTATCTAGTCTTCTTTTAGTTCCAAACAGAAGAGAAGTGTACCTACGGACCCTTTCCGTAAATTCCTAAAAGGTCCGTGGCATACAAATACAAATATGTATGTACCTATTTATTGGGTCAAAAAATACATTTTTCTATTTCTGTGTACATCTATACAAATATATAAAGCTGAAGAGTTTGTTTGTTTATTTGAACGCGCTAATCTCAGGAACTACTGGTCTGTTTCGAAAAAATCTTTTTGCGTTGGATAGCTCTTTAATCCAGGAAGGCTTTAGGCTATATAACATCACGCTGCGACCAATAGGAGCAGAGCATAACTAACTCCACGCGAACGAAGTCGCTGGCGGCCGCTAGTGTATAATAACAATCGTTAAATTGTGGGAATAACTATTATTTTTGAAGTTTCTAGTGTGATATCGTAAATAATTACTTTTTTTCCGCGTTTGCAGTGAAACGCAGGCTGAACCTTACGAGATTTATCAAAATAATGTACTAAATATTGTACACATTGAAAAGTTCTACAAAAAATATATATGCGCAGGAGGCGCGGGTTCGATCCCCGCGCAGTGCAAATATTTGTGTGCATGAATATGAATATTTGCACTGTTCTGGTCGTGCCTCGGAAATCACGTTAACCCGTTGGTCCCGGTTGCCATACGAACATCTAATGGCAGTCGTTACCGGTTGTCGGAGCCCTCAAAAGTTCAACAATTGGTCTAACTGCAATGCTTCGATGTCGCTTCCCGGAAAATATCGAAGTTTAGTCAATCAGTTAGTTAAAGCTGACCTCATACTCCAAAGCTGAAAAGGCATCGGATACGACTGGGATTAACGCTGAGATGATGATGATGATGATTGAAATGGTGGACAGTAGGTAAAAACTAAAAAACAAAACGAAATGTACGTAAAACAAACGTAGGTAAAACTTTATTACCCCTTTAAAAATATTAACATCTGCATTTTCAGTCCCCTATTTTATGTTTTATTTTTGTAACTTACGAATGTTAGTGAATTTAAATATTTGACAGCGATGTGGATGATTTTTTTGATGTCCTCTAATTATTTCTATTTCTAGTTACCTACATAATGGATAATTATTGCTGTTGTACATTTTCCGCCTTATTCATAAACGCTGCTTAAAGTTAACTAGTGATTAGCGATTCCTTAACCATACATTTTTGACCTTTTAACGTCACTTAACTTAAATCATCCTTTATGAATAAACACCACAGTGTTTAAGGTGTTTATCCATAAGAGATTATTAAAGTTAAATAACGTTAAAAGGTCAAAAATGTATGTTTAAAGAATCCCTAATCACTAGTTAACTTTAAACAGCTTTTATGAATAAGGAGGAATATCATTTTTTTTTTAAATTAGGTATTTAAAAAATATTTAACTCAACAAAATAAAGAAAAAATAATTAAATCATGTATCTATACTTATCATGGCAATTTTAGTGATTACATATTTAGTTTTTGAGAACTTCTAAACTTCCCCGTTCTGACGCAAGGTATTTTGCTATCATTAGTGATTAACATAGAAATGCATTTTTATGTAAACAACTTTATTATGTTTTTTTTATATACCTAATAGATATAGATACTAGATACCTACTTATATATTTAGTAGATGTCAATCAGTAATATTGTGTTGTAACTGTATAATTTAATTTATGATTATACACCGGTTTTGTGAATTATACAAAATATACTTACTTATCAAAATCATAAGTGCATGGTACGGACGACAGCAAGTCGAGCTACCCAAAACTGTCAAATATTCCCAATCAACCTTGAGCCTTAACAATTCAAAGATAAAGTTGAAAATCTAATAAAGAAGTGTGTGAAAGTGGATATCGCACTTTTAGAACAATAGAGACCTAATTCGAAATTTGAAGATTTCAATGTTCGTCGGTCTCCGTGGCGCAGCTGTCAACACGCCTGCCTGCGACGTGGAGGCCCAGGGTTCTATCCCCGGTCGGGTCATGATAGAAAACGATCTTTTCCTGATTGGCCTGGGTCTTGGATGTTTATCTATATATGTATCTATTATAAAATATAGTATCGTTGAGTTAGTATCCCATAACACAAGTCTCGAACTTACTTTGGGGCTAGCTCAATCTGTGTGATTTGTCCGTATATATTTATTATTTATTTATTTATTAATGTTGATATGTTGAACTTGTTGCAAAAATGTTGAAAAATTAATCTGTTTTATTAACAGTCGATGAAGATAGTTTTGGTAATTTTATGAGTCAACATTTAAATCTTCAAATTTCGAATTCGATCTCTATTGTTCTAAAGGTGCGATATATTTTACAGTTGTCTTGTTTCTGCCTTTATTCTACTCTGTGACAGATTCGATTGAAGTTGTTTTTATGATAGCAGCGGCATACGAAATACGAAATTTCGATGGTAGCCCCATTTGTATTAAAGTGTCATTCACTGTTGTTCATTAAAAATCCTAAAAACCTCTTTTAATTCTCAATAAAATCATCATAACGATTGTAATCTCTTCAGAACATTTATCATGGATTTGCAGACCACAGTATTTTTTTTCTTCTGCGTAAATACTAAGTTATTTCTATAAAAAGGTGTAGAAAATGAAATGAAATGAAATCGTTTATTAAGCAAGTAGGATCACCGATCACTTTTACACGTCATGTTTTTTTTTTTTTTAACTAGATGAAGCCGGCATTTCCTAACTGACTACCTCTGAGAAGAAATAACCGAAACAAACTCAGGGATCATCGTCTTTTTTCAAGTCCAGACATTAAAAATGAAAATGTTTACAATAATTTACCTTACTTATTTATATTACGCATAATGCTTAATGCTTAACAGAGCGAGCAGCTCAGTCCTAAGCTTTTATATCTTCTAAATAATCTGTGATTTTATAATACCCCTTTTTGTAAAGTTTGGCCTTTATATAGTTTTTAAATCGTTTAATGGGTAAGTTTCGAAGGTGGGGGGAGAGGGTGTATATGGAGGGTGATATGTGTCTATGATATGTGTATACACTTTAAATGTGAAAACTTATGACTGCAGCCGAGAATACGCGATTCTACGACAGCGACGGACTGGAGCCGAATATAGCCGAATCAGCGTCACCGACCAGAGCGTCACGGTCATTCAGATTCATCCACATATCAGAAAGAGTGCAAAGTGCACCTGAGAAGTTTTTCCCTTCAAAAAGAAATAACAGTATAACTTATAATAATTAGGACAGTACAGACGACAGCACACGAAGGTACTACAATCTGTCAGATTTCTTTATGAGATTTTCAACTTTAGATATCTTTAAAGGTTAGGTTGATTGCAAATATTTAACAGTTTCGGATAGCTTGGCCTGCTGTCGTCCATACATTGCTTATACTTATGTCTTATATATGTGTATATTACCTATATAAGTAATAAGTATTATTTGTTGCGAACGTCTGAATGTTTGAATTAGGGTGACCTATAACTGCAAATGCAAGCGTTTCATTATCTTCCATAACCAAACATTCACTTTATGTGTGAAATTTTGTTGCTTAAAACACCAATTTATATAGTAGTAAGTAGTATTTTTACTCGGTGGTAGGCCATAACATCGGCTGCCGGCAGAAGTTACCACCCACCAGACAAAGTCTTGCCGCCAAGCGATTTGTCCTGTTCCGGCATGATGTCTGGTGAAGCCGTATGGAGGACGGGTATGAGCAGTTGTGCCGGTTCGGTTCTTTAACTAAACCCAGGTTTGAAAATGCACAAATTTCCGCGGAACTTGGCTCATTTGTTACCACAACCTTTCAGCGATGCCGCTATCGGTTTCAGTCAGTTGAAGCCTATCGTAATGTATTGAACACAAATTCAATCAAAACCACTGTCACAATCTATAGAACTTTATTTTTAATTTATACGAAACTTGAATAGGTATAGTTTGTTCAGAATAAGCAACTGAATCGATTCCAATAATTTTTACACCATGTTATATTTTTTCCCAAATACATTTAGAAATTTTTGCAGTGTGGTTACCGAGTGCACATCACGGCTCGTCAGCTACTTATATATATTATATAATATTAAGCTTGGGACTTAGCTGCTCGCTCTGCTAAGCATTGTTATTAAGCAATATGCGTAATTATAAGATAAATTATTGTAAACATTTTCATTTTTAATGTCTGGACTTGAAAAAAGACGATGATCCCTGAGTTTGTTTCGGCTATTTCTTCTCAGAGGTAGTCAGTTAGGAAATGCCGGCTTCATCTAGTTAAAAAAAAAATACATGACGTGTAAAAGTGATCGGTGATCCTACTTGCTTGATAAACGATTTCATTTCATTTCATTATATTGTACTCTCAACACAGCTGACGAGCTGTGCTGTGCGCTCGGTATGTTGTAGTACGGATCTGCCTTCGCAGATCATATTTTGTGGTGCGTTGACCACATTTTTGTTGGGACAACCAAGTAAGATAACAAGCTCATAACTTTGTGGTTTTTCATGGTATCTTTTTGAAATTTTATACATAGATTCTTTACTTAAAATACTGGACTCATGTTTCGGGATTCGCATAAACAAAAAATAACGTTGAATAAATAGTTTTAATTTTTGTGCTATCGATGTGTGAATCAATCTATCTAGCTTTTTCCCCAACTAAACTGGGGTCGCCTTGCAGTTTAACCAGATATAGGTCCTTCTATTTCACGTCTTATAACTTGATTTTCGGCTACTCTCACCAATTTCTATCAGCCATCCTACGAAGATCGTCGGCCCATATAGCCTGAGGTATTAAGATGGATACGTAGTTAAGATGGAGTGTCTGGCCTCCATAACCTTGTTTCTGGGTAACACAATAGCATGGCTGATTGTTAGACTTATGGGCTACTAACTACCCTTAACGTGTCAAAGACAGCCGCTATCATCAGCTTAACGGCTTTCCGAGGCACGGACGGGTCTCAAAAATAGATGGACATCTATCGAAGGACTAACTGAGACCACTGTAGCTTAACCTTTCAAACAACCCATGGGATGTTTATTATTTGGATACCAATGAGAAAATGATGAAAGAATATAAAAGGGAAATCTGACAGACAATTCCCCAATGTTATTTTGGTAATACATGTAGTATGTATGTGTATGTACCTACCTAGCTTATTTAAGTATTTTTAAATATATATAGTGTTTTTTGTTCTGCGAGTCGCTAAACTAAGTGGCAGTGGGCAGGGCACATTGCTCGTAGAACCGATGGCCGATGGGGCAGTAAGGTTCTGGAGTGGCGGCCACAAGACCGGTCAGCGTGGAAAGCCTTGGGGGAAGCCTTTGTCCAGCAGTGGACATCCATAGGCTGAACAAGAAGAAAGCACCTGACATCTAATCTCTTCACCACCTGTGGTTGACTGGTAGAGCATACCTTTAAGGCATGAAGTCCGCCTCTGTACAGTTCATGTGCGAAAGTGTAAATAAATAAATTTAAACCATATTCTGTAAAGGCTCGCTAAACTCAAATAACAATAAACCATCCCAGTCCTCTCCAAGAGAAAGACAAAATGTACAAACTTAAATAAACAGACCATTATAAAAGTTTTAAAACGCTGTATCTGGACTATTTAAAACCATTTGCTAGAAGCTTCGCAAGTTTTTCTCTATGCGAAAAAATCTACAGACTTGGAGGACGAAGGCAATAGACTAGGTTCCTTGAGACTAAAGTTAAATATCCATTTAAATCTTCGACGCCGAAGGTCTCAGGGGTATACAGCGCTGCAGCAGCGAAAAGCGCTTTTACATTGACTGCACCGGAAAATTGCTAGATTGTGTTATACTAGTTTTTTTGTGTGAGTTCGCTTTTATTCGTTTTGGTCTTGTAAATATTTTAGCACAGGGCGGAAATAACTTGCAAAATACGTAGGTACTAGACGACTAAGATGTGTCTCCACGGCAAACAGCAGGGTAAATGCACACTCACTACGTAGGTACCAGTAGCAATGAGTTTCATTTTGACAGTTCAACATAATTCATTGCGTTATTTACGTTTGTGTCCAAATACATTTTTGGAATATAAAGGGCAATGAATTAGCAATATGCTTTAAAATTATTTAAATTGAATGAAGATCACGTAACACACACGCGATTAGGGTGCAGTGTTAATTTAAAAATATCATCTTGTTATAATTGTCAGATGTATCCATTTCCGTTTATAACACTTTATTATCCATTCATGTAAAGAAAACCATGTCCGATCCGTGAGGGCATTGTTAGGTATCGATACCTGATTCTACTAATGGATACAGAGCCGGGCTAAACTTAAAAAAAACCCCTAAAAAAATAAATTGTATTTCGCAAAAAGAGGTAACTTAATATATGTCCGGTAGGCAACCCTTCCGCGGGGGACAGGGGGCAGGGCAGTGCGGCACGTGGTCACATCGCTTATAATAATATGGTCCAAATGGTGTTGTCACTTTTTAAAAATTAACAAATTTCGGGGAAGTTGGAGTTAATTCGCGGGAAAAAAAGATTATTTCAAAATTCACTAGTATTGTTACTATGATGATTACGTAAAATTTTATATTATATTTGGTCATGTGTTTACCTAACCTTTATTATCCTTATGGGTCGGACAGGGTTTTCTTTACGTATTGTATATTATAATCCAAATAATAATGAACAATGAAACCTTGTTAGAGTTATGGTCCTGTCATTCAATTTGAAACATTATCAAACATAAGTTCCACGGTAAGTACTTTATAAAGTTAATGAATGATGTTCCTTTACAGAGCAAAAAAGCACCTTTATTCACCACACAACACAAAATACCAACTTCAAGCCATCATTTACGTTCGCACCCGCTACTCATCCATTCACAGCTCAAAGAAAGCGCATCAAGCGACATCGAGCGATACTTGCCTACCTAGTAGTACATAGCTCCGTCGACGACGGCACTAAATCAATACGAGCCATCACGCCCCCTGCCACCCTACCCCACCCTCCGGCCGCTTCAAGCCGCTGCTTTCCCGCCGAAAGCAGCCACCACCCTTGAAAACCTCGTGAGCTGAGCTCCTACTTCTGTTCGGCTTTTGTGGAGGTGTACTTCGAACGAGACCTCTTGGGATTTGTCGTGAACGCTCCAATTGACAGTTCGCAATTTGAAATTGCCTTTTTAAAGGTCGACGTGGCTTGGAATTAGTGCCATGAACCAAATTCAGAGTAGCAGGTTAAAGACCTTGGACTTTCTCAAACTATCGTATTTTCCATTCCAACGGTCAAAATGAAGAATGAAAAAGGTTGCAGAAAATTATAATAATTTTTCTTTCTTCTCGAGCGGGTGTGCCTAAACAAAAATCTTTTTAATCTGTATTCTAAGATACTGTCAGTAAACAGTTAAAAGTTTATTTTTTCAATTAAAAGCACTTCACAATTTAAATAAATTCATTATTTTCAAGCGTTAAAATCAGTTAGTCGCACTATAATTATCCGTAATGTTCCTACTAAGCGACTGTATAAATCAAACATGCGACGCTATTGTTCGATTCGTGTTAGATTGATAAGGTTATTCCCAAGTGTGAACGAGACAGATATTCATTGAACGCTTTCTATTTATAAGTGATTGTAAACGCGAAATTTGACGAACATTAATCGACATTTGAGTTCAGTTTTTTGCAACTTTGAAAAAAGTGTTATATAACTAAAGACTCTGTAGTAAATAAAAAGTCTTATAAAATACTTTTTTTAGTTTTAGATACAACATTAAATTAATTTATGGCAAAATTTTGTATATACTGTAAGCTCAGCGGGAGCCCATCAAAAAGTTTTTGCGCGCTTTTGCAGTTCAGTTAGAAAACGATTTTCATTCTATTTACATAACGTTTTAACCCTCTCAAGTTATTCTTGTTTTGAAATGTTCAATCCATTAACTCCTCGTGGCCTTACCACTTTTCTAATTTAATGGTTTGGCTTTATTGAAAGTTGAAAAATATGCTGCATTCAAAATATACCTACATACCTACATAGAACTGCTGTTATGAATATTCGTTCTCGTGAACGCGTCTCTTATTTGCTGAGTTTACCTGAAATAAAAAGAAAAAACTTTATTAAGAAAACCGTTTCTGGAAACATACCAAGAAGTACTTATCATTAAACAACGCCAAAATTACCGCATAGGTATATTCGTGACTATAAGAGATCGTTGACATTGTAAACTATTCCTAAAATTTCAACGGGCCTGTTCGGAATCGCGCGACTGGCAATAATGAAATAAGCACAGGACAAATATAATAAATCTCGCAGAGACGCGCGGGCGGGGCGACTTCCTCTTTCGATATTTGAATTTAATTTAGCGTTTTGCATTGTTTCTTTTGTCAAATCGAACGGTTTTTTAAAATGGAACATAACTGAATTCTAAATTCATAAATCGTATTGGGTGTTTGTTGAATATTTGAACTGTCTATGGTTTTGTTTTGGCAATACTCAATCTGCTGCGTCAGGGTCAGCTCTCAATCTAACTTGATGCAGCAGAATACCAGTATGATCATCTGTCATCCATGACCCAGTTACGTATGGAATAAAATCATTCTTGGTAAGATTGCCCCTTGGTAAGTTTGGTTATCAGACTCAACGACTGTCATAGATCTATGAATGACAAAAGAGAGTAACAGATGGTCACCCATCCTCTAAACCGATCGAACCTTGTCTTATGTTTGCCAACTTTATCAAAGCTTGTACTGTCATTTTAGTATGCTTTCCTAGGATGAAAAATTTAAGCTGATAATTTAAAACCACATACACTATCATTACAGCTTCATTAAAAAAAAAAACAACTTTTCTGCTCTGAATCTACACCAGATAAGATGATAAAGCACTTAAAATATCTGGAAAATTGACCATAATTCATATATCGTCGGCCATCACACATCAGAGCTTGACATTGATGAAATGCCAATAAACGGTGGAATAAAATTTTTGCATCTTAATTCCTGTAACCATTTTTTAATTTATTACTTTGAGATACTGGCAGTTAAGTATAAATAGTTGTACATATAATTCTTTTTACGAATTATTTTGATCCAATTCCAAATATGAAAGTGGGATTCTAGTTGATTACAAATGAGGTTATAAACGTTCTAAAAACAAAATGTTATAAGGTAACGGTCAGTTGAATATATTATTACCAGATTTAGGAGATTGACGAATCACTAACTAACCAACCAATCTTAACAAGGAGTAGTCAAATAGGCACACACTCCGTGTATTTGTATTTAGTATAAGTAATTCTGCATTTGGTTAAAGGGGAAGCCGACCCGAACATAGGATGGATAAGGCTACGCAGATGAGGAGGAGACCGAAGAATCCAATTATAAAATTATGATGAACTTTGATAGCAGATTGCTTTCATAGCAATTATCAGCTTATAATATTCCCACTGCTGGGCACAGGCTTCCTCTCTATCAGAGCTATTGGGCCTTAATCCACCACCCAAGTTCATCGCGGGTTAGTCGATGTCACTCGCTCTGTTTGACAATGAACCTCTTTATTCTTTAGCGTTGCTTAAAGTCAATCAATAATTTACAAAACCTTTTTGACTATCAAATGTCACTTAACTTGAATCATAAAACCCGAAATACATAGAATCCCTAACGTATAATTCCAAGCAGGATCTAGTTAAAGATTCCAGGGCCCTTATTAGGGCAAAAATTCCATGTATATAAATAAATAAATATTAGTGTATCTTTTGACGTAGCTAGCGACGGTGGCGGGCTTCGGAAGGCGATCGTGTTTCGCGTGTTTACATCCCGGATTATCAGCCGGTTAAACTCACGGTCTTAATGTAAGGCGGGGGACACAATGGCCCCGATTCCTTAATTCACAGACTAAACTAATTTTAAGTTCAGCGCTTCATTTTCTTTATATTTCATTAAAGATATGACAGAACATAATGTTAGTTTAGATCTGTCAAATTAGTCCGCACTTGATGTAAATTGATGTAAGTATTTTTGCTTGCCATGTTTATAATCGCGTCTAAACTGTCAATGGAATGTCGTAAATTGACAGGATTAAAAAAAAAATATTATCTTCTATCCATTTCATAATGAAATAGAAAGAGAAAGAGACACTGTACTTAAAATTATTTTAGTTTATGAACACGAGAATCAACACCAATGGAGCCACGAGGCCCTACGAGATGTGCTACGGAGTTTTTGACGTTGAAGTATTGTTTGACTAATTTTGTCTGAATGTTTATGATTTAAAGGCTCTAGTTTTACGCCTATAATGTTCCCACTCCTGGGACACATTCCTCCTCTCGGTGAGACAGAGTAGGTCATAATCAACCACGTGGGCCTAGTGCGGTTGGTAGTTATCACATGTCTTCGGAGTTTTGGCTCTAGGAGGACATGCCGGTTTCCTTACAAAACAAAAAGTAATAGTGTAGTTTGATTACAGAAAATTTCAGCGTAACATGGACATTTGCCCGTTTAGCCGCTGCAAGAAAAAGTTTTTGGAAAGTTTGTATGAGTTACGCCATCGCTAAGAGATACTTCTATGTATGCTTTCGTTGCGTTAGGTGGTTTCTAATTAAAAATTAGCAGAGTAATCTCTTAACATATTTTGCAAGTTGTTTCATTATTTACGTTGCTGAGCAGAGAATTTTTCCAATATAATTATGTAGCACTGGATTCGCAGTATCCACCAAAATTATTCAGATTGTAATTGAAAGTATGTTTAGTAAGTTGTTGTTTAGTAAGTATGTTTAGTGATCTAAACTTATAGTTACTCCCAAACTAACTTATTTCACTTCAATAAATATTAAAACAAAAGTGACGCATTTTTGGTCACAAAGAACGTGTCATGATGGATCTAAAGTCTCTAGGTACTGTTAAAAAAGTTCCCAATGTGCCCGCAACTTTACTCTGTCCGCGATGATAATCAGATGCCGACCATGGTATCTATATACATATCTGAACATATACATAGGAGTAAAGTTTTCAAAGTCTCGCCTCATGCCTAGATAGCAGGATTCGTGACTTACACTAGCCCCGCCATGTTATAATTACGTAAGATTACACGCCGGATTAGTTTCGCCCTCGTAATGATAGGTGAACGGAGATTTAAATCCGCTGAGAAAAATGCTCACGTGTATGTGTGAGATTAATATAACGTGGACCGTGTGTTTGGCAATGACGGTGGTCTTGAGACTTGGAACAGTTAGTTTATTACCGTGATTGAAATTCTTTCTGTCTTTAAGAAATCGTGTTCGGATTTCAAATCCGTTGTTCTTGAATACCTACCACGAAGTATTTACACTGTTTTTAAAGAAATCTAAGCAGCGTTGTAAAAGTGTTACGACCTTGTGGCCGAATTAGCATTGTATAAAACATTTGGAGTCTATGCAAAGTCAAAGCGCGAACACAACTTATCCAATTAAACAGCTTTCCAGAGACGGAATAAACACAATTATCTCTCGCAAAACTAAAATATTTAATTAGCAGACGTTGGAGAGACAGGCGGATAATGCCTACCCATCTAAATACATACCATCACTATTGCGTTATTATTAAACTCGCTCCCAAAAGCGTCTCGATCCAAAATGGCATACAAAGTTCACACGAGTGACGTCGGGTGACGCAGGAATGGGACACCACACTCCACACTGATGGGGTGACACACACCGTTATTATTAGTTTTTTGTGCCCGCTCCGCCCCGCTCGCCCCTCCCGGTGCGTTTCTGCCGCCATTCCCCACATTAGAATCACTTTTTTGTCTATTTTTCTACTTATACTTCGCGCTGAGTACCCGATTGGATGCTGCTGAATTTGTGAATTTGCGTTTAAGATTTGTATAATACGGCTTAAATCAAGACTGATTACTGGTAAATTAATTGGTTAGACTTGGCACTGACTTTCAATTAATACTGTTTGCTGTGAGCAATTTGTCTGAAGAATGACATTAATAAATAAATAGATACTTAAAATAAATTTTAATTGTTCCCTTTATGCCCATTAATCATTACTACAACAGTTTCACAATATATCCGTCAACCCTACTCATAAAACTCGCATAATAATAATTAATTATTAATACATCTAATTAATTCATCTTCGTTTATCACTTGCCAGATCGTAAACATGATAAGGCTTGTAAACTCCAGATAGATGTGAAAAGGAATCTCGGGTTATCGGCCCTAAGAGATACTCGTATGTTACATAATTTATTGTATAAGTATTTACAACCACTCCGCGTTTATAATCACACCACACCAAAATTTAAATACTGCAATATATCGATCAGCTGGTAATGACGACACGTATGTCCACTGAATTTTAATCGTCGGTTTTATCATTTTAAAACGAAATTGCAGTTCGTCGAGGACGAACAAGTTCACCGGACGGCCGAAAAACGGTCACTAATTTCATTTGCGACTTTAAAATCGCAAGGTAGCGGGGACCTTGAAATCTTTTTGTTTATAAACAAAAGGGTGTTATGCAAGGAGTCGTAAATGGATCGGTGTGGAACGTTTTATGGTCGCATTATATGGACGGGGCGAGATAAAGCGTTTGTTTTGGGTCGTAAATAAGACTGCAACAGGTACCATGCCAACGGGACTCCACAATCACGTGTAAGCTTTCACTTTTGCTTATTATCTTTGTGGATTGATCTTTTATTGGTAGTACTTTTTACCCTACATGCTCTTTTGTTATGAAAATAGAACTTTGTTCAAAACATTCTCGTATAAGGTCGCGGCATGCCACACGCAAATTCCTGAAGGCCATTTAATTAATAAAGGCTGTAATTAATAGTAGCCACTTATTCTGATTACTTTTTTAAGGCTTTTACTTTAACATGAAAAGGCTATCTCCATGTATCACTCTTGTTGTATGTCAAAACAATGATCCACAGCAATTTGTATAATTATATTAATGTGTATAATTATACCTATCAGGTTGTAGGTACATAAACTACGTCATACGTATGCGGAATGTCTCAAAATAGATGCAGACTAGAACGAGGTTAGTTTTTAAGGGTTATTTGAATAACAAATCACCATTCTTACGTCGAAATTTACACATTTTATTGTTTTTTTTTTTTTTAATATCCGTTGTAGGTAGGTATCTGGTGTAATGTACCTTTTCATCATCAATATCATGTCAGCCACAGGAAGTCCACTACTCCAGCCTGCACCCAGCGCGTCCTTGTGATTTTGATCAGGTCATCCGACCACCAAGTCAGTGGGTGGCCAACGTGGTCACCATTCAAGAGCCTTTCTGCCCCATCGGCCATCGGCTCTAGTTGCTATAAAATGCCCCGCCACTCCAAAGAGCTAATCTGCTGGGCTATGTCGGCAACTTTCGTTCTTCTACGAATCTCCTCATTCCTGATTCGATGACGTAAAGAAACACCTAGCATAGCCCTCTCCATAGCTCTCTGTGCGACCTTGAGCTTTTTTATGTATCTTTTAGTCTGTTGTAAAAAATGTATTCTCTTACGTCTATTATTAGGTATATTTAGTTATTTAAAAAAAAAACTATTTATCATAACAAAAATCTGTTATTTCAGTGTGGTGAAATCGGCCATGAAGCGTGGACACATTCTACTTTTCTTTGTTCACAAAAATAATAAAAAATGGAGCAACGAAAACAGCGTAACAATTACATAATAATCGTATTCAACCCGTCACAACTGCCAGAAACTAATAAAATAAAAAATAAAAACTATTCGAATTTCGAATTCTAAACAAAAATAACGGCTTGCCATCCACCTACGTAATAGTAATTGAAGAGGTCGTATGAATAATATTTGGGCGTCACTCGGACGAACGAATCGATACGTAATTATAGAGTGAAAATGTACCCCTCATAAATATTATATCCGAGGTAGTGGGGCGAGGCCGGAATCGCCCGTGGCCTCTTTTGTGTGGACTGGAGTGTACTGTGCCATGTTAGATGACGTCATAGCAGACGAAAAATGCGCAGTGGGAGCTTTCGAACTGGTTAAATATTGAGTTACGTAGGTATGCTTAAAGATACCAGCAGAAGCTTTGGGAAGACTTGTAAAGGTTTTTGTTATAAAACTAAATAAAAATTGAAAAAAAATTGTATTAGAATTTATTTAGCAAAACTTCACGGATACACAGTCAGACACCGAAGGCCCCCCCTTAAAAACTTCTTTCAGATTAACTAGTGTAAGTATAAGAAGCAACGGGTTCTTTTTACATTGTAGTAAGGAGCCCTAAAAGATAGAAAAATACTAATGTATCTTTATATTCTAGTATTTTTATGTATTCTATGCCGTTAGTAGTTTTTATTCTCATTTAATCTTGCCCTAATATCTTTTTTTGAGGCCTTTCTTTGCCACAACACTTTTCTATATGTTGTCATCTCCCTCTCCCTCTTTCTCTTTCTAACCAGACCATCTTACAGTTCATCTACCTTCTCCTTGGTCTTCCCGTACTAAAAACTAAATCGTGAAACATTTATGACATTACAATACCACCCAAAATTATTCACCCCACGCATTATAATTTACGCAAAATATTTTAATCCGTGTATTTCCTTGCCTTCCCCATTCCGTAAATGTTTTGTCTATGAAATTGTTTCGAAACTTTTATCTAATTCCCTTCCACGCAGTTGCATGTCAAACAGCAGTTTAACCGTAGTTTAGATTAAACCAGTGCCAACTCCACGAATCATATAAAAATTGTCCGTGAAATTTCACCTTCGCTACGGGAATAACGTTCTAAAAAGATCGTTGTTTTTGTGTTAATTCTAACGAACATTTCTGATTAAAAACTTCGTGATTGTATGTAAGTATTAATATGTTGGAGTTATGGAATTTTAATGTGTTGTTGTCGTTGTGATTGAAATTAATACATACCTAAGCGTACGTATACCTACAGCTTGTACATCATCATCTTCATGTTCGTGCCTATGTCCACTGCTGGACATAGGCCTCTCCCAAGGAATTCCAAAAAGACCGGTTGAACGCGGCCTGCATCAGCGCTTCCCTGTGATTTTGGTCACATCATCTGACTACCAAATCGGTGGGTGTCCGACGTTGTGCTTGCCGGTACGTGGTCGCCATTCAAGAGACTTTCGAGGCCATAACATCGGCCGCCGGCGGAAGTTTCCACCCACCAGACAAAGCCTTGCCGCCAAGCGATTTGTCGTGTTCCGGCATGATGTCTGGTGAAGCCGTACGGAGGACGGGTCTGAGCAGTTGTGCTGCGATGTGTGCCGGGTACGATGCGCCAAATGTTGTTGTGTTGGGAGTTTGGTCGTGGAGGGTCTCCAGATCAATCTCCCTTTGGCGCAGCATCGTTGGTCGTGTTGTTGGGTTTAACATTGCATCACCTCGCTCAACTGCCGTCTTCCTTCCTATTCGCTCAGTTTTTCTGAGTGAATAGGCTCTTAATAAACTAGCGCGCTTTACCATCAACGATCGCTTCACTGCTTACCATCAGGCGGGATTGCGGTCAAGCGCTAGTTTATAATTATTAAAAAAAAAAAAAACGTATTATGTGGCCCGCCCACAGCCACTGCAAAAATTTTGTAATCTTGGCGTGTAGACGTAGTGGGGTTAGGTTAGCTCTCAATAGCGTCAATCCCTAGCATTAGTTGGAATGGCAGCTCATCTCACGTCCACTTCTCCTAAGTTTTCACGATGAGATGGTTACAGATCGCATTGCTGTACCGAAGAGTACGGTATCTATTCGTAACCCTACTGAATATCGCAGCTGTAGCTGATAGTAAGACTTGTAAACATAGCTTTTATTTGTAAGTATCAGCTGAGCGTTATTAATCCAGTCATCATCATCTCAGCGTTAATCCCAGTCGCATCCAAACATTTTTCAGCTTTGGATTCTGGGGTCCGCTTTACTAACTTCGAAATTTTTCATGAAGCGACTGCCGTCTGACCTCCACAACCCGAAGCGACGTCGAAGCATTGCAGTTAGATCAATTGTTGGACTTTTGAGCGTTATTAACCAGTGTTTATCACACGAAGCAATGCGCGTTTTACTTGTTGTTAACCAAGTGTACTAATACGCCGTAAATGTGTGTGTGAAAATGATTAGCCTTGGCACATAGCACACACGTATACGCAAATACACACTACCGACTTCGCCTCTAGGACGGTACTGAGAGCTTACACACTTACTAAACACAAGTAAAGCATGCGTCTCTTCTCGAGACTAAATACTATAGTTGTCAACTATTTTTCTTGAGGAATTACTTTATGGGAAAAGAATAAACTTTTAAGTTAAAACTCAGGAATATATTTTCTTAAAAAACATTATGAATGAAATATGTTCAACATCCAGGTTCTTAAAATATAAAACATTTTCGTCGCTTTCTGCAAAAATATTAGTTTGGTAATAATTTATCGAGTATTTATTCTGCCATTCCACTTTTTATTGCAATTCTACAAATTCCCTTTGTATCCAGTTACAACAACTTTTTATTTGACTTGGATCAAGATACTGTAGACCCTATTTGTAATAATCGATTAGACAAAAAATGAATTCATAATTCAACGCGCAATACAAAGTAATAAGTACAATTATTAGCAATTTTCATATCGTACATCAGTACAAAAGACGACGAAACCAATTATCATGTTATCTTACCCGCATATCAACGCAGAGGGTCAAACCAGTTAAGGCACAATATTGTCCAATGTAAGAAATGAAAAAACAAAAGCACTCCCCGCTTTAATCTATGAGGGTATTTAATAAACATCTGCTTTTTGGAATCCATGTCGCATCTGTTACTCTGGCGTCGAGTCTTTTTCAAAATTTCAAATGCGCGCGAGCCGCTTCCAGGCACCGGCAGATGTTCCAATTCCCAGAGTCACAACACAAACAATTTTGAACTATAATCACCAATAAATAAAGAATGCAATCAAACGGACACGGATAGTTAAAAAAGTTTCCGGGCCTTTTTTTAATTCGTCCTCAAGAAGTTAGATTATGATGTTCGAATTTTAAATTTGGCGGCAATTTAGGGTCTGTGGTAGTGATAGCCATAGATAACAGTAAACGGGGTCATTACTACGACCCTACCCCAATTTCGAGGTTTTGGGTAAATGCTGTATATTTGTCAAACGTCTCATTTTGAACGTTCATATCATGAATTTTATTGCTTCAATTACTAAATAACTTCATTATAAAAACAAAACAGTTGGTTTATGTTCTACTTAGTATAATGAGACGGGGAAAGAACTATTTTGACTCCGCCCTTATTGTAACAATATACCTACTAACAATTTAGAAATAGAGTAGGGAAACCCCAGGAGATTAGCAAGCTCGATACCCATAAATTCAAAATTGACCACTTATGCGTAGAAATCCCAAAAAAAAGCACAATATGAAAATGTGTTTTAATATAATAGCAGTAGAGATAAGTTTTCGTTGCATGGTTACTTGATTTCATTCTATGGGTAAGTTGAGTCCTCATCAAATAAGCAAGGGGAAGTAAAGAAATAGCACCAAGTTAACAACCAAGTATTTTTAATGCGAATATTTTAACATAATATATAAACCAAAAACAGTATTATGTGGAAAATACAGAGGTCTTTGCCCCACAGTAGAACAATTCCAGGATAGTTAGATTAGATTAGCATGTTGTCTCAATGCAAATATTTATCTGTAGCCATTATGAGTATGACCTGTATCTAAAAATATATTAAGCTCTTGAAATTTGAATGGATTTGACAGAAATTAAGCGAGCAAAATGGTACAAGAGCTAAGAAGTCTAACTTTTATAATCAAAGCTAAAAAAAGTAAAATCTTTACTCTCTTTCTTTATTTTTTGGCTTCGCACGGTTTGCACATTTAGCCAATGTCACGTAATTACGAATTATTCATGTCGAAAAATACGGCCGCGTGACCCGTCTTACGAGTGAGGTTTGGGGCAAAGTCATGATGTAGGCACTATGCTGCCATATTTCACTGTTCTTTATGAACTATTTACTAAATGCACTTTTTACTACATAAATCAAGCACTCTTATTTAGTAAACAACACTATAAATAATTTTAAAAGTTCAATGAAAAACGAGCGTGACACTCAGCTTGACTTTCCCGCCAAAAACTCAAAAATCCTTACTCTGTCTCTTGCAGATTATTATTTTTTTTCTTTTCTAAGGTTAGATACCAGTCTCTGCAGCAATGCCTGGAGAAAGAGGTCAAAGTTCATAAGTGGATGTCTATAGATTGAAATTTTGATAATATCATCATAAATTTTATACTTTGCACACCATTGCTTTTCAACTTTGTGACCCTTTTCACTTTCTATGGGCACATAAAGCACTGTATACATGTTACCATAAACAAAGCAACGCATTTTAAATCAATAGACAACTCAATAGGCGTGTCTGTCTACGGAAGACTTATTTCTTTGACCCTCAAATTCAGTAATTTAACTTTTCCCCTCCGGATAGCATTTCATTTACCTCTTCAACCGATACGCTGCGTGGGACGAACTAATCTGGCACAAGTTTGCCTGTGGAGATGTCGTCACGAATAAATTGGGACTTCGTATGTATGTAATTCTGTTTGTTAGTTTCAGCAGAGCAGCGATTTATAATAATAGTTTGTTTTATTTGATAATATTTCACATAATGGCCGCAATTCCCTTGTTCATAAACTAAACTGAACGATTGCATCACTGCTTACCATCAGGCGGGATTGCAGTCAAGCACTAGTTTATAATTATAAAAAAAAAAACTAAATTTAAATTCAGTGTATCTCATTCTTTTTATTTCATTATGAAAAGGTCAGAAGATAAATTTATTTATTTATATATTTTTAAATATTAGATAGTTTAGTCCTATCAATCAGTACCTGGCGTTATCTGTTCGCCATGTTTTTAATCACGTCTAAATTGTCTACAGAATATCTTAACCTGAAGAGCTAATACTTTATTTTCTGTCTGTTTTCATTTTATTTTATGTTCTGTATGCACTGAATTTTAATTTAGTTTAGTTTGCAAATAAGGGAATCGGCGACGATATTTACATAATTAAAAAGTTTTTCAGTTTGTTTTTATATTATTTAGGTATTATTTTTCAGATTCAGCTGCATTGATTTTTGAAAACTTCACTTTGAACTGTTTACCGTCTCATAATAGTAAAAGCAGAAATAAGAACAGCAAGGTACGAACGAATCCATTTACATGAATCGATCAGAGATTACATCAGGAGTTTCATTTTCATGGTCCATGACCCACAGTGTCCAACTGTTCTGTTTAGGCCTCTCTTGAACAATATGTTGAAGTAGATCCTCACAAACTTTTTTAAATAAAAAATTAAATGCCCTCTCATTCGCTTAATTTAAATTCTAATCTTTATTCACTGCAACGGCGTGGATTTGGTGAGCAAAACCAGCTAAAATGCTCAAGAAAAGATTGCTCCTACTCTTAAAAGGACTCAAATTATATAACAGACCCGAGATACATGACCATTCTAACCTACTAACTAGATGATTGCTCCCATATTTTTCCACGTACGTCATCTCCACGCCAGTCGTAGTGCCGATAATTCCCTCCATTGATTCGTAACGCCTCCACGCCACGCTACAATGGTCGCGAGTGAGCACCGATATTTGCCATTGTATAGTCTATGCTTCCCGCTATGTCCCTGTTATTTATGTCGCTACTGTCTATGGGTGAAAAAAAAAAAGTTTAGTATTCCCGTTGATTGCGTTCGGTATGTAAACGCATTTTATTTGAGCGGGAAGATTGTTTAAATCTGGAATGTTTTGAATTAAAGTGGGGTGTAGAATGCGATGCAAGAGGAGCGACTAATCCACACTAGAATTGCAAATATTTAAAAGATTTTTGTCGATATTTCTTTTTTAAATTATTTTATAGGTATAGATTTTTAATTGAACTAAAGGCAAAACCCAGACATGTAGATGGAGTAATAAGAACCTATATTTATTACTAATTTGGGTTTTAAGGAATTCCTGGTTTTTTTAAACCTTCAACCATAATGCCGTGTTTCCCCGAAATGTTGCACAAAGCTATCCTATAATATACCCATTGAGTTATAATGTACTACATACATATATTATAACTCAATGAATATACCTACCTAAATATTTCAACTGGTCTGTTTAAGCTCCATGTTTATAGCTGGGCTCACACGCTATTGCCATCATTGACCCAAAATCCAGATTCGAGGACGTCACTGAGAAATTCCAGATAGAAAAACTTATAATATATTTTGTCCGACCTGGCAACCCAGTGGGATTCAATTTGATAGTTCAACAACATTCATTGCATTATTTACATTGGAGCAATGAATTAGCAATAGCCTTCAAAATTAAACCCATTGATACTGATAGCGATATTGATACACAGCAGTAGCGTTTGCAACAACAAGACCAACAGTAACGTATCTCCCATATACAAGGGTATATCCAAAACAAGCTATCTCGATGTTAATTTCACATGTACATTCTAAACATAACAAAATTCATGAAATTCCCTAATCACGTTTATCACGATTTTAGGGTGACCGCTGTACATGGTCGTGAGTTCAATGTGGAGTTAAGTGCGTGGCTGTCGAAAATAAACAATTATTTCCCTTATAGGGAGCGAGCCTGCAAACTAGGAGTCGTGGGGTGTAAACGCTCCCGGCGAACAAGGGAGAGTCTACAAAATTACTAATAACTATTCTTAGTTAAGTCTCAAAAACATTTGTTTTTCTTTTCATTTCAGGAGCACTTTAAGATAATTGAGTAGACAACGATTAAACAATAACTAAGCAAGTCTTATATTAAAAATACTACTTACTACTATAAACCAAGTCAATCATAGATGGCATGCAATCAATGGAACTGCCTGAATAGTCAATTAATCATAAGACTCTAACTTAATGATACAGTAAGTTACTTGCTACGATTTAATAATGATTTAATAAATTAGTTGCAGTTTTTAACTTAGATAATTCCACACCATTTATAATAACTGGTTGTAAAACAGATTGTGAGCTGGTAAGTAATTTTACGGCGCTTTGTTCTAGCCGTGATAGGTTTTAAGATATCATGCATGTGTTCATTTAATTGCTCCGACAATTACGGGCAGTTTCACTTACATCCCTATGCTGGTTAGCCGTGGACATCAGCGGCAGGCACCGCCGAACGAATCTGATCACTGACCCATGAAGCAAACAGAAAGGAAATTTTCTTCCACCAAGGAAAATACGACAATATAAATAACTCTATTGGACCCCTACCTACTCGTGCTACTACATCACCCTATGACAAAAGAGTTATCGGTGCGTTGAAAACAAAAATGGCGAGTTGATTTATTGCGAACGCTCGTGTATTAGCCGTGTGTGATTCGGGGATTTGGCCGGTAGAAAAAAGGCAATGCTAGGTGAGCTGGGTCACGTCTAGACGAACGACAGTCGAAGGGCAGCTTGTTGTTTACTCCGAGGATTCCCGAACGCACCCTAATGAGTATGGACGTTGATTTAGGGCTCCGCTCTAGAAGTCGATGCCAAAGCTTTTAGTAGTTACGTCATAATTTGGTAGGTTCTCTTGGCTACGAAAGTTGTTCGGTATTTTCTTTGTTATAAATGTAACTAAGCGAAATGTTATCAAAGTCACGAGAGGATAAGTACGAGAAATTAAACGAACTTTTTCTCTTGTTTCGTAATGGAAATTAATGGATGGACACACTGAATTAGGGATGCTGTCACGTAAGAATGATTCGGTCGTATTTCACGAGGTTTAACAGCAGAAACTGAAAACGAAATCTGGGCTGAATGAGCCTTAAAAATGCAGAAAACGTTTATACTGTCCAACATAAATTCAGTTCGACGAAAGCGAAGATTAGAAAGCTAGCTAGTGAAGCCAAAACTCGATATTGGGTGAATAATCGTCGCCACTACCGGCGCGGTAGCCGGCCGGATGTGCCAGATTTATACCCTGGCGTACCCGGGTGTACCGGCCTGTGACCGGCGCGTGTACCAATTTATACCCGGCTAGGTACGCTGGTCGTATCCGTGCTGTCGTCGAGTCTGTGCTCTTCATAAAGCACCCGATATGTCCGTTCGCCTTGAGGGTTGGGATTTATGGCGTGGAAACGTCATCGGACCCCGTGTTTGGATATAAATCATATGTGTTTGCTTAGTGCATGAGACATCTAAATATCTCGGCAGCGGTTGTGTTTCGGAGGGTGTAAGATTTTAGAATTATGTATGTAAGTATGTATATCATTTAATTAGAACTCCTGGTTTGACATTTAAGTTAGACTAACGCTAAGATATCGTATGTTTAGTATCTCATAAGTGCTGAACATTGAGTTCTATCTGGCAGAGGATAGAATTCATTTCACAGAACTAGCGATCACGTTCAAGTAGAGTATTATAAAAGAAGAGTCAGAACTGCTGCTAGACGCCCAATGGGGCCAGCAGGTTCACGAGTGGCGACCACGCACCGGAAGACGCAGCGTGGGTAGCCTCCGACAAGGTGGACCGACGACCTGGTGAAGGTCGCGAGAAACCACTTGATGCGGGAGGCGCAGAACCGGTCGTTGTGGAGAGCCTTGGGGGAGGCCTTTGTCCAGCAGTGGACGTCTTTCAGCTGAAAGGATGATGATGATGATAAAAGACGGAAGCCAATGAATATGCGTAGCCTAATCTGCCAAGTTTTCAGAAGCCAATTACTATAGACACAATTTTCAAAATCTAGTCGCAGTCTAAGTCTAAACAACAAAAACATGTCAAAAATGTTGGGAAATCATAGAAGAAGCGTCGGGTAATATTAAAATCCTCAGGTAGGCAAACATTAACGCAACCACCTTCGCAAACTGTGCACAAGGTAGTCAATTGCACAAAAAAAAAAATCAAAAGTTCCTAACAATAGGTAGGTAAGTCAAAACAATTTGAAGAAACACAAATGGCGACAATAGATGTCGTGAATTGGGTGAAACGTTAGATTTACGACTTTAATTGTCAACTTCATTTATGCAATCGGGAACAATAGTTACAGGAGCAGGTATATTTGTGCGAGGTACAATTTGCATGAAGATTTGCACTTTCACTTTTCATTGTTAGATTATTATAAGAAAGAGGGTTTTTGCTTCTTAAAGTTTCGTGTTGTCTCCATTCAAAAGCGGGACAATGCTTGTTTGTAAACAAAACTCTTTAAAATTAATAGGATTATAGCATTCAAAATTATTTTAAGTAGCGTAGTAAGTAATGTAACCTTTATGAATTGTTTTTTTTTAAACTATTCTGTGTTATTGTAAAAACTTCTATCTATGTGATTATAACATTTGAAATATATACCTATAACAGAATGATGAAATAAAATTTAAAAGTTTAAAACTCGGAAATTACAATTAAGTAGTAGTATTATTGAATTATTTATTGAATGGTCGTTGCGAACCAAACACAATCAGTATCGAAGTGTTAGTATAAGTATTTAGTTAATCATCCATCTTGCTAACTTGTTCTCACGTGTTAACGAAAGATCCAAAAAGTTCACAAAGTTCCCGCCACCCGGTGTAGCGCCATCTATTCGTTCGACTCTGTAACATTTGGGAGCGACAAAACCACCCTCTAGCTTCAAACGCAAACAATTTCAACCCCCGTAGTTACCCGAACGCGGCTAAAACTGGAACTATTCTACCCCGCGGCTGTAGCGCCATCTCTGGGATGGCGCATGAACTTTCATAAAAGCTCGTAGTTCCGAGCTTTACCGCTGTGGCAGCACCATCGCTGAAGCTTTGAATGAAAATTTCTGTGCGAAGGAAAATGTGGTTTAGATATTGGAGTTAAGGTTGTGTTTAGTTTGAAGAGATAATTGTATAGTCGAATAGAGTATGCAAATTAACGCGCCATTACATGGTAATTTATTTGAAACGAATGACCACTTTGCGGAGTAGTGCATCCACCGTCGAACACTGAACCGAACGTTTATATGGGGACCCTGACCTTATGTTGCGTCAATTTATAGCTTTAGAGTCGTTATACGCTGTTTTACGTAACAGCTGTTGTGTCTCGCGTGATGTCTTAGCATAGTGACCCTGTTTTGCATAGGACTTTCACCTGTTTCTTCAGCTGTTGGAAAGTTAACTAACTATTAATGAGTTTCTTGGCCGAATGCGAAACGCCACTTGCGAAAGGGCAATTTCCTAATGTTATCTCATAAACATTAATAATTAATTACCCATTGAATTTCATGAACTTTGGCGAAAGTCGCAACACAGAAAAGACAGATAACGGAATTAAAAATAAGTAAACATTAAATATTGTGTTGTTTTATTTTGACTTCATCATAAATTAAAAATGGATACTGAAGTTGTAAAATAGTGGTCATAAAATTGAATATAATATATCTATCTGTTATTATAAAATATTAAAAATTCAGATCTCAACAAAAAATGTTTTATACACAGAGCTCTAAGTATAGTAGCCCCACATTTCACCAGTTGTACCTATGTAATACAAAACAAGGATATTGTCATTAAGCGAACACAAATCTAGATTCTGGACTGATACTGAGAAAATTCAGATGCAATTAAAAACCCCCCGGAACTCGAACTCAAAACCCCTCATTAGATCTCGAGATCATCAATGCGTTATAAATCTCCAGACAGAAAGAAACAGATTGAAACTCCAGAACAAAACCTTTCTTCTCCATATCACACAATACTTACACCTCACTCAAGATTGGATCCCAGTGAATTGAGATCTTCCCTGTTATCGGACAGGCTGCAAATAAAGACAGCACTGTATCGCATTTATGAGATGTAACAATGTTCGTAAGTGCTGTGATTTATGAGGACAGTGCCACCATGGACACGCCCCAAGTCCGTGTCTGGATGAAAAAGGAGGATTTTATCTGTTTTTATTAATGCATGGTTGTTGCTGGCTGGATTTCAGTTTGATCGCCAATAAGATGTGAAAAAGGTTTTTGTATAACGAAGTTCATCTCCATTCAGATTTGAAAGATTTTCCATCCACGTTCTTTTATTTTAAATTTTTTAGAATAACTTTAGTAATATGTAAGTAGGTGATAATATTAAATAGGGATATTTCCTGGATAAAAAAAAAATGATTCTATATAGTTCGTCATTCAGATTATAGAAAAATATTGGATACGTATATTTTGTTTTATCAAATCAATAATAATTGACAAATATAAAAGGCATCAAAGATCAGGAGTGGTGGCTGGTGACGTCACTGCGCGCTAAAAAGTGTAGCGTGTAGTGACGTCACACGAGTTTTCAAAACACTGTGTCGTCTTCATTTTTTGTTTATATGAAAAAAAAAAAATAAATGTCTAATATTTTTTGGAAATCTGACTGACGGACTAATTAGTTTTTTTTAGTCAAATACCCTATTGTATTGGCTTTGATAATGATAAGATACTTCTTACATGATTTTGGCAAGTATGATGGGATGATAATCCAATGGAAGTGATTCTAGTTAACAATGATATTTTTATAGATATCGATTAAAAGGTTCTATGTTTCAGAAAAATATAAGTACCTATAATGGGACATGTTTCAACTCCATTAATTCGCAATAAATGCATAATCAACCTATAATGATCCCATTGTTGGGACACAGGCCTCTTCTCGGTGAGAAAGCGTGGGCCGTAATCTACCGTAGATGTCACATGTCTTCCAAGTTTTTGGCTCCAGAACATACCAGTTTCCTCACGATGTTTTCCTTCACCATTTCGAGATAATCAATAATAAGCAGCATTTGACAATATACACCTATAAAGTACTTTGCAGAAATAATAAAGTCAAACACTATTTACGTGTTCACAATGCATACAATGTTGCAAATTAATAACAGCGAAAAAAAAAAACTGATTAAAAATTAATGGCAACAATTTGTCAGATGAATATTAAAATTTCACATCATTGGACACGACGCTAATTGAAAAGATAAAGATCGAATAAATTATCCAATTACACAATCGAAAAGTCGTAATGACTATAGGAATTGACAGCTCATTACTATTGAAAAAACATAATTATCGTAAGTCATAACTCGTGTGGAACGAGAAAATGTTCCGATTTAACGAACATTCGGTACATTTTGGTTAGAGTGTGAAACCAAAGAAGTTTAAAACGAAATAACACTGCTGGTACAAAATGAACTTTTTACCATTGATGTACATAAGTTGTTGACTACGTGTCCCATTGTCGGTACCTACTTAAATTGGCGTCTCGGCCGATATGTCACGCGGTCTGTCAGCAGTCCTCGTTAATGATCACACGAAGTCATTAAACAAGATAATAAACTTAAACACTACACCAAAACACCGCAGTTTTTTTGCTTTTTATAATCACGGTATGAAAATTATGAATAACTTTGCATTCCACAGCCAAAATTAAAAGAAAATTTTTCATACCGACACACACAAAAACTCAAATGAAACTCTTCCAAGTATCTTATTAATAATACATTTGAGAGGTGTTTATAAATCACGTGTTAATTAGCTACTATTACACAGTTGAAAGCTATAATTGAACAATGTATCTGTTACTCGAGTTTTTCGATAGATCTGTAACAGCATCAGACGGCCGCGAACAAAGAGCTAAGACTACGCCAAAGAAAAGGAACAATAGTGGTGTGAATGTTACACTCGGATATTACAATAATGGTATCGATTATAATTTGCGTGCGATGCGGTCTGAGATACGGGCGGGAGGCGACACGTAAGCGACAGGCGTTCGCAATCGGCGTCGCGATCGACTCTTGCGCACCACACCGCACAATGCTATCGTGGCGCTACGATCGCGGACATGCCCTCTCGCGCCATTACGATTGGTGCTTTCAACGTATACGCACCTATTATATGGTAGAATGATTAGCTTTATGAAAGGGTTGCCTTCAAAATCGACAGATTTTTAATGTACTCTTTTTTAGAAAATGTAGAAGGTGAAAAATTGGAAGACATTTGGTGGACAGGTTTCAATTTTATTATACTCGTTTCGGTTTCCTAAAGATATTCCAAAGGAAAAATAGAAGACCGTTCAGAGCGGTGAAAACAAAATACCGTTCAGAGAGACAAACATTAGAGATAACACTTGCAGATAATAAAGATTAGTTAAGGAAATTGCTAACCCTATTATAGCATAGACTCTTCTAATAACAAGGGAGAAAACTGACGTCATTAAGCAGTTATCACCATGAACATCAATAAAAAAGCCTGGACTAGCAATACTTTTATATACTTACTTTTCATAAAAGAAGGAAGCTAGACAAATAAGCCATACATTTTAGTACCAAATGAAAGTAAAAATGAAAGAAACAACTCATAATCTTGATATGCTGATGTACCATTAAGCATCTATAAAGCCGAATTTTACTTACATGAAGGCTCTTAATAGGATGGTAATAAAAAAAGTTTTTACGATTTTGTCATAAAAAAAATAGAGAAAATAAATAAAATAAAATATTTTATTGAGGTAGTAAACTAAGACCGCACAGTGAAATTCATACAAAATCAATTTAATTCAATTCCAATCAAATTCCTTTGCATCGGCACCGCCGCTAAGCCACTAAGTAGAATATTCCCATGCCTCATTTTCTATTTAACATACGTAATTCAAAAGCCATAAAACGAAGTTTGCAAACTGAGCCAAGTCATAGGCGGAAGCGGAAATGTGGATTGATTCGTCAACGTTTTTTTTATTTTATTCTTAATAAGTTATTTTAAAGTTTTTGCTTGCCTTTTATTATTCATTATGCGCATTATTAAACATGAAAGAGTTCACTCAACTGAAACTTTAATATTATTTATTTTGATGGTGGACTTAATATGGAATAGTAAATTGGTCCTGGTTTTTATAAAATAAAATTTTACGTAGTTATCAACCATTAATTTTGTGATGTATACTGGCCCGTATAGGGTAGTTGACTAAAAAAACGAATTAGTCCGTCAGTCAGATTTCCAAAAAATACTAGACACGTATTTTTTCTTTTTAATATAAACAAAAAATGAAGGAGATACAGTGCGTATAAATCTCGTGTGACGTTACTGCACTTTACTCCTGATATTTGATGACTATTATATTTGTAATTTTTTATTGATTTGAGAAAACAAAATATACGTATCCAATATTTTTCTATAATCTGAATGACTAAATAAAATCATTTATTTTTACCCAGGAAACATCCCTATTGTCTTTTTCACAAGCTAAACTAAATGTAAGTTAAGTGCATCTCTGTCTTTCTATTTCAATAAGAGAAGGATAGAAGATAAAATATTAGTTTAGTCCTCTCAAATCAATATATTCCATATACAGTTTAGATGTGATTTTAATCTCACTGGTAGGGCGAGGTCCTCTAGAGAAATGGGGAAGCGATTGCTGTCTCCCTTGATGTCTCGAAGGCCTTCGACCGGGTATGGCACGCTGGCCTTTTGAGTAAGCTTCCAGCGTACGGCATTTCCCCTAGCCTGAATGGCTGGTTAAAAGACTTCCTGACTGAACGGTCCCTCCGAGTTGTTGTCCACGGATGCTCATCTGAACCCATGTCGACTATTGCCGATGTTCCTCAGGGGTCTGTTCTCTCAGCAACTCTGCTCCTGATGCATATTAACGATCTACTGATGCCCGGTATCTATGGGTATGCAGATGACAGCACAGTTGTGGAGAAATACCTACCTGCCGGATGCTCGGGCTAGTAGGGAATCAATCCGGTCTGAAAGAGAGGCTATAGTAGAGCGAACGAGTGTAGCACTACAGACAGTCTCCGAATGGGGCAATTTCAATCTTGTAGCATTCAATGCCGCTAAAACACAGGCGTTATCTTTTTACCGCCAAAAGGAGCCGGTTCACCTTGGCTGCTACTTTACGAAATATATCCTTGGAGTGTATTGACCGCCTTCAGCTTTTGGGAGTTGAGATTTCCTCGAACCTACCATTGAGTCCAAGGCCAAGCTGGCTGCTAGGAAACTTGCCGTTATCCCAAAGGTCCGGCAGTACTTCACACCAGGGCAGTTTCTAATTTTGTACAAAGCACAGGTCCGTTCGTGTGTGGAGTACTGCAGTCACATTTGGGCTGGTGCTGCTAAGTGTCACCTGGCCACTTTGGATTCAGTGAAGAGGCGTGCGAAGAGGCTGATTGGTCACCCCAATTTAACTCGAAACGGCCTCCAAAGCCTAGAGCACAGGTGTAGAGTAGCCAGCCTTTCGGTGTTCTATAGGATGCATTTTGCGGAGTGTGCGAGGGAATTGCATGATTTGATTCCCACATCTCGGTTCCACCATCGGACGACCCGTCGTACGGTGAGTTTACACCCTTATGTTGTTAACACCTCTACGATCCGGACGAAGTGTTTCGCCTCCTCCTTTATTGAATTTGAGTGTCTTCAAGGCTATAGTGAATAGGCTCTTAATAAACTAGTGCGTTTTGCCATCAACGATTGCGTCACTGCTTACTATCAGGCGGGATTGCGGTCAAGCAGTTTATAAGTTATAAAAAAAAAATTAAAGACATGACGATCAAAACTAAGTCAATTGACATCAAGCGCTGACTAATTTGACAGGACTTTGATTAATCTAAAATGTATCTTGTTTACTTTAATTTTGTTTAGTTTGTAAACAAGAGAATTAGCGCCAAAGTGTTTTTAACTTTGCCGGAATTGTAAAACAATGCTTTCAATGAAGCTCCACCCTTCAGTAACGTTCCCAAATACGCACCATTTAATCAAAAGGCAACTTATAACTTGGAATATTAAAAAATATGATATAAAATTACTCGCGTTGTTATTATTCTTCAACCCCAGTACACCGAAAGGCAAAACTGTCGCCAAGCTAGCCCGAAGAAGGCAGGAGGGAGCAATAAACACGGCCGCGTCAATAAAAGTCAGCGTCCCACCATACACATGTCTACTGCCCGCTAGCAGGTGTACTGCCTAGGATATGGCAGTAGGGCTGTCAGCTAATGGTGAGAAGTTATAATAAATTGCATTCTTAAGTGACGAGAAAATTGTGTTCCTAATTTGTAAAACCATTAAAATTGCTGTCATGCTTTCGTTACAGAGGGCAATGTCTATAGTTCAAGAATAGGTTATTTGACTAAAAAAAACTAATTAGTCCGTCAGTTAGATTTCCAAAAAATAGACACGTATTTTTTTCTTTTTTCATATAAACAAAAAATTAAGACGACACAGTGCGTTCAAAACTCGTGTGACGTCACTGCACTCTACACTTTTTAGCGCGCAGTGACGTCACCGGCCCCCACTCCTGATCTTTGATGCCTTCTATATATGTAATTTTTTATTGATTTGATAGACAAAATATACGTATCCAATATTTTTCTATAATCTGAATGACCGACAAAATAGAATCATTTTTATAACCCAGGAAACATCCCTATTTTGAAAGCGCAAGTAAGCTGTTAAGTAAGTTTTATTAAAAAATTTACACATTAAATTCCTACGAAAACTAATAGATACTTATACTTTATAAAACACTGACAGAACTGATCAAAAATCAAAAATCAAAATCAAAGCATTTATTTCAAATAAACCAGTTACAGGCACTTTTGAATTGTCAGAAGGTCGGTCAGTCAGTAAGGTGAAGCTAGTCGCCCATTCCAAAGAGTAGGTACCTATGGAGAAGAACGGGCAAGAAACTGCATGGACACTCTTTTAAATTATCAAGCTATTGATACAAATATTTGATTACATCATTCATTTTGAAATCAGTCGTGTGAGAACGATGTAGAAATATATTGTACGCTGAGAGCGTCCATTATGGAAAAAAAAAAACAACAATTCAGAATTTAAAATACGCCGTGGCAGCTAAGAGATGACCAGTCCCCTCTGACGGCGTCCGTTCACGAACATGACGTATGGATCAGCATCATTCAGCTCAACCATATTGAAGGGAACCTAATGACCCAACACACACGCCACCACCAGCGAGACATTTGAGTGAGCATGACATACTCTCAACAGCCATAGCACTATCAAGTCAATAAAAGACTAACCCAACAAATAGATGCTTTACAGCACGTGCTCACACGTGTTCCATGCAATTATACAATACTAAAAAATTGAATCTACACAATGCAAAGACAGTTTTGTCGAAGGTTCAGCAGCTCCAACGGTGTTCCCGAATGCTAAGTTTAGCTCCTGTGTAGCTGCACCAGTGCCGAATACCCCTGTCAGCGATGCAATTCCGTAACGTACAATATGCCTGGCTACATAGTGTGTACTGGCTTTGAGTTAAAAAAAAAAAACAAACAATTGCAAATTTAAACTACAAGGGGAAAAATCAAAGAACAGTCAGTGTAAGTATAGAAATCGGACGCAGTTCAAGCCCAAGCCTTTTTGTCGTCAATATAATCCTTAACACTATAAAATGCTTTCTGACACATTAAATTACGTTTAATGAAGGATTTGAATTTATTTAGGCTCAGATCTTGAACCACCTGATCAAAGCCAAAATCTAATATCGCATTGAATAATAATTGAAACTAATCAAATCGCTGAACATTTATAAACTACATCGCGCTCCGAGCATAATTTTTGTCCCACACTCGTCATATTTATTTTGGTGTAAATAACCTTTAGTTATCGCAATAACTAAAGGTTCTTTATTTCCAATACTTTATAACTTTATATCCTTGTTATTCTAGAGCCACGAAGTCCAAAGGCATAACACGAAAAGTCGTTACTGACACATGGGTTATTTCAGTAACTCAAAGATTTTATTTGCGCTACCGCACTTATGCCTTCATCGCGTTCGTTCATCATTTTACGAGTTCACCAGTAGCAAAATGGTTTACAGTAAAAAAGTTCTTTAGTACAGTGATAACCCTAGTTGGTCGTAAACACGTACCATGCAAATACGCGGCTCGTAGACGGATGCTGTCAACATTTTCATACCACAATATTGAAACACTGGCCATTTAGCGTTTTATCTCAACCGTTTTAATTTTAAGCAGGTCTTTAAAATAATTTTGCTGCAAATGAGTCAACATATTATCGCAATAAAGTTTACAATTTATGGTTCCTTAGTAACGGATGATTAAGTTCTAACAAGATGGGTGTGTCGCCTTCCTCTGAATAAAATTACGGCGATTTAATTTGCATGCTCACTCACACATGGCCGATAAAATATACAAACATATATAAAGCTTTATCTAAAGCCGTCAATCGCAGCAGAACAACGCGTTTTCTTTACAATAATTGAACAAACTAACGCCAGTCAAACGCATCCGGTCTAACAAATCGTGTTCAAACTTGAGACAACTGGCTTGTGTAGCAAACGTCAATCGAACACGAAAGCTCGCAACGAGGTGTTTAATGATGCAATAATTTGCATAGGGGCCCGTTGGTGAGAAACGCGACCTATTCTCACGTCTGTCTTCGGCTATAAACTTTCCTTTTACAGTAGCAACTCTTGTTATGTGAACTTCTGTGCTAAATATCGCGAGACGGCGCGATCTCGTTGTGCTCGCTCGTCATTCACCAGCTGAACATTCTCCGCAGCCGTCAACTTACCATTTAATGACGCCTTATTGTTTATGGACTGTTAAGCAGCAGAAATGGTTACCTGAAAAAGGAAAGAAATCGCTTTATTATACAACGAATGACAGTCGTAAACGTCAAGCGAGTGTAAACGAAAGCATTAAAAAAACACACAAATTGAGAAATGAACGGAATCAATTAAGTATCGGTCGGGTTCGTAAAATCGGATGCCTTATTCAGTAGGTCGGGTACCGTCCCGCGCACGGGCCGGCCTGGGCTTGCTAAACCCCCGGCGCACAATCTGACATTTATGAGTGCCATAAAAACGCTCAAGTAGTGACTTTTACTACTTGTTTAGTGAACATAAATGTCTTTGCCTTACCCGCGCTCAACGTCGTCCGTATTTAAAAGCGCACAGTTTCGTGCACAGTTTTGCTCCTTTTTCCTCTTTTTATTTACTGTTACAGTACTGTTATGCAACTGTATAATGCTTTGGTTACTTTTCAGTGACAATTTATTGGTGTCGTCTTTTGTCTTTATTTTAGTGCCGCGAGAACATCGTTTGTTTTAGTTTTATTTTCGTATTTCGAATTGTTTGTGATGATAAATTATGAAACAATTTGAACGCTTCCCCAAAGTTGAGTTGTGAAAAATTCTTTCTTACAAAAGTTGAAGATATTTTATCAATCAAATTAATTACAAAGTGATAGGTACATTTCAGTACGTGTGTCGGGTATGTTGATTGATATCTTGAGTTGTTTACAGGGCTCGTAAAACTAATTAGAGACATGCATTTGTTATGCAGGTGGCGTAGGGACCTCGTAGCGTACTGACAGTTTAAAAATTATGACATCGGCATCGAAACTGATTTATGCGTACATAGCTGTTAATATTTGTAAGTATAAACGTGATGAACTAATCTGTCATTTGACACTAATAAATCATTGGAAATAGAAAGGCGGTGCCGCCGGCGCAAATGCAAGGAAAATCAAACGCACCGACCTACCGTTATCCCGCCCCAATTATTTCAAACCAAAACAATACATCCGCATCAAAACTTTTCTTTGCGAGACCTCCAGTGGACCGAGCTGGCCAGTGGTCTTAGGTATTCCGTCGTCGTCCGCCGACGTTTGGCAGTATCGACAGTTTAGCATAGGCCACCCACACGCCTTGCCTACATACCTTCAGGTTTATGGTCGCTGGTCAACGAATAATAATGCTGCACCTAGACACAAGGCCGGCTAAACAATAGTGTCTTGATTACTTTTTGCCCTTAAGTGTTTTGAATAACTTAAAAATGTTGACAATGTATGGTGCTACTTTTTGAAGTGACGTAATGTTATTTGTAACCCAGATGTAAAATGTCATGAAATGGAAGCCTTCAAAGGCACAAGCCTTCAGGCTGAAAAA
This sequence comes from Sesamia inferens, assembly GCA_037179545.1. Lineage (NCBI taxonomy): Eukaryota > Metazoa > Arthropoda > Insecta > Lepidoptera > Noctuidae > Sesamia > Sesamia inferens. The sequence continues at coordinate 13,543,189 of CM073930.1, forward strand.
ATAAGCACTCGACAACTGATCTAATCTTTCAGAATGATTGCGGTGTAGGTACGGACGACAGCTGACCTGCTGTCGTTACTCGAAACTTTCAAATATTCCTAATCAACTTTGAGTTTTTAATGCTTTATAGATAGAGTTGAAAATCTAATATAGAAATCTGTCAGATTGTAGTAGCTTCATGTGCTAATTTTTATAAATTATAACGTTTATGAATATTCTCCAGTACAGACATGTAGGTAATTATTTTTCATACTGATGTATGAGTTATCAAATCATTGGATACCAGTCAGTCTATTATAACCTCAGGTAAATGAACCTGTGGTGATGAAGGGTGACTAGGTTGATTGATACTCATCTCATACTAGTTTTTATGGTGAGCTTTTTACAGAATTGATCAGATGGATAACTCTAGGTAAAACTGAATAGAAGGTGCAAGACTAAACAAAAGTATGAAGCGGTGCACTGGAATGGTTACGCCTAAGTGTGCCAAGACCTAATTCTACATATCTTGCCTAATCTAAACCTATATCAATGTCCAGAACTCCTTAGCGTTACTGTTTGTTATTCCCGGCCACTGTTTATATCGCCAAAAGAAAGTCCTTCTGCATACCACTGTAATATATTCGTCCGTCAACCATACCTTGTTTTCGCTTCAAATTAGACAATTAGGAGTCGGGTTGTGACGCTAAATCTATTAAATTAAAGCTGAGTACGCACCGGTCACCTACCGCGGCGATTTTAATCGTATGTATGCGACGTGCGATTCGCGAGTACATTTCGCATATCAATGCGATGGACAAATTGATGAAAAAACGTTGGGCAGCGCGTGTCGAACACGAGTGATGTGCCCTCCGAGCGATTTTGAAATTATTGCTGTGTTACGTGTGTTTGGTGGACGTCATTTTATGTTTTGATGGCCTGATTGGGAATGTTTTGATAATAACTTGGTTGTGAATGTGTAAATAAAGTCCTTTAGTGGTAATTATCGCTTCTTTTCAGCTCGTTTGAGATGTAAACGTAAACAATATGGGAAAAGTATTTGTTGATACTATAATTAATTAGGTCATAGATATTCGCTTTTGGTTCTAATTCAATAGAATACTCTCTATTATGTACACCTTATAAATTACATAACATAAATATGAATATTTTACAAAGGGTGATACAATGGGCGGTCCTATCCGATCTTTCCCAGACAACGAATTAATAGATCAATACGCCATAAAATTCATTCGAAAACTGTTTTCAGGTAGGTACTGTTTATGTTGCCAATGCTTGAATTTTGATTTGTTCGCATAATTTCATCCTTAACATACCAAAGCCGTGATTCATTATGAAGTTTAGTAGTAGTACGAAATCGGAAAGCGAATTTACATTTCCTTGTAGGTAGGTAAGTGGTATAGCCCAGTCATGTACCTAGTGGCTAAGCTCGAAGTAATGGCATACGTGCCTTAAGACACGTGCGCTCATCGGTTGAAAGGAATAAATAGACGCGAAAACATTGCCAAACTGTATTCGCGAAATGTTTGTGTGCGATTTTTTAGCAGGAACATGTGTGAAGACGCCAAATCCGACGCTAATTGTGGTGATGTGGAATTCGCTAGTAAGGCAGCAATAGGTACCTACTAAGTGAAAATATTCCTGAAAGTAATTGTGAATAAACAAAATTCTGGCAAAAGGTCGGTGCAATGCATATAATTTCTGGATGTAGTACTCCATCTTTGAATAGGACTTTCTATCTGAAATCCCAAATATTTTTAGCTAGAAAGTTTTGCCCAAAGATGGCAAAGATGGCAGAATTTAGAACTCAGAATTTTTATCAAGTATTAAATGATCGACTTTCATAGTACTTAAGTATCCATAGACAGGGCGTATTGCTGTTTCTATTTAGGTATAGACAATAAGATGGTCTTGCCAAAGATAGCGAACTGAAGCCTGAAATGTCACCGGAAAGAGGAAGAGGTATATGGTCGACTAAGAGTTTTGGTCTGACATACAGATGAATGAAGCCAATCGAAGTATTGATCTATATGTATGATTCTTGCCAAAGATAGATAGATCTATATGTCAGTAAGAAAACAGGAAGCGTTTCTCGCTGTGATTACGCTGCAGAAAATCAATCAATCCAATAGTATTATGAATCTAAACTTAACCACTACTACAATCAGAACTTTTTTTTTTGTTATGGATGAGAAACCATCAAATGATCTCTCCTGCTCTGGGTGGAGCGGAAGGGCGTGTAAGACTTTTACTGAGTAAAACCTACCCGCGTTCCTACACTTTCCTGTACGCCAAAGCCACGGTTTCTATCACAAGCAAACCTCCAGCCAATAATTTCTTATTAACACTATTACATTCCCTGTCTTAATACATACTGTAGTATAAGGTGTCTCGTTTATGAGCCGTGCCATCCAATGATGGGCAGCGTCAGGCAAGCGTCGGGCACTCGACCGTAACCCACGATTGACGGCCCACAAAACCACGTCCATAGTGACAATATTACCATAATTACCTGTAGTAATTTATAGGCCATGCTTCGATACCTTTATCGCGCAATTAAGGGTTGAACTCCTAAAAGGTCATCTACGTAGACGGTGCAAGATACTGCAATTATTTATGTCATTACTAAGTTAAGTGGAAAATTATGGATTAGTACCCAAGTAATTGCATATAGCAGCAGTTTTTAACCTTAATAATAATGGAGTTTTGGCAAAGTGTTCCAAGATTCTTCATTCTTTTATTTCACACTTTCGACGAAGTGATTAACTGGCTAAGAAATAAAACTTGTTCAGTAAGAAAGAAACTACCGCCCATTGGCTGAGTAAATAACAAGTACGAAATACGGTGTGCAATGTATCTATAATGTAAACTGTAATTTGTCAGATAGTGTTATCAGTATCAAGCAGGCGCTTGGCCAGTTAGCTGTCAGACACTATTTATCTTCCAACCAGTCGAAGGTACGTGTACGTCTAGACGCAAGCTAATTGTATGGTGATAGATTAGCCACCACATTTACACGCTGTTAGCCGCAATAAGATTTACATAGGTATTTTTTTAAAGAGGTTTTGAATACAGACTACAACCGGTACATTTACCCCACATGTGTATGTAGGTAGTTGCCTGTTAACTGTCAATACGTCGAGCAGAAAATTTAGTTTGTGAATATGAGAATAATGTACTTATTTCTCAAAAACAAAAAATAGTTTGTTCATTTTTAGTTGACGCAAAAACAGTTAAGTTCGTTCTAGGAAAAGTTAGTATCAAGAAACAGTAAAGTATGAGCTACGAACAGTATTGTCACACCTCACGGTGATAATGAACTATTTCGTACTTTATAGCTACTTTCGCAAAACAAGCGGTAAATTTGAAACATTGGTATAATACTGAAAGCCTTTTATTTATTACTGATCTCGTATTAGCAGCTAAAACTGGCTCAGTAGTCAGCACTGAACACTGACGATACCCGTACGCGAGGCAAAGCCATTTGTTTGCCGAATAAACAAAGTATAAATCAATCCGTCACTGACTTTACTGTTCACCCCCGACCACGGTCGATCGGGCACGACGGTTCCCGACCGATCCCGACCAATCCCGACCGAATGGGACTCTGATTTAAATGTTAATCGGCGAGTGTCGAAATTATTAATTACCGTGTACACCGCGGGTACGTTACGCATGCAGATTGCTATGCTAACGAATGATTAACTATGCATGTGCACGCGCAGATTTAGATTTTATGCCGTGTTTGGATTGATGGGCACTGTGGTGATGAAATTGATTACTTTTCATGTAATTTGGAAATGTTTATGCCTGACACGATCTTTTTTACTTCAGGTAGTATCATAACGGGGTATCCCGTTATGAGTTTGCAATTTGTGAAAATATCATGGGGTTGAATTAGAAAATTGGTAAGATAAAAACATCACTTTGCAAAGTGTCTAAAAGAATCTAAACATCTACCCCCTATAGGAGTTAGTTTGCATGTAGCAAAAACAATTTTGAAAGCGGACATAGGATGAAATGTCAGTTTCCAAAGTTTGGAATCAATTTGTAGATATACTTGTATTTTCACGTCAATTTAATTCTTAATATACATCCGAAAAACTTTGATCTATAAAGAAAGGTATCAATCATCATACCTCTCATGCCCGAAGAAAGACTAACAGGATCATCCTTATAGCGCAATTAGGGGAGATCCCGGAGACAAACATTCAGAACAATGAGTGTGAGGCTTTCTACTGTTCAATAGGTGCTTCCAAGGTTTAGGGGACTGAACTTAAAACGTAATAAAGCCAAGTCAAGGTGCATAAGTGTCTAGACAATTAATTGTATTAAAATAAAAAAATAAAAATTAGTCCTGTCAAATTTCTCAGCGCCTGACGTAAATTGACGTAATTTTAGTACCCATGTTTATAATTAGTACATATGTCTATGCAGTATCTTAATTTGTCAGAACTAAACTAAGATTTCTCCTCTATTTCTTTTTTTTAACCGACTTCAAAAATAGGAGGTTATCAATTCGACCTGTATGTAGGTAAGCCAAATTTCAAGTGTATAAAACATACACACATACATATTTTTATGTTTGTGCGCGCATATTTCCGGAACTACAAGTCTGATTTAAGTAATTCTTTTTTTTTTTGTTGTACTATGTACCTATTGTTCAACTTAGGAAATAGATATTATAAGTTTCATCAAAATCGGTTCAGAAGTTTTTGAGATAGGAATTTTTTCGTATTGATGAGAATTTATTCTTACATGGGTTATGGCTGCCACTATTGTGAAGAGGTGAAAAGTAATTGACGAATTTCGACTAACTGAACACTGAAAAGCATGAAATAAAAACTTTTTACAAAAAAAATAGAAACCGACTTCAAAAAAACACTTCAAAGGAAAAGAAAATTTATTTTTTTCTAAAAAGTTTTTAAGAAAAAAACAGATGCACTTAACTTAAATTTAGTTTAGTTGTAAACAAGGAAATGGGCGCCAATATTTTCGGAAAAGTAGGTACAGACGACAGCACATCAAGCCTACAATCTGTCAGAATTTCTTATTAGATTTTCAACTTTATCTGTAATGCATTAAGACTCAAGGTATAGTTCTTGCAATTTACGAGCGCGCGTGACTCTTGCTTGTGGTATGTTGTGTACATGCACAATGCGTTAGTGTGTGTGCCTGACGGAGCGTTCAGTAGCGAGCGGTCGCCCGCTCAGGTCACTTGTGCTTATTGTTTTCACGTCGCTATCCGCCACGAAGTACCGTCAGCATGTCAAATACCGATAAAAAGCGAAAAATTATTCGTAGTGAGGTGAGTTATTTAAATATGCATTTATAGCGTTAATTTAATATTAAACTTTTTGTATGGATCAACGATCATGAACATTGTATTCTCTTTATTATTTGTAGGGTCGTGCAATTATCGCCCGAGTTTTTCATTTTCTTCAAGAAGAATATAATTTCATGAAGGCGAATAATAATGATAATTGTGATTTGAGTCCTTTGGCTAACGTAAGAAAACGAACCGCCGAAGCAACAGGGGTCAGTGAACGTACTGTAACTTCTATTTTGAAAGAAGAAAAAGAGATGCCCTCTACATCTGCCAAGTTTCTTTCACCAATGAAAAAACGTCGTAAAAGAAGTAGCAAATTTGATTTTGATAATTTCGACACTAATTTGATTCGAAGTACAATTCAAAATTATCACATCGAACACAAGGAAATTCCAACTTTAAACAAAATTCGGTCAGTTCTCAGAGAAAAGATAGACTTTGACGGGTGTCTAAGCACTTTACGTTCATTGCTCATAAAAATTGGTTATAAATGGCGAAAGATTAGCAGTAACCGACGAGTATTACAAGAAAGGCATGATTTACAATAAAGGCATGATTACAATTTTTTTTTTTTTTTTTAAGGGAATTGCATGATTTAATTCCCCCATCTCCGTTCCATCATCGGACGACCCGTCGTACGGCGAGTTTCCACCCTTACGTTGTTGACACCACTGCGATCCGGACGAAGCGTTTTGCTTCCTCCTTTATACCGCATACATCGAGGGACTGGAACAATTTGCCGGCGTCGGTGTTTCCGTCACATTACGATTTGAGTGTCTTCAAGGCTAGAGTGAATAGGCTCTTAATAAACTAGCGCGCTTTACCATCAACGATCGCGTCACTGCTTACCATCAGGCGGGATTGCGGTAAAGCGCTGGTTTATAATTTATAAAAAAAAAAAAAACAACTATGGCGTTTAAAATATTTGAAAAAGATTTCTCAGTGCCGTGCAGAAGGACGTCCTATTGTTTACACTGACGAAACATATGTTTTAACGTCGCACGTTCGACAAAATACATGGGGTATAAAGGATAAAGATACTCCATTTATGAAGAAATTAGGTACTGGGAGCCGGTTTATTATAGTGCACGCAGGTACTAAAGATGGATTCATTCCAAATGCCTCATTGGTATATAAATCATCCTCTACAACTGTAGATTATCACTCAAATATGAGTTTTGAAAATTATAAGAAGTGGCTAGAAGAGAAGCTTATGCCAAATTTGCCAGAAAGGGCAGTTATTGTGATGGATAACGCGTCCTATCATAACGCCCGCAGCAGTAAAATTCCTACGTCCAGTTCAAGGAAGAGCGATATGACAAAATGGCTAACTGATAACGAAATTTTATGTGACGAACGATTAAAAAAAATCGAACTCTATGATTTAATAAAAAATAATAGACATCGTTTCATAACATTCAAAATTGACGAAATAGTTAAAAGCAAGAATTTTGAAATATTGCGTTTGCCGCCCTATCACCCTGAGTTGAACTGTATCGAAAATATCTGGGGAATTTAAAAAAATAAAATTGCAACTAAAAATATTGGGCAAAATATGACTATTTTACAAAATTTAATAAATGAGTGTTTGAACGATATCGACAATGATACCTGGCGTAAAACTTGCAAGCATGTCGAAAAACTTGAAGAAGAATATAGAAAATATTTCGATTTGGACTTCGAGTTAACGATTAATGTAGAATCAACTGATAGCGACACTGAAGAGTTTGAAGATAGTGACACTTCTGACGATGAATAATAATTAATTTTAATAAAACTTACTATTAAAATATTTGTTGTATTATCATTGTTGGTTTCAAAGTTAAAATAATTTTAACATTGATTATTTGTATGCTAACCGTAGCGCGCCTACGCGCACGCACACATTTACACGTATACAGATACGACTTGAACACAAGTAAGAGCCACGCGCGTTCGTGAATTGCAAGAACTATAGCTTGACCTGCTGTCGTCCGTACACTTTAAATTCTAAATTTTCTATTCCAAGTGTGAAAACCATTAACATCATCTTTTGGTACACTATGTATGTAATTTATTTATATTTAATTAAAACACATTCATCCTTTAAGTATAATTCCAATTTTTAGACAGATAAGGCATCCAAAATGCCTCAAGTTACAATTTGACGTTAAGACACTACTTTTTTATCTCTTTCAACTCTTTACACGCGATGCGGAATAATTATAGCTAATTCATTTTACGATATTATTGAATGTTTGCTCAGCCGATTAGATATTCATTAATTTAAAATTCGATATGCTTCTGTTTTATAAATACCAAATACTTTTCTTCTGCGTTTAGTTACTAGCATTGATGGGATTTATCAATAATGCATTAACATCCTACATCGCAGCTGCGTGACACAAAATTACAGTAATTCCTACCTTTAGTGCGTTATAAATTTCCACTCTGGGCTAGTTGTGATAACAATGGGTACTATGAAGCATCTTAATTACCATAGAGAAAAGGTAGAAGATTGGTGGAAGATATATGTGAAAACTTAGGTTTGAAGTCCAGGTTAAAATCTATCAATTCTGTAACTTTAAGCTTTAACAGTACGTTCACAGTCCCCAAGCCACAGTTACATTATTGTATTGTGTTGTATCGTTCTAGCCAATCAAAACTCTTTTGTATTTGACGTAGTCCTGAACACAGTAATGTGGCTGTAGCTTCAATCACATTCTGTCAAAAAATACTTTTAATTAAGTACCCTACATTTTGACCAAGTTTTGAAATGTGTTTGTCGCTGAGATAAGGCTGCGGCTAAATTTTGAACGTTTTATTACGAGGATAGGTGTTCAGAACAAACCGTATCCCAAACGTTGGAGGTTCCAAAGAATCCATACACCTGCACTTCTATGAACTTACACATCCAGAGCCAGACTCATCTAAAATTATTCAGACAGTTTTTTTTTTAAATAGCCGACGAAATATTTCTAGACGTCAATCCAAGGTAAAAGTTTGCCAACTCAAAAAATTAATACCTAGGTATATTCCAAAGATCTTATTACACTGTGGTAGGTCTTTTAAACTTAATAAATTATTGATACGTACAATACAAAACAATTCAGGTTATTAGTTTATCACAATAATTGAGAAATAGTAAACCTACTTCAGTTAGCACAACAAACCTAATCAATTCTCTCACACAAAACTTGATGTATGTAGGTATTCGTAATATATCTTGTCGAAGTCGTTCACGTCTGCTACTGATACAACTAGTTGCACTATTTTAATTAAGATAAACAATATTAATCAATGTAGCACATATTATTTGCCACATTAAATTAAGGACATTTCACGTGATTTCAAATCCAGTACTTGATTAATCTTGCTACTGCTATCAAACGACGCATTGCATTTGATTGTCTGGAGACAGACATTACGGTTAAATTTAATCTAATCTACGATTTAATTGGCATTTATCGTGGTCCACTGGAATAGGCTGCTGGCATTTTAATGAACATTAGGTATAATAATTATCAAGGTTCAAAATGGCTGTTGGCAAACTGAAACTGTTTTGGTATACGAAAGTCATGTTTGATTACTTTGTTTGTGTAGAGATCTTTATCATGTACTGTAAAACTGTTTCTTTCTCTAAGTACCTTGGTGACTTGTAACTTGGTCTCCGGGCATCAATGGGAAGCCTTACAGCCTTGTAAAGTGGAGCTACCTCGACCGAATGACAGTGGCCTGTTAGGCTAAGGACTCACGAAGCGGTTTTCACCCGCGACTGCCGCGGTGGCGGAATGGAGTTTTATTTTCAAAACTCACGAGACTGGAGTTTTGTGCGGTGACGCAGCCATCGCGGTAGCGATTATCGCCCGCAAACTTGGCGATTTATTATCACAAGACGGGCGGTTGCAAGATCGGCGGTTAAACGATCAGTTGAGTTCCAGACTACGACCAGTTTCTTGTACCAAAGTAATTAGAAGATCGACTTCAATATCGTTATCCATTTTGTTGAAAAACGTACACAAACGCGTCACTACTAGTCACTACGCTACGAGTAATAACAAGTCACTGGCTGAATGGCGTCGGATTTCTGTTAAACCCCCGTTCCCCGCTGCCGACGCGGTCACCCACCAACCGATGGCAGAACGCCCCGGCAGCGGGACTCGCAAACAACCGCCTACACTACGGCTGTAAAACGCGTCGTGAAATGTGTTTTAATTTTTTGTTGTCAATGTTAAGAAAATCCTGTCCGACCCATAAGGATAATAAAGGTTAGGTAAACACATGACCAAATATAATATAAAATTTTACGTAATCATCATAGTACCAATACAAATGAATTTTGAAATAATCTTTTTTTCCCGCGAATTAATTCCAACTTCCCCGAAATTTGGTAATTTTTAAAAAGTGACAACACAGGTATTTTTATAAGCGAATAGCGATGCGACCACGTGCCGCGTGCCCTGCCGCCTGCCGCCCGTGGAAGGGTGGATAACGCACATTTATTAAGTTACCTCTTTTTGCGAAATATAATATTTATTTTTTTAGGGGGATTCTTTTTTTAAGTTTAGCCCGGTTTTGTATGCATTAGTAGAATCAGTTATCGATATCTAACAACACCTTCCGGGTCGGACAGGGTTTTCTTAACATACTGTATATCGTTTTTCAGAATCATGGAAAGGATAGGTTATCATTAGGGACAGGTTGGTGGTTACTGTATACATAGGGGTACCAATATGAAATTACCGTTTTTTAAGGAAAATAAAACGCTTATGTTAAACAAGAAAACAGACAAAAAAAGTTTATTCAAAGTATTTGCCATTGCTAGCTACACATTTTTCTCATCTTTTTATTAAGTTGTGGATGCCCTGCCAAAAAACCTGCTCTTGTTTTGATAAAAACCATTCAGAGACCCAATTTTCCAGTTCTTCAGATGTTTTGAAGAGCTGCTTAGCCAGTGCGTGTCCCATCGATGAAAACAAATGGTAGTCGGAAGGTGCCAAGTCTGGTGAATACGGCGGGTGGGGTAACACTTCCCACTTAAGTGCATTTATCGTTTCTTTAACTTGTTTTGCTGTATGTGATGGAGCATTGTCGTGAAGCAAAATTACCTTTCCGTGTCTTGTGGCCCATTCTGGTCGTTTTTCGGTCAATGCATGGTTCAAATTGATCATTTGTTGTCGGTAGCGATCAGTATTGACAGTTTCACCAGGTTTTAATAGCTCATGATACACCACACCCTTCTGGTCCCACCAAACACAGAGCATTCTCTTCTTTCCGAAGCGATCGTTGAAACCAATTTCTACATGTTTTTTCTGAAAGAGCATGATCACCATAAGCTTCGATAAGCATTCTGTGAGCATCAGCTGCATTTTTCCTTAAAAAAAAATAATGCAATAAAACTTCCCGCATATGATGATTTTCTGGTACAACATTTTCCATTTTTAACTAAAAAAAAATACAATCTTGGTTTAGTGGAACCAAGATTGTATTTTTTTTGACTTGCAGTATACTAAATATATTCCACAGATGTCATACCAACAAAATAAAAAAAAAAGGCTCGTTCACAATAATCATTAGCTACACAGCTAAATCTGTGTTACCGGTAATTTCATATTGGTAGACCTGGTATATCTGCATTCTACAGAAGCTGCGGGCCCGTAACCGCGGCGGATGCGGGTGAAAAGCGCTCCGTGAGTTCTTAGCCTTATGGTGCAGTTAAGTCGTAGAAAATGCTCCACACCCTGGTATCTATTCTTTGATTTTCTTGGTGGTAGGCCATAACATCGGCTGCCGGCAGTAGTTACCACCCACCAGACAAAGCCAGGCAAAGCGTTACACAGATATCATGATGTCTGGTGAAGCCGTACGCAGGACGGGTCTGAGCAGTTGTGTTGCGAAGTGTGCCGGGTACGATGCGCCAAACGATGTTGTGTTGGAAGTTTGGTCGTGGATGGTCTTTAGATCAATCTCTCTCTGGCGCAGTATCATTGGTCGTGTTGTTGGGTTTAACATTGCATCACCTCGCTCAACTGCCGTCTGCCTTCCTGTTCTCTCAGTTTTTTTTTATTGGCTAGGCTTTTAATAAACTAGCGCATTTTCCTATCAACGATTGCATCACTGCTTATCATCAGGCGGCATTACGTTCGAGCACTAGTTTATATTTATAAAAAAAAAACTTGCAATGATAAAACCCGTTGATAGCAAAACCGGGACGTTATCAAAGTCATTGTCATGTCTTTGACCGTTTTTCACAATTATACTTCTTGCCTTTGACATAAGGAAACCCATCGTGGTTCAGTAACAAGAACCGTCTCTGGACATCAGTGGTAAGACTTTCAACCTGGTAAAGTGGGGCTACTTCGACAGAACGACAGTGGCCTTTTATGATGCAGTTGTGAAAATGAAGAAAATGCTTAGAGCATTGCATTGCAGTCTGCTCTCTATTCACCATAACATGCAGTCAAATTGACCTCTAGAAGTGGCGAAGTTTTGGGCCCACAAAATCTGAAATACGGTTGTGTTAGCAACATGACTAAGAAGAAACAGCGACCCAATAGCAACCTTACTATGATGAGAATAAAGGTAAATAGTTTACAGTAGATTAGAAGTGAATCATTTTCAAAGCTACACGTCAAACCTACTATTTCTCTAAGGCTTAGCACACATTGCGATCATGATGCTTAACACTTAATTTCAGGCTTTTGGACCGGTAGGCAATGGCCTTAAATATCAATGTTGATTGTTTATTTTACAATCCTTCATACAACTCTTGAAGACAAAAAAAATATTCTCTCTCAGACGAAAAAAAGAAAAAAAGCAAAACTTTACTACTATAAATCTGCCCAGCATTTTCATAGTTTTAAAAACTACTATAGTATGTAAAACAAATGTCACCACACATCAAAACTAGGTGGGTGCAGTACATAAAGTTTCTGCACCATTTGACGTCAGTTTGGGCGGGCGTTTCAATGATTTGTGACGCCTACCGCTGAAAGCTCAAACTATCCAATAAAGTATAGTGATTTATTGGGAAATTTTCGCTATGTATAAGCTAAATAAGTACATATTTTACAAATGATGCCACATCACTGTCCGTAATGGAGCGGAAGCTGATAATTTTAGGTGCATAAACAATTTTGAATTATGTCGTTTCGGTTAAGCTTGGTAAAGTACTATATTCATTCGTTTTTTGAAAATGCCTATGTGTTATTAAAAATAAAAAATATCTGTAACCTACATTTTAGAAACATACATAAATACATTGGATTATAATCTATTATAGACGACAGCACATGAAGCTACTACAATCTGTCAGATTTCTTTATTAGATTTTCAACTTTATGTCTAAAGCTTTAAGGCTCGGTAGCATGACCTGTTGTCGTCCGTACAGAGAGTCACTGTTAAAGTCGAATTGCTACTTTCTAAACTACGACAAAAGTCAATTTAGGGTATAAACCCTAAATTGACTTTCATCATGATGCAGACATCATGGCGGAACACGAGAAATCGCTTGGCTTGGCGATTTCTCGTGTTCCGCCATGATGTCTGGTGAAGCCGTACGGAGGACGGGTCTGAGCAGTTGTGTTGCGATGTGTGCCGGGTACGATGCGCCTAATTTTGTTGGGTTGGGAGTTTGGTCGTGGAGGGTCTTCAGATCAATCTCCCTTTGGCGCAGCATCGTTGGTCGTGTTGTTGGGTTTAACATTGCATCACCTCGCTCAACTGCCGTCTTCCTTCCTATTCGCTCAATTTTTCTGAGTGAATAGGCTCTTAATAAACTAGCGTACTTTACCATCAACGATCGCATCACTGCTTACCATCAGGCCGGATTGCGGTCAAGCGCTAGTTTATAATTAATAAAAAAATAAAAATCCCCGGCCCCGTGTGGTACCGGCATAGAACAGTACCAACCCATATCCTCCCGTGCATGTCCTAAGAGGCGACTAAGGGAACTCTAAAAAAAAGGAAAGGGAAGCGGGCAGCAGCGCTTTTACTGTGGAATATCAAATTACTGCGTTCCCCAACCCGCCTGCCAAGTGTGAAGATTATGGCAATGTCCCCCAGTGGAATAAAAGCCTTAGGGGAGGCCGCTGTCGAGCAGTGGACCTATATAGACTGAGAAGGAGAAGAGAAGATGGTATTAAATAAATGCCCAGACTTTACCCAACTACGTATGTTGGAGTCAGTCTTTCTCGATGCAGCCGAAAACCACTAATTAGCATGGAGCATATCTGGCCACCACAACCCAGTTACTGGATTACACGTAACCTCTTAGACTTGCGGCCTTTTGCAACGACTGACGAAATATTTACGAATGGCAACCCTGACCAACGTGTTTTCCGAGGCATAGAGGGGTGTCGATATATAATGAACAGTTACTATTCCACGACCCGCGCAGTGCAAATATTTGTGCGCATGAATATGAATATTTTCACTGGTCTGGTCGTGCCTCGGAAAGCGCGTTAACCCGTTGGTCCCGATTGCCATATGAACATCTAATGCCAGTCGTTATGGGTTGTTGGAGCCCTCAAAAATCCAACAATTGTTCTAACTGTAATGCTTCGACATCGCATTTGGGTTGTGAAGGTCAGACGGCAGTCGCTTCACGGAAAATATCGAAGAGACCAACTGGTGGGACGACTCAGTCCAGAGGAAGACTAGGGTGAAGAAAGCCCTCTTCAAAACGTGGCATGCCACCGGATCTCCTGAAGATCGCGACGCGTATAAAGTTGCCAAACGTGCCACTAAAAAAGCTGTAGCAGTGCCAGATGAGACCACTTGCAACCGATTTACGAGAAGTTGGAATCATCTGAGGGGTAAAAGATCATTTCCGAATTGGCACGTTCCAGGGCCAAGGCGGCACAGGATATATCCAAGTGCCGTTGTGTAAAAGACCCTATTGTCAACCTGCTATGCAAAGACCTCGCGGTGAAAAAGAAATGGCGTTCGTACTTCCACGAGCTGCTGAATAAACAACACCAAGAGGTGCAGACAACGGAACTCTCTCCAAATCTTGGATTAGTGCCCCCGATAACGCCCGAGGAAGTCCAAACACGCCTCTGCATATGCTCTTTCTAGATATGTAGAAGGCCTACGACTGTGTCCCTCGTGGTGTGATCTGGTGGATACTGAGGTTCAAAAGGGGTACCAGAAGCATATGTTGACATAATTCGAAACATGTACCTTAATTCTGATTCCGTTGTTAGGACCGCTATTGGCGACACTAAACCTTTTCCCATCGCCGTCGGACTCATCAGGGATCCGTCCTTAGTCCGTTTCTGTTCAGCGTGATATTAGACGTTTTGTCGGATAGCATCAAGGATTCACACGAGTAACCTCCCTGGTTGCTTGCTGACGCGGATAGGGGACGGTTGGTGCGAAGTATGAATGGGGCGGCTGGGGCTCTGACTTGACAGCCGGCAGCGTCGCTGTACTGAGGAAACAGCAGAGAACAGCAGCAGCGTCGATCGCAGCTCAGCGAGGTCCTGATGGTGGAATGTCAGGACAGGCTTTCACGCCCTACTGCCAGTCTCACCACCATCGAGGCCATCCGGCCGGTACTGACGGACTGCCTCGGAAGAAGGCACGGCTCCCTCATGGTCTGGGTGACACAGGTACTCTCTGGGTATGGTTGCTTCGGAAAGTACCTATGTCCTCCACTTACTTTTATTTTGAATCACAATGTTACATATCTTGGATGATTTTATAAAATTTCACATGTGTTTTATTTTTTTTTAAGGGACCGTTTCAATAAAATCGCAACCTAGCAAAGAAGACCCAAATTGTTATAAACAATTGTCTGTATCAGAATACTAATGTGAAGTTTAAATCTTTTTTTTTTTTGTCAATCATCACTACTATGCCAAAATATATTTAAAAAACGACACGTGCGACACGACAAAAATTATATAGTTCCGACACGCACGTGTATACTGCGTTATGATTTGTTTAAATAAATAATAGACTTATAGTTGAATTATTTATGACTCGTAATGTCAGGTCGATAGTCTCTTAATTAAACTATAATAAAGATAACTGTTAACGACATTTCAGTAATTAATATTCGATGTTACAAATGTTTCTAATAAAAGTACTTTATGAGCGAAGTTATTATTTTAATTTCTCTTTATTTATCATAGCAGATATAAGCAAGCAATAAAAACGTAAGCGACACAATAATTTCTGGATATTTTAGTTTCAGGATCTGCTTTTAAAGTCATTCTGTTATATTAGACAACGAGATTTAACTTTAGGCTCTTGTAAACTTTTGAGCCAGACTTTATATTTTAAATTTTATTTCGACTAGGGGCGAATTCGACTAAACGTTACGTTATGCAAAAAGGAGTCATATACTGAGATCTTTTTAATTGTGGTCAGTTTTTCTATACTAGATGTCAATTTTAGTCCACGTATAAAAAAATATCAGACCGGTGAAGTCACCCCTTACGAAGTGAAAATTATAGAATAGAGAACAGTTATTTATATTAAAAACATAAGTACCTACTCGGTGGTTTTAATCCAGTTGTTTCTCTTTTACAATGATTGAGAAAATCTACAAAAGTTTATCAAATACAAACGCTACAAAAGCTCGCGTAGCAGTTCAAACGCTGCGTAGCAGACACGCTACGACAATAACTCCTCAAAAATTTCACGGTTAGTTTTTTTTTTTTTTAATAATTATAAACTAGCGCTTGACCGCAATCCCGCCTGATGGTAAGCAGTGATGCGATCGTTGATGGTAAAGCGCGCTAGTTTATTAAGAGCCTATTCACTCAGAAAAACTGAGCGAATAGGAAGGAAGACGGCAGTAGAGCGAGGTGATGCAATGTAAACCCAACAACACGACCAACGATGCTGCGCCAAAGGGAGATTGATCTGAAAACCCTCCACGACCAAACTCCCAACACAACAACATTAGCCGCATCGTACCCGCCACACATCGCAACACAACTGCTCAGACCAGTCCTCCGTACGGCTTCACCAGACATCATGCCGGAACACGACAAATCGCTTGGCGGCAAGGCTTCGTCTGGTGGGTGGTAACTCCTGCCGGCGGCTGATGTTATGACCTACCACCGATCATATGGCCTACCACCGAGCATTATTAGCAAGTATTGTGAAAACTTCAAAAACTAACCTGGGAAACACCATATCGATACATCCCGGAAGCATATTGGTGTCACATCAGGTACAGCCCTACATTAACATTCACTCAACACTTGATCCAGGAGTTATCACGTATCCAAAAGAATAGAGCCATAATATTTTATGATCCCTTGTGCGCCATACCAGGCGACGTCGATGTTCGAATTTTAAACAAAACGCGCGCGCGCATGTTTCGATTATATCGATGTGTCGATAAATAATTAGTCGATTTTTTTTTATGGGCTATTAATATTATGAAATAATAATTGTTGTTATATTGCTAGTGTTCTGAATCATACTACTTACGTAACGCACGTGTGAATAACATTTATCTGGAGTTCTGCTCGGGCCATTTACGATTTTTTTTTGCCGCAATAGAAGTAAATAAGAATCATGTAAATAAATACTTTGATACTATATTATTGATATTGCTACTATAGGTATGCAATTCACTTCATCTATGTTTTGAGACTTTAAGATTTTTATAAAATAGCATTGCAGGAAGCGTTCCTGCCCATGGTAAGAATCAAAGCGTGAGCTTATGTAAGCCCTGTTTCAAGTTAAACTAATATCAGCTTTATTTTCAATAACAATTGAATTGATTTCCGATTGACTAGTGCTATTGACAAAGTTATAAACATGTTTCAGGTTGTAGCGCAAACTGAAAAATGTTTCAACACAGAACTTCTTTTAACTTTTTTCTTTTCCTTGTCATTGTTTTAACTAAAGCACCTGCCACTTAATTTCTTCACTACCCATGGTTGACTGGTAGAGAATGCCTAAAGCATTAATCTCGCCTCTGTACATTTTCT
The DNA here is from genome assembly GCA_037179545.1 of Sesamia inferens. Taxonomy (NCBI): domain Eukaryota; kingdom Metazoa; phylum Arthropoda; class Insecta; order Lepidoptera; family Noctuidae; genus Sesamia; species Sesamia inferens. The sequence goes on from CM073930.1 coordinate 13,560,454, forward strand.
TTGTGCGAAAGTATAAATAAATAAACTTCACAAAACCTGATTATGTAGGAATTAAAGTTATTTATCCACTAATTTATATTTATTTACATATTTGGGAAACAAATAAAAAAAGAGTGTTTATATGTGTTAACGATTCTCAGAAAACTTTTAATCTGTCGTGTCCACATACCCACATTATTTAGAAGTACCAAGATTGAAACACATCAACATTTTTCAAAAATATTTAGGTATAACAAAATGCAAAAGAGAAATTGCTCTACAAGCTGTCTCCTTAAATAGCTAAACTTTTAACAAAGTTCTAACTTTTAAAAAGCACTTAATCGTGCCTGATATTTGTCTTAACAGCGTGCAGGTATCATGGTACTGATATCGAGATAGATAGGGCAATAATTCTTTCGACACAACTCACGGTGCCAGCTTGTTCGCGTGTTCAACCAAACGATCATTTGTGGAGTACAGTGCGAACAAAAAGGTGGAGCGTGAGTGCTGAAATTAGTACTTTTTGATTAGTGTCTTTAAGACTACAGTGAATAGGCACATAATAAACTAATGCGCTTTAAGATCAACGATTGCATTACTACTTACCATCAGGCGGGATCGTGGTCAAGTAGGTACTATTTTGTAACAATAAAAAAACTTTTTTATTTCATTTTTTTGCTTTATTGATAGCTTTAAGAAATAACAGAGAGATATAGACTAGTATTTTTTTTTTAAATACACATAAATGTTATAAAAGTGACAGCTAAAGAGCCTATTACTTTACCCAAGGATAATAATAAAGCTTTGGACGCAGTTAACACTGATACTTCCAAAACAGATGAACCATATTATTTTTCTTTAATTGCCCAAACATGGATATTTACCGGTTTTACACAATAACTAACGTAAGTCCAGCTTACGCTAAACTGACTATAAAAGTAAGATTTACAAGAATAAACATGTCGGTAATAAATGTCGCTGCTACCATTACGCTGGATTAGAATGTCGCCTAGGGACAGGCCGGCAGCTTGCATATGTTCAAGTGATTTTTCACGGCTACGGAACCCGTGTTCAAAGGGCACGCAGTACGGTGTCGCAATCACGATCCTCGATCACGACTGGTCCTTCTACTATTCATTTGTATTACCTCTACAAACGAAAACGGATGCTATATCTTCAACGCTAAAGTCTAAACCAACCGCAAAAGGATATTGGCTGGTTACGATTAAGAAATTTGCGATTAGACCATCCGAAAACGGGCTCTATTTAAATGCAGTTAAAGGTCAAACTGATTGCGAAATTATCTTTGCTAAGTGGTAAAATGTCTTTAGACCGTGTCGCTACTAGCCTTAAAAGCATTAAGTTTGTTTTAGAGATAATAATCGTTGCGAATGCAAGTGCTTTGTTGTTTCAAAGATAGAGTTGTTGTTGTTGATTTATTTTTGGTCAACCATTGTTGGACTTAATAAGGGTAGCAAATATTCAATTATTATATTATGCTAGTAGCGTTATACACGCCTGTACAATACCTACGTAGCGTAGTGACTGCTTAATTATTGTTTTCGGTATTCAGTATGACACGTTTCATTTCAGTCTGTTTTAAAATATTTTTTTAATGAGCGTTGAAATTGAATTATCTGAATGATTCCTTAAAACATTACCTAATGAACACCATCTACACTTAACTAGGCATTTCTCAATTTCACGATATAAGTATGTACCTACCTCCTACTGTAAGTAATTTATAGAATTGAGATTTACTACAATTCTAGGTGAGTTGATTATATATTGTATATGTCTGTGTACTAATACTTTACTAGTATATAAGTTTGAAGAACTGTCTATAATCCATTAATTTGATAGTAAGCTTCGTTCAAATTGAGCTAAATAAAGCCCGTATTTCTGTACAGAAGCTTCAGAATTCGTACAGAAAATTCTAGAAATGTTAGTAAAATATTACCTACTCCGATAACAAATAACTAGAAATAGCTCAAAAATACCAACGATTTTCATGAAAACAAAACAAGCTACGTCAAATAATTTTCAACTTTACTTCCCTTCCCTATTTTTGTAAGGGAAAAAAAATATCAAAACATTCACCTAACCTGGTTTTATTAAAATAATTTCGGAAGAGTGCGTGAGGTGGGTTCCAATACTGCCTTCGAACACGCAACCTCACCCACAAACTTATCTTTACCGTTGACGAAATCAAAGGTAACTTATTTCGGTGCTACTCAATTCGGCATTAATCAACCTTCACCGAAAATTTTCTTTTTTAAAAGACGAAACAAGTTTGTAAGTTGCCGGTAAAACGGAGACCTAATCAGTGGGACCTGTCCCTCCAAGTAACTTATTGCGCTGTATATTCATAAACATAAATAGATAAGAATTACGTTTAGGCAACACGAATAAACTAATTAAGTTTGTCTTATCAGATGGCTCCCACATAGAGTTGCTCGCCGATAGTTTTTAATTTCGTTTATGAGTTGTGTTGGTGTTTTAATATTTATTTGTATGTGTATAACAGTTTGGGCGTATTTTAATAGATTAGGTAACAACATTCTGTTCCTAATTTAGCGCTACGTAGCCAGCGAAATTCATAATTTCATTCCTTTTTTTTTCTATTTTGGTTAAAGTGAAGCCGTACGGAGGACGGGTCTGAGCAGTTGTGTTGCGATGTGTGCCGGGTACGATGTGCCAAATGTTGTTGTGTTGGGAGTTTGGTCGTGGAGGGTCTTTAAATCATTCTTCCTTTGGCGCAGTATCGTTGGTCGTGTTGTTGGGTTTAACATTGCATCACCTCGCTCAACTGCAGACTTCCTTCCTATTCGCTCAGTTTTTCTGAGTGAATAGTAATAAACTTGCGCGCTTTACCATTAACGATGGCATCACTGCTTACCATCAGGCGGGATTGCGGTCAAGCGCTAGTTTATAATTATAAAAAAAAAAGTAAGATTCGCGAGCGTATCAAGGTTAATGGCTAATTACACAAATATAATAATTAAAAACATCAATATGACCCTCTTAGTTCATTTGACTGACTATGGCTATTTCAACTATTTTTTTTTTTCTTTTTTGGGTAGGAATTTATCAAATGATCTCGGTCCCGCTCTGCGCGGATTGGAAGGGGGTATCAGACTTTTAGTGACTAAAACTCATCTGTGTTCCTTCACTTTCCTATGCGCCAGGGCTCACGGTATTTTGGCGTTTTCTCCCTTAATTTATAATGTCCAAATAACAGTACAATTTGAAACTACCAGCATGGAATATTTAATCGAAACTACTATATGCCCTGTTTTGATGCTGAAATTATCGAGGATTTAGGCTGACTACTTACCTTTTCGTAAATACCTATACCTACTTCGTTGGTTTTAGGATACTAAGTTGGTTTTAGATTACTGAGTTGGTTTTAGGGTACTAAGTTGGTTTTACATTGTGCTTTGATTGACGAATGTGCTTTGTTACAGTTAAGATTGATGCTGAATTTATTATGATCAACCTATATAAGTACTAACTGATATGATTAAACCAACTCATTTGAACTATATCTATACTTATCTTCTGAATTTATGAGGCTTTTCATCAATTACCTAAGTAAATTATTTAGTTTATAAGTACCTACATAAGTTACTGTCAATGTTAATACCTAACCTAAAAGAATCAGACGAGATCAGTACCTGTAACGCATTATATTTTAATATAAGTCCACTGAATCTGAAATATGTCCTAATAAAGTTATAGGTACCTACATTGTGGCAATAAAGTATTATTAAATTTTGCTGGGTTATAATGCCTTATGGAAAAATACGTAGCTGTTTAATTCTCATTCACTTGTCGGTGAGTAGGTAAGTACTTGTGAATGCTATTTTATATATTTTTTTTGCTGATTTTCGTTATTCAGTTGTTTTTTTTTATTATTGTTTGTTTACAGTTTGATTATTATTAAAATTCGTTTGAATTCAACTTCTATGAACCTCTTTTGTCAAAATTAACGCGAAAATAGTAGGTCTCGAACAAACATTGTTCAAGTTTTGCCCACCAGACAAAGCCTTGCCGCCAAGCGATTTGTCGTGTTCCGGCATGATGTCTGGTGAAGCCGTACGGAAAACGGGTCTGAGCAGTTGTGTTGCGATGCGTGCTGGGTACGATGCGCCAAATGTTGTTGTGTTGGGAGTTTGTTCGTGGAGGGTCTTCAGATCAATCTCTCTTTGGCGCAGCATCGTTGGTCGTGTTGTTGGATTTAACATTGCATCACCTCGCTCAACTGCCGCCTTCCTTCCTATTCGCTCAATCTGAGTGAATAGGTTCTTAATAAACTAGCACGCTTTACCATCAACGATCGCATCACTGCTTACCATCAGGCGGGATTGTGGTCAAGCCCTAGTTTATAATTATTAAAAAAAAAAGTTTTTTTTTTTGTAGCATTAACGGAAGGTATTTTATGTAGATAAGTGTGGAGGTAGGTAGTAGAACTTTACTTATAACTTCTAACAACTTTCACCAACTCCCAAAAAGCAATATTTTCCTAAGAAAAAAAAAAAACTAAATTAACACAGTTTCCTAAACACAATAAAACAATATGACACTCGCATCCCCCATCTTGCGCGCATTTCTCGGGCGGGGGTGGGACACAGACAAATGACTAGCGCCCCTGCTGCCCGAATGAGTTATGGGCACCAATCGAGCCGCGCCCGACAGCCGCCATTTTTAATTTTTAGGGGTAGGTACCTCGCACTCACCCTTGCTTGTATTATTATTAAGTGTGCACACTACTGATAACATGACGAAAAGGGATGATATGTATTTTTTAATGGGTGTTAGTGTGGAGATAGTTTCTTTTTTTTATTTCTTTTAGTGGTAATATTAAAATGATAGTTGCTTGCCCTAAATTGGAAGAATAGTGTCGGTAAGTAGGTATGTTATCTACTTGAGAGTTGATAAATATTACCTATTATAGATAAAACAAGCATTCATAAGTATAAGGTACCTACGTACTTACATCCTAAAACTAAAGCAATTGAGTAAGTAGACTTGACTCAGTCAACAGGTGCAAAGTATTGAACATGCTTTTATTTATTTTGTTCGTGCCTATTTGACTGATTTAATAAATTAGGCTAGTCAGTCCACTTGAGTTTAAGAAACATTGTTTTCTTTTTCATGTTTTTTTCTGCCCTAAGGCCAAGTCTCTCATGAAATAAATAACTCGCAGTAATAACAAAGTCAACTGAAATAATAATCATAAACACATTTTAAATCTCATTGTAACAACTTGGCACACACTCGTCGAGTTATTGTGTTACATCACTAAAATTAAGATGTTGATCCTACAAATACACTTATAAATCCTTATAAGTTTATTAGTTCAGTTTAAAGCTCCGAAGCACGTAAATATTTGAAGAGCAGCCCATTAAAATCAAGTTTTAATACGTCGTAAAAAGTAATGCGCTCATAATCGTCGATTAGAACAAATTGAACCATAAACGAACGTCAATGTTGACATAAATCACGCCCTCTAACGCCACACTGTTGAACTACGGGACGTTTGTCGCTTCACTATCGTCTCAATCTCGCTCGGATGATGAACGAGCACTTTTATTGCGGTTACACGCTTGTTTATTTACTGCTTTGTAATAGAATGTCAATAAACAACGTTGATAACTGAACGTGGCAATAAAATAATAATAAAACACGACAGTTATTGTGCCGGGAAGTGGCGCTCTCCTGCGTTTGGCCATGAAAACGCAACTACTCGAAACAGCGACATCTGTCGTCGAATAGATGAACTAATTTCTCAAATTAATACTCTTACTTACATGTAGGAAAAATGGTCTGTATGTACATTTATTCAAAAATGCTATTCCGTAAACGAGTAGGAGACGACAATAAATATTCATTTCATCGAACAATGCTAGAAAAAAATAATTATTGTCTAGTTAACAAGCGAAGATCATTTATCACACGCTACGGCACATCAATAATTCATTACTAATAACACAGAGGCACTGACGTAATTAGTTCAATTACTCGCCCACCCAGTAATTCCGTCCCACCGTGTGGTAATTGAATTATTTATCTTTAGCTAAATTAGGAAAGGAAGATAAGTGCAATCTTCACCTTTAGCTAAGGTGTTCACGTTGGACCACGTGTAATTAAGTGTGCGTTAAACGGAACCGAGACAATAGGTATATGCGTGACCTAGCCCTGAGATTAATTCGTCTGATAACAAATTTAATTTAATACACCAAGAGAAGAGTCTTTAGTGTTTCGGAACGGAACTGAATCTAATAAAAATTTGGTAGATACTATCTAAGTATTCAATTATTATAATCATTTTCATTTTGGTGTATTCATTTATTCTTTCAATAGTGTTATCTAATCTTTCGCATATGAAATGTACAGAGGCGGACTTGATGCCTTAGGCATTCTCTACCAGTTAACCACAGGTGGGAGGATAAGATGGTAGGTGCTTTAGTTTGAAAAAAAAATTGTTAAGAAGGAGAAAAAAAAAATCTCTTAACACTATTAAAAAAATACTTAAATAAGCTAAATATAAATACAAACTATTACCAAAATATATACTTCAGTTTCTTATATTAATTAATAAATAGACAAATCTTCAAATAGACCTGTTATTAACTGATTTCATATTAGGCAAACTGACGATCACATTCTAGTATAAATGTGATCTCCTCGCCATTAAATTAAGCAATATCCGTCCAGCATGTTATAGCCACAGTTAGTGAATTTCTTATGCTTGACAATCTAGGGATACATTACTATACAAGGACAATTACAGAGACATTAGTTAGTGGAACATTCCCCGGGTTCATTATAAAGCATCGGGTCCGCACAACCCTCGGATTGGTGTGGGTCCTTTTGAGGAATGTTGACTATTAGAGAGGACTAAAAATTAATGTTTCCAATTTGTATACTATGCAGCCTTGTATTACAGTTTCGTTATGTTGGTACATACCGACCTTTTTGCAGTGTATGACACTTTTACTAGCACATCATTAAATTGGTTTAAATTTTTAAGGTCAGTTTATTATCTCGTCAGTCTAGTTCGCAATCATGTCATTAATGACATTAAAAAGCTTTTGTCTAAAATGACAAAAGTTCAAAACTCAAAACATCTGGTTCATCTGTTGGGAAAGTCTAGAATTCTAGATCATTGTTTTTATGTGAAGCAAAATTTAAATGAGCCAATTTCTTACTAGAAAATTGTTTGAATTTTTTGATGCCGCATCCATAATGACACAGCGGCGTTTATCTATGCGAGTTATTGTACATTATGTGGGAACAATTACACATCCATTAATCAAGGGAGTCCTCCGACAGTTTATTGCGCCTCCGGCCCTCAGCCCTCCAGCGGTTACAACCCTTCCAACTTGAATTACGCCCTTTTCCAACAGCCACCCAACTTTGTACCAAGTTTACACTTGATTAGCCACGGTGACTTCGTAAAAGTTCTTCACTGTGTATCCACTGTTCTTTTGACAATGTATAATAATTTATGGTTTAAATTCTAGATTTGGTTATTAATTATTAGCTCACGGAGTTTTAAAGCTTTAGCCGTGAAATCTTATTAAAGACCGTATGTTTGAAATGAATTATCTACGAGTTATTTTTTGTTTAACACCTGCCGAACGTATTAATAGAATGGGTGTTGTTTTTTCGTAAGCCTTGAAAAGCAGCTGGTAAGAATTTGATAGAAGCCAAAGGTTGAAGGACGAAACTTGTTTTGTTTACTTTTGGCTCCTAACAAGTGAACAATATACACTTTGAGCTACAACAAATTAACGGAAAGCGGTAAAGATACGAGATTCTTACAAACAATTCAATTCCTTATTTCCAATGCCTTCTAGATATTTACTTACTTAGGTATATTTTTAAGATATATAAATAGACAAGTAAAACAGAACAGGGAAAAAGTCCAGACGTGAAGCTTATTTCATAAGAAATCTCTTCTGGCATACCTACCTGCGATAGGACCATAAACACAGAGATGTAGACAGCGTGTGAAAAGTGAAGGACTCATAAAATAATACATAAAAGTACCTAATACTTAAATATAAATGCAATATTTCATCTGGTATTAATTCGGTATTTTTGTTAAGAACTTTTATAAAGTGGCATAACAATGGTTTCATAATAAATGAGAACTACTAACATCATTGAATCATTCTTATCGGTCAATCTGATTTGATTTAAAGAACGACGTGAGTTAAAATTAACTACCTACTTATCGCTTTAATTATGTCCAATTGTTCAAAACCATTTTTTATAAAATTTTACTACTACAGATTTCACAAAATAGGTAATAAAAACACAACATTTTTAAATACATATATGCTATTTATTTTTTCAAACACACAGTTCAATAACCTTCACAAGCAACTATTTTATCCCTGAAACAGTATCATTTTATTCAGCACTGCAATGTTAGCAGCACATAAGGCAATAACTGCGTTTTAAAGAGGCAGTGCGACGTAAGCGCAGCGCCAGTGCGGACATTAATAATTTTGGCGCGAACAAATGACGCGGCTGATTAATGATTTACGTACCCAATTCCGTGTTGTCCACGAGGGTATATGGTTGAGGGTATTCAATGTCCCTGTGTTGTTTGTACATATTAGGGATCGAGTTACCTATGCAACTGTTACATTTCTAGGAGTCAATTAGATGTTTACAAATGAAGCATCATTGCATTTCATAAGTGACTTGATTTTGGCTTTACTGTAAACTTTGTTATATATAAGCTATATAAGGTTTTCTATAACTCATTTTTATAAAGCCTGTGTTGTTGTAAGTACATAAGTATGTTTAATAGGGTGTCATATTTATATGAAATGACTGAGTTGTACACCGACATATGACATCAAAATTGTCATGATTAATGATATAAAATACATGTCATATAAACTCAACTTTATCGAAAGATTAGTGTTAGGTACTTCTTGATAAAAGGTGATTCTAAAAAAATATAGAGTAAAAATACAACAAAAGCCAGAAGTTAATACTTAGCTACAATATCTTGTTATACTATCCATATGCGACACAGGGCCCAACTGTGGCAGGTCAGGTGTCCCCTAAAGGTCCATTCTAGAGGGGGCCCTCTGCCAGCTAGACGCTTTCACATGATTTATAGGGCCCTTATTGGTACCCATTTTAATTTGGTCCCATTTCAACATGTAGGTATGTAGAAAGGTACCTTTATACTGCATGTTAGAGAAGGAAATATCGATTGGTATGCCATCATTGTCTTATGACGAAGTTAATGCAGTAAAGCATTTTCAGAATCTAAGTAGATACCTTAGCTTTTGATGAAGAGGATAGCAAAAAATGTGATGTGACTTCCACTCTTTGGTGAAAGAAAGAGTGGCGTTAACAATAATTCAAAAAAAAATCTCAATAAATGAATCCACAGATTACCCATTTATTTATGTAGGTAGGTAGAACAGCCAATATTATCCCATTTGTATGAATGAACATTTATTACATAAGTACCTACACATAATATATTTATATCAACTTTTCTAATCGCCCGTTCTTTAGAAGATTTACTTGTGGGATAAAATTGGCTCCCATTTAGCATCGGCACCGATATCACAATACCGACTGCCAGCCGATTTAAATTTATTTCGGACGTCGGTAACTTCCAATTTAAACCTCTTAATCCTCTATGATGTATGTCGGTATTCGGCAGGATTAAAAGTTCCACGGAAAATAACCGGGAAAACCTTTTCCGGGGTCGGATTGACCCGGCCAGGAGCGGGATTAGGCGGCCGGGATTGGATATACATAAATCTCGGACAAGGCTTAGGGGCGACGCAATTAAGCCTCCGCGCTGATACGTCATTTTGTGACGAGTATTACCGAGATTTGGATAACACTAATCGGGTCCAATTCTGTTTTATAGCGGTGAAAATATAATAATTCGAATATTAAAATTCAGCAGCCGACATATACAACGCACAATGGTCGCTCTGTCGAGCATTGCGTCATAAATAATTCAATTTCATAGTAATAAAATACGCGTGACCAGCGCAGCGGCGTGAAAACTTTTCAGCAATTATGGGTTGAATATAACAAAAAGCTTCGGTCGATCCGACACGGCGGGGTCGGTGAGGCCCGTCCGACGCACTCGTAATTCATGCATCAGCTTGCGGGGTAGGGTTGGCGGCCACGAGTGCAGCGCCAATGACGTATAGTTTGTATTAATACGCTTCGAACACAGGAATCCAATCTGACTCAGATTAATTAATTTATGCGAGAAAGGCTGTTCGATTATTCTATAATAGAATTAGACTTGATACGTTTAATATGTGAATGGAAAGTTTGTACCTAATGTTTATTTAAATAATAATTTTGGTAAGGATCTACTCTACTAATGCATTATTTATAAGGCTACTGATTTAATACACTCAGAAAGCAAAGAATCTTTACAAGATAAATACTTAGATATAGGTACCTACCTAATTATCTTCATGAACGATGTAGGCACCTTCAAACTAAAATGGCATCCCAACCTACTTAATTAAATAAAATAGCAATGCTTTTCAAAAAGTGAAAAGTTATGTAAGCTGTTGAAAAATTGCGTTGAGTATTCTCATTTATCTTAATAAATTAATGAATTCGCTATGTAAGTAGGTACGGCTTTCTAAAAAAAAATCTTGACGCAAATGTGGGTATATTTTATAGGTGTTATTCGAAGAATACAAAACCTATGGAAATAGAATGTTCGTCGAGCTGCCTCAGACACATAAATTCTACAAAATTACTAAGAAGTAATTGATTTATAGCAGTTTATATATCGCAATTAGATACGCTTCCTAATCAACACGCAGATAAGCGCTGTGGGTTGCGTTAACCCTGCATAATATGCAGAGCAATGCGTTATTAAACGCAAAATTACGCATGCCTACTAAATCCAATTCATTTAGATTAATTTCCGAACCAAAATTCCTAACGTGTCTTAAATGTGCTAAGAAATAAAAAAAAACCTATTCCATATTTAGTTATCCGGATGTGACGAAGTAAGCAGCCATTAAAATTAGGGTTGGGCCACGAAACCCGCGACTAGGGCAGGGCCGAGGCCGGCGCGCCCTGGGGCTCGGTTCAACGAAAAAAAAAAACGAATCAAGAAACACACATACAATGAATAACTGCCGGGCATCGATACAGATGAGATGAAAGATTTCTCAATGTCCGCCCGATGTTATTGTAACATGTAACTCAATATTGAACTCAGCCTGTTTTGTTTTATTGCTTCATAAAGTTTGTACGAATATAATGAACGTCCAATTATAATAATAAATTCTTTAAAACGTAAGCCAAAAGCCTGGCTGCTTCAACCAAAATAATTAAAAAATTGGGGAAGGAATCTCCAACGATTTCATCATTACGCCACAGTAGCAAAAAAGCGTAGTTACTTCAAAAATATCTACTTAACAACGGACACGAAATTAAAAAGCAATTTGGTAACCGTTACTAATTTAGGCGGCGCGGCACGGAGCTCTCAATTTGGGAGGGGCTCGGGGGCCAAGCGCGGGGAGGTGGGAGCCCTAATCTAAAAGCTGTCAGTTAACGCGGCAGGCAGCTGCGGCCGCGGCGCGCCTGTGTGCACCCTTCCTTATATTCCATACATGCTTTTCTATCCAGGTAGCATGCATTATGTAGGTTCCACTAATATGAAGGAGCAAATCTTCGAAACATCGTCCCGAAATGTTATTTTGTAGAACAAAAATATCTATTCCATAAAATTTTAATTGACGGAGTCGATAATTTACCTATTCAATTACACATATCTACACTGCGCTCAAAGCGTGAAATCCTATTAATTAACTAACGCACCGTGTCATTTTGATTTACGTTTCGGGTTACGTAGACACCTAAGAAAACCAAGTTTCCCCGGACAGCCGGTGTTCCAACCTCATTAGATAATATATTCAATTTGGAAAGCAAAATTTATAATAGAAAAAAACCTATAAGTCACTGCCCACATTCGGGACAGATTAAATCTTTTTACACACCAGCTAATTCTTGTGCGCCTACGCATCTCTAAACTCGAACACCGAAATATGAACGCCTTCGTTTGCTGTGTCTTTAAAACTATAAAGTTGTATGTGGAAGTTTCTTAATTAGCATAAGTTTGTTAGTGTGGAATCGGTTTTTCCATTTGTGGAAGACACTAATTTGACAAGTCTATTTTATGATATGTATTTTTGTCTCTCCGGTATTGTATCGGCCATAACTTAATACTCTTTATTACTAGATGCATACATAAACTTGACCGCCAAATCTCTGGCGGTGTCTGATGTCCAATCAGATAGATACCTACTTACTTAAACAGTCTTTTATAAGCGTTGAATTAAATAAAATGAGATAATTTAGTGTAACTTACCTATATTATTATTTAAACAGGGTTAAAGGGATATCTAATATATGATACCTGTGGCTCAATCTTGTATCACATTTATTTAATATTGATTGATAATGTAAAATATTTGTTTCTGATATACTTAGGTAATCAATACGTATGCAAATTAAGTTGTGTTCGTCCACTTTATCAGACAATTTATCAATAACTGATAAATATTTTATTCTCCCATAGAATGTTTTACTAAAATTACCTACTTATTTGTGGTTTAGTAGATACAACTGAATGTTAAAATCAAATCATTCAACAAACAAGACCTTGAAACGAGTATTCCTAATATAAAAATCAAAGTAAGTAAATAAAATAGAACTGATTCGTAATAAAAATACAAAACGCTATCTCATAAACAATCTCAAAGAAAACAATTTCTGTTATCCAAAGAGGCATTTATTTCGAACAATTCAAGTTTTACGGGAAGTGGGCATTGTATCCTAATTAGGGCTTCAAATAATAGATGATTAAAAAGTTACCCAGTAGGTAGGTATATATCTTATCTATAAAATATTCAACAGGTGTGTCGTCGTAACAAAGGGACGATACTTTACTAAATTAATTTAAACTATGTACTCAAAGAAGCGTGTACACAGGAAAAAAAATTAAATGTAGCCGAGAATTCTTTCAATGGCTTAGTTAGTAAAGTGCTGAATAAAACTAGAATTTTAAAAGCCTGTTGAATATTGCAAGGGTGGTATAATTTTCAGCTGCTTTCCGCAAATTAACTGTATAACATAATGAGGCTTAGGTATTAAAACTGTAGTCTCAATTTTCCGTAAGAAAGACAAAAATTTTGCATTGTCTAGATATATAATAAAAGTTATGTTTAAAAATCAATGAATTGTTATTTATTTTGCACGGAATTTATATATTAAATATTAATTTAGCATCAAATTTAACTTAGTAGGTAACTCGATAACAGATGCTTCGTGAAATTTAAAGTGAGCATCCAACTTAAATGAGAAGGTACTTATAAAACGTGTTACTAAAATTTGACCTGGAAAGTCTTGGCTCTAATGTTCACCATATGGCATCTGTTTTCTAAAACCAGCTTAGCTCCAGGCTATAGCCATATGAAGGAAGGCTGGGCTGTATTGTTTATTAAACATTTCCTTTTATCTTGACGGGATAATAAAGTTCGACTCTAGATAATTGGTCTTAATATTTGTAAGGGGTGTATGTTACATTTAAATTGTTATTAAATTCTGTTAAATTGAATTTACCGAGTTATTCCTTGTTGTAAATATAGAAGCGTAAGAAATAACAATAACGATAGTAATAATTTACTCAAGGGCTTATCCAGCTTCTAGGGGGTACCTAGCCAGATTCTTAGGGTAGAATCATCCCCGGCTATTTTATCTTACAAACTACACAACCACATCTACATAAAACATTAGTTATTGTAGTGTAGTGCGTAGGGCAAATAGACGCAAAAGATCCTGTAATAAATCACCGTTTATACTTTGATTCGTAATTAGGGGAGTTCCTACATGTTCTCCGAGGGGTTCCAGCCCCCCCCCCACCCCCCTGAATTTACTTTTGAAAAATAACCTTTTTGAAATTTAAAAAATGCGACGCGATAATTATCGGATACCTACGACGTTAGGAAATAAATTATACCATCGGATCAATGTATCACATTATCGTACAAATCTATTGATTCTAATATGTAGATAAATTCATTATGTATTCAGTATAATTCAACGAATTAAATGAATGGAAATGTTAAGTTTATTACTAATGTGTCAAAACTATAACAAAAACAAAAACATCTTGAGTTATTAATTTTAATATAAATAATCAAAATAAATATAAATATTCGATTAGTTAATTATTATTATCATATAAATTGGTATCACATCATCATCATTTCAGCCGAAAAACGTCCACTGCTGGACATAGGCTTCCCCAAGGATCTTTACGACGACCGGTCATGCGCCTCCCGCATCTAGCGGTTTCCCGTGACCTTCACCAGGTCGTCTGTCCACCTTGTCGGGGATCTACGAATTGTATGATGTTATATTATGTTCTTAGGATCTGTCGGATTTCCGTCATTTAAACTTTGCTACTTGTCCATAGGTAGGTACATATGTGGAAAACTCAAACTAAGAAGTCGAAGTTTCAAAGTTAGTAATTCAACTGCGGGTTGTTTGAAAGAGATTTTGTGGCTCTGGCGCACCGGCACGTGTACTAATACGGGTGTTTTAATTTTAGTCAGTAAAAGTCTGACAGACCCTTCCGCTCTGCCCAGAGCAGGAGAGGGCATGATTTCCTATACGCAAAAAATACCTAGGTATAAGTACGGATTCATATTGATATGCATTGATTTATTCTATGGTTCTTTTATGTCTATTGTATTCTGTTTCAAATTCTAGACATCCACTCAGCTATGAACAGTTACGAATTACAATTGGACACCATTAATCGTGGCTTCTTTCAATGGATTGACAAAACTGCCTTCTCCGGACATTGTGTGGCCAACTTTTAAATTCACATTAGAATTATAAGGTTATCCTATGGTGGTTCAAATATCTGATAGTTATATTATAAATACTTATAGTTAGTGTAATAAAAAAAAAAACATTTATTTCAGATTACTTCCATATTTGTTAGTACAATTTTACCTTATAAACTAGTGTTAGCAATGCATAAAATATTACATAGATATTTGGCAATGAGTGGTGGGTGGAGTGGAGTCCATAATGATGGTGGAAAATCGCTATAAGACTACGTGCAGACTTATCCAGCGAGCCAGCATTGAAGAGTCCCATCGGTCCTCCAACGCGCGCTGTAAGTATAGTATTGGGACTGCTGCGCGTTTAGTCTTCATAGTTTATCGAAAGAAATACCGTAAAGTGTATTATGGTCTAGAGCTAACTATGGCTACATACAATGTTGTAGAATATTTCAATATAGAACTTAAGTTCTGACAGTTCCCTAGCGCATCGCCCACGTTCACAAACTGTATCGTTCCTCTCAATTGACTCTTACAATTTGCGCGGGAAGATAACCGATGTACCTACCTACCTACTTCTTGTTTTTGTTTCTAGATATATATCGGTTCGTATAGGTATCATTATACAACTTTGTAGGTCGAACAAAATTAAAAAAAACATACTGAATTGAAATAAAATCCCTAAAATAAGTATGTTAATAAGCCACCAACACGTATCTTAACAAAATTAACTGTACATATACATAAATGTGACAATTTAGTTTATAATATTTGAATTAGAATCAAGCATAAACGTTTGCCTAAAGATACGACCAAAGACGGAGACCGGTTTTGCGACCGCCGAGCCCAAAGAAATCATCGGGGACACTTTATAAATTCTGAATAAACCGATTATGCAAAGCACTATGCGAACATTGATAAAACAAGGAATAAATAATAAGGGCTTCTGATGGAACCCCGGAGCGATTTCATCAACTTCCTCTTGGCGAAACACTGGAAATGAGGTTAGCACGTGAAGAATCATCGCCTCGAAATAGGAATATAAATCGATTTCCGAATATAGATCTCTAGATGAAGACTAGTGTTGTTTTGAATAACTTGATTCGCTCTATATGTGTGGAGAAGACACAATAAATACTTATTTAAAAAAAAAAATAGACAATTTTTATTCTAATATACCTCTTTCTTAATTTTTTGATCTTAAAAAATCAACAGACAAGTGACATGCCAAAGGCACTTTGTACAAAAGAGCATTTAAAAAGAGAAATTTCATTTACTCACGGGGTGCCCAGTTTTTACAGTGTTGCTCAGAATCCTTTGGCCTGGCGACATTTCAATAGAGACTAAAAAATAAACAATAGAAATAAAAACTTGCAAGGCTAAAGAGGAAGGCCGGATGACGCTAAATGAAAGAAGTTTGTAAAAAAGTTTGACACATTTTTAGAAACATCAGGCACGAAATGCTCGGCCGCGAGGACCGATCGTAAATTTCCTGTAGCGTCAGAATGAAAAAGAGAACATCATTGTTGAAAATTTTCGAACGCATTCTGTGATTTCGTATGTAATCGAGTCGCTTTGCATGACGATAATAAATGCGACGTTTGTTTGTGTTCGCGTTTTTATTTAGTGATAACGTATTCCATTAATTTGAACTACTCTTAAATTTTCTTTGAAACAATTAAACGTCTCATCGTGATTTTTAATTACTTACCAGCCCTACTTTCTATTGACTAGTGCAATAACAAGACTCAATTAAATAGCTACCAAAGAATCTACAACTAAACCCCTAAATCATTATGATCTATTCAATTTCACCCCTAGTATATAGTAGTATGATACATTTTTGCTGAATCCCCAAGATGTCCCCGTGATTCCTTTTGGCAATCAGATGTTGGATATTGCAAGCGGTTCTCTACCCCCCGATATATTTCCTGTAGCTACGGATAAGAGAAGTGAGCTTCTTTCAACAGAAGCACGATAAGAATTTCATTTCCTCGAGGCTGTAAGAGCTTCGCTATCTAAGGAAGTCGCTGACAAAAATACCTAAGTGATAAAAGCTGAATTCGTGGGCGCCTTTTATTTTGCTGTTGAGGTTAGAGCGAAGCACATAACTGTTCAAACATAGAGTACTCTCGCACAAGCTTTCAGTGAAACCATGGAGCGTGACTCCACCGCACACAACCAGAATTTACTAAAATGATAATGAAAAATGTTCGATAAAAACAAAAGAACACGATTTCGGGGAATAACGAAACGGTTTGGATGGCGGTTTGATTTTATGAATTCCCAAAGCTAGGTCTGAACTTTTGTTTCGGTCCTTTGATAAAAAAAGTAATTCGACCCCACGATGTGGGTGAGCCATATTGAACTTTGACTTATTGAGATAAGGGTGTTTATCGATTGATGAGGTGGTATCAATATGGTTTGGTTTCGCTTTTAGGTCTGAAGATCGGGATGACATCTTTTATCGCGATGCATTCCGCTCGACGGTCTTAAAACAGTTTGTGTTAAGCCGCTATGTTTGTATTTCTAACAGGTTTAATATTTTTATTACTTACCTTTACTTAAATATACACAGTTAAATTGTTTTAACTATACGTACTTAAACTTATTAATATTTTTGTATTTTTAAAGATCTATCTAATCGGAACATTGTGATATAACAAATAATATAAATGTGTGAATTTTAAAAATGTTATTAAAGCTAAGAGTTAGAAGTACCTGGTATGAAGTCCAAAAACATATATTTGTATAAAACTTTAGAATAAGATATGTTTGCAAACTTTATAAAGTTAAATGGAAGTAAACCAGAAAAGTTAAAAACTTGATTGCTACTTACAATCAACATAAATCCTTAGAAAATCTGGATCGGATCACTTAATGGCATTAATGATGACACTAGAACACTAATAAACAATTTTCAATATCACTATCAAAACACCAAGACGAAATAAATTCATCAAAGTTTCTTGTAAGACCACAATAAATAATAAAAAAAAAACAATAATTAATTATTATTGGTATTATCTTGAACTTGGCCAGATGAAGTTCGTATTAAATTATTTGGCGCGTATCGGACCGCGTACACTACTTCCATACGTATGGCCTATACAAATTCTTATTTACAACTGACACTGTTGTCCATACTATAACAGAGTCGTGTTCTGTGCTCACATAGAACGGAGAAGGCATCTGCCCGACATTACACCAATCCGATACTATACATATACTACGATAAAATACCGCATCAACCGATCCAGAATATTTTTACACAACTTCACGACCCCAGCATACAAGCTCGACTGTAAAAAAAAGTCACGAGGTAGGGGAAAAATTTCGTAAGCCATTATCCAACTCTATACAAAAGTTTTGACACGAACACTTTGCGCTTGGGCACAGTCTATTTTAGTGAGGTGCGAGACGGGTATATTTTGAGGGCGACTAATCGTGGCGCGTGCGACTGAGATAGATAGATGAATGTGTGTCGCATTTGAATAAAGTTTAGGGGGACCAAAGAATCGTGAGCCGCGGGACGCCGAGTAGGTGGTGATAAAGCATTCGTAGCGCGCTCGTTCCCAAATCGAATACGATGAGTAATAATATTTAAAAAGCAAGATTTGTTACCTGTCGACCGCCGGGAGATAATGCCCGATGTTTTTTGGGAGAAAAATACAATTAACTATCCTGAGATCATAAATCATTTTGTTGTACTGATCCATGCGCAGGCTCAGGTTGTACAATTATGTGTGCCTCTCCAGAAAAAAAAAAGAAAGGTGACGCTAATAGAAAACTATGGCGGGTTATTTTTTTACTTGGGCTAGTGAATAGAACAGATAATTAGAGAATTAACCGCAGCCGTCTCAAAAGAAAACGTAATTTAGCGCGGGAAAAAACCTTTGGAGTGGGCTGAGGGTGCGGCGTACCTTGGAGTTACAATATTTAGATTAGCCACATCCGCAAATTATTGTTTGTTCCCTCCACTCTTTTAAATCTGAAATGATTCTGCCTGACCATCTTACCTTAGCATGTTGGTTACTATAGGGGTAACCAAAAAATGAATTACAAAACCGTGTCCGTATCCGATCAATTCATTGTTTTAAATAACAATTTAATGAATCTCTCACCAAAATTACTGGCATCAGGAGTAAATTTAAAAGCTTTTAAGTTTTGCTGCAATAAAAGGTGAATACTTACTCAATCATGGTAAATTTTAAAATTGCGACCTGCCTCATGCATCAATTACGACGTGGGACCCGGGCACCTACAATATCGCGAGTGCACCAATCGCTCGCGTTCGAAAATTGCTCGACAAGACCTCTTGGAAATTGTCGGGCAAACGTTTTCAGAATTGCGGAGCCGACCGACAAATCGGGACCCGAACAACGCAAATTATGGACGCGACTGTGAATCGAGCCGAGTCGAAAATTGCGCTGCAAGTCTACGATCGGGAGGTCGTGCGCGCCCTAATGAAGACGTTAAGCTAAATCGTGGCCGCTGTTATAGAATGTTATTGTGTTTATATTGATTTTTATGACAACATCATTTTATGAAGGTGGCGCTTAGCTTGGTAGGCTCGTACGTCCAAGCTGTGTATCGTGCCGGAATAAATGTTATCCGACCGCCCGTATTACTTAAACCTTGTCGTCAAAAGGGCCAGAAAATAAAAGCTAAACCCGTACTATATAAAATATGGAGTGAAATAAATTTCAACACATACAAAAAGCAGTGTCACAATAATCAACACAGGCAATTTAATTTAAGCGACATAAACACGAGGCTATCTGGCACTGGCATCGATATTAAGGGTGTGTTAAATGACAAAGTGCGGCCGAGAGAGAAATGCTTTAAAACGGTGTAATTTTTACTGTTTATCTCGGGATCTGGAAGGAGATTTCACATTAAAAATACCACCGATGAGTGTTTAACATACTCAGAGTGGATGCGAGCGAATTAAGCTCATCTACATACTAAAATAAAAGACGCATAAGTCGGCGATTCGCTTCGCGGTTGCGCGTAGGGCATTGATTAAAGGCTTTCGCTATACACGCTCTGAATATTTGCTGGATCTTTTTTCAAATTAATGCTTGCACCGTTTTGCATATTAATTTTGATACTTGTATTATAATTTGGTGAAATGTTCCATAATGAATTATTAGCTCGCGAAATTAAATCTAACAATATGTTAGTCCGCTACCGAATACAAGCGAAACATGTAATTTGTGGCCATCCAAACAAAACTACTGTTTCTGATTACTATTTGTTCCGCATTTATTTTAGTAATGAAATATCAAAGATATCATCTTACTCCGAATTACTTTCACGCTGACTTCATTAAAAAAGTAATTTAATAAAGTTGATTGAACCAGGATTTAATGTTGGTAATATATTATTAAGTCATAAAAACAGAACTTTGATTTACACCCGAGAATTAATTAATTTCTGTAGGTATGTGATTGCGACATCTTTATCGTGTATGAAAACAGCAAAAGCTTTTTTATTTTTTTATAAACTAGTCCTTAACCGCCATCCCGACTGATGGTAAGCAGTTTACATTAAATGTTACAGAGTGGCGACGAAATTGAGTCCGTACTTAATCCGTTAAAAGGATGTCCATTATCCAGATCCTCGCAATTGAGATACGAAAAAATGTAACCACTTTTACAAGGATGGCAAATAAAAATCAAACAACGTACAGTAAGTATTTCTCAGTAGGCTGTATACTAAAGTATATATGTTTTATAAGGCACAGCGGTTTAATCGATTGAACACACCTCTTGATGAAGATATTACGGCGGGCCCGATTTAGCTTTATTTCTGGACCGGTATGCCTAACCTACACATTCAGATGCGTACCTGTAGGTAGGAACAGCGAGGATCGCTTGTATTGTCAGGTCACGGGTAAGAGCGGGCATTAGTATGTTTGTTTAGTTATTCCTTTGAGGTTTATAATTAGTTATTTGCAATGCCCATCTGTGAGATAGGGAATTTAATTTAAATACCCACAGAATATCTGCATTGGACTAATGGGGTCGCAGTTCGTAATATTCTGTGCCTTGTTTTAATAAAACATTTAAAATGCTCTGTGTAACTTAATAAATGACAATTAAGTATACAATTTAACAAAACACCGAATTAAATCAGCACCCTAATTCCGTAACACACTATTACTAGCAATTGGAATCATTTTGAAGAATATTACTGATCCATTGCTCCGTATGTTTGAAAAATATGTCTGCTCAACAACATAAATAGCGCAATGAATGTTGTTGAACTGTCAAAACAAAACCCATTGCTACTGATAGCAGGCAGGTCGAGGATAGTGTTCTTGATACTTCATAAATGTTTTTCCTTTAAGATTTTTCACTGTGTCAAAAAGCAACACAAAAAAGAAAAAGCAACTTTTCTCAAGGAAAATATATAGCGAGCGATACTTCATAATAACTACAATATTTCTCGGGACTCCCATTAATCCCACCACCTAATATTTCAGAAGCCAATAAGCCATCCAACCCTCGTACGCCACTGTAATCTAAACGACCTTTTTTAAAACTAATAAAAGCACTGGTTCGAAATAGCCACCGAAGATTTTCAAGAGCTCGAACACAGCGCTTATCTTCGGTAAACAAGAGCCATGCACCAAATGGCTAATGATAGACATCAATCAAGTTCGTCAGTGTAAATACATTGGGAGGCGAATGCGTTTATTTTAAGGCGTTTCGTCCGCGTTTTGTTATGGTTTATCAATGTCTTCTATTCTATTTCTTATTTTTGGGAGATACATATTTATTGCATAATTTCTATTGTAGGCACTCCTAAAAAATTCGAATATTAAAATTAGAATATTGTCCATATTCGAATTTTTTAGCTACTGAATCCTGAAAAATTTTATTTAGGAGTCCGTCCAGTTGGGGAACTGTTTTTCTGTTTGATTGAGTCACATTTTTTAAAACTTCTGCGTGTTAAACTTATAACAAACACAGCTTGTTCCTACAGCTTAGCAAATTCTTTCCGTATGGCCCAACTATCTCTCATGTCCAGTTGGCATGTTAAGTCAAGTTGGCTTTTAAGGCTGTTGGTTTTTAATGTCTGGACTTGAAAAAAGACGATGATCCCTTTTTTTTGGGACGGGAAATCATCAAATGACTTCTCCCGCTCTGGGCTGAGCGGAAGGGTGTGTCAGACTTTTACTGACTAAAACCCAACCGTGTTTCTTCACTGGCCTGTGCGACGGCCAGGGCCGCGGTTTCTTGTTCCAACCCGCAAAGACGATGATTCCTGAGTTTGTTTCGGCTTTTCTTCTCAGAGGTAGTCAGTTAGGAAATGCTGGCTCCATCTAGTTTAAAAAAATATGACGTGTAAAAGTGATCAGTGATCCTACTTGCATAATACTTAAACGATTTCATTTCATTTCATAACAAGTTTCTCTAATCCTTTTCATCAAACGAACAAGCGTTTGAATATAGGATTTTTATCCTTGCTACTACTGAATGTACTTTATGTTTATGTTCCTTTTCCATCCATATTTCCGTACGATTAAAAACACAATCAATCTTACATTCATTGAGATATAACTTTTATAATAACACGGAGAACTGGCCCTGCGGTGTTGCAAAGGCTTTATAATTCTGCACTGATTACAAAGGGGAGCCGGCGGCCGCAATTTCGTCTTGTACCGATCGTGCTGTACATAAATTATCAGTTATTGATGAAGACATTAAGCTTACGTACCCCGTACAACAATTATTGAATATCGGATTTTTGGTTGCAGTTGCAGGGTTGGGCGGAAATTTGCTACGCTGTAATGAGAGGCTGATGAAGGATACGCAAATTAATTAAAGGAAATTTCCAAGAAAAATTTAAATTAGAATGTTAAAAAATATTTTACTCTTTAAAAGCTTATTTTGCGATAAGTTTTAAAAGTTAAAAAAAAAAACAGTTGTTCAGATGTTTTTAAGGAATTCAGGCTAGCAGATTTGAGATCTGAATCTGTGGTTTTACTATAGAAACCAGTGGAACGCAATATAAGATCATATCAAGATTAGTAGGTACGTGCTTTCCGGATGTCGGTAACATATTCAGAGCTTACATATCATGTCAAGCAATCTCACATTTAGAACAAGTATTTATTACTCAAGTTTTTAACTAGGTACTTATAGGTATATTATAAAACCACAAACAATAAATAGGTAACTTTTACACAACTTAGAAGGCACTCATAATGTTGTAATCCTCTTTTATTTATTTAAATAAAAGCGTTAGTAATTATTATTTTTAACATCCAACGTTGCGACAATCGTAAGTCAGACATTATAGTAATTTTAAGTTTCATTTATTTAATTAAAAGCTTATTTTGAACCTCCAACGTTGCGCCAATCGTAAGTGAGACATTAGAGTAATCCTAAATTTAATTTAAAGGTTGAGTAATTATTATTTTTAATATCCAACGTTACTCCAATCCTAAGTCAGACATAAAAGTAATTTTAAGTTTCATTTATTAAATTAAAAGCTTATTTTGAACATCCAACGTTGCGTCAAACGTAAGTGATACATTAAAGTAATCCTAAATTTAATTAATATCTTGAGTAATTATTATTTTTAACATCCAACGTTGCTTCAATCGTAAGTCAGGCATTAAACTGAAACACAAATACTTACCTACTTTTCTCCGCGCTGACAACCTGCTTATAGATTCAAGACAAACAATAAGTGACTCTTAGAATTGCAAAAGCATTGTGTAAGAAATCGAGTAGCAACATATTCCGGAGCGTCGTCAACCCTACCGGTACCAGAGAAAGAACTGTTCACTCTGACGAGGTCCGTTCAGACCCGTACGTGCCCCTAATGCACTATAAGGACAATCGGCATTTTCATTTCCGATTTATTCCGACTCCAACCGATGTTTTGCTGTCGCCTTTATTAATAAGCGATTGTTTTCGCGTCAGCTTTTGCACTTCGCTGAATCAGTAATGAGAACAGGATTTTTAAAACCATCATTTCTTACAACTTCATGATGGCATCAACCAGTTCAGCCTAATTCCGATGTTAATTGCGCGAAGCACCAGCAAATGAGATTAATTATACACCATTTCGGCGCGATTATAATTAATGAAACACTTCATGAAATTGGCTGAACCCTTCACGTGTTGTCCTACAATATTTTTTGTCAGTACTGCACGCAATTAGGTACTTATACTGGAACGCTTTATTCTCTAAAATATAAGCGATACGATTGTAGTGAGAGACAGCGGAATGATTTATTGAACTCGCGCCTCGGCTTTAAATAATACATCGCCGTAAGCTTTCAGCGTCTTAGAATGAAAGTCACGACTGTAATTTTAAAATGTCGATACGGATGTTTGATGATTTTATTATTTGTACACTATATTTCACGATCCCTCGTAACCACAATTGGATATTCTCAAGGTTATTCGTTCTGGGTCTGCATTTTGAATACAATATTATACGAAATCGAATTTATGTTTTTTTAAATTGTCTCTTTGTTGAAGAGGGTATGTGATGTATTAAGTTTATTAAAAAGCAATTCATGACAAAGATACGCAATTAATAAAATTGGAAAGAAGTGTAGAATTTCAACTGTTTTAGAAACATTTCAAATACATCGCTATTAATTGAATAAGGTCAAATAACAAGATGCAAGACATGGCTAATACCACAGTGTCTCAAGCCAAAAGTCTTTGACCAGTGTATATTACCAGTGATGACTTATGGCACTGAGACGTGGTCGCTAACAATGGGCCTTATAAGAAAGCTCAAGGTCTCTCAAAGGGCAATGGAGAGGGATATGCTTGGAGTTTCACTGCGTGATCAAATCAGGAATGAGGAGATCTGCAGAAAAACGAGAGTAACCGACATAGCCCGAAGAATTGCAACACTTAAGTGGCAAGTGGGACCGACGGGTTCTCGAATGGCGTGGTCGCCACGGTCGCATAGGAAGACGCAGCGTGGGTAGGCCCCCGACAAGGTGGACAGACGAGCTGGTGAAGGTCGCGGGAAACTGGATGCGGTAGGCGTAGGACCGGTCAACGTGGAGACCCTTAGGGGAGGCCTATGTCCAGTAGTGGACGTCTATCGGCTGAAATGATGATGATGATGACATAGCTAATACCTCTTTATTCATAACATAACAAACGTTGCTTAAAATTAGGTGGAGATTAGTGACTGTTTAACCATATATTTTTGAAGTTTTAACGTCACTTAATCATCGTTTATGAACGATGAACCCCAATTTCTTTACAAATTTTGTATGACGACAACATCAGCTTCTTGGACCTTTAAAAATAAAGATATAATGTAATGAACTACCAAAACTGGTATACAAGATTTCCCAAAACAAGAATCTAATATAAATAAACCATGAGGAATAATTTATCCATCATAAAACAATAAACAACCGAAGAAGCAAACAATAATTAGATAATCTGACAATAATATTGATAATCGTGAAACTTCATTGATTTTCAATGAACTTCCACAAAGTATAAGGTATTAAGTTAGCAATTCATATTTCAAATCATGCAGACTCGCGACCTCAGTGAACAACTTTTGGAATTGCGATTAGTCGTAAAACAGTAGCATTACTTTTGACAGATATAATTTAATAGGTGACTCTATCTAAATATTATCACTGTATGGTGAATATCACATTAATTAAAACTGTGTATTATATATTACGTTTTTAAAATATAAAATAAATAAATATATTATACTTACTTTTTGATTATTTGGTAACAATACCGTAAAGATTGTTTGTTGATACCATCGGCCCGCGCATCAGCCTTATTATCAAAGTTCCATTATTTCGTACCAAATATGTATTTACGCTATTTATTTTGTCCGAAAAATTCAGTTTTCTATTTGTTGGAAAATAAATTTATATATATCGCTTGCTTCGCTTTTTAACTGATTTTATTAACGTCTTTACTAGTACCTCAAACCCGCTGATCGCTGCATTAGGTTACTAGTACAGACAAGGATCTGTAAAAAATACTGAAAATTAACTCATAAATGAATTTCAAACATTTATTAGATTTTGTATCCCTGTGTCTGTAAAATATGAAAAAAGTAAATGTGCCGATATTACTAGATAAGCGATATTTTTGAGAGAAGAGACTGATAACGAGTTGTAATAACCGCTTTGCTATTTAATAAAATAAATTAAAGAGCAAACTCTTTACTATAATCCATGATCAAAGATCTATGTTGATGGCGATTCATTAGAGCAAAAACAACTAATTATTAAAACAAATCCATAATATCAACAGTACGTAAAAACATGTTTGTTGCATTTTAAAAACAAAATAAAAACCGCAACTAGATGATAAATAATCACACAAAAGCTTAAGACTTGTTTATTCTTAAGAATAGGTACTAATGAAAGCGTAGAACACCTGCGTGAATTCTTTTAACCTTTTTTTATTAAATAGCTATCACCCAATCGTGTAGCTGTCAATAAATAAATGTATTAATAATCTTCTTTCCACACATCCTTTCTGTATTATATCCTTGATTTATTTCAATTATTTTATTATCAACATGTTTTGTACCACTAATTTGGCAAAAGTCTCCCCCACAACTTTCCAATCTCCTGTAACGTGTTGCCCCGTCAACACATCTACGTAATCACGCCATTACGTACTCACCATATATTATATACTAGCTAGACCCCGCGGTTTCACCCGCGTAAGTTTTGATCCCGTGAGAAGATCAGGATAAAGGTATGCTATATGCTATTCCTGGTTATATACCATCTGTGTGTCAAATTTCATCTTAATCCATTCAGTAGTTATTGCGTAAAAGGGTAACAAAGATCCCTCCATACAATCTCAAATACTTTCGCATTTATAATATTACATTAGTACGATTTGCCTCGTCTAAACAAAATTTGACTCTAAAGTTTAGTCGCAAAATCGCCAGACTGCACCCACAGTAAGATTGTTTACGAGCATCATTGTT
This sequence comes from Sesamia inferens, assembly GCA_037179545.1. Lineage (NCBI taxonomy): Eukaryota > Metazoa > Arthropoda > Insecta > Lepidoptera > Noctuidae > Sesamia > Sesamia inferens. Next base: position 13,587,294 of record CM073930.1, read on the forward strand.
TGCTCTCCGTACTATTGTGGGCTGGATCCGCTATTATTTTATTGACTTCCTACCAACTGGTCGGTTTATTGTGCAGGTTAGTATACGCTGAATTGTTTGTTATTAAGCACCGAATTGGTTTGTTAATCGTCGCGGTTATTGGACGTTATTACGTTGTGTTGAGGGGAATGATGTTGTTGCTTATCAAGTTTTAATTTAGAATCTGTTTCGATTGTTTGATCCTGTTTTGATTAATGTTCACGTTTATGGATGGTTACATCGATTTCTTTAGCATTAATAATAGCTTAAGGGCTAGATTAGACAGAGACCACAGTACTTTCTATGGCCTTACATATTCCTTTTTCGTCGTTTACGTTCAAACATCTCTTTTCACATCGGTTGCGATTACTAATGACTTGACTTTTCTGGAGAAAATGACCCATAAGTTCACCATAAGTCCACCAGTGATGCAAACGTTAATTGTTTCTATATAAATGTAATGTAATTATATCTATTCACTCAAAAAAACTGAGAAGGAAGACGGCAGTTGAGCGAGGTGATGCAATGTTAAATCCACACGGCCAACGATGCTGTACCAGCGGGAGATTGATCTGGAGACCCTCCCCTACCAAACTCCCGCTACAACAACATTTGGCGCATCCTACCACACGTCGCGGCACAACTGCTCAGACCCGTCCTCTGTACGGCTTCACCATTTCTCTATTTATCCTTTCAATATGTTGAAATAAAACAGCATGATAAGAGCTCGTCCTCCATTGGTTATAAAGTCCTTTTAACGCGTTACTAGAGTTACGTAAAATTCCCAAACAAACTAAACTGGACTGAAAAACCTGTTGACTGGTCACTTATCTGATCTACAGCAGTTGGGTTACTTATAAACATAACACCTTATGCAAAACTTCGTCTCCCCACGAAAACCTAAGCAAATTGCTTTTAATACGGGCTCCTGTTTGCACTATAATTTACTTAGCATCCCTTCAATTTGTCAACAGCATGATGCCATATTTTTCAATAAACCAGGCGCATATTCTAAGCCTGATTTATAGTCAGAAGTAACTTAGATTCAAGTTTACCTACAAGTGCTGGTTCTCTGCGATGTAATGAGAGATGTCTCACAATGTTAGTTATTAATAGACTGTCATGGCAATTAATAGAATGCAATTTACTTGAGAACGAATAGCTTCGAGTGCGATATTAATTAAGTAGATACTAGTTTTGTAGATCTTTGCAAGGCTTCAGTATTAACAATTTTCGTGTTAAGGACAGGAAGTTTAGAGTTGAATTTAATGGTAAAACCGTGTTTTTCCTTAAGCCTACTGTTCATAATTTTAAATGTTTTATTACTGTTCTTTATTCATTTTAACAGGTTTATTGCGTAGAGACTTGGAGGTCTATGGAGGAAAAGTTGTATTGTAAGTACCGTCAGTTTTATAAAGGTCTACCTACCAGGTAGTAGGAGTAGCGACCACCTCGTTGTCTGTCTAGCCTTTTCTTAACTGTGTTAGGATCGGCTTCCAGTCTAACCAGCTATATACCAGTGGTAGACCATAAAAGCGGCAGCCAGCAGAAGTTACCATCCACCAGACAAAGTCTTGCCCTTAAGCGATTCGTCGTGTTCCGCCATGATATCTAGTGAAGCCGTACAGAGGACGGGTCAGAGCAGTTATGTTGCGACGTGTGCTGGGTACGATGCAACAAATTTTGTTGTCTCAGGAGTTTGGTCGTGGAGGGACTCCAGATCAATCGTTGGTCGTGTTGTTGGGTTTAACATTGCATCACCTCGCTCAACTGCCGTCTTCCTTCCTATTCACTAAGTTTTTTAAGTGAATAGGCTTAATAAACTAGCGCGCTTTATCATCAACGATTGCATCACTGCTTACCATCAGGCGGCATTGCGGTCAAGCACTAGGTTATGATTATTAAAATAAATATTACATCGTGGGACTGGCTATCCCACCTCCACATCCCAGATACAGGATAGTAATTATGATACCCCTTGAGCTTAGATGTTGATTGATTCCAAACCCCTAGCGTAAATATTTTTCCATCGGATCATCATTATCAACCTTTTTATCGTCCCACTACTGGGCACAGATCTCCTCTCAAACAGAGAAGGATTGAGCATAATCACCACGCTTGCTCAATGCGGGTTGGCGATTTCAGACTTAAAGTCCAGGTTTCCTCAAGATGTTTTCCTTCACCTTCAGTCATTGGTGTCCAAGATATACTTAGAAAGTACATATAACTTTAGAAAAGTTACATTGGTACTTGCCTGATCTGGAATCGAACCCGCGAACTCATACTTGAGAGGCTGGTGTTTTAACCACTAGGTCACCACGACTACAATCCATCGGATATTATAAACAAAATATTATGTTTCTTAGAATGTAACTCCTTTGACGACATGGTTTACGCAGTGACTGAGCGATCTACTGCTGTGTTGAGTGTCGCGGGTTCGATTAGGAACAAATTTCGTGTTCCGGCATGATGTCTGGTGAAGCCGTACGGAGGACGGGTCTGAGCAGTTGTGTTGCGATGTGTGCCGGGTACGATGCGCCAAATGTTGTTGTGTTGGGAGTTTGGTCATGGAGGGTCTTCAGATCAATCTCCCTTTGCCGCAGCATTGTTGGTCGTGTTGTTGGGTTTAACATTGCATCACCTCGCTCAACTGCCGTCTTCCATCCTATTCGCTTTTTTTTTTTGAGTGAATAGGCTCTGAATAAACTGGCGCGCTTTACCATCAACCGTCGCATCACTGCTTACCATCAGGCGGGATTGCGGTCAAGCACCACCTTTGACGACATGGTTTACGCAATGACTGACCGATCTACTGCTGCGCTTAGTGTCGCAGGTTCGATTACGGAACAAATATATGTATCGCCTACTGGTAGTTCTTTTTTTTTGTTTTGGCAGGAGTGGAAAATCCTAATTGATGCCCAGACTGCTTCACTAGTGAGCCAGTCTAGGCAGTACGCGGGGGGCGCGGTAGCTCGTGCACCGCCGGTGACCACGCGTGATCACTGCGAACTTGTGATTCTGTTTCTACCCCCCTAGTTCTCTTTTCTGTTTAAGAAATGAAATTACCACAATAATTTCATTAGTTATTATAAGATTAAATTTTAAATGGTCATGATGTAATTAGTTTGTAGCCATCAGTATTATCTAATATATAAAATTCTCGTGTCACGGTGTTCGGCTTTAAACTCCTCCGAAACGGCTCGACCGATTTTGATGAAATTTTTTATGCTTAACCGGTATCTATGAGAATCGGCCAACATCTATTTTTCATCCCCCTAAATGTTAGGGGTAGTCCACCCCTAATTTTTTTTTAAATTTTTTAGACAAAATTTTTAATTTCTATTTTTTTATGATACAACATACAAAAATACATACAATCCCCAATTTTCACCCTTCTACGATCAACCCTTATTTTCTAATAGCCATTTTAGTAATTTAATCTATTATTTATATGGCAAAACAACGTTTGCCGGTCAGCTAGTTTACTTATAAAGGTGATTCTAGCCTGTAAAAGTGTTGCTTATAATATTAGTGTACTGTGACATATTTTTGTAAGTACCTACCAAATGTTTAATAGTAATAAAGAATATTAGTAAAAAAAAAAATTCTAGGCAGTGCCTTACTCTTACTGGCTAAACCCCACTCCTGCGGCCTTTGCTCAGTGTCCTTCTAGCATGATCAGTGCCCTTAGTCAGTACTAGTGATTTTATACACGCAAATGTAGGAATAGAATATTGGAGATAAACAAATCATCAAAATAACAGCAATGGCGCCTACTGGTAGTTATTTCTTGTCTGGCTGTTTTGTATTTGAGTTTAAATATTTGCAAACGCACCCATGATACAGGAGTAACTCCTAGTGGAAAGCAATCGTTTAAAAAAATATATATTTTGCTGCATTAGTACTTAGGCAAAATATAATACATACAATACAATATATATTAGCAGCTACTTTACTTTCAAAGAGTGTGTGTTGTGCTATTTTTGGCAATGATGCTTTCAGAACAACTATGAATGCACCTAGGTTTTCAATAGATTCTTTCTTAGAATAATAAATAACTGTCGAAATACAAATAGTTTTTTTTTAAGACAATAATTCTACAGGAAAATTATAGCAAAACTTTTTAAATTTATGAATAGGTTTTGAAAAGTTTTATTCACGCTCGCAATATTTGGCTTCACAAAATACTAAATTTAAATCAAAATTCATTTATTCAAATCAAGCCTGATTTGCCGCAGCCGAGAATCAGCACTTTTTGGACGTCAATATTACATACATAAGACCGTCCTCCAAAATGCCCGCCCTTTGCTAGTAATTATGGAATCATCAACGTCTTACATCATCATCAACCTTTTTATCTTCCCACTGCTGGGCACAGGTCTCCTCTCATACAGAAAAGGATTGAGCGTAATCACCATGCCAATGCCGGTTGGTGATTTCAGACTTAAAGTCCAGGTTTCCTCAAGATGTTTTCCTTCACCTTGTAATCAGTCATTGGTGTCCAAGATATACTTACAAAGTACATAATATATAAGTAGAAAAGTTACATTGGTACTTGCCTGACTTGGAATCGAACCCGCACACTCATAATTGAAAGGCTGATGTTTTAACCACTAGGCCACCACTTCATATAAATTATCTTCATTCCTAGAGGTTATTGAAAAGAAAATGCATATAAAATAAAATATAGGTGACAGGTCAGATAAATAACATAAAATGGTTTGACTCCACTCCTATATAAGGCATAGACTACAAATAACGTTTTACCACAAAACTACTTCGAATTCTATCGTCATTATTCGGACAATGACATCGGAAGATGTTTCTTTTTTCTATACAAACGGTATACCTTTTATCGCGAATCAGCATTTTCAACGACATCTCAACGAAAAACAGGTCTTGTATCAAAACTTCTCGATTTTAAATGAATGAAGAATGTTTTGGGGACGATTGGGATTTTTCTATTCGATTTATCGGTTATAAATTTTATCGATTCGAATGGCGAACATAAATCCATCGAAGTTATCAGTGTTAAAAAGTAGGAAAGTAGGTACTTCAATAGAAAAAGGGTTTCTAATGAAGTCTTTTCCGGTTATGTTAATATGTTTTAATTTTAATGTTACCAGTAATAAACATAGTTTTCAAAGTACGTAATAAATACATTATAGATTACGTCGTGATTCTTGTTATTTTAATTTGTTGATAGAAAATTAGAAGTGATTGAAAAGTTCAAGAGAAAAAACTTTCTTTTCCCCATCATAGGATTTTTGTCTTTGGACAGGACAGCTGTCTGTCGATTCAGCTAATTTTGCAGGAAAATCTTCACAAATTACTATTATACTATGAATAACGCCAACATTATGAAATCAACGAAAGATTCACTCCCACGATTTCTAATATCTGTGGATATTATATCATTCTCACTTCCTGAGGTTTGAGCGGTATATTAATCACCTATGTTACTGTTTTAATTATAAACATGACATTTACATTTCAGCACTTAAAGTAATCAAAAAGAAAAGCATCATTTATTTATAATTTGAAAGTAAAGTTTGAACAGTGCAGTAATTAAACAGATTTTTATAGATCGAATCTACGAGTCTGTTCTCTATTGCTAATTGAATAACCTAGACTCTAGAGGTCTTTTTAAAGTTTTATATAGCAGACGAAAGCTCTTATCTCTATCGAATCTGGTACATTACTAATTACCTAAATGAAACCTCAAGTATGACATTATTTTGGTGCTCTGAATGATTTTAGTTAAATATTAAATTACAAAGCAATAGAGTTCAATGACGTTTCGGAATTTTCAATTCAATGTCCATTAGGTAATCTAGAGCCGGCCGTTATAATATGAACTTAAGTTTGTATAGTAAAACTACATGTTTAGTCCGCATGTGGCTTTAACAGGCATAATGGTACAAGTTGCTAGCTGCCCTGAAATAATCCATAATGGATAAAAACGTGACCAAAACGCATGTAGCTGGACAGCCGCGAGAACTTTACGTATCGAGTTAAATCCGCTAAGTGCCGCCAACTAGGGCTTTCCAACGAAGTTCCATAATAAACATGACCGTTTATTTTGTACATAAATAAATTTAGACTTAGAGTCTACCAATTTCCCAACTTCATACGATGTTCACTTGCTTTTCTAACCTAATAGTCAGCAGGAATCCGGATTCCATCACCGTACTACTCCAGTTCACTCAGTATTGTGTTTCTTCAATAAATTTGCCACAAATCGACTGTTAATCTTAGTTTACCGTATCAACAAGACAAACGAGACCTTCCTTTATTTATATGCCCATCGATCAAAGCCAAAATAAAGACGGCAACCGTCGGTACTCCATCGAAACGCATGGTCCTGATCGTATGCGAAAATTCCCCACATTGAGTATTCTCTATATGCGTGCGATGTCAAGTGGAGGTGTGCTAGTGAATAACAAACGAGCAGTTGGCAGTGAGCCTGTGATGAGATGGGCCCTACCACGGACTCGGCGAGCGAGATTAGCCAAGTTGCTAAGTGAAATTGTTGAAGCAAAAGTTGGTGGCGTCTACACTTGGATATAGTTTTGGAGAGTATTTAGTGTTTATTTTATTCGAATTCTACTTGTGTTATATTACATTTAATTATTGCATGTTTTTGTTGACTGTTTCGATATGTGCTTTATATTTCCTTAAATCGATCAAATATGATATAATTTTAAACGAGGCAGCTCCTTCAACTGTTCTTCTATTTAGTTATTATTAGTTATTCGATCGAAAATCAACCTCACAAGATATTTCCTCTACTATAAAAGCTAAAATATATTTAACCTAAAATGTTCGTGAATAAATAAGTAATAAATAAATCGAGATGTAAATGGAGTACTTCAAGGACCAGTGGTACCGGCGTCATGTAGTCGCAATCGTGGAAACAAGAGTATCGGAGACAGTGATGTTGGCAATGAACGGACAACGGAGCTGGACACTTGGAGAGCCGTGTCCGGTACCGACCCTGGGAACATGCACGATGATATTAAATTTATTTATTGTTACATGTCACCCGATTTAGCAACCTCTGATGGATGGACAGAGTTTGCTCAAAAACATGAAATATTTTTTTGGGTTCGTAGTTATGGAAAGTTGGGATGACGAGGACTACGAACCTGAATATTTTATAAATATACTACATACAAGATCTGAAATTAATGACAAAATTACAGACAACAATGAGATTAATTGAAAAAGATCAATGAGAATGGAAAACTAAGTTTAATGAAACTGATAGAAACGTAGTATAACATTATTATATCAGAGATAAGTAACTCAGTGTGCCAGGTCATTGAGTTGACAATAAATAATTCAAAACGATGACCTTAAGCCAAATATACTTTCCAATCTATCGTCACGATATCGTGATGGCGACGAAATCTTCAGATCAATTATTACGAGCATGTCTGCAACGCCAATAATAGTGCAGCCAATTTGTATGCAATAGATTGTTTGAAGATTTTTTCCGTTACAAAATATTTGGCAGCCTCTAAGAGTTTGCAATTGGCAATATATCACTGTGGAACACTATCAAACACTGCTCCAGTTTCCGTAATACTTCCAACCAAAAGAAATACATCTACACTTTTGAAGATGTAATATTTTAATTCGGCCATTTTCCCAGATTACGAAATGGTTCTAAAATAGAATTGCACGATCCGATATCGCCACTCTCCTGCTTAGAATTCCTTGGAGTCTAAGTAAAAAACCCAAATTATATAATGCTTTTACGGTGAGTTGGTCTAATATCTGTTTATACAATCTGCCTGCGACTCGTCTAATTGATGGGACCGTGGTGTATACAGAATGCGATTATTGTGATTCATCGTGTCACCGTTGGCTACATGATGAAATTTACTAATCTCTGCCTTATATGAAATGCAGCGCCTGTTAGTCTGCATGTTTGCACAATCATTTCTTTAATCGACGTCGTGAAGGGAACAGGATTTATGATTTCTTTATTGTTGTTCAAACAATAACTTTATAAAGAAAGCTGTGATGGAACGGAATGGAATTAATTATTGTAAATACCTTATTACTTGCAACAATATGTTAAGAGCGCGTGTTTTGTTTGAACGATGCCTTTATCGAAAATTTTAAATATCGAATACTAATTATTACTGATAGAATAGAATAACCGCCAACGGCCGCCATGGTCCACTGGAAGGACTAAGTGCGGTAACCTAACCCGTAACATAGAACATACTAATTACTGATTCTGAACATGACAGTAATAATGTAGTATATTTTTATTTCCATGTTCTGTAATGGTGATTGACCAACTGGGGATTGATCGTGGGTGTCCTTGCATAGAGCATATGAGAAAAATCTTCGGTTAGTACCTCCTCATTATCTAAAATTTTGTAAGGGGTCTATGAGTGGCTTTGGTTCTACGTACGCCTACGGGGACCAAGGGTCTCGACATGCATCAAATGCAGTATATAAATATTCTTAGGGTGAATCGAAAGACTGATCAATTAACATAAATTATCTTAGCTAAAGCCGTTCTACAAAATGGAGAATCAGCAGTTACAAGCTCCCCAGGACACCAGCAACGACAAGTATTCTCACATCAGATCCTCAAACATACCACAAATACAGACATCAACTCCAACCGCGCAAAAACTTAATCAAGCACGTCAATGCATCCTCAAACCAATAATAAAGCTTAAAACTGCCCGTTATTTTTCATCCGAAACAGGTAATTTTAATGCATATTTAATGGGCAATTCTTGGCTTCAAATTCAGTAAGATAAGGTACGACTATAATGCATGCAGTTTGCCCCCTTGTGTTATTTATTGTGTGATTTTTGGCAACAAAGCTTTAGCCCGGTACTTGGCTCAGCTAGATGTGCATGCAATCTTCATAATGCATGCACTTTTGTATGATACCGCTGGAGGCGGTTTGACGTGCCTAGTGACGTAAGCATTAGAGTGGTTCGCCCAGTGCATTTGGTACTGTTATCTCAAGTTATATTGTTGTAAATAGCGGTTCGAGAGTACATTAATTGTATTTGATCTTAGAACGTATCGAGTGTTTGACTAGGTTTTGATCCTGTTTTCTACGATTAGGAAGTAGGACGACTTATCTATGAGAAATGTATTAGCTTATTGATAAGTTTGCAATCAACCTAATGCTTGAGGAATTCGACGACTGGGAGGTCTGTACTCTATGGCCTGCTAAGATATAGTTACTAAAATGTTTGTATATAAGGTTGTAAGAACTGTTCTTGATGTTTATGTACTTTTATGACAAACTGTTTTTCATGGAAAAATATAAAAACCGGAGAAATGCGTAAGTGACGAAAATTCTTAGAAATAAAGCGGTTTCGGAGTGCGTAGAAAGTTTATGACATTATCATGGTCATATAAAAGCCAGCAGCTTTACTGATACCTACTCACGTAAAGTTGTCGTACTCGTAAAAAGTAGAAGTATCACACATACCTGTGAACAATATAAAAAAATAATTAATTATGAGCTGGTTCGTCGTTGATTGAACGATAAGAAATGCGGGGAAATTATTGCCTTGGGAACATTGATGACCAGGCTTTCCTATGGAAACCGGATGCCTGTTCAGAGATATTGGTTCTAAGATTTAAATGAACCTACTGCCACAAAGCAAGCATTCGGCACACAACGAATTGTCACATTCATAACAGCGCATTTGTTGATCTTGAATGCAACGCATCGAGTTTCGAAAGTCGACATTGCTCGAGACAAAATCCCTTCAATTCTACACGCAGTTCATATTGCAGGAACCTAATGAACTAATTACCATTTTTGCAGAGCGACATACGTGCAACTACCCTCAGTTTCGTACCGTGTACTTCATTATGACAAGCCTCTAATTTGGTCGAATGACATGTCGGTCGGTCGCGTCATGAATAATTCCGTACAGCCGTGTCCGGGCCGTGTCCGGGCCTTGTCCGGCCAGTAAAGACGCTTAATTGAGAGAACAACGTGTTTGTCGAATAAAAGCGTGTGAACTTTTTTCTGAATCTTAATAACCCCGTTTCGTAAACGGACAGTTTTGAATTTATGACGTGAAGTTTTTACTGGAGTGTCCACTTAGTACTGACGAGATTGAGTTTCGGTGCTGTGATGAATAAAAATTTTATTAAGCAGAGTAGTAAAAAGTTTATACAACAAATGAGGTGAATCTCATAAATGATGAAATGCAATATAAAAAATCACACTTCGAAGTGAAGCATACCTACCTACCTGCAGCAGACAATGAGTTATAGCCTTCGACTGTTTACTTTTCATATTTATTCTCTGACAACATATTCGGGGAAAATCGCGCCATAAATAAATCTCAATAATAAAGAGGTGACGTTTAATGTGTGATTTATTTATGTATTATGATTTATAGTATATAGAGCCGAAAATACCGATCGGACTAAGCAGTAAGCACCGCCTACGCGCGGGGTCAAGCATAAATCATATTGCGACATCTCAAAAATGCCAACTTCAAAAACATGTTCGCCCCGTGGCCAGTACCGCACGCACCGATGGTAAGACAAGAAAAACAAACGTAAAAAATAAATTACTTTTGTATACCTCCTTTCTTTCCCGTTGTTGGACGCCGAACAACTCATAAATCACAGAAAGATAAGCATAAAAAGATTGTATGAGGTGGGTACACGGTAGAACTAAACTTTTCGTATTTTGTTATCTCGCGTCAAGCGGAGCCTACAAAAAATGTACGCCTACACCTTTCCCCGAAACCGCTTAGGTAATAGACCAAACGCCAAGTCCTTATATAACTGACCAGGTAGATTAGTCACGCCGACGGATTAAAACTAGCTCACATAGCTATACAAAATTTCCCAGTAAGTGTCAAGAATCACGCAATTTTTGTTACAAGTTAGATTTCCTTATCTCAAATTCCATCATAATAATAACTCTTATTCTATTTTTTAGTTGAGACTAAAGTGGTGGCTAGCGACTGTGCGAATAATTATTTTTGCTACGTAAAGGAATGACTTCGCATATTTCACTTAATTCTCAGTGATATTTCAAAAGTTACATTTTAAAGTAAAACTGGTTATGTTGAAAAGGCCACTGTAAAAAAAACATCCGAGTGTTTCATGCGACGTAAGCTTCACAAACGACGTATAAAATTCACTCGTAATAAAAGTAAGTATAAAACATGTATGTTAGGAAAAATCCTAAATCTTCCACGGTCACCTGCGCGCTTAACAAATAGTCTTGCGCGGCGACCGCATGAGGGGGGCCGTTTTGTCAGGGCTGGTATACACGAGCGCCTACTGAGCAATTAGATTTGTTAGCTTGTACCTACCCGAAGAGTTTCATCACGCCCCCGCTCAACAACAGATGCTTGGACTAATAACCTCTCGAAGTTTCCCCCTTGCCCCCTCCGGCCCCGCGCCCCTGAGACTCCCGCGCTACCCCAGCCTCCCCAAGCAACCCAACTAAGATAGATTGCGCCACCATTCTTGCAATTTTCCTGTCGTATCTTGCCTCGTAAATTCCTAGTGATATATTGGTTCGGATCTCTCGCGATGCGACCAGGAGCATACTCGAAATATGATAAGAGTTATTTATTATTGTTCTTATTGGTTTTCTAAGGGGTGGGAAGTAATAGTATTTCGTTATAGCTTTGTGTTGTATTTTGATTGGACAGCTCTCCCGATACCAACTTTGCGGTACAAACCTATTCAATATGCCCATCAATATTATGAGCAAACTCCAGATCTAGTTTGTTAAAGATTTAAATGTAAGTTTCAAAAACACTTTAAGAAAATTTTTAACAATGTCGCAATTTCAGCGTCCTCAATTCCTTCTTATTCCAATATCCGTTTCGAAGTTTCCAACAATGATGACAATTATGAAACTTGTTAACTATGAACACTAAAAGAGCCATTCTTCAAATATCCTAGAATTAAATTTTCTCAACTACTTTTAGTACCTAAGTAAGGAACTCTAGACCGAGGATAGATCATAACAAACCAAAATGATTTAAAAGAAGAATCAGATGCCACTGCTGAATAGAAGAAGAAGAATAGAATGAAGCAACGGAATCATAAGAAGATCCTAAAATTAAGATACAACAGCTAATTAAGGCCTATATAAAGGAATCTCAAAGCATAAATTACAGTAAGTGCTGTAACAAACTATGCAGACCAACTTAGAACAGTTTAAAGCTCTGCTAATCCCGAAGTATCCTTCACTAAGGACGGTGTAGATGGGAGAAAACTGAATCTACATAGCAGAACTAGATTAAAAGTAAACCCAATTTAGCTTGAGAATGACGTAAACCATATCTATAAAAAATACAATCTCTTTGCCAAATAAAGTTACGTAGTTTAGCTTTTGTTTAACTCCTATTGGAATTAAACATACCAACAGCTAAACTTAATTATTTGCCAAACCACGACTGTACGTAAATTAAACAACAGAATCTTCATTAATTTGGCGCCAAATTAAAAACAGCCCAGTCCCTTCCATGCGCCGGCTATTTCCATATTCTAATAGCAATAAATTGTCATTGCCATCAGATGGCTGATTCATAGCTGGAATTTTAGTGCAGTTTTGTGATTTCGTACATAATGATGTGGGGACTTTATAAGGAACTTTAAAATCGATTTGGCAAGTATGGTGTGTACTAAATAGGTCATAAACAACAAGAGGAAAGTTCAGGAAAACCACAAGATTGGAAAGCTTGGAAACATTTGATTGACAAACATTATTCTCTATATTTTAGGGTTCCGTAGCCAAATGGCAAAAAACGGAACCCTTATAGATTCGTAATTTTTTTCCGAAACTGTAAGAGCTATACTGTTGAAACTTGGTAGGTTTACTTGGTAGGAACCGCATTAAGATTTTGATGCAAAAATAAAAAATAATAATAAATATTGGGGGCTCCCCGTACATAGAACTGAAACTCACAAATGTTTTTTTCATCAAACACATAGGTACGTTTTTCAAAAATGATATCGTGGTTTCTGAAATATTTTTTTTCTAAACCGAATTGTTTGCGTGACAGACGCTTCCAAAGTGAAAAAAGTTGGTCCTCCCCCCCTCTCTAACTTCTAAAATAAGAAAATGAAAAATCTAAAAAAAAAAAGGCGTGTGGCACTCGGAGACTGCCGCGGTAAAGCTATTGCATAGCCTTTTTTTATCAACTATAACTTGCAATTATAATTATTTATTTATTTTATTTATACAGTAATTTTTCCTTTGTTTTTTTTTCTTTGATATCAATTCAAGTTTTCTTTCTGTTTTGTAATTTATTTATTTTTTACCAGCAACGTCATCAAAAGAGTGCGAAAAATGGTGACGATTAAGCGACTAAACTATATTCAATGTTTTCTGTTCGACTTTGATAAAGATATAGAAAGAAGCTAAGCAATAGCTTAAAAATGACGTCATGTTCGTTATCACACCCATGTCAGAATGTCATGAAATATGATGTCGGCCATCTTGGATTTCAAAAATGAAATCATTTTCGTGATCAGCACCCTGAGTTTTGGCGGGAAAGTCAAGCTGAGTGTCACGCTCGTTTTTCATTGGACTTTTAAAATTATTTATAGTGTTGTTTACTAAATAAAAGTGCGTGATTTATGTAGTAAAAAGTGCATTTAGTAAATAGTTCATAAAGAACAGTGAAATATCGCTGCATAGTGGCCACATCATGACTTTGTCCCAAACCTCACTCGTAAGACGGGTCACGCGGCCGTCTTTTTCGACATGAATAATTCATAATTACGTGGCATTGGCTAAATGCACAAACCGTGCGAAGCCATAAAATAAAGAAATAAAGAAAAAACCCATGAAATCTATTATATTACCACTCGAGTCAGTAAGCATGTAAAATGAGAAAACTAACATAGAACGATCCGTGTGAGAACTAAACGATCACTATTACACAACAACACTGATACGTTTGAGAAAGCGGACTTCCTCTACAATAGGGCAATTCCTCCGTAAGGTCTGTCTATGCTATTACTTATAATCTCTGTCATTGTGTGCTGTTTCGGTGCAATCGCAAGACCGGCCGGGCACTGAGGGGCAGGCAAGACAGCTATAGTATCCTTATGACTCCACCAACTGGTATTTCGTTGACTCGGAAACGGCGCACAGGGAGCACCACGAAATATACTCAAAGACTCCGAGGTTCTTTTTCAATATACCCCACTGTTTTGTCGTGGTGGCCTAGTGGTTAAAACATCAGCCTCTCAAGTATGAGTGCGCGGGTTCGCTTCCAGGTCAGGCAAGTACCAATGTAACTTTTCTAAAGTTATATGTACTTTCTAAGTATATCTTGGACACCAATGACTGAAGGCGAAGGAAAACATCTTGAGGAAACCTGGGCTTTATAAGTCTGAAATCGCCAACCCGCATTGAGCAAGCGTGGTGATTACGTTCAATCCTTCTCTGTATGAGAGGAGATCTGTGCCCAGCAGTGGGACGATAAAAAGGTTGTTGATGATGAACGGCGTCGGTGTCGAATTATTTGTTATCAATTTAATATTTTCGAGCTGATCTTTAGCAACATAATCACTTCTGATTGCGTTAACATCTGACCGTAGAATTAATAAATCCTTCATCAACTTCTTTACGTACGTTCTACGTAGTCAAAGCAAACTGGTGGCAATTTGTGAAGGTCATATGCCTCAAAAACTGGGATTGTTCGGGATCCGTGATTTTAAACACCGTAATCGTATATTTTAGGTCTTTCTGCTTTTTGTTCTTACGCCTCGATACATGTTTTTGTCTTGTCTTCGTAGAAACAAACAATAACTTTTTTGCCTCATCAATGTCTTCCTCAGAAAAAGCCGACGAGCATATTTTTATTAAACTTTCGTTGTTTCGTTTCGGAGATAACAATATTACAACTCGTACACTTAAATGTACCTACTCGTATTAACATTGTTCACCGACATCTTTCTGTAATATTTTATTTAATAAAAACTTCAACTTCAACTCTTGATCTGGTCCCTGTGGATAGATACCACAATTTTGCCAATAACACGTATAACAAATTATAGAAATTCTTTAAAAAAATATATCACAATAATGGCGGATATCGCCAATAACAGTTGAAAAAACGGCCGCGTGAGCACTTTTTACTCTATAAAATCACGCGCTTTTATTTAGTAAACAACACTATAAATAATTTAAAAGTCCAATGAAAAATTAGCGTGACATTCATCTTAGCTTTTCCGTTAAAAAAAAGCTATTTTATAAAAACACTACTAAATTAATTTGAATAAAAGTACTTAATAATTAATTATATGAAAAGTTTTTAAGGTAGCCATGACAACGTCGATGACGTCTATGACATATCTCTATAGAAGACCTATTTCAGAGAGAAAATTAATCGCAAGTTTAGCACATCGCGACTATCAGTAACATGGCAAGTGTGTAGAACTGAGTTCGCGCCCTGCAATATGCATGCTCTTTTTGAAAATCTATAAATTGTTTTCAAAACATGTAGTCGCACGCACACAAACATACCGTGCCGAAGACTGCCGAACTGAAACGACGTTAGACGATGTACGGCCTTCAAGCCACACCTCCGTGCCCGTCGGAGTGGGGAGCGTGAGGTTTTTTCGTTACGGAATTTCTGGATTCGGTCCCCGCGCTCAAGGCCCGCGATAGAAGCTATGCAATAGCTTAAAAATATGATGTGCATTACTATAAAAACTACCAACGAAAATTGTTTTGAACGAGATCTAGTACGTAGTTTTTTTTTAATACCTCGTAAATCGTAAACGGCTTATTACCGCGTAAACTTTCATACAAATAACTGAAATCCTTTTATTTCATAAATCAATGGTAAAGAACCCTTTGTGCGTGAGTCCGACACGCTCTTGGCCGGTTTTTGTTATTAAAAAACTAATAATACATATAATAAAAAATCATTTTATTTCAGTTGTATTAGTATTATTTTGTATTATATTATTCCCTCTGCCCTAATGAAGCTTTTTTCTGTTCTCCATTTTCATCATCATCATCATCAACAACCTTTTTATCGTCCCACTGCTGGGCACAGGTCTCCTCTCATAAAGAGACGGATTGAGCGCAATCACCACGCTTGCTCAATGCGGGTTGGCGATTTCAGATTTATAAAGTCCAGGTTTCCTCAAGATATTTTCCTTCACCTTCAGTCATTGGTGTCCAAGGTATACTTAGAAAGTACATATAACTTTAGAAAAGTTACATTGGTACTTGCCTGACCTGGAATCGAACCCATGCACTCATACTTGAGAGGCTGGTGTTTTAACGCCACCACGACTTTTTTTGTGCCTCCATTTTAAAGAATATTAAATATTATGTCTAAGAACTACGGTGCCTTAGCTGTACCACTCAAGTTTATGATCCATTCTCACTTGTCGTTTAGTATTTGTCGAAGGCATAAACAATTGTAAGGAAACAGTACCCTCGCAGACGACGGAAGTAAGCCGAGTGTCGGTACCGGAAATGTTATTGCCGGAACGACTACTACATCCGGTTGTGTAGACTTCAAGTCTACGCCGGTGACAATAACTGTCTTTGCTGTTTTTGAGAGTACCTTCGTGGACTGCGAATCTGGATAATGCAACAGTTATATCTAAAGTGGTGTCTATGATCAAAACGGCTATAATTATTAGTGTGTCGTTATAAATCTAAATGGACTTGGTCCAGTATTCGACCACTTGTTTGGCGCAATCACTATCTGTATGATTGGAGTGCATTTATTTGTTCGTGGTGATCAGAAAGGCTTCCTTCATAATATTACAGATACTGCAACGACACATTAGCCTATTAATGCCTTAAGAAATGCCAAAGATTTTAATTCCAAGTCTTTCATTACAGTGAAAGCTCTAATTTATGGCAACTATTTTAAACACCAAGTTAAGGAATACTTCAAGAGAACAAGAGTTATAAATACTTGCTGGCAACACTATCTAGGTGTTTGTAGTCAAGTCAGGTTGTGGAAAATATCAAGTTTACTTTTACTCAGGATTTTCCGGAGAAAGTGCTTTATTTATATTGGCCGTTGGAAAATTGAATATTAATATCGTAGGTTTGTAGCAAATAGTGTCCTATTTATATAAGGATAGAAGATAACGTTTTAATTTAACCCTGTCAAATTAAGATACTCCATAGACGGTTTAGACGCGATTATAAACATGGCGATTAAAAATACGCCAGTTTACGTCAGGAGCGCACTAATTTGACAGGTCTAAACTGACATTTTATCTTCTGTCCTTTTCTTAATGAAATGGAAAGAAATAGATGCACTTGACTTAAAATTAGTTTAGTATGTGAAAAAGAGAATCAGCGCTAATGTATACTATTTACGCTACACAGGGTCCTTAATTATAATTATTAAAATAATGGATTGCAAGCAAAGATATCAATAACAAATATTTGAAAACAAAATGTTAAAGCTTTACTCTTATAAGCAGTAAAAATAAAACATAGAAGTAAGTCATTACATAACTGTTAATGACCTACCTACACACCAAAGAATCCTTCAAATTATTACCATCGCGAAGACACGCTATCAATCCCCCATAATTCAACCTTTTTTAACGTAATAAACGTCTAAATAGATATTTATCTGTACATAGTACTATTCCCGTCCATTCTTCACATTCAAGGGATCCACGCACGAAAACCCATAACCTCAAGAATGCAAAGGACGCGAACGATTTTTAATACACTCGGCACCCCATAATGGGTGTTTTCGCACCCCCTGTCTGCGGTGACATTTCAAACCCACCGTTCTATGAAAAAACAAAGCTCGAAACATTATGCAAATGGCATTATGTCGGTATTTTTGTACGTTTCGCCAACTTTATGAGCCGAATAGAAAGGGTTGAAGGGTTAAGACAATTCGGGATCGTGGATAATAGTTTTTGATGCCACATTGTCATTATTTTTTTCAATATGTTCTGTTCCCTTCGCAAGGCAACCCTTCGCTGTCAACATTAGATAAAACACTACTCAGTAATTAATTCTTTTGTTGGTATCAGCGGCGTTAAGCAAGTATATAGTGGTGCGTGCATCTGTCCATTTATATTCCTGCGCTGATCTCGCAAGCCAGTAATCTTTTATTAGTATTAAATAAAACTGTTTTTATTACTCGAATTCATTAACCAAGGAACAACAGTGGTTTTCATTTGACTATGGATGGACCATCCATTTAAAAATGGATCCATTTAAAAAAGTGTATACAACGTTATATTTTCTTTTTACGACACCCGAATATAGTTTGTTCAGTATAAGCAACTGAACCGATTCCAATATTGTTTACAGAATGTTTTGTTTTTTTTTTTTTCCTAAATACATTTAGAAATTGTTGCAGTGTGGTTACCGAGCGCTAAACACAGGTGACGATAGAGACGGGCACCCTCGGGACCCGACACTGTAGGTGCGGGTAGTTGAGCAGTGCGTTGACCATATTTATGTTGGGACAACCAGGTAAGATAACAAGCTCATAACTTTGTGGTTTTTCACGATATCTTTTTGAAATTTTGTTTATAGATTCTTTATTTGAAAGTATTGGACACGTGTTTCGGGTTTCGCATATCATCATCATCATCATCATTTTAGCCGAAAGACGTCCACTGCTGGACATAGGCCTCCCCCAAGGTTCTCCACGACGACCGGTCCTGCGCCTCCCGCATCCAGCGGTTTCCCGCGACCTTCACCAGATCGTCGGTCCACCTTGTCGGGGGCCTACCCACGCTACGTCTTCCGGTGCGTGGTCGCCACTCGAGAACCTGTCGGCCCCATCGGGCATCGGTCCTACGGGCAATGTGTCCAGCCCACTGCCACTTTAGTGTTGCAATTCTTCGGGCTATGTCGGTTACTTTCGCATATACCTACATAAAATAAAGTAGTAGGTATATTTTCGTTTCAGTACGCATCTCAAATGATTTATTATCATCTAATTAATAAAATTCTAAACGTCATAAATTCAATTGCTCTCTAACGGCCATCTCCAGACATCGCCCACATTTTCACACACTCTACTGTTTACATCATACTCTCCACATTTAAATTAATCTGTGTGACTGCTGTCTGAGTTAGATCACTCAATTCTTGTATTCATGCCAATGACGCAAGTGGCTAACTAGTGGTTACTCCGGGTTATCGTTCAGAGCTAGATCTTCATCATAGATTTGCCAATGAGACTTGATATGTGGGTTCCTCAATTTGTACGCATTGACGTTGAAAATGACGGCGCTCCTCGCCTGTCGATCAATTTACCTAGATTCAGGTCACTCAACTAAGAGATGTGCCTACTACAGAAAGTAGATGAGAGTATTCTTCTTTTTGAGTATGTTCTTTCTGAGTATTTTATTATAACATCACAAGTATATTTTAGTGTAAATTTCGAACTCGTATGAAAATCTGGATAAAAGTATTCCTGTATGTTACCTAATACTGGTTATAAGCCATCATAATCACAATCAGCTAGTGAGTGGGCCGTAATCTACCACGCTGGCCCAGTGTGGGTTTGTCGTATGTCTATGTATATGCCGGTTTCCTCAAGAAGTTTTCCCTCGCCATTTTAAGAGCTGTGGTGAAGAAATAAGTTAGACAAAGTAAAGCGCCTAGGCCACCATTTCTTTCCAGTAAACCATCTGTGTGCCATTAAATTTTATCCGATCTAATTAAAGGATTTTTAAAAAGTAACAAACGTTTGATATGATTTGTGAAAGAGTAACAAGCATAGATATGTATATACCTACATATATAGGTACCTATATTCTCACCAACTGTATGCAAAATTCGCGCATTTTTTTCACCAGCACCCTTTTTTTTTTTAATAATTATAAACTAGCGCTTGACTGCAATCCCGCCTGATGGTAAGCACTGATGCGATCGTTGATGGTAAAGCGCGCTAGTTTATTAAGAGCCTATTCACTCAAAAAACTGAGCGAATAGGAAGGAAGACGGCAGTTGAGCGAAGTGATGCAATGTTAAACCCAACAACACGACCATGAAACGATGCTGCGCCAAAGGGAGATTGATCTGAAGACCCTCCACGACCAAACTCCCAACACAACAACATTTGGCGCATCGTACCCGGCACACATCGCAACACAACTGCTCAGACCCGTCCTCCGTACAGCTTCACCAGACATCATGCCGGAACACTATTATTATTATTTTTAGTTGGAACCATTTCGAAGCAAATTGCCAATGCATTGCTTCATATATTCGAAAATTTGTCTGCTCAAAAACGTAAACTACGCAATGAATGTTGTTGAACTGTCAAAATTAAACCCAATGCTATTAATAGTGTGTTAAGCAATTACCATGCCGCCCGTATTTTACCTCCCATCTTATTAAAGTAGGTTAGTAGGTACGATGTAATAAAATATGATTATTTTCTAACTTTTCGAATATTCTACCTGATCGTTTATTATTTTTCTTCTTCTTCAGCCTATGGATGTCCACTGCTGGACAAAGGCCTCCTCCAAGGCTTTCCACGCTGACCGGTCCTGTGCTGCCCGCATCCATCGGCTTCCCGCGACCTTCACTAGGTCATCGGTCCACCTTGTTGGGGGCTCCCTACGCTGCGTCTTCCAGTACGTGGCCGCCACTCCAAAACCTTACTGCCTCATCAATCGTTTATTAATATGAACATATTAAAGTTCACATGAAATTACCGAAGGCATATAATGAAACGTTCCTATATTACAGGCACCCAATTAGGAAACATTCACGTTTAATTAAAAATGAACCTTATCAATTTGTTAGAAGAACTCAAAATCGCCTGTAAAACAGCTAAGTAATAAAACCTTTTAAAAATTAGCAATGATACCGAGTCGTTCAAGAATGGTCACGCACGGGACTTGAACACCCACTGCTGTCAACTTCTAATATCGTGCTCTAAACATCTACCCACAGGCTGTCAGTACTTATTATGATACCTACATGTGCTACATGTCAGCCCGTTGAACAGGCTCTTGTCGTGTTCCATTTAAAACTACACAATAGCATGATATGATGTACGAAGCTTTTGTATTGTGAGCTTAAGTACACGAGCATCGAAATGTCATACAACAGTTGAAACTTCGGAAATACGTGTTACGGTAAATTGTAAAGGACATTTGTATTAATTATAACAATAAGGATTAGATTAGCAACAAATTTTCAATGAAAATAATTAAGCTGTTAATAAATGTAAAAATCAATAACAGGGATATTTCCTAGGTAAAAAAAAATGATTCTATTTAGTCCGTCATTTAGATTATAGAAAAATATTGGATACGTATATTTTGTTTTATCAAATCAATAAAAATTGACAAATATAAAAGGCATCAAAGATCAGGAGTGGTGAACTCGCACTCGTGGTGCTCGTGACGTCACTGCTCGCTAAAAAGTGTACAGTGCAGTGACGTCACACGAGTTTTCAACTTACTGTGTTGTCTTCATTTTTTGGTTATATGAAAAAAGAAAAAATACGTATCTAGTATTTTTTGGAAATCTGATTGACGGCTAATTAGTTTTTTTTTTTTTAGTCAAATACCCTATTATGAACACTTGACTTTCTGAAGAGATAATATGTAAGCTGGTAATTTTTAGCCAGCAACAAAAATATTTTATTCCTTTTCTACGTAGATATTGCTTTTAATTTCATCCTATTTTTAAATGCGTAGTTTGATTTAATGAGGTAAATGAGTAATCTCTCATGGCCTTAATATATGTAGGTCAAAAGGGCTAACGGCCTAATCAAAATAGCTAATGATGGCCCTGCACTCAAGGAATCAACTCACAAGGAATGCGGAAGACATCGTTAAGAATCATGCAACGTAGTGAGTCTAAAGAAAGGATAGGATCAAGTAGAAGAAGGCGTTAAGGTGACTTTGAAAAGCTATGCCTAAAGACAATCATACAAGATTTTTTCAGTTATGAATGGTATTATTAAGTTATCACGATATTTTTTAGTCATGATTAAACTGACTCAACACAGTCATAAACAGTCACGAGATTAAACGGAGAAATATATTAACGGACATAAAAATGTATCAAGAAAGTAATATATTAAAACAAATACTAGGAGTACTTACCATGTAATGATATAATAAATTCTTTATTAAAACACCAACAGAAGATTATTGGGGTCATTGGGGACAAATTAAATGAGTCTAGCAGAGATCAGGGAAGCATGGCGCAAAAGAGAGTGTATAATATAATTAACTTTCAGTGATGATTTTGATGATGATCTTACCACCCACTAAAGTGTTGGCGCCAAGTAATTTGTTTTGTTCCGGTGAAGTCGTACGGAGGACGGGTGCGAGCAGTTGTGTTACGATGTGTGCCAAGTACGAAGCCCCAAATGCTGTAGTGTCAAGTGTTCACTCGTGGAGGATCTCCAGATCAATCTCCCTCTGGCGCAGCATCGTTGGTCGTGTCGTTTTAACGTCTTCGTTCATATTCACTCAGCTTTTTTTTTTTAAGTGAATAGGCAATTAATAAACTACCGTGATTTACCTTTCAAATAAAGCTTTTGCTTTCACTACTAAACCGTATACGTGCAGTCAGAAAACTATATACAATATAAAACTTCAAACACTCAAGTATCAGTCATCAACCATATATTATGATGGCAGAGTCAACATTTCCTCAAGTAGCAACAATGTAAGAACTAACGAGCATTATGTAGTACGATATTTATCTCCCAACACCACCATTAAGAAAACTTTTTATATCTAAAACAAAATAGTAATTTACTCGTGTTTTCGACCATTCATGTTACATAAATAGCATTAGTAAACATGAAACGTATTCATGTGAAATATATAGCGGCATAGAATTTATATCCGTCATCACATAGGTCGAGCTGAATCCTAAAATCAAAATTATCATGCAATTTTAGCTAAACCAAAACGCATTTAGTTGACAGAATGAGATATTTCCGTGGCATAAATATGTTTTACATGCTTCCCTAATGACAAAATGTTTGATATTCTACCGTGTCCACCATAAGCTGGATGCGAAAAAGAAAAAAGATTTCAAAATATGTTCCGTGTGAGTTTGAATGTGGAATATACCAGTTTTGTTTCTAAAATAGGATAAGAATTTTAAGTGGTTTTAAAAGTAGTTTGTTTGTAAAATGATACTTTACAAAGACGACCAAAATACCTTCTCAAAGCTTATAGCTTTCAGTTTTACCTTCCTACCTTGTATTAAATTTTCAAACATTGTCCTCCACTATGTTAATTTTCTAGAAGCTTTGATAATAATTTCAAAACTATATCTAATCAAGTATGTATTGTGCCCCGACATCCAATACATCATTTGCATAACCCAAGCACATGTGGTCATATACAAAGGGTCGAATGGGCTCTGTATTTAATTTTCATAAAATGAGAACGGTTTTAATACGTCTGTGGTCGAATAATAACCTAACCCTTTTCTATTTCAAAATTGGCTTCGGTTGTTCAACCATTTAATTTATTATTAGTTGGACCTACCTATGTATGGACGATGTAAGGAGTAATGAAGACTCTTATTGTGGAAATCTAGGGTCGATTACGCCCCTTGCTTTAACCACAATGGCAATCTGAAAATGCAATCCTATCTATTTCTTAAATTATTCAAGTTATGGTCGTCACTTGTTTTATGAGCTGCCAGTGTTGTTCCATTTTCAAATTTTTAATAGTTCTACCATGCAATGCTACACGAGTCTTTTGGCGCGTGTCATGTCATTGACAGAAAGTCAGTGTTGTAGGAACCATAATATTGCGATTTTGTATTGAAAAACATAAGATTCCTATACATCTCAACTTCTTTCAAGATAGAAATAGCACCACTTTTGTTTTGATTGTTTTTTCTTTCTCTAGCTTAAGCAATAAACAAATAAAGCTTTTATCTTGAAATCCATAGCTAGATAATCAGCGCGGGGCATCCGCGCGGCCGGGCGCGATGATTTATGCAATAGTAACATTATGATACATTTGCATTTTGTTCACAAAGCCAGCAATGTATGCAGTAACGCTACACAATAGCTACGGTTAATGTAGACTTCGGTTAGTCAGGAATGGTTACAAGGAATGATTAGGTGCTATTGTTTATGTGATGCAAATGTGCGGCCATTCTAAATAATATATAGTATTTCTTATTTAGATTGAAATACATAAATTTTTGCTTTTAAATATTTTAAGAAGTTGAATGCGTGAAATTTTGTTTTAAATTTATTAATATTGCATTTTTGTATAAAGTATTTTTATCAGAAACAACAAAACGATTCTTGAACAAATTTTCGAACGCAATCGACATTCACGCGTAAAGGTGAAAGTATTAAATCGATCAATAGATAGGTACATAAATAAGTTCCCATATCTCAGACCCCAAAACCTTTACTCCCAATATGAATGTAACTAAAACACGCGTCACTTCCTTCAAAAGGTCGCATACATACATTCTGTTAATACTGACATTTATGTCACGAATATTAAGTTTGACAACTTCAACAGGTCTATTTTATGCATTCCACGTTTCGTTCATTAAAGAACTACACATCTTATCATGATTGAGACAAACATAGGAATACCTCATAATTGGATTGTTGTGTGGATCAAAAATATTCTCACTTATAATTTCTTCGCCCGTTACACTCCTGCATTTTACAATCGTAAACTTTCAGCGGACATAAAACAAAGTAAATTCATTCATTTGTCAACTATCTTATCGCGATGTCGCAAAGCCTACAATTCTTTGCGGGGACGATAAACACTTTTTGCAAAATTTACAACGAGCGAACGTATTTGCCAAGTGTTTAATGCAATCGTTTTGAACCTTGTGAGTACAGGATTAAAGTGTATTTTATTGGGTATGAATTGTTGATAACATTGCGTAGTTTCTGGTGCATCTTTATCTGCGTTAGCCAGTGGTCCGCCAATTCCGTTAAATTTATTAACTGCGATACGCATTCAGTGTCGCGAGCTAAAAGGTGACTTTAATTAATATTAATTATAGCCACACCTCTAATTAATGTAATTCTCGAGATAACCGCAGTGCCTCTTGAACGTGTCAAACTCGGTGGCTTTCGTTGTACAGTTGTTGACAGGTCAAATCGTCAGTTAGGTTACACAATGATAAATGGAGATATAAAAGTGTTAAATTTCAGAGAACTCTCTAGGAACAGGTGTAACTATCTTCATATACTAAGAAAACTTTTCTAGTAGACACAAAAAAGCCCTTACCTTGAACCATTTCGGAGAAGAACAGAAGCAATGCTTTCATTTTGACAAAATTGATTGCGATACTCTCATTGCTGAACAGACAAATAATTCTAATACCTACTTGAAGCAATGGATTAGGAATATACTTGAAAATTATTCAGCTTACGAATGTGCAGATTTACATTTACAGAAAAGCAAAAACAACATAAACCTAGCCCGAAAAACAAACATACGAATCCACGAAAATTAATCAGTAAACCCTTTTTCAGTAAACAACTATTCGACAGAGTATTCATCAACTGAAAACAAGCAACATCACCGCGCTGGCAAGGAATTAATCAAAGTTTAAAACAATTCCATGTAGCGGGCGGGGCGGGGTGGGACAAGACGGGCTGCGCGAGTGCGAACACACCGCAACCTACGAACATGTTTAGTGCGCCCAACATGTTGTGCCTGTGCGTAACAAACGCGTTTGAATATATGTACCTAGGAATGGAATAAGATTCAATGCAATTTCGCGGCCAATATATGCTTTGTAATTTTATATTTTTGTTTTATTAGTGTATGTTATGATTGAAACTACTGGTAAGCTATGATTTAATGCTCCGGTTCTATAGAAAAATACAATAATATTTCTTTGATTTTTTTTTTTTTAATAATTATAAACTAGTGCTTGACTGCAATCCCGCCTGATGGTAAGCAGTGATGCAATCGTTGATGGTAAAGCGCACTAGTTTATTAAGCCTATTCACTTAAAAAACTTACGAATAGGGAGGATGACGGCAGTTGAGCGAGGTGATGCAATCTAAAACCCAAGACCCACACGACCAACGATGCTGCGCCAGAGGGAAATTGATCTGGAGACTCTCCACGACCAAACTCCCGACACAACAACATTTGGCGCATCGTACCCGGCACACATCGCAACACAACTGCTCAGACCCGTCCTCCGTACGGCTTTACCAGACATCATGCCGGAACACGACGAAACACTTGGCGGTAAGACATTGTCTGCAAGAAAAGTAAGAGAAGTCGTGCGCAACACAACGCTTTAAATTGAACATGTTTTGTGCGTCCAACTTGTTGTGCCTGACATGTTGGTTACGCGCAAGCCACGATCGAACAAGCCCCGCTTAGTAACTAAATAGTACTTGTAATTTTCTGTTGTTGTGCACGAATTTTGGAATTAATATTTTGACTGCGTTTGATTAAGTTTAAAATTAATAAAGTTTAGGCAGGCACATTAAATAGGTATAGGATAGTATAGTAGTCGTCATGAATAACATTGAATTTTTTTGTTTTCAAAATTTTATTTTGTAAAAACTTCATATTTTTATAAAAGAATTTGAAGTAGTATCAGTTTTGAACAAGAGGGGACTTTTGCTAACATAACGTAGAACATATCTGGAGTCTGCGCGACACAAGTTCAAACATGGCTTAATTAAATCAATTACTAGTGTTATTAGCTCATAGTGAGGTTGTCATCAAATGTAATTTAGAATTGAATCGCGATTTCGCAAATTAGAGTTGACATTAAGTAAATATTTTAAAGGTCTTTAAAGATTCTCCTTAGTGTGCCGTTAGCTATCTAAATGGATTCTGCCCAGAATTTAGCTACTTTTTGTCGCCCATCGGTTCCTGTAGGAACCGATGGGCAGAATCCCTTTAGAGAGCACGTTACAACGTGCAGCTAAATTAACTCTCATCTTAGGTTACCTAAGTTATAAATCATTGTTGAAAAACACTTAGATTTAAACACAAAATGCTAACGAAAAGAACACTTTACATTATTTTGCTCATACCTATATTAATTGCAGTCTTTCATTTAGAGTTAAAAGTTACCTATAGCATATAGATTTGGCTAGAAAAAGAAGCTTTGGCTTATGAGTCAAATTTGGGCATATCGATTTTAAAACCGGTCATGTGCCAGATTCGCGCTCAAAAAATTCTGAACATATATGGTTACCTATACCATGATCTATATAAAAAATCTGTTTTAGAATGTTGCGGCTACATAAATACATATTCTAAGAAAATCTTAACAGTCAGAAAATGGAGTCTTAATGAAAATAGCCATGTTTTTGTCACTTTAGGTACGGAACTCTAAAAGAAACACGTTTTGTAATACTTAACTCTTATCGCCTTTTTGCGGGTGTTAATTTTCCTATACTTTATTGCATAAAAATCAAAATGTGTCGATTCGCTTACCTACACATAAATTATCTTGATGATGAAACGACTAATAAGTCGAAGATTTGGGCTAGATAGTATAAAACAAATCACCCGAAAAGTTTTATTTTTATAACCAAAAACAAAATTCACAAAAGAAATCACAACTTAACCCTTAACCCTAATTCGACCGTTTTGTGTACTTCAAAACCAGCCTTGCTTTATGCAAATCACAATACAGCCTCGTAGGTTGGAACAATGTTCGTAGTTACAACTTTATCAAACGCCTATGTGACTACCAGTGATTTAGTCTTTAGGCCGCAGTCTTAGGGTCTTAAGAACGACCGAGTTGGCCTTTAGGTGTTATGAATAATCGCTCCCTGGAACTGCATTTTGATAGAGATTTTGAGCATTGTTTCGAATAGACATTTCGCGATAACCAAGCTCTTATTAATGTACCAATCATATACCAACTTAATATCCTTAATAAATTGTTATTAAGTTGGTATATTGTGGATCATTTTGGTTAAAACTGTTAAACACACAAGAGATGGAAAAAAATGTGAAATTACGACGATCAAATATTTTGGAAGGATTTTTGGGAATAATTTATACATTTTTTTTTTTTGTATTTTATTGGCATTCGTTTCTATTTAGTTTATATTATTCATTTCAATGGTTTCTATTGCTATATATCATCAATTAAGGTATACAAATTTGTCATGATTTATTTCTTTTTATATTCTCCAGGATTATTTTTATTTTATTTTACTGACGAGATTTGACTGACTTGATTGCTTCACAATCATTTGTACACCCTCTGGGTTAACGTGGGCACTCTTGATTATGTTTATATATCTAACATAATTGTTGTATCTCCTTCATCAGCCTATAGAGGCCCACTGCTGGGCAAAGGCTTTCCACAAAGACCGGTCTTGTGCTGCCCGCATCCATCGGCTTCCCACGACCTTCACCAGGTCATCGGTCCACCTTGTTGGGGGCTTTTCCTACGCTGTTGTATCTGTCTTTAACAAATTAATAAATGACTTCTGACTATGAGCTAGTTACTTGTGCAGTATGTAGGTATAACTAAATTTGACAAAATCAAACAATGAGCATTCCTTGCTCATTCCAATTACCTAATACCGTCAAAACCGAAGCATGTAAATCGATTTATAAGCAAATAAGATCAACGCGCGGCCTCATCTCAGTGAAGTCAGTTGACTCGAACAAACCCATTGACTCACTTGATGCATTTAAATTCAAACAAAATGTGTAACACAGTGTGACAGAACATTCATTAAGTACCTACTCTAATTCACGCTTACATGTGGTTTTAAAAGCTTTTTTTGGTTTTGTACAAGTTTTCTCTCGAGGGATGACCAACATTTTGGGTTTATGGACAATTTTAGTCTGCTGGAGATTTTGTTTTCCTATAGGTTGTTGGAGTGAGATGGTTTTTTGCTTATAGTCACAGACTTCCCAGTTCTAATATTAGGTTTTTTCTCTGAAGAATTCGACAGAGGCGTGCCTAGTATACCACATCACACACCTATATTTAGCGCGTTCTGCTTAAGCCTCATATACGTAATAGGATAATCTTATTGCCATCAACGGGGAACTAATCCAGATTTCGGGCTGCAACTGAGATTTTAAATTATTATAAACTAGCGCTTGACTGCAATCCCGTCTGATGGTAAGCAGTGATGCAATCGTTGATGGTAAAGCGCACTAGTTTATTAACCCTATTCACTTAAAAAAACTTAGGAATAGGAAGGAAGACGGCAGTTGAGCGAGGTGGTGCAATGTTAAACCCAACAACACGACCAACGATGCTGCGCCAGAGGGAGATTGACGTGAATACCCTCCACGACCAAACTCCCAACACAACAACAATTGGCGCATCGTACCCGGCACACATCACAACACAACTGCTCAGACCCGTCCTCCTTACGGCTTTACCAGACATCATGCCAGAACACGACGAATCGCTTGGCGGCAAGACTTTGTCTGGTGAGTAGTAACTTCTGTCGAATACCCAATAAAATATAACCCCTGACCTGAATATCCAACTAAGACCTCACGTTGGATCGCCCTGAGGACACGGTGGAAGTCTGCCCAGCTTGGACGGACCACCGCCATGTCCTCGTAGCGGTGATCAACTGCGCCGATCTCTCTCGTCCCGCCCTGATCCAAGGCATTGTCCGAAGTAAGAGTGCATGGCAGGACGTCATCTACTTCTGCGAAGCAGTAATACTATAAAGGAAGAGGCGGAGCGCGTAAGGTAGAGGCAATCTCGCCCTTATGTCCCTAGTCGCCACAGGTGGACGTCGGAATACGACACCAATACTCCCGGCCACCGTAGACAGAATTAGAATTTCTTGGTAAAATGCTAGACAGGTTATGATGAAGATAGTGTCGAAGTTAGTTTTTTAGTGTAAACAACAACGTCACTGTACTAAATCACTATACGTGGCTATCACTTCTATTCCGACTATACAAAACACAACAATACTCGCTGGATGTGTGTTTAAAACATCACAAAACACTGCTGGTACATAAATGCGTACAGTCGCTCGCACATAAATATAACGCACTCGCTCCGTTCAAATTTCGCCACCGTCTGCTTTATATTGATATATTGTATTGTTTATGGCGCGACCGAATCAAAATGTGATATATTGAACAACACGCGGTGTTCGCGAGTAACTTTCATATTTGGTAGGGTTATAGATGTGTTTAGCTAGATGGGGTAAGAATGTTGTACCTACGGAAAAGCTAGGAAGAAAGAGGATAGTGAAATTTTTAAATTAATTATTTAAACTTGTCGCACATACAAGGTACAAAGGGGAAACTAATGCCTTGTTTAACTGATTAACATCGCGCCTTTACATTTTAAAACATTTTCTAATGTTATTATTATTGTTATTAAACTTGGGAAATGAAACTTTAATAAAAAATAATACTAGTTTAAGTTATCATTTTAATTATTTTTTTTAAAATAAGGTCTCAAATCCAAATCACTGAGTATACAAAAAGCTCCCGGCTAAAGCCTAGTAGGTACTTTACCACCTTGTTTTAGGACAGGTTTGCATGACATACTTATAACTTAATTTAAGATTAACGAGCAGATAGTGTGAAAATTATTTTTCTCTTTCTTTTTAGGTATGGGATTTGTTGAGCACTGATCGCTTTCGTAAAGATATATCAGTAAAATGACTATTTGTGTATGGATGTTAATTATGTTTGTAAACGCACCCAGTATACAGAAGAAATTCCTAGTGACGAGCAATTTTTTTTTTTAAACATAACGGTAAATCCTGTTTTGTCATATATTAAAAAAAAAACATTGCGACGTTCGCCATTACAACGAACAGACCGTGTAAGTATATCGTTTTTCATACATAAAAAATGCTTATACATACTTTGATTTCTACATATATACATACCTTATAAAATCACCACTCAAACTTTTTGCTTCTTTAAGCGGCGCTAGCATTTCCAGAAAACGCTGTATCTTTGTCAGTGAGGTTACACATAGATGTATGTTTGAGTCAAGGGAATAGCTAGGATGAGGGGGATAAGTTATTGCTTTCTACAACTATGTGTCTGTACCATGTGTTATGGTAGACACTGTTTTAAGTTACGCACTGAATAATGGTACATACACCACCTAGGAGACTGCCATCAATCATGGCAACAGTAGTTATACACCTGATTATACAAATTATAGTTGTGTGGCGTAAACATACCAGATTCGCCGGGAACTTTCGGACCTATCTGAAACATTCTAGACTTTGAGGGGAAACTTCTGGAACATTCTAGATCCGAATTGAACCCATAAACCGCGCTAGTATTTGTTGTGGTGTTACTATATCTCCATAACACACAATAGAGTGGTTGACTAAAAAAAACTAATTAGTCCGTCAGTCAGATTTCCAAAAAATACTAGACACGTATTTTTTCTTTTTTCAGATAAACAAAAAATGAAGACGACACAGTGCGTTGAAAACTCGTGTGACGTCACTGCACGCTACACTTTTTAGCGAGGAGAGACGTCACCAGCCACCACTCCTGAACTTTGATGCCTTTTATATTTGTCAATTTTTATTGATTTCATAAAACAAAATATACGTATCCAATATTTTTCTATAATCTGAATGACTAACTAAATAGAATATTTTTTTTTACCCAGAAAACATCCCTATTGTTTGCACATATTTGGATTTTCTATAAAAAGTTAACAGAATAGTGAAACAAACCTTTCACTTATGTTCTGATTCGACATAACTATTGCTAGATGAAAATTTCGATCACAGCTATCATTTTCATTTAGCAAGTTTACTACTTATATTTTGAAATGCGCTTTACGCTTGCCGGTATTGGATATCACTAGACCATTTTATTTTAAACATATGAAAAACCTTCACAAAACAGAAATTCATCCAACCATCAAACAAAAAATGCCTTGTTAACAATATAACAACGCTTTTAAATAGGTACCGAAAAATTAGACACATTTAGAACTTTTCTATCTTAATAAATAAATTTACGACTCATCATAAATAATGTTAATTAATTAAGTACATTTTTCTGTACAACGCACTCGCCAGGGCCGCACTTGGAGCAAAGTTTTAATGTGCGAGTTCGTAGGCAGGTTGGTACTCGAGGGCCCGGCCTTTCTAAAGTTCATAGCAAACGAGCCATTGACATGAATGTGGGAACTGAATTGTTTGTTAGAGTAAAGTTGGGGCTAAGATATTTAGGTGGCTCGAGTTGGGTAAAAGATGTGCTAATTGTCGGGGTTTGGCTGACACAGTCGTGTTTGTGGTTTATCTGTTAAATGTGAGATAGCTGTTTGGTTTTGTGTGGTTGGAGTCATTTATTTACTAGATTTACAAATATTGACAAATCACGGACATGATTACTGACAACAAGTGAATTTGTAAATTCAGTAAATTATTTGTTATAAATCGGCTAATTAGTCGTTCATAATGAAAGCTGCAGCAATAATAATATTTATTTTATTAAATTAATATATTAGTTTTTATAACTGGTCTACTAGGAGAACTTATTTTTTATTTACTTGGTGTACCGTAATAAAAGTCACGTTACAATAATACAATACAACAACGTTCACTAAACAAAAACATAAAGCCCAGAATTTCTACAAAAACGCACGATAAACAAATACGCCGAAACAATAGAACGAAAAAGTTAATACAGTACATGTTAGAACGCACCATACATCAGTAGGACGTTGATACACTGGTGAATAAACGTCTGCGCCACGGGAGCCGACGCGACAAAAATAATTTCAAACATCCCGAGCATTTTCCGATCCATTTGAGCCACGTTCAAGCGATCAATTGCTCAAATGAGGTCTAAAACAAGACTTCGTGACGTCATGTTGGCAATAACAGCGATGTTCTCAATAATAAATGGCGGTATGCAATAACAATTAATATAATTGACACCTTTCCCAAGCAAAAATGTATCATGGAATTTGAATGTAGGCCAGTATGTAGATACCTACCTACTATAACAACTAGCAAGGGAAGGCAGAAATCTATCAGACGTTTTAGTTACCAATTTGGCGAGTTTGTTTTTATTTTCGGGCATAGTTGCAGTTTCGGTATATAATTGACAATAAGTTCTACGTTAAACTTAATTACAAACTATTTATGATTTAGAATAGAATACCTACATTCTTAGAGTTTTATTAAAGTTCGATAAGTTCTATTGCTCTTGAAGAGAAGCAGCTTATTGTAAAACAAATTAATCCTTAATTTTTAAATCGATGTTATACACTTAAGAGTGAAAGTCTCGTCCCCATTCCAACCCCATATTTCTTAAGGGGTCAGATAGGGGAACAGAACCTAAATGACTCTCGATACGCCCCTGTCTCGAACACGCAGAACAGGGAGGGACCGATAGTGTCAAAAAAAGATAAAAATATTATAAACTGCGCTTTTTCTCAAATTCTCCCCACCATTACTTATTTTTATTTATCTATGGGTGAAGATGGCATTCTAAGTGTTATATTTAAGTCGTTATTTAAAGCATGTTATTCGTATAGGTATGTTCAGATACGTACATGACATTTAGGAAGTCAATGCCCATTAAATAGTCATACTTAACTTGTATTATGAATTCCTAAGAACTGCAGTATATAGATGCAGAGATTAAAACATGCTTTATCCAGAAATCGTTGAAGAACATTAACTCATGCACGTTTCCGAAATTCTACGACCATATTTTTAAACCAACTTCTTAAATACGTTATGAAAAAGCCGAGCAAGATAAAAACTTAGTTAAACATGACTTAAAGTCAGCAAAGTACGTAAATAAAGCCAAATAAAATCCAGATAACAATAAAATCGCAAAACAGATTATACAAATATAGGTGAGAAGACATTTAAGTACATTAAAATCACATTAGTAGAAGATCTTGGTGGGGCCCGCGAAATTATCTCGCGCAGTGGGAAAAAATAAATTAATAAAAAATACTTTACACATTTCATATCTCATTTGGGTGATGACAGAAAAAAAGTAAATTGTATGGAAGTAGAGATAAAGTCGATTTAATTTATTTTTTTGTATTCTATTTTTATGTTCACTGCACATTGTTACTCGATGGCCAGTGATTTACTTTAAGAGTAGGAAAGCGCATGAAGTCAATTTTACAGTATGAT
Organism: Sesamia inferens; assembly: GCA_037179545.1. Classification (NCBI taxonomy): domain Eukaryota; kingdom Metazoa; phylum Arthropoda; class Insecta; order Lepidoptera; family Noctuidae; genus Sesamia; species Sesamia inferens. The sequence goes on from CM073930.1 coordinate 13,621,370, forward strand.
ATGCTGGCCTGTCTGGCGACGCTGCACATAGTTACTAAGGGTAATTAATAGTAAGGTTTAACCCGGCTCATCAGGTCGCAGCCATCGACCGCAGATTCGCAGACAGGGCCGCAATTTGCCCCACCAAGGCACGTTTAATATTAGAAGTCCTGATTTATGCCCTGCCCCCGTAATGAAGTGTCTCCATACTACAAACGTGTGTGCATCACACTAATTCACTACTAAAGATTAATAGTAGGAAGTGCTCGCGATACAACACAACCTAGCTCTGCTCTTTCTTTCGTTTAGGACCTGAGGACCAGAACACAACTCAAAATGAGCTCGTGTTTATACTTTTGATCGTTTTATAAAACTGTTTTATACTCTTAAGTGGGGTGTACATCTTAAGTGAAGTGTATTATCTTCAAAGGCATATAATTCTTAATTTATAGCCGAACAACGCTGTCCACACATCCGAGTAAGTTAAGATGTGAACAGGGCGTTAATCTTGACGCAAAGACGAAATGCAAGTGGACCGGTAAATCCAATTAGTTTAAGAAGTCATTAAATCAATTTGTTTAGCAGACAGTAACATATAGTTATCCTCATCTCTTTGTTTTCGATGGCTGCAATCCAAGCTATTTGTTATTTTAGTGAGCTCGCGGAATCGCGGTGACTAAAAAGGCTTGCAGTTTTAAGTCTGCTTTTAAGCTGATGCGGGGATTTCGTGTGAGAGATATATAACTTTTATTCAACGTGAGTTTATCAATGTAAATTATCGCAATGTTGGTAGATTATTAGATACCTATACACTATGTTTCCTCTTACTAGACATAATCACATCTTAACATTTTGGAAGGATATTTACATTTGATTACGGTTTCCTCGGAATGTTGCAAAAAGCACTAATATATTAAATACTTTTTGCAACATCAGACACCATAGGCATATATTATGTATTTTTCAACGTTAGAAATCATTGAGGGATCAGAAAGTTCCATGCTCATGTCATTGACTTGTTTTCAACTCAACAAAATTAAAACCTGCTTCAAGAACGCCGAAAGTACCTGAACATACTAATTACCAACCTCTAAGTGGCAAACATGTTAATCCATCTAGAAATATATTTCTCATTCCCGGCAGATCCGATACAAAGGCCGCTGGCCGTTGGAGGAGTAATAAATTAGAAGGAAAGCTGCGAGCCAGGATTTCCCTTGGGTTTATTCTCACTCAAGAGCGCTACACCTAATCCAGAAAGCCTTATTATGCTACCCTTAATACAGCGCTCAGGACTACTTGAAAATTTTCTCGGGAAGTAAACGGTATAGTTTGGGGATTTTATTCTTTTTCTTTTCAACCGTCGGCGACGGTTTTTTATGTTTTGTAACAAGCCGCAAGATTTTTTCTCTCGGGCATAAAACTCGTCATTACAATTGCATCTTAATGAATTGATGTCTAACACGTTATTTAAGCGCTGCTCGTATTAGGGCGCCAATTAAAACTTGCAACACGATATGATATACCTGAATACAATTATCCCTATTATGATGGCCTAGCGATTTTTTTATTTCGTATCTTAATCGCGAATAACGAGTCGGCGAGCCAAGTTTTAATTGAAACTCGCGACACATTACGTGTGCTGGATTGATTAGCTGCCTTATTGATTTTATTGCAGTTATATCGATAGCTTATCTTATCGATACTTGCAGTTATCGAGTTTCGATTTCGAATTTGTTCAGAATTCCTGTTGCGAAGTGAGACTAAGCCTATTGGGAACTTTTTGGTCAGTTTTTGCTTTTACTTTGTTGTCACCAATGACAAGCTGGGCACTATAAATAATTGCACTACACAAAGTTTTGCTTTTCTGTCCTGTTATTTTACCTATTCCGAAGCTTTTTAATAGCTTAGTGCGTTTCTATTCTACTAGTATTTATTATTCCATTTGAGTAAGTAAATAAATAACACAGAACGAACGGGTTCTTCGTTTCCTTGTAATAATATGTCATTGGTAATAGATGATGTGCCTGCACTATCTACATACGCTGACGTTTGCCCGTTATTACCAGTTCCTTGAAGTACTTGGCTACCAATTTCTCCAATTTAAATTGTCTATGAGCGCCGCCCGACTGAAGTCAGCCGGCACATTCCGCGGTTATCGACGACACGGGCGCATTTGAGTGAAAGAGTCGGATATATAGTCAAAAATCACGCGGGACAAGGATGGAACCGCATGCAACGGGCGTTCGTTTTTTAAATAATTGAGTCAGGAATGACGATAGGCACCCGACAATTCGAAGCATTTTATCGAGCTGGCAACCCTAGCGCGGACAGTGGGCATTTAATTTGTTTCCTCGTGAGTCATGTTTGTATTATAATTCGAATAACTGTTATGGGATTTTTGTCTTGTATTTATTAATTGTCCAGCTTGTAATCACCTTTTACTTTATTGAAATAATTAACATTAAAAACAACGTTTTTGTATCGAAGGCATATAAATATAAGCCGTTATTGTAAAGAGGTAGGCAACACTGAAAAGCTTTATAAGGCAAGTATACTTACAATACAATAAATCAAACTTCTTATTACCTGTTAGATACTTCAAAGTCAACCTGCCTAATACTATATCAACAAGCCTTCTGTAATTTCGATGTAATAGATTAGATTCATTAGATAGAGATTAATTTATTGCGTGTTAGTATGCTAATGAATAGTACTAGATACTTCTGCATGTTTAATATAATAATTGTGTAATAATTTGCATCGTGTAAGTTCTTGTAAAATTTAATTCAATAGGTAATCTGCATCTGATTTATCAATTAATATTTTAAACACAGTAGCAGCAACAAGTAAAGCTTATAAATTATCTGGATACTAAGATAGAGGTCTATCTAAATTCAAATATAGTTTGAAAGCTCGTTAATCATGTTAAAAACAATCAGCAAAGGCTTCCGACTCAAAATGATATAAATCAGCGAATTCTATTTTCAATTAGCACGAGCCACGGCAGTCGTTCCTAATTCGAATGCAACCTATAATTACGCGGCGGTCGCTGATTGGCCACGGGCCTCTGTGCAGTCGCAGGCGCAAGTCCATGTCCTTTATTTGCCGCTATCTAAGCTCTAGCTAGTCTATCTTTAAAGTGAGGCCAGCGAGTGTGGCGACATCTTTTATCGCGGGTCGCGCTTCTGTTTTTGTTTTGTTTGTTTGTTTTCAAAGTGCGGAGCCATATTGCGCCCGTAAATTATTACTGCGAGAGATTTGTTTCCATAGTTCTGCGGCTGCAATGCATCAGTGTTTGCCGGATGTTAGTTTATGTTGACGCACGTTTTGTGTTTCGCGATTTCGTGCTTGTCATGCTATTGCTTGACAAAATTTTATATCTTATTTGTGCTGTTCCATCTATCTGGTGCATGCAAACTGCGTTGTTTTTCACAGCTGGTGAAGTGTGTAGAATTTGTTTTATATTTTGAAACTGATCTTTATCTTAGTTTGTATTTTACTGTTTGTATACATGTAGCCGGGACAGGTCAAAGAACAAAGCGTTTCGACAAAATAAATAAATTGAAACCTATGTGAAACTTGCTTCAGTGTAAATCTTCAGCTACTTGATGGAAATATGAAGAAAATCATATTAGAAACTTTTAAAAGTCCTGATTCAACAACTGTCCCAAATCCGCTATAAACCACTTTATCCCAAACTAAATTATTCCAATTGAATAAAACTTATTGATAACTCTTTTATCCCAGAGAGATCGTAGCATCTTTTACTATACGTACAAACATTCACTAGATGGTACTAAGCGGTTTCACTGCAACACTATATAGAGCTGTTAATACTATTTTCAAAAATAAAATGAAAAATATCTGACAGTTAACACATGTCCTGAGATGTGCTTATTTATTACACACTTTGTTGTCGCTTCCTGTTATTCAATTAATTTATTAGGTTAGCACACAAATTAACGATCCCAGGAAGAACTTAACGCATTCAGATTAATGGCGTGCACTCGTGTAGGCACGATAATTAGCCTTGTACTGACCCAAGAAATTCCATCTTACTTATTTATAATTTGATCCTTTCTGGCTTCTTGCTCGAACATTCCTCTGAGCCTAAAGCCTAATTTTAAGAGGTCGTTTACATTATCTTCCATTTTAGAATTACTGAAGAAAACACTCAACTTGTTTGTTCAAGAACTACGTGATTTATAAAGTACAAATTGTGTTTAGGGGTATTTGACAGCTCTAAATGCATTCGTCGGTCCCGGCACGACTGCGTAATGTTTTACGGTATGGGGCGAGACAATAATGGCTTGCTCATAACATTACTCGTCCTCGGGCCCCCGTACCACGCCACTGTGTAGTCTCCGCAGATTTTGGATGCCAAACTACGCTCCAGTGGATTTGACGCGACGTCCCCAAACGCAACGGGATCTTAGTACAGAGCTTTCAAGAGCAGTCTTTTGCTGGGAACGTGCTATTTATTTGGTTTGAGAATATACTAAAATTACTTTGAATTAATTTCTGGCGTGTGAAAATACATTCACTCACGTACAAATGTAGTTGATCAAAAGTGTTGTCAAATTTATTTCTCTCGAGGCGCTTTCTTAAAAATATAAACAAACAGTATTAAATTATGAATATTAGGATCATAAGTTCATAAAGTAATTACTTATTCGTATCACGACTGGCTTGTTCGTACGTTTATTTGTTTAAGCCTACACGAAGTTCGAAGTCATACCGATGAGAATATCATTCATTCTGTGGGCCGGCTCAAATTTACATAGAATGAGATGCGCCTGGGCCTAATTAGACTGCGCCCGCGATGCATAAATCATCGCTGACTTGACGTCAGTCATTGCGAGGCCACAGGAGAGGACGGACGTCTCGTCGCCACCTTCTTATTTATTGTGAAATATTCTGGTCTTTCATTTTACGCCCCTTTCAACTGGTGAGGCGTAAAATGAATATTTATCTACCCGCTGTGATCAAAGTTCACAAGAGCTTTCGTTAATTTAAGGAGCGTTTTGGATAATATATCCAGTTAGTCAGCCTCAATTTATATATGGCCAATGCTTGCGCTGTAATAAATATTTTTGTACAGTCGGCACAAACAAATTTGAAACTTCTATAGTAAGGCAAGATCTAAATGAAAGGAAATTTATTTTTCAGATTAATTTGGGTTGGAATATACCTACTTAACTACTAACCTAGGTACCTACTGTATTTTTACTAAATATAAAGCTGAAGAGTTTGTTTACTTCTTAGAACTTAGTCATAAAAAAAACTCTGAAAATACTAGCTACTTAGTTAGATTTGGAAAATTATTTTTAATTCCAAAATATTTTTATAGACATCAAGCTTTATTTTTTATTAGACACAGCCCTTCGAAGTAGATCTGATTAAAAAAATACGTATGAGTGCTAAGTTAAAACGTAATAACAGCGGTAGGTGATGCGATGCGAAGAGGTGAGTACAAGAAATTTCTATAGTTTGGTACCTATAGGGAAACCTGTAAAACATATCATATATTCATTTCTAAAGTGATTATTTCAGCAGCCTAATCGACGAACACAGTTTTCTGCACGACCCCAGTTGATATTATTTTACACTAAAATAATATCAACTGCGGTCCCAACGATCGCAACTAGTCGCAATCATTTGACAAAAATGCGTTCGCCGATTAGGCTGCAGGTCCATAATAGTTAAAGCCTATAATTAATTTTAAAAATAAACTCTAAGCGTAAATAAACTTTCAAGTACGTCGCTAAAACTAAGGACATCTTCGATCGAAGCGATTGACGAGTGAGCGGAGACATGCGCAGACGCCTTGACCACGCAACGCTCAGCAAGCAACATTAAATAGAGAATATATTGAAAACCTGCATTAGACTTACTTGGATATTCCATTGCATTGAATCCAATAAATGTTAGAAAAAAGTAAATTTAATAACCTACTCAGAAAACGACTACGCTACTATGTACCTATGGACGAGAAAAATCAAGCTACCCGAAACTGTACAATATTCCCACTCAACCTTGAGCCTAAATGTTTTAGCCATAAAGTTGAAAATCTAATAAAGAAATTTAAGAGTTTATAGTGGCAAATATATGCTTTTATAAAATTCTCGCCGCATAACATAAAAACTACAACTAAACGGTTAACTAGGTATCTATTTTCATAATATTATAAAACGTACGTGGACTTGAACTAGAAAACTGTACACATAGGCACCTATATATAATACATAACCACTCATATTTATAATACTCCTATTTACTTGTTTTTGAATCAAATATAAAACATGTTAATTAAGAATTAACTATGTTAATAGTAGGTGAGTAGGTAGGTATATCCGAAAAAAATTTAGCCAAATTCTTACTTTACTTTTTCTTTTTTTACAGTTCTAAATTACATAGATGCTATATGAAAGTCACTAAAATGAAATTTAATTACATTTTTTGTCCGGTGTAGTGGTACATTCGTGGTTCATAAACTTGGATGCGATCATATCTATGGAGAGACATGGTAACTGCATTCTATGTTAGGGTGATTACAGATGTCGCCACAAAATGTAGCCGACAAAGTGAAAGCCATACTTAGGTGCCACTGCTTTCTTTACAGAATACTCGTTTGAAATGTTTTAAAAGAAATCTTATTTTATTATATTTGTTTATTCTACCCATAAAGTTTTTTTTTTTTTAATTAATTACAAACTAGTGCTTGACTGCAATCCCGTCTCATGGTAAGCAGTGATACAAGTGTTGATGGTAAAGCGCGCTAGTTTATTAAGAGCCTATTCGCTAAAGTCTTGAAGACAAGATGTAAGCGGTATAAAGAAGAGGCTAAAAGCTTCGTCTAGATCGTAGTGGTGTCAACAAAGTGAGGGTAGAAACTCGCCGTACGACGGTCGTCCGATGATATGTACTCTTAATAATAGATATAGGACTGGGTCTATTAGAATCCAATAGACGCCTGACGGCATCGCAGCAGGCCAAGATGAAGAAAATGGGATCTTGATTCCTAACGAAAGAAGACAGACACCTTTACCTACCTTTAGTTAGTGGACGCCTCTATCGATATACGACAAAATGAAACTAATTTCAAGTTAAGTGCATCTTTATCTTTCTAATTCATTAAGCAAAGGATAGATGATAACATTTTAGTTTAATGCTGTCAAATTAAGATACAGGCAGGCGTAGACTGTTTAGACGCGATTATAAACATGGCGACCAAAAATACGTCAATTTACGTCAGGAGCGGACTAATTTGACAGGTCTAAACTAAGATTTATCTTCTGTCTTTTTCTTTATGAAATATAATGAAAAAGATGAAGAATCTGAGCCAATACGAACGGTTATTATATTGGATATACTCTATACCAAACAGGTCCAATGCTTAATATTGTTTAGCCATCAATAATAATAAGAGACAGACTCCGTGGCGTAGCGGTAGCGAACGCGACCGCTGCGCAAGGAGGCGCGGGTTCGATCCCCTCACAGTGCAAATATTTGTATGCATGAATATGAATATTTGCACTGGTCTGGTCGTGCCTCGGAAAGCACGTTAAGCCGTTGGTCCCGGTTGCCATACGAACATCTAGTGGCAGTCGTTACGGGTTGTTGGAGTCTTCATAAGTCTAACAAATGGTTTAACTGCAATGCTTAGATGTCGCCTTCGGGTTGTGGAGGTCAGACGGCAGTCGCTTCGGTCTGATCGTGCCTCGGAAAGCACGTTAAGCCGTTGGTCCCGGTTGCCATACGAACATCTAGTGGCAGTCGTTACGGGTTGTTGGAGTCTTCATAAGTCTAACAAATGGTTTAACTGCAATGCTTAGATGTCGCCTTCGGGTTGTGGAGGTCAGACGGCAGTCGCTTCGGTCTGATCGTGCCTCGGAAAGCACGTTAAGCCGTTGGTCCCGGTTGCCATACGAACATCTAGTGGCAGTCGTTACGGGTTGTTGAAGTCCTCATAAGTCTAACAAATAGTTTAACTGCAATACTTAGATGTCGCCTTCGGGTTGTGGAGGTCAGACGGCAGTCGCTACATGGAAAATATCGAAGTTTAGCCAAAATCAGCAGTTAGACTGGTAAAGCGGACCTCAGACTCCAAAGCTGAAAAGCTATGGATGCGACTGGGATTAACGCTGAGATCATGATGATGATCTGATCAATAAAAATAAGAACGGACTAATAGACTACTTTGTATAAGCAACTCTTCACAAACAAATCCGTACCTCAGTCTGCGCACCCGCTTATATTATAACGAGTTTAATTGTTGATTTTACTTTTCCATCGCCATGTTGGCTTTGGATTGTTCTTTAATTTGTGCTCGGCGTCCTTTTATCCATCAATCAAGTGTGTAGACCGATCGGGTTCATTGCGAGACCGCTACCGTGATTGTAGCTACCACAATGATAGTATTGCTTCATAGGATTCATCCAACGCGGTTAATTCTAAGACTTGATCGTTTAGTTGGTTGTAATAAAGTTTATTGTGACCATTGGAACCGGTTTCTTACATGCGATTCGTTTCTGTGCGGGATCGGTTTGATTGTAGACCTTTGAACTTTATCTTATGTATTGAATGCGTTATAGTCTAGGAGCCAAAAGCGCTTAGAAAGAAGATCCTATCAAAATTGTCCGAATTCTTCCATTGGTTCGAAATACTAAAATCAGTGGGGTAATTACGTAATACAATAACAGTAGGAAGGACTTTCGTTTTGACAGTTCAACAACATTCATTGCAGTACATATGTTATTCAGAAGACAAACGCTTGGAACATATGGATTAGCAATTATGGTGCTGGATATTACAGACTATGGTCTGTTCAGCATGCAAAACTCGTCCAAGACTATAAAGCATTATTTTTTAATGTAATTCTTAATAAGTCATGATCTTAGAAAGAAAACAAGCATCCTAGAGAAGTGACCCAGTAGCATTACTCCCGGACAGAAACCGGTAAAGCCTCCCAATCATGATGATGACGTGTCAGCACAAAGAGCTCCGTGATGGTATAATACTGATACTCGACGGTAGATAACTACTTACCATTAGTTAAAATTCCTATCCGTAGAGATTGTTGATAAGCCACAATGTATCGAAGTACAATGCTTTTGGCTTTAAGGGTCCGTTTAATGGTTGTCAGTGAAACAACTTTATATTTTATAAGTACGCATCACACTTTTGATAAATGGGATGTGACAGAAGATTGTGATCAACTAAAAATGACTCGGTATTACTAATTTGTTACTGCCGCCGATTTCCTTTTTTAAAAACGTGACGGAAAAGCCCGAGAATAACATGACCAGGACATAAGGTAATTGACTTAAATGTTTATTACATTAAAAGCAGACAGCTGAACCTGTTAGAAGACCTGTACTCTAATTGGGTAACACATTATCCATTGGAATCATTTGGAAGCATATTGCTAATTCATTGCTCCCTGTATTCGAAAAATGCGCCGTAACGTAAATAACGCAATGAATATTGCTGAACCGGCAAAATGAAACTGCTATTGATTTTGTGTTACGCAATTAGGTACCTAGGGACCGCAGTCTGCTATTTTGAAAAAAAATGACATTCCAACACCATTCCATTGTCATTTAATTGTCATTGTGCTTAAAAGTTCCTAATCTGCTAAACTCATAATGATTGATCAATTATCTCAGTGGCCTCTTAATAGAATGAAAACCCGTTAATAGAAATTATTTTCTAAAAACTAATACTTACTCAATTTGAACATTTATTAATATGGAGTAGTGTCAGGGAATGACCACTGGAATGTCATAATGACGCCATTTTGATAGTAGATTACGAAACTTGTCAAAATCGTTCATTTTGAGATCACAGATCACCATTCTGGCACTATTGTAATAGCAGACTAGGGCCCTCTTTTTTTGGGATGAGAAATCATCATATGACTTCTCCCGCTCTGGGCGGAGTGGAAGGGCGTGTCAGACTTTTACTGACTAAAACCCACCCGTGTTTCTTCACTTTCCTGCGCGATGGCCAGGGCCACGGTTTCTAGACTAGGGCCCCTGCTGTTTAGATATTTACTAAGTTATGTTTCTACATAAATGAAATTGGTTGTAATTAATGGTTCCGACTTTATAGGCATCTTCTTTTTTACGATTTATGAACGTAGGTACGGCTATACTAGACTATTTTTTTTTGTAAGAAATCTGTCTGCTACTATATCATTAAAAATAATTCAAGAAACAATGTTACATGAAATATTTTATAGGTAGTTAAATTATTTGTAGAGTATTTGCTGTTTTTTCTAGTTACATATAAAATTCTTTATACCTACTCATTCCAATAGATATCATTTGATAGGTAATATATTATACAAACTAAACTAAAAATCTGTATGACATTATTAGTACCAAGAGATACGAATATTCTAGAGTAAGGAGATTTTAGTTCAAATAAAAAAATGCACGATTTGTCGTCTCCATTAAAACGACAATGTTCAGTCTGTTTAACGTATGTATTAATATTTATTAATCTTCGAAAAAATATAGTAAAATAAAAACTTATCTTGTCGACACAATTGATAAACACCTATTCATTATATCTTGGCTTTTATAACAGCTGTTGGGTAGTTAGTCATCATTTTCTTTATACAGGTTTTTTTTTTCAACTATAAGCTTTAGCTATTTCACAAAAATGAAAATTATTCTTAATAGCATTTAAATGAGACCTGCTGTAGATATTTTGTATTACTTTTCTATAGTTGTATCTACTAGAATTTGATAGCGTATTTGTACAGACGACAGCGCATCAAACTACTAGGTACAATCTGTCAGATTTGTTTATTAGATTATCAACTTTGTGTCTAAAGTATTAAGGCTTAAGGTTGATTGGGTATATTTGACAGTTTTAGGTAGCTTAACCTACTATTGTCCGTGCATGGAAAGAAACTTCTGTACGGGCTGTAGTTAAAAACCAGCGTTGGCACTATGTCTTGCATAGGGCAGCATAACGCTGAAGGACAGCCGTTTGGCGTGGATGTGATAAATATTTCCCTCAACCATTTCATTTTTGTTTTTCTTTTTCAAATAAACGGTTTTTAAGTAAATACACTGAAATCAGCCGAAGTTCAGCCAGTTAGGAAAACCAATCCGACGTTCACAAATTAGTAGCCAAAACAAAGATGTACGTCTACCTAAATATGGAATACGAACTAACTTTAAAACGTAAAACCAGTGCGATCTTACTTTGTTTTTAATTTTCTAGACTAAAATGACAACTGCGTTCGCCTTTTCTTTCCCAACATGACATTATTTTAGTACACTGTAACAAACAATCATCCATCAATCTATCCATACAAACTTTTCTATAATATTAGTAGGATTTGATACTCAAACTGAGTATGTATGTAACATCATGAATAAAACTAATAGGTATCATGTTTAACTTAGTTCCTTAGTTTACGTTTTAGTTTTAAGTTCTTGTACAACTCTATTTTTGTATGCATGCGGAGTTCACTTATAAGTAACTGTTACACTACTCTATCACTTTTTTAAATCACATGTTACCTTATGTACAACAACCAGTGTAAACAATTGTTGATGGATCAAAATAAATAATCTCAAAAACGGCATCTTTAAATATTGTCAACGTTACCTATTCCTACTTCTAAAAACTATAACACATAGATTTTTGACATTGGTTTAAGTACCTTTCTCCAAGTTTGATTCAAGTAGGTACAAACATACACAAGTTAAGTAGAGCATACGTTACGTAATTCAAGTTACTGTGCCCGCATATGCAGGCTGTCTCAAGGACTAATAAAGATTGGCGAACAACAGCACAGACGTAAAACAACGAACATTTAAAGAGATTACATTTACGCAAAATTAATAGTAATCTCGTGGTGTATTTTTTTTTAAATCGGTGTATAAGCTTGTTCTGGACTTTATTCCCAGGGCATAGTGTAGTTAGTTAATTGAGCTAAAGTCTAATTAAGTGATCGGTTGATAGGCTTTCCCCCAGGTACCTATTGTATATATTTATAACAAACTCTATTTAGTAGGAGTACCAAAAAAAAAACCTGCCGCGAATTTATTCCCAGTCTGGGACAAGGTCTTTAATAAAAAAAAACTTTTACATTTTCATACTGTGCGTGTACTTAATACCTAATTGTAAATTTCCGATACAATAAAATATTTTGTTACTTTTTTTTTAATAATTATAAACTAGCGCTTGACCGCAATCCCGCCTGATGGTAAGCAGTGATGCGATCGTTGATGGTAAAGCGCGCTAGTTTATTAAGAAGCTATTCATTCAGATTGAGCGAATAGGAAGGAAGACGGCAGTTGAGCGAGGTGATGCAATGTTAAACCCAACATCACGACCAACGATGCTGCGCCAAAGGGAGATTGACCTGAAGACCCTCCACGACCAAATTCCCAACATAACAACAGATGGCTTTAATTCATTCAACATTCCCTAAGGCCTAATTCATTTTCAATCAAAATAACCAGATAGTTGTTTACACTTTAGATTCATCTATTTCGACGGAACTATACGAGACAAAGTTGAAATTTCCCGAATATTTCGAGAACAGCCTGTCGTGCTAACACGTTCGAAGCCGGCAAATTAGTAACAATTTACGGATAATAAACTAAAGTAAGGGGTATTAATAACAGTCTTTGAAACGTCTAATGATATAGGGGTTGGAGGGTTACTTTGTTTATTAAAAGGAGCTTATAATTAATTGCAATAATTACCAGGGTCATAATGACCCGCTAACACGTATAGATTATTTTGACGTTATTATTGTGATAATTTTGCAAGATTGTTTGTTAAAAGATTTATTACTTTGTTATGTAATTACCTTGAATATTTATGTTTGATTGATTCATGAAGCCAATGCCTGAAAATAAATTAATATAAAATAGGTATATGTAAAGTGGAGGAAAGCAGTAGTGCTCCAAGGATAATACCACCGACGGACGATCTAGGTCCTCCTCCTCAAGTCATTCTCCACATTACTGAGGGTGCTGATGTCCCTGTGGAATTATCTTCTGCTTTATGATAGTTCGCCATCTGTAACGATCCCTGGCCACGAGTATAGATCATGCAGGCTGGTGTCCAGTGATGAATGGATCTGATCAGTCCACCCATTGGACTGCGAACTCTTGAACGTCGTCTCATCTTTTTTTTTTTTAGAACACAGTTAAGCGCTTAGTTTTTTGGAATTTATTTCATCACCACTGCTCTCCAAACAGCAGCCCAATCAAGTTACTACAATTATGACAGATTTCCTTATTCGATTTTAAACTTTACCTCTAAAGCATTAGGGCTCAAGGTTGATTAGGAATATCTGACAATTTAGGGTAGCTTAACCTGCTGCCGTCCGTACTACGTTCAATAACATTAGACAATTTTAAGAAAACTTTTTACCATCCGTTTAACCGAATTTCAGTTTTATTACGGTGGTGGAATGACAAATGGCGGCTGCAGTAAATTAGTTGGTTATTTAACAAATTTTCTGCTTTCAATGCCATCCTTATGCCGATGGAATAGAAATTAAAATCGATTGAACAGAGAGTAAACAATGGTTTCTTTAAAAGTTTAATCTCAACGTGAATGTGACAACTACCAATACTCATAGACATGCGCGATGGATTACAGCCCACTCCCTTTCACAAAGGGGAGTCTTGTTCCAACAGTGGGAACGATACTTATAGGCCAATATGCTTATGCTATGAACAGTGCTGTCGTTTTCTAAGGGTGTTGAAGTAAGTATATCAGCTTGCTGCTGCAGCTGCTGTTTGCATAAATGACTTTGAATTTTTATATACGCACCCACAATAGGTACAGGAGATTTCTAATGCGGAGCATTGTTTCAAAAAAATACAAGATGCTATCGTCTATTATGTAATCGTATCTAATCGTCCTATCCTTTTCTCGGTGGTAGGCCATAACATCGGCCGCCGGCAGAAGTTACCACCCACCAGACAAAGCCTTGCCGCCAAGCGATTTGTCGTGTTCCGGCATGATGTCTGGTGAAGCTGTACGGAGGACGGGTCTGAGCAGTTGTGTTGCAATGTGTGCCGGGTACGATGCGCCTAATGTTGTTGGGTTGGGAGTTTGGTCGTGGAGGGTCTTCAGATCAATCTCCCTTTGGCGCAGCATCGTTGGTCGTGTTGTTGGGTTTAACATTGCATCACAGTTTTTCTGAGTGAATAGGCTCTTACTAAACTAGCGCGCTTTACCATCAACGATCGCATCTCTGCTTACCCTCAAGCGGGATTGCGGTCAAGCGCTAGTTTATAATGATTAAACAAAAAACATATTTATCCTATCCATAATAAGCATTTTTATGAAAACAAAAACAGATATTTCACAACATGACACGCGCTGTTTCCATACAATTTTACTTTCATGTAAAATGTCTCTTTATTTTTTATACAAAATAATTTCTCATAATTTATTGCCAGGTACGTTAAATACATACACAAACAATAACTGTATACCACTATCTATGCTATAATCGCAACATTTAGTCGCTGTTCGCATTTTATATCTGCACCTTTCTCAAATAAAAACTCGAAACAATTATACTTTCCGACAAAACGTCGTAACAACCAAATGGACGCCAATAAATTTTTAACATTAATCCATCATTCACAAAGATTAAATTGCTTCGAGATATGACTGCTATCGATTATAAGACAGCATGTGGCATTCCTCGGCGGGTTTCTTTGCGCCGATGCATTTTCATGGAATTGCCAGCGTTTTTCCGACACCTCACAATTGCATGACTCGAATTCTAGAAAGCTATATTGGACTGAACGGTTTTAATGACAGGTCTTATTACTATTAAAAGTTAGATAAAAAATTGATATGATATGATTGCGGAATGCTGTGCTTAATGCAATAAGTAAAGTATAAAAGACAAGTTTCTCGCCTTTAAAAACTATGAGTTAATGAGAAATATGAGAAGAATGCAGGTATTGAATTCTTGGGCGCATCATTTCTTAGAGGATTATCTTACCTCAAAGCTGGGAGAATATGCATCTGTCATTAATTTCTGGTCATTAATATTAATAGCCGTTATTATTATTATTAAGTAATCGTAGATCGAAAGCTAATGGAAAATCTACGGCCGAGAAATTATTACCTCAACGAATAATTTACATAACAAGAATTACCAAAACTAAAGATCTCCATTAGCATTGTATCTTTAATCAAGTTTTTTCACATTGATTTACTGTCGACATAGTTCTACATTTGATAGATGGCGTTGCTGTAGACATTAGTAAAACTGATGAGTGACAATTTAATAAGAAAATGAAGCAATTTATATAATGTGCAGGTATTATTTATCGATATTTTTTATAGAGTAAGAATGATTGAAGCTTTAATTATGGGGCATGACGCAATGCTACATTTAGTTACCAAAGAAATAATAACTACTACCTATGTGTACTTAGTCTTGCCGTCAAGCGGTTTGTCGTGTTCCGGCATGATGTCTGGTGAAGCCGTACGGAAGACGGGTCTGAGCAGTTGTGTTGCGATGTGTGCCGGGTACGATGCGCCAAATGTTGTTGTGTTGGGAGTTTGGTCGTGGAGGGTCTTCTGATCAATCTCCCTTTGGCGCAGCATCGTTGGTCGTGTTGTTGGGTTTAACATTGCATCACCTCGCTCAACTGTCGTCTTCCTTCCTATTCGCTCAGTTTTTCTGAGTGAAAAGACTCTTTATAAACTAGCGCTCTTTACCATCAACGATCGCATCACTGCTTACCATCAGGCGGGATTGCAGTCAAGCGCTAGTATATAATTATTAAAAAAAAAAGATGTTTTTGGAAAATTTGTTGGAAATTTGTTTGGTGGTTGGGTTTGGTTGTGTTTGACTTACTAGGACCTCATTCCTTTAGAACAAAATCACAAAGCAGATGCACAAGCATGAGTCTTTCAATCGCACACATCTTGAAAATGTTATTACGTAATATGAAAAATAGCGCTAAAATAGTAAAAGCCAACGGCAAATGGTATAAAGTAAGGGCATAAATAAGAGGAGGTTTTGCGGCAAGCGGCTAACGAGACGAAGCAAGTTCCTAGCCGGGAATTCTAAGAGTTGAGAATTCTTCAAGTTGCCCGAGGCTCCAAGTTTCGCAGGTGCGGTTACATCCACCGACTTCCCAGGGAGCGGGCGTTTTCAATTTAAACAATTATTGGGTTCGGTTGTATACTTAGGTGTACCTTATAATGAAAGTGTAAATTAAAGACCCGTTTTAATACCTTGATGGAACAGAAAAAATAATAAAGTATACTTTTTACGGAACAAAACTTTTTAATCGTGTGATAATTTGGATCACTGAAGGTAGATACAGAGAATTATATTATATCATCTACCAATAAATTAAATAACATATAAGTAAAACAAGAAAAACAATTATTTGTTTAAGTCATGTACATTATTCTATAGGTATTACAGTAAAGGTGTCAATTAAAAAGATGTTTTTATTCTTTCTAGATTAATAGCAAACTATTTTATATTAAGATGTTGTCATTTGACACGCAATGATTATTTTAAACGTTTATTCATTTAATTTGAAAAAATACAAACAAATACACTTATTAGGTGCTTTATGCACGTATTAATTAAGTTCAAAACACTAATATTTACCTATTTTTTCTTTCTTAATTAATGAACAAGAAAAATAGGTCCGTAGTTTGGTGTTAAGACAGCATCTGTTTATTCCTAAGGATGGAATAAAGAATGGTATTTTCCTAATACAGAAAGTAATAACGCCTTTTTGAGAATAAATGTACCTATATCTTCTTTACCAGTTGAAGTGATTTGCATAGCTGTCACCCCGAGATATGTGCTGATAACTGCGGATTTATCGGCCTCCAAGATTAGATGCATAAATAATTCATGAAAGAAGTAACCACTAGCCTTTTGAGATACAAAAATACTAAGTACTAAAGCGACAGAGTTGTAAGAAACTTGGTTAAAAAGTATGACAATTCCATACGACACAAAGATAGTTAAAAATATAGATAAGTAGTTGCATTGCAACTATTTGGTTTCTCACAAAATATATCTCACGATGTTTAAATGAAAAATAAAAGTAGGTATAGCAACGGCATCCTTCAAGAGTGTTCACGTACGGTGTCGTTTAGAGGTTACTAGGCTTGCCCAAGACCGGTTTATCACATGGCATGGACCACGTGCGGCCTCCAGAAAACACATATATGTTTATAGGTAGGTATATATGAATGTAAATGTAACTTGCCATAGGTATATATGAATATGTAGAGGCGAGGACGCAACGCATTGTCAGTAAGTTTATTGTGAATATTGTTTTATGAGTTTTTAAACGCTTCGTTTCTGTTTTAGATTCAGTTGTTGAAAGTGATTTGTTTGCAATTCGTATTAATAGTCCTTTTTCTAAAGAAAATATTTCGTAATTTGATTTTTTTCCGTGTCTTCACTGGTTAAAAGGATTTGTTTGCAATTTGGCACATGAGTAGAACACGACCTATATTAGAACATAGTGTTAATTATCTTGCAGCTAGTAGTAGTAAATACTTGGTTTATCATCTATTCCTAGAGTTCTGACTGATATGAAAACAGGACATGTTTCTTCCGATCTGTGAGGTCCAGACAACCCTATTTGGGCAAACTTTGATGGCCAACACATCGTATAAATGTCCTGTAGTTTAAGAAAGAGAAAGGGATTTAGCTGAATACCTACCAGTATTTCACATGGACCGATACCTCTAACTTATGTAATACCTACCTACATATAACATACGTCACCCACATAAGTCAGTAGCAGTTCAGGTAAGTATTCTCTTTAATAAAAAAAGATGGTAGGCCACATCTTCGGCTGCCGGCAGAAGTTACCACCCACCAGACAAAGTCTTGCCGCCAAGCGATTCGTCGAGTTCCGGCATGATAACTCTTGAAGCCGTACGGAGGACGTCTGAGCAGTTGTATTGTGATGTGTGCCGGGTACGATGCACCAAATGATGTTGTGTCGGGAGTTTGGTCGTAGAGGGTCTCCAGATTAATCTCGCTCTGGCGCAGCATTGTTGGTCGTGTTGTTTGGACATTGCATCAACTCGCTCAACTGCCGTCTTCCTTCCTATTCAATCAGTTTTTTTATTTTTTTTATTGAATAGGCCCTTAATAAACTAGCGCGCTCTAGCATCAACGATTGCATCACTGCTTACCAACATACATGTCAAGCGGTCACGCACTAGTTTATGATTATTAAAACAAATATATCGATTACAAAATAATTTTTATTTTGATATCTTTAAGATTTTGTTTGAAGATATTTTTTTAACTTGGTACCATTGAAATGTAAAATTTATGGAGATTG
The DNA here is from genome assembly GCA_037179545.1 of Sesamia inferens. Lineage (NCBI taxonomy): Eukaryota > Metazoa > Arthropoda > Insecta > Lepidoptera > Noctuidae > Sesamia > Sesamia inferens. The sequence continues at coordinate 13,639,699 of CM073930.1, forward strand.
CTATCTCTTGCTAGGCTACTATGCATGAAATAGGTACAGGATGCGTTTACCATCTGATGTCGATAAGGATGAAATTGATTTACATGAAGCATAAATCATAAATACATACATATATGTATATCATAATAACATAGTTACTAAAAATATGACAAAGTCCATTCCAATGTATTAGAAGAATGCAGATTTAATATTGTTAAGACTATCATGGGAGATTTTTATTAACCTCAAAACACTTATATATCGAACAGATAACGAAAATTTTTTAAAAAGATGAAGAGATGGAGAGAGATATTACTTGAAAGTGTTGTCAAATTTAAAAAAAAATTGGCACTAGTTTACTATTAGCCTATTCAGTCCAGCCTTGAAGACACTTAAATTGTAGTCAGGCGGAAAGACCGCTACAGGTAAATTATTCTAGTCCTTCGTTGTACGTACGCAGTATAAAGTTGGATTTCTATTCCAAAGCGCAGTCGTTGAAGAAATTTCAGTAATGTTGTTATATTACATTGATCAGAGTTTAGTTGAGTTAACCTAACTTTTATCATTTGCCTATGTTGAAGCTAATGAATGTTTGTCAAATTCACCTGCTTCCCCTCTATAATATGCTCTTTTTGTGACGGGATTAATAGTACATTTCCTATAATTCGACAGCCAGCCCATTTGGCGTGTTAGCCAAGCATTTGCTATTGCGCCTTATATCAGATTAACTGTCTCTGTTTGCTTGAGAATTTATTAGCCATGATACACCCAATTTGTCAACAATTTGTCGCCACATACTTCATTTTGTTCTTCCTTATATTAATTGTAGGTTTCTACCTCATTTCTATCGCAATACTACTAGCATATCTGCGTTTTGATCAAGCGCAACTATTGGCTTCATTTTTGGACCACCACAATGAACATATGTACATATATTATCATCGTTATCCTGCAGTCAACATCAGTTATCAGTCAGAAAGGGTAATATTTCTAATATAAGTATTATTTGTTTCTCTATTAAAGTCTTCTTTTTCTGCTTTTTTTCTATGGTTAAGTATTACCAGATCTTTGATATTGTTCAAATTGTCTACTGTTTCTCATATAAGACATGCTCTGGTGATATCATCTATACTTGGAACATTTTCACAGATTTGTTTTGATGGGTTGAAAATATTTATTGCAATTGCTTTGTTTAGTAATCTCTGGATTCATACTCAGTGTTATAATGTTCCCAGTTCTGGAACACAAGCCCCTTCTCGAGTGAGCTATAGGTACCTAATTTACCGCGTGGGTTTGCGGCTCAGTGTTGGTTTGTAGATTTCACATTTCTTATTCTATTAAATCAGTTTAATTAAAACTATCAACAGCAACAATGATTAATTCAAAATCTAAATTGGTTAGACTGCCTAAAACTCAAGGTTTCGAATTCAATTGATCATTACTCACCTAGGCAGAAACAGTAGGTAACAAACAATATAGAATATTTACCGCCAGAAGCCGTTGGCTGTTAGCAGTTCATTTAATTAACACGGCCTATCAAATAAAATCTATTGAGCTTGAACACACCTGCCTTTTGTAAGCCCGTTTTGTACAGGCTTGTATATTGTTTAAGAAATCCATTAGGCGACCAACTGACCTTAGGTCACACGGGTCTACAGTGGTTCATTATATGTACTTAGTTTTAAAGGCTTGTTGTTCCTATTTGCTATTAGTTAACTAATTGGACAATATCCGACAGCCTCAGTGGCGTAGCGGTAGAGAACGAGGCGCGGTTTCGAATATTTGTATGCATGATTTTGAATATTTACACTGGTCTGGTCGTGCCTCGAAAAGCACGTTAAGCCGTTGGTCCCAGTTGCCATACGAACATCTAATGTCAGTCGTTACGGGTTGTTGGAGCCCTCAAAAATCTTACAATTGGTCTAACTGCAATGCTTCGATATCACCTTCGGGTTGTGTAGGTCAGACGGCAGTCACTTCACGGAAAATATCGAAGTTTAGCCATAATCAGAAATTAGACTGGTAATGCTGACCCCAGACTCCAAAGCGGAAAAACTTCGGAAGCGACTGGGATTAACACTGAGATGGTGATGAACTAATTGGATAATATGGCACTAGTGTTTTACAGATTGTAAAGTTAATTATTATGCAAAATGCAAGTACGTTATGTCAGTTTACCGTGTTATAAAAGACACAATTGTTTTATGAATATGTGGACAATTTAAGTTAATACACAATTCGACGCGGTAAAAAGAACTGCAGTAGTAGTGAATGATATTTAAAAAAATCGCATCATTCAGATATAATTATTCTTAGCTGTGACCTTTCACGTTCACAATGTATGTTAGATTATCAACTTTTAAATGGCCGTAGGTTGTCATAATACATTTGTAGTTAAAGTACAAAAATTATGATAATTTTGCCTGTTTTTTTTTTTCTTCATTTTGATTTTTGTTGACCCAGTTCGTACATTTTAATGACTCAGTAAGTATGACAAGGATAGATACGAGATTGTGCAATATGTAGGTTTGTTTACTGTATGTGCTGGTGGCGCCCTCTGCGCCGAATTTCATTTAGTGAGAAAATTCTTATAATCATTAAATTTAATATTATAAAGTATTTTTAAATGCCTATTTTTTAAACAATTTTCTTATAGCTTAGGTATGTACAGACAAGAGCACATCAAACTACTACAATCTGTCAGACTTCTTTATTAGATTTTAAACTTTATCACTATAGTATTAAGACTCAGGGTTTGTTGGGAATATTTGGCAGTTTCGGGTAACTTGGCCTTCTGTCGTCCGTACCGTGCAATGTAATATGTTTAAAAGTGTAAATTTTGGGCGTTTTATGGTGTTTTGTTTTGATTGGACCTGGTGGAAATCTTCAAGGGCTTCCTCCATCGGGGGGCGACAGAAGAGTATCTTACCACCGCGTTGTTTCACCTCTATCTGAGCCCGGGGGTGCAAAATTCGCATAAGTATTCACCCCACCCCTGACAGGCAGTTCTTCAAGACTGCCCAATTTTTAATCCTCAGTTTAGTCCGAGTCCCGTTTAGCATAGAAAGGAGATAAATTTTGTTACTTGCCTGAATATCTGGATTTCGGTACTTACTTCATAAGTATCCAGTATGCATTTTATTGTGATATCTTATAAAATTGAAATTGTTTAGTAGGTATTCATATCTGGATTTTTATGTGGCAGTGTCAAAAATAATTAGCGGTTAGCTCAGACGAACTTGACGGTTTGAGCCGGAATCCTTAAAACATTATTGTCAGATATTTAGGTATAGCAAAATAAGTACTTATATTCAGTTGCATCTCATCAGCAAGTTTGATAGATGAATTGAAGATCCAAACTTGATATAGGGGAGGGGTAAGTTTACATACCTACCTAATAGAACCTCATTCATCTAAATGTTGCAAGCGGTTCTGCTGAGGTCTGAACACACTAAGTACCTACCAGTAGCAATGGGTTTAATTTGACAGTTCAACAACATCCATCGCATTATTTACCTACGGTGTTGGGCAGATACATTTCGAATGTAAAGAGCAATGGATTAGCAATAGGCTTAAAAATTATTCTAATTGTTTTATTGGGTTTTCGCATTAGTTATTCCTCAATAGCAGCTCGGAGTCGGTGGTATGGTATTACATGAAACTTAAAATAACATTCAAAACGTGGGTGTTGGTAGTAAAGTGGCGACGATATCCTAGTTATTAAACTAAATTTAAGTTCAGAGCATGTATTTATTTGTAGTTTATTTGGAAAAGGACAGTACATAAATGTTAGTCCTGTCAAATCAAGATTTGACACTTATGTTTTAAATTAATGTTTCTAATCACGTCCAATTTGTGGAAGGTCGTAACACTCCATAGACAAATTAGACGTGATTAAAAACATGGCGACTAAAAATACGTCAATTTACGTCAAGCGCGGACTAATTTAATAATGCTATGTTTAAATATTAGTTTAGTCCTGCCATAGACAGTTTAAACACGGACTAATTTTTTAGGACAAAACTAATTCTCCAGTTCTTTTCTTAATAATTATAAAGAAAAAGATGCCCTGGATATAAATTTAATTTAATTTGTGAACAAGCTTATAGGGGCCATTGTCTGCCTGACGGTTTAAGAATTGCAGGCGTGACGTTATGTTACGAACTGAATAACAAAAAAAAGACACCGCTATCTTTGGTAATCCCTAATTTATTAATAACTATCTTTCCGCCCGCGGCTTCGCCCGCGTGTTGTTCGGTTAGGTATATCGCGCTTTTCAGATTTCTCTAAGGAATATCATTTTTTTTCAGTGATAAAAAGTACCCTATTATTCAATCCGGGCTTCTAACTTTACGTTTGCAAAATTTCAAAGGAATCGGTTCAGTAGTTACGGCGGAACAAACAAACTCTCTTTCCGATTTATAATATTAGAAAGGATTAAGGCAGTGTTTATTAAATTTAAAATAACTCAAGTCTGTATTGTCCTGGTCAAATAAACGAGCTCAAATGAAGCGGGCGGCGCAAGTATATTTTGATCAAACTCAGGAGCAGAAGTTCAAAAACAAGTGGCGGGGGGTGGGGCACGCACGCGGGTGTTGCCACCCCCGGCTCAAAGTTATCGCATTATTCAAGCGAACGCGACTCTTGAGTAATTTTGAAATATTACAATTTTCGAAGCACGCTGCCTCCCTACTCTTCGACGGACTCGCAACTTCGTATATACCTACTTTAAATAGTTGACTTTTGCGGTTTTGAAGTTCTATAACGGCGGTGGAGAAAAAATTGTGCTGGGAGTTTGTGGTGAGTTGAGTTTTGTTTATATTTCCTTTTTTAATCTCTTAATAAGTATCTGCGCTGGTTGTAGTTGTATTTAAATCCTAAGAAAACGATTAATCATGAATTTATTTGTCATCTTGAAGATAGATCTAATAACAACAAATTCCTCAGTAATTATCTTGAATGTTACCTGCATAATTTGTTAACATAAAAAAATAAGTCTTCATTAATTTTTATTTAACACTTTTATGATACTTTTTGAAGGAAAAAATTGTTACAATAATTTAATTATAATACCAATGAAAAACGTAGAAATTACGGATGCATTGGTAATTAATTGGTTGTTTAGCATAGAAACAGACCCTTTTTTTTTCGAAATTGTAATTCTAGTTATTTACATTAGACTCACTATGTAAGGTTTATGTCATTGTACCTTAGGGAACCTGGGGACTACCTCCCTTTACACAGATTTTCATAACCTGGCTAGAACAGCAGTGCTCACACACGCGTTTGCTTAAATAGTGCTTATTTAACCGACTTCAAAAAAGGAGGAGGTTCTCAATTCGTCTGTATGTATAATATTTTTTTTTTATGTATGTTCACCGATAACTTCGTCGTTTATGAACTGATTTTGATAATTCTCTTTCTGTTGGAAAGAAGACATTCCCAAGGTGGTCCCATGATAAGGACTTCAGGGTTTGATTGTGGAAGACCAGAGAGATCAAGGGGAACTTTCATAAATCGTAGGGGCAACCAGTGCGTTTGTAAGTTTTTTCATTAAGTATTTTAGCGTCAGCATCCAGTATAACCGGATGTAGCTGAACAGTAGGTACTTTTCACAACTAAAAAGTGTAAAATAAAAACTTTTTTTTACAAAAAAAAACAACCGACTTCCAAAAGAGACTACAAAGTGAAAAATAACTAATTTCGGAAGTCGGTGTCAAAAACTAATAGGCATACAAAAACCAAAGACACCGACTTTCTTTTTTGGAAGTCGGTTGTTTTTTTTTTGTTTTATAAGTCAGTTTAACTATTTTGGATGTATCTTAAAATCCTTTGTTTTAAGTAAATAATTATATTTATTATTATTATTTGTTGGGTAACGCAATTCCACCTTCTCCCGTATCTAGATTACACAATGGCGCCAATTCGTTAAGAAAAGGACAGTAGATAAAATGTCAGTTTAGACCTGTCACATTAGTGCGTTCTTGACGTAAAGTGGCGTATTTTTAGTTACCATGTTTATAATCGCGTCTAAACTGTCTATGGAATATCTTAATTTGACAGGATTAAATTAAAATGTTATCTTCTATCCTTTTCTTAACGAAATGGAAAAAAAATATGCACATAACTTAAAATTAGTTTAGTTTGTGAACAACAGAATCGGCGCCAATATCATATTAAAAGGAAATAATAATAATTAAATTATTAAAAGTTCTCTCGTGACTGTTAACTACACGTTTTACGGAGGACGGGTCTGTATGCCTAGTATGAGTTTTCATTACGAGACTCGATCGTCGATATCGAGCGCGTTTGGCGCTTTCATTGGTTGAGAGTTCTTACAAACTTGAAGCGGGCCAATCGATGAGTCAAACGCGCTCGATATCCACGATCGAGTTTCGTAATGAAAACTCATACTAGGCCTACTGAGCAGTTGCGTTGCGATGTGTACCGGGTACGATGCACCAAATGTTGTTGTGTTGGGAGTTTGGTCGTGGAGGATCTTCAGATCAATCTCTCTATGGCGCAGCATCGTTGGTCGTGTTGTTGGGTTTAACATTGCATCACCTCGCTGAACTGCCGTCTTCCTTCCAATTCGCTCAGTTTTTCTGAGTGAATAGGCTCTTAAAAACTAGCGCGCTTTACCATCAACGATCGCATCACTGCTTAACATCAGGCAGGATTGCGCACAAGTGCTAGTTTATAATTATATAAAAAAAAGAGAAACACATTTAAGTAAGTAAAAAACGTTAAACAACTTAACGGTAGCGAAACAAGACAATAGAACAAAGAGAAGCATTTGTTTCAAGAAATAACAGTAGTCAAAACAAGAACACGTGTTATATTAAAACATAAATATTAAGGGAAGAGAATTCCGAAAATGCGCAATGTTAACACAAAAAATCAAAACGGGTCTATCCTATTGTAATGTTAAATAGAGAAAAGATGCAAATTTGCACCGTTATATTTTTAAAAAAAATCCTTTTTTTGTTACCGTTAAACGTAAAAAAAAAACAAAGAAAGGCAATTTGACAATGAGATTACTGCAATAAAAGTTGCGCAAACTATTTGACGCATAGATAGAAGTGACAATTCACCTGCAAATAGGCAGGTAACCGATTATTATGGTAATTCGGGTAACAATGTACTTGTTCTTAATGCTGTGTTTTGGAGGATTGTGGCCAAAAACACGTAACACCTTGACGTAATTTATTGTTCTATTCTGTGGTGTTTGTAACAAAAAGTTCGTTTCCGTGTCCTCTATCGACTTTAGGCTATCTTTGACACAAAAATTTACGGCTTTTTCGGTAACATTATAAAGAAATAATCGTCGCCCTTTTGTTATATCGCACTGCATTATCATATCAATGTATGTAGGTATGTATTAAGATAGTAATGGGAATTTGCTAGAAAAGAAAACGTTACATTTATATATTAAGTACGTATTTCTCCTTTGTTGTTTACGAGGAAGTAGGTAAAGTGAAGGAATATTGAAAACGAAAATAAAACTGTCCATTAACTATATCTACTTACTTAGTTAATTATTTTATCCATACTAATATTATAAGTGCGAAAGTAACTCTGTCTATCTGTCTGTCTGTTACTCTTTCCCGCTTAAACCTCTTAACCGATTTTGATAAAATTTGGCAAAGACAATCTTTAGACCCTGAGAAAGGACATAGGCTACCTATATTGAAAAATTTGATATTCCCGAGGGAAAACTAAAAAGCGCCATATAACCGAATTTTAAGCTAGTATTATTATAAAACTTTGTAGGTATTTAGTTATTAATAAAAAAAAAATTGAGCATATGAGATATGGCAAGTACCTATGTACAGACGACATCAGGTCAAGCTACCCGAAACTGTCAAATATTTCCCAATCATCCTTGAGCCTTAATGCATTAGAGATAAAGGTGAAAATCTAAAAAGAAATCTGACACATTGTAGTAGCTTAATGTGCTATCGTTTGCACATTTCTTAATATTAAACACTAGGTATCACATACACTACCGTTGCCAGTGTAGTAGGTAATATATCAAATTAAATTAAATGTCAAAGTGGCAAAAAAAGAACAAAGTTGTAGGTAATGTCAAAACGTATAATAAAAAAAAATATAATACGTAAGTCCATACATACACGCTAATTGTATGTTTTCTAATCAAAATATTATACCTACCTAATAATACCAATATCGTTACCATACATAACTTTAATTATTCAATTATTACCTATCTACTATGTATTTGTACGCGAAACGAGTTATTGACCAGATGTGGTGAAGTTTATGACGGCTAATAGAGTTTATGGCTCTTTTATTGACATTAATGTTCTCTTGACTTCGCCGTTTACAGCCACCTCATTCATTATCGAACCGATGAGGTCGAAGCATCACTGTAAATCATAGATGAAATTATGGATAAGCAAACATTGGACAATTTTGTCCACTCTCCTTTATGAATGAATTTATTATCATTGAATAATTAGTTACAAGTTTTACGTGACAAAACTGACATAATTTTTATTAAGTTACAAGTATTTAAAAATAACATGCGAATCTTTGGTGTAGGGCCATATATTATTCGCGTTTACCGAAGTACAATTAATCGACATCAACTTTTTATCTGTGCACGTCAGGTAGTATAATGATTAAACTTTCAATTCTCGATTAAATTTAAACTAAGTAATAACGCACGGCTTCTTTTTTACGCAAAGTGGTGGATATGACGGCTTGAACGTGGAACGCGAGACTCCGCCGCAGACTAAAGACAATAATGTCGTCAAAGCAGACAATAACGAAGCACGCGGCCGCACACCGTACGATTTATTGCCTATTCGATAATTATGCGGATTCAAAGCTGAAGTGCGGTGCTTTACGTTCAGGTTTACCGTACTTTACGGCGTGCGAGTACTATACGACTTTGTATTTTGTTACGCTGAGGTTAAGATCTATTTGGGCCGCCATCCCCGGCCGGGAGCGAAACAATCGGCTATTTGCTTATTCCGTTGCGGCAGTGGGACTCGCTCGCCACGTTTGAAGTGACTGCAATTTGTCTCCAGCGACGTATTTCAAGTAGATATGATCGTGTGTACGACCAATGCTTGCATAAATTTCTCACTAACAGATGTTGTTTTTTGCTTGTTGCGCGCGGGAGGTAACAGACTCACCTGTTACTGGGTAATGTCTGACGCGTCGCAAACGATTTTTTGCTGAAATTAAAAGTTCGATAGCGTCTGATCGGCGGTACGTGCCGCGAATCGATCCAGCTACGCACAACTCACGTCAACGTCATCTCCAACATGTGCGAACACATCATGTAGAACATACATTTATCTAGCTGCATTATAAACATTTGCTTTCACTGGAATATCATAAAGTACCTAGTGGAGAAATCTCATCATTAGGCACGTAAATTCCAAACCAAACTAGTTGAGTCAGGACTTTTCCCATGCGAGCCGTTAACGTTCAAACGGGAGTGACCGAAGGAATTAAAGTAAGTACTCGGACAAAAAGCTAGTAATATTTTTGTCATTTCAAGTCTTATTGTCTCTAAATGGCGTCGGTGCGCAGGCCTACTTGTATAAATAAATACGCGATAAATAAACATGAAGTTTAATCAAATTCGATAAAGGCAGATGCGCGGCGCGCGCGTCTTTTATGGCAATAACGGGTGCGCGGCGACCGGTAGCGTTGGCACTTGCGTGGTGCGTAACAAAAACAAAAGTATTGCTGGAATCACTCATTAACTTATTAAGATGATAATTTATGACCGCAAATAAACAATTTCATGCTGTACTAACACACTTGAATGTTCGCCTAACTTTTTGTTTAAGAAGGTCCCATCAAACGTTTGCATTAAACAAAAAAGGCGCGGAAACTTCTCGCCTTGTTTAGGTGTATTCAATTTGTCCAGGGCATCGGATGCGCACCCAAGCGTCATAGGTTTTGTTCGATCCATTAACATAATAATTACGGGAAGTAGAAGTGGAATAAATCCATCGATCAAAGCCTCAATTTATGGGATTTTATAATCTGACCAATGATTTTATGGAAATTTTATTGAGATTTGCATTGCCAAGTATTTTCTAAGCCTTTGTTTATGATGTCAACAGTTGATGATTGTACCTATCTCTATTTTTTACTCTATAACGGATCAAGTAGAATTATAATAAATAAGAAATAATTTAATAGGCTCAGGTGATAAAGGTGTTGCAAATATTGTACATTTATTTATTTTCTACAAATTTATTAAGTCCAGGGCACCCGTGAAATTCAAATTTCCTTAAGTTCTTTTTTTGCAATTTACGGGTCGTACCTTAACTTTATTGAATAAGTATCAATTTTATAAAACGGTCATTCAATTCAGTTATATAAGTAGAGTGTTCTATTGATGATCTAGTTATTTTGTAGTTACATACTTTTTACGGTCTTGAGTCATATTTTATTTAATACCTACTAGCTTTCCGCCCGCGGCTTCGCCCGCGTGGAATTCGGTTATATCGCGCTTTTTAGAGTTCCCTCGGGAATTTAATTTTTTTTTTCAATAAAAGGTAGTTCTTTCTCTGGATCTAAAGATTATCTCTGCCAAATTTCATCAAAATCGGTCGAGAGATTTAAGAGGGAAAGCGTAACAGACAGAAAGACAGAATTACTTTCACATTTATAATATTAATTAGGAGGTATGGATTAGGTACCTATAAAACTGACACTGCCCTGCAAATTGTAAAAATCATATGATATTTTCTTATTTGGCGGGTTGTCCTATCGTTAAGCATACTGGTATATTTTGTTAATTAATATACAATATTATTATTATTATATAAATCTACTTTAACAATCTATTAGATTCTTCTAATTGTGATTGATTTCTAGCGCTTAATCATTGTAATTTAGACTGACTTTCGCGGGCTACCGGAAAGCTTACTTCTTAACAGAACTTAGATGTGATGTGATTTCTCTCTCCTTCCCCTTAGTATTCCATCCAAAGGTTGTCTGTAAAAGATCGCTCTTAGCGATAAGACCGTCCATTGTGTCATCCTTTGTAAAATCCTTATATTTGTGTTCTGTAATATATATGGTGTACATAATAAAGAGTTTTCCATTCTATTCTATTCTATTCTAAAGGTAGGTACCGACTGTTTCCAACTAAAATATCTCCATTTACTTTCCAGAAAGTCCAACTCTAGAAAGAAAACATACATAGCACCTCAGAAGGTATTTATGTCACAGTTTTCTATGTTAGGTAAATGCACTTATAATTACAAAATGATGGGAAGTTGTTATTTAATCTTTTACATCACCCGTTTGTGTTGTTTCTTCAGATTTGCTTTTACAATAAATTACTTTATCAGGTACATTATTTTATGTGTGTGTGGCTATAGTTATTTCATCGTTTACTTCAGAAATCTGTGTTTCAGACAATATTATGTTGTAAGTTGGAATATATTCAAACCGTAGTAAGAAATTTCCATATTCAACTAACAACTAGGTAGATGATATCCAAGGGATTGAGTCACAGCAGCATACAAGGAAAGCTAAATATTACAAAAAGCAACCAGCAGCATCACTGAATAATAAGTAGAGATTGAGATCTAACAGGGTGATGTGAAATAAGACAAATATGGCGGAGCGCATGAGCGGAATCACAAACACAGCGCCCGCGCACACACTCCTTGAACTACATCTTTTATAAGTATTTCTGGACTATAAAGAAGTTCGTTTTCTTTGATCAAGGACTGATAAGGTTTTTAAATTGAGTTTGTAATACAAGTTTTTGCTCTATTTGCAGAAAAAAAAAAGACAGCAAGTGTTGTTAATTCAAGTTGTGCCGGTTCCATTTTTGACTCAGAAAACAGTGTGTTCTTTAACAGTTTCAAGTAACATTGGTATTTTAGTTTTTACTTGGATTTTACTTTGTAGGTATTTGTGTTTAACGAGAATCAGTTCTTGGTACGCTTGTACCTTCAGGTATTTTATTTACTATGTTGCATGTAAACGCGTTAGTAAAAATGGAAACAAGACTGTGCTCTTAGCCTACTTAGCTAATAGAACTTTACCTCGGCTTGTCATTTTATTATCTTAGGAACTCAAACAATTTATCTTTTCAACAACCAATGATATATATTTTAATTTGATAACATTTTGAATTCTATTAACTAGTAGCCAATCCGACAGACACACAGACACAGTGATCCTGTCCTGGAGGTCTTAAGTTCTTGTACAAATCTCATAGACACAAGAAAGGTTCAGATATTACCTAACGAATTTGAAAACTTTTCGGGAAACTTACCTATCTATATTTTCTTTTTAAGGAAAGCTACTAACCTTACCTAACCATAAACGTAGGAGCAGAATTTCAAATTAAATAAACATGGGTATTTAGTCTCATCCCATACTAATTTCTACCTGTAGGGGAGCGAGGGGCTTGTTGTAACAGGGGTAAGTAGTAACAGGCTCTTTTCACTACGATCTTAAACATTATTAAAGTATTTCTTTGACTCTATAATCCTATAAACCACGACGCATCATGTTGTCATAGCCAGTGTCCCGCCGGCCGGTACAGTAAGTGGGAGTGTGCACGCGATTAATTTTTTCCTGGTAATATAAAATTGTACTGTCGTAAAATTTTAGTTTGCGTTATTATTATCGACTAATTTCAAATTTTTTATATCTTACTTACATTCAAATTTATCTATCCCTAATAATGTGTAACAGTTTTTAAGATTGCTAAAATGTTTAAATAGTTATCTTGATAAATGTTAAAAATCATACCATGAGGTTAGTTGTAACGAAATCCCGGGGCTTGTTGTAACGTGTTACAACATGCCCCAAGTTATGATCTAGATACCTACATCTTTTTTCTATCTTCTAGAATGAGGGTGTATAAAAGAAAGTCAGAGCGGGCAACACACAGTCAAGAATTGTACAAGTTAGCGGCAGCTGAAGTTTTAGAAAAAAAAATGCAGTATTCGGAATGCTAGTCAGACTTTCGGATTATGTCACGTTTCTCTTTATAGATACATAAAGAAAAAGAAAAAAAATGAAAGTTTAAGAGTTGGTTATGCTAAGCCTAGACAAGTATTTACTGCAGAAGAAATGAAATGAAATCGTTTATTAAGCAAGTAGGATCACCGATTACTTTTTACAACACAAGATTGGGTAGAGTATATCATTTGTAAGATGTGGGCACATGTAAGGTGTGTTACAGGAGACACTGTATCTTTTATTTGCATTAATTGTAACTCAGATGAAGATTACTTACTATGATTTAAAAGTGCCATTATGATTATAAGTAGTGTTTAAGTAAAGATAATTGGTAAATACTTAATTTTTAGGTGTTGATTACTTAAAAAGTGTATCTGAGTTGATTTTTAATAAGAATTACATAATACCTACTTTAGAAAAATTTCAATTTTGTTAAAAAATCAATAAAGAATAAATGATTACAAGTATTATTGTCGTTTTTTTTTTTTTGTCGTTACTACTTGCCCCAGTAGACGTTACAACTTGCCCCAAGCACGAGGTAAGTTGTAACACCGCATTTCTTCTAGAAAATAATTGATTGTAAAATAATGACCAATAGTTATGGTATTATTTTTACTTGATTTGGTAGAGGAAGAGTTAAAGCATCCATTCATCTTTATTTAATAGCAATTAAATCAATAGATCTGAAGATATATAAGTTTTCATGAAAACTGTTACAACAAGCCCCTCGCTCCCCTACATACCTAGTACTTAATGTATACATATATCATTTACTAGATATTATATATTTATATCATTATTGATAAGTTATTTCTGAAGGCATATACCTAGTTTCTTTGTATTGACTTTTATTGTAGATTAATTAACGTACAAAATAATATTACCTATTTGGTTCATTCATCTCAGTATGTACCTATAAGGCTTCACGTATTATGTTATATACTAGGTATACAGATCCATTCCTCAAGTAAATGGGATAATCACATTACAAAACACAGTCATGTCAATAATTTTAGATAGGTGCTTTCAGTACCTACTTCAATCACTTCCAATCTTATAACTTATTATTTAAGGAATTAAAAGGGAGATATTACATACAGGATTGGTTTTTTTTTTTTTATTGAAGGCACTTAAATCCACATTTTATTAGCTTTCTTTTCATTTTTAATATTTACTTTAAAATATTTTTAAATGTTTTTTATATTATAAATGAAGTCAGTAAATTTATCAGTCAATACAATTAAATCACTTAAATTTTTCTTATTAGTTTTTATAACAGTAGGTACAGTAAAGTATTCTTGTACTTACATTACATATAATGGCTTAAATAATTTATGAATAGCTTTAATTACCTAAATCAATAATATGACTTTTAATGTTTCAACATTTATGAAATTTTTAATACCTACCTACCTCCCAAACTCTCACTATTTTTAGTGCCCACAATAGTAAATAAATCAAGCAGTGTACAATAATAAATCTATCTTAAAATTAACAATTATCAGAGTCAAATCACAGCCTACAATTTCATATAAACTTTACATATCAATCAGAGTAATTATATACTTACACGTAAATTCAATTAAACTTATTCGACCCAACCATTACCCACGATAAATGTAGGTCCGTTTCTAAATTAATTTTTATCTACTGTTGTACAAAGAAGCTGTTATCTTTACTCAAACTGTATTTCATAAATGTAATGTTTTTCTACCATATTCGGCTAAACACTCAATTTTCGACCCTAATTTTATGACGGGAAGGCTCAAATTTGGGTAAAAAAAATACGTAAGCGGAGTTATTGCTCATAGTGGATAACTGGATCATACTAATCTTTTATTTTACTGTTACTTTGGATTCTGATAGTACTTGAATAAGATTGTTTTATGTAGGTATTGAAGTGATTTCAATTGTTTTTGGACACCTAAGTATGCTGACCATTAGTATTAGTACCTAATTGGAGTTTTGTCCAGTTTACAACCCAGTTTTTTCGCCAGTCATTTGAATTTTATTTCTTTCGGACCTCTGTTTTCGTGTTTGCAATTTTATGTGCGATAAAGTTAAAATGCATAAGTATTTGTTTAGTTTATATTTCCATTTATCATGTGATTTTTTTCCTTTTTTTAAATACTTACTTTTACTATCTTTAAAAGCGATAAATTGTGTTGAATCAAAAACAAGAAATCTGCTCTACAATCTGTTTAGGCTATTGTTACCCTAAACATTCAATTCAATAATTGCGCTAAATTGTTTCTAAACATCCATCTAACACTTTGTAGACCCTTCGCCAAACTTAGTTTGACGATCGGAACATAGCCGGACCCTTGCCGCGAACCTGGAAACTTGGGAGCCATAAATTGGCAATAAACTTACCTTAGGCCGGGCGGGCGCTCCCCGTCGGCAAACGCGCTCGCGCCATCTCGCTCGCTAAAAACTTCTTCACAAAACTCACAGTTCTACCGAATAAAAAGAGTTCCGAGAGTTTCACTCCGTCAAGTCACGTGTCAGCGTTTTAGATGCGGCATGAGCGCAATACGTAATGTGTCGGGCGCACGTGGGTACGTAGCCGACAGCCGTCAGGTGCGGAGGCAAGCACGTCGTGTTGTTTATGGCGCGGTTTGTTACGCAACGCGTAGTCGCCGAGGCGCGCGTCAGTAGAATGTGGCGACCGATGCTTTACGAGCGACGGCGCACCCCCCGCCAAGCGACGCCGAACGCCGCGGCGCCGCACTAAATCTGCGACCAACAGAAAAGGACACCACCACCCTCCGTTAATCCAACACCATTGATGTCCGAGAGACAACGTTAATCGGAGCGATTAATTGAACGGTCCAGTCTCGACTCGCGATAGAATTGTATCGGCGGTTGGCCGTAGCACGGCCGATCCGAGCAAGTGCGGCGTCGTAAAGTTTCTTCGTGTATCGTTCGATGCACCAGACGTTGATGCCAGTTCGAACGGTTGGAAAGATGCTCTACTACGTTTTCCAAGCCAGCTAATTAGCAAAGCCAATTAGGTAATATCGATCAGTTTTACTGACTAAATACAGTTGTTAACTTCAAAAGTAGGAGTCTTTTCACTAAAATCAACGTGGTATTTCGATGCTACATAGTTAGGAAATTAGATATCTGCAATCAAAATCCAACAAACAATTCACAACTTCGATCCAAATAAATGAATACAAGTAATTTTACTTTCTATTAGTTTATCTTTAGGTCAGCAGGATGAATGCGTACGCGCAGGCCAATGGCTTGTTACGCTATGCACTGTCAGGTACTCGTGCGTGACGCAGACTTTACGCATCACGATTTGTATCGCAAATAATACAATTCTCGTGCAATTCTACCTTTTATTATGATAAATAACGGACATAATGTTCTTTCGTAGTTGCCAACTTGACATAATGCATTGATTCAAAATCATAAGTATCTAACCAATTTGTGGTTTTCATATTTTTTGCTGAGTGACCAAATTGGATTTTAATAACCCTTTTTTTCCTCTTAACTGTTTTAGTTATTTTAACAAAAGATTTATTCCTATCAGAAGTTTTTGTCCTTTATAAATGCTTTTAGGGTTGAGAGAGACCAGATCAGAAAACGATGAATTTGCTCGTTGGTACAAATAAATAGAGATGTGAAGGAAAATAACCACATTCCCTACTTAAAAAAAATATGAACACTTTCCAACTACCTTGTTACTATCTTCAAAAATAAGGAACTTCCAATCAAACTGTAGTCGCCTATTTAAGAGATGATTTTAATATTCCATTATAATGAAGTTATAAGAAAGTCTTTGAATGAATTGAAATGAGAGTTTGTCGTGCTCTCTCAAATGTCTTGCTGATGGTGGCGCGTGTTGTTGGGTCATTTGGTTCCCTTAAAAATGGTTGAGTTAAGTGGGGATGATGCGCGCGTCATGCTCGTGAACGGGGGCCGTCAGTGGAGACTGGTCATCTCTTAGCTACCAGGGGCTTAATTGATTTTCTATCTTGTAATTATTTTTTATATTTATACATTGTGCTCACATGATAGAAGCAACAGAAATATATAACGAAGAAATGTAACCCATACTATAATTTTAAAAGAGTTTCTTGAACGTTCTTCTCCATAGAGATCTACGTTTTGGAACGTGAAAGTTAGCTTCACTTTTCATGGACTGACCGACATTGACTATTCAAAAGCACCATCGGATGGTTAATTTGAAATAAACAATTTTGATTTTGATTTTGATTAAAGTTCAAGATAAATTCATGTAATGTCTGGTTATGTAACAACAGCCTCGAACTCCTCCAAAACGGCAGCTCAGATTTTAATGAAATTTCGTACGTATATATGTACATTTGTTAGGCATTAGAATAGTTTTATCTATACTACTTACGCGGGTAAACTGCCAGGTGCAGCTAGTATTAAATAGAAGGTCTCTTCTTTCCTCGGGAAGCCCGTCCCGGCTGTCATTTGTGGATCTTTGAGAGTCGTTACAGATGAATAGTCCAACATCTGGCAACCAGTCTTACCAAGGAATATTTATAGTATTACCCACTAACTGAGTAATTGGGTTGTGAAGGTGTCAATATTTGTCGGTGATTATAACTAAGTAGATCACTTGCAAGAACAACGGTGGTATTGCTAAAATTTTGTTGAATTGAGCGTCAACCATTAGCATGTGGCTATTCTTGTAATTTTAAGAGCATATACGGTCTAATCTCAGTTTCACGTACCGTAGTTACGAGTACCTATTGGCCTTCAGTTCTAATGACCGCTTATTATGACAGAATAGTTGGCCTAACCAGCAATAGGGTAATAAAATATAGCTACTCAAGACTGTTAATGAAAAAGTATAGCACAGAAAAGGTATATAGGTACCTAAGAAGCAAACTAGGTTATCATCATCATTTATTTACTTCTCCAATACTATTCCAAACGCACGGTGCATTCCAAAGTACTAGTCGTCATATGCTCAATGGTCCCACAATGATTTCTGCTCATACATAACAGTCAAACATCCTTATTTTAGTATTTACAACAATATAGTAAAGGGTGTCTCTGACATCGACGCACAAACGAGTACCATGGATCCAGTACATGATTTTGAACCCCCCAGTGGTGGAATTTTTCGTCAGTTCTTTCCTGATTAAAAATAAAGATTTTTTTTTTATTTTAATAATTATAAACTAGCGCTTGACCGCAATCCCGCCTGATGGTAAGCAGTGATGCGATCGTTGATGGTAAAGCGTGCTAGTTTATTAAGAGCCTATTCACTCAGAAAAACCGAGCGAATACGAAGGAAGACGGCAGTTGAGCGAGGTGATGCAATGTTAAACCCAACAACACGACCAACGATGCTGCGCCAAAGGGAGATTGTTGTGAAGACCCTCCACGACCAAACTCCCAACACAACAACATTAGGCGCATCGTACTCGGCACACACCGCAACACAACTGCTCAGACCCGTCCTCCGTACGGCTTCACCAGACATCATGCCGGAACACGACAAATCGCTTGGCGGCAAGACTTTGTCTGGTGGGTGGTAACTTCTGCCGGCGGCTGATGTTATGGCCTACCACCGAGAGATATGCAGTTGTTTCAGTTTAAACCGTTTATAATTGCTATACTTTTATAACCTAATAAGATTATAAAGTAAAAAATAATTAATTCGCTAATTCCACAAAAAAGCGCAATGTGAACAAAACTCTAAAACTATCCTATCAGCCGATTTAATAGAGTTCACATTAGGCGTCAACGTCATACCCACAAACACGCGCGGCGGCACGCTTGCAACGTTCAAAGGCCGAGCCTCATTAACGATAGAAATGAATATCATAATTTTATTAGTGGCATGCGGTGTAGCCTTCTCGCAAAGTTTGCGTTACGATGTCAGATACACCCTGTATAATAAACAAAGATCACGCCCTGATTAAACACTGGTCCTAAGAATTCGACATTTTGTCTTAAAAAATACGTTTCTATTTTTTGGGATTTTTCTAAGAAATACTACAATACAGTGTAGGTACAAGTATTTTGATTCTTGAGTCATTAAGAAATGTAAACCTCTATGCCAATAAAATGCCTATAGTAGGTATGTAAATAGGTTGCATTAGGTACCATCGACAACTGCATCACTGCTTACCATAAGGCTTGATCGTGGTCAAGCACTAGTTCCGTACCAACCATGTCGAATTCGTCGGAATAAGATATTAATTTGCTTTTTTGTGGTCATTCAATTTGAGTCAGTGGTCCATTTGAACACACTATGGAAATGTTGTGTTGGTGTCACTAAGATGTATTCTATTTATCTTGATCAAGTAAGAGACTTAAATGGACCTTAATTTGGTTTTTGTTTATCAAATAAACTCGATACGCTATCGGTTGTTCAGCCTGACCTTTATCTTCCAAAGTTCGCGCCTCTCTAGCCACTCCTCAAATAGTATCCAATATGAATTGTATGAGCAAATAACTCAGTTTGTAACGATTCTCTGCTAGATAGCAATATAGATCTCTCTAATGCAAGTTTTGCCATAACATTCGGATCTACGCATCCAGACCGACCGGGGGGTAGATTTTTTAAATTCGTCGATCCATAGTAGGTAGATATAGTTGAAATGCAAGCCGATACGTGGCATTCGCTTGAAGACTCATTTATTATAACGACTAAAACCTATCGGCCCTCCGATAGACATGATCCATTATTATTTTAGTTTACTAACTCTATAAGTCTATTACGAAAGTATCAAAACCAAATAGAATTTGGCGATCAGATTAATATCTAGTCGTTTTGATGATAAAGCGTCATAATTCATACTAGGTCATTTTACACATGACTTTATGCAATTAAATTGATAGATATGGACTGCAGGTGCACAGTTAACTCGCGCAAGTTATAGATAAGTACTTGTGTGTACCTGCAAAATATTTAGGTAAGTTTTACGTGAGCTCTGCCTATTACAAAATATTTAAGATGTTAAGACAGATGTATGAGACATAAAATTCACTTACTTTCTAAAACCGTCCCAACCTCACTACACTAACGATTAACAAACGAAAATACTTAAAGTATAACCATTCAAAGAGCTCAAAACGTTTAGAAAACATTTTTTTCTGATTCCCCCAAATAGGACAAAAGCAACCTCTCGCCTACAGAATACTGAACAATATGAATGGACTACAAAGAGATCACATACCAACCAATCAGACGCGCCGGCTGGTCCGCCATTTTGTTCCCCCACCAGTCGCACCGAATCGAGATGAGAGGTAACGCCAGTCACATCTGTCAATGTCAAGATGCTGGATGTATACCGTAATAGGTACAAACTAAATATAATTTGTTTGACTGTCCACTTAAATTAAGTTTTGATTGGTTCTTTGTGATACACAAAGGTAAGATTAGTTTTTTTGGGAATTCAGAATATGTGACACGTTTGTCTGTTGTTTGTTATTTGATATTTTTTACTTAATTATTTCACCGTATATGCAGGCAGAGTTTTTCGTTAACTTACCATTTTAATGTAGGAATCGTAAGTTTTGTTCTTGAGCAAAAATGAATAGTGAGTCAAATCAAATACTGAGCTCAGTATTTGATTTGATGTAAATTAAGAGATAGGTAACGGTCTGAAAGTGTTCGTCGAATTTCAAATACCTGTAAGTAGGGAGGTGCGTTTTAAAATTACTAATTATAATAATTAATTTAATAACAGTTTTAGACATCACAAATCTCCAGCTCCATGGCTTTGCATATAGCATAGGCCGCCCCCGAAGATTTTTTGTAGCTTACGAGCTTGATCATGAGCTTTTCTTTTCCACTCCGAAGTAGTTTTCTACTTATGTCCATTTTATATTAGTGACGTTAGCAAGACCACAAGAAAGGATCTATGTTCAAATGTTTGGTCACCACATTAGTTTGCGTTGAAGTAATATTTATTAGATACCCCTACTTCTAAATTCATGCTGAAACTGACTCAACACTATTTATTTCTAGCATAAATGGCGCAAATCAAAAATGCTTCCTCAAAATGAAATAATACTGTAAAACTTACTTGACAGTGACAATAAAGTTCAACAAACAACCCTTACTGTACGTAAACTCCCATCTGCGCGGGCACAGCACATTAACCCCTGCGTAGTGCAAACCCTAATCCCGCGCAATGCAATACTGTCCTACATTATAGGACGTACGCGCTCAGACACAAAAGAGTGACCAGAAAGCCAGAAATGGAATTGATTCGTGACAAAGCTACTCACCTTTCACCGATAAAAATACGTGATAAATTACACAAAGTTTATTTATTTTCCTTTATTTCATTAAGTAAGTACTTATAAATTATATATCTTTGCATATTAGATAATTAAAAAATATATACCTAATAACTTAAATAGGAACTTAAATCAGTAATAACTTAATAATGTCCACGCTCTAGGCAATCATGGCTCCAGAGAGAAGAACCTCCTAACAATGCGAGCCGAAGTACCAGTCTTTGAAAGCCCAAGGTCTAGCTGCCCAAAAGGAGCTTCCTCAGATGTTCGTGGATCGATTATTAGGTACTCCTTTTTATTTCTTTATCTACCATTATATTCCACACAACCAGGCAAACTGATAAAATACACATAAGTACCAAAACAAAAAAGTCTTCTACACACAATGATATTTATAACCCATTATAATGACGAAAAGTGATAAATTATACAGTTCTTGCCAAATGCACGCGTTTCAAGTATCTAATAGGTAACTCAGTTACTCATAAGAGCATCGCTTTTTGTAAGTAATTCTGAACTTACTAGTTTACAAAACATCTCAGAAGCTGTTATAGTTGAAATGTTCTCAGGTTAGGTGGCTAATGTTATTTTCTATGTCTAAAGTACTGCGTGTGTGTTTGGGTGCCCATTGAATTTTATTCACATATTTTAGCACATCCAATACATTGAATATCTTAATGGAATAATGCACGAAAATGTGATGTCATAAACAGACAAGTTTATATTGTTCGTCATGTTAATTAGACTTCGAGGTCACATTAATGGGTACATAAGCCATATAACTAATGAAGCTAACGATGAGTCTTCGTCACCAATAATTTCACTTTTTGACCAAAATCAGCGAAAACAGTCACTTAAAAATAACAAATAAAAAGTCGAAGTAGAGCCACTTGCGTAGCGTTACAACAGCACATTTCGTTCGCCACATTCCTCAGCACGTTTAAAGCATGCCCTAAACAGCTGATTTCCCCTCTATACTCTCATCTCCTTTATCGCATACCCAAAGCACGTAATAAAACAGAGAAAACTATACTTTATGCGCTCCCGCTGGTACAGCGCGGACGGCGTGCGTAACCTACATGCGGCCATTTCGAGATTTACGATCTGGGAATTGTGTGTTAGAGTGAGATAAAACCATTAAACTCTCGGCCGACGGCGAACTCGATCGTAGCCGGCTCGTTCATACTCCGAGAACAAGATTCATGCAGTATATGGTAAAATCTAGGATACGTTATAACCATTCTATATGAGAATCTATAAATAGACAAACGTAACATTTAATATGCTTTGCTTTCTTTTCCTTTATCAGAGTCCTAAAGTACTCTTCAATACAACACCTTTCAATCATCACAATTTATCTTAAAATTACCTATATACTATCACCTCAAATCGCATACTAGCTCATTTTGTTACGTCTGTGTGTGTAAATTAAACTATCCGCATGGGACCGATGAACGTTATAGCTTTCCCTTTTGTTTGGCTGAGTTATGGGTGTGTTAGAGCGAGAGGTCGTAAATCGCGGCGTGCCGTCCAGAGTGACATGTTTATGGGCGGGGTGCGAAGCCGCGTGCGATGCAAAGAGTGGGAGCCGCGGCAGTCGAGAGCATGGCGTCGACGTACAACCAAGCATTTTTAATAAATATTAAGAGAGAATTTTTTAAATTCCATAAATTTTTAATTTCAGATTTTATTGAAAGTATACAGTTACGTATGATATTCACAGAGAAAAAATAGATACAAGAAAAATATAGTAGGTAGGTAAGGTACCTTACCTACTATATAAACATATAAAATAAAAATAAAAACAGTTATTTATAGGAAACAATTTCAAAACTGCTTTGTAAAGACAACTATGCGATAACGAAGCATTTTTTTCATCATTGTAGTAAAAATGAACTTGTCATTAGGTATCTACTAATGACTTTGTATAACAAACAAAAGCTTTAAAAACAACTTTACACTTCTCATAACTAACTCAATAGCCATAAATTCCACAAAGAGTTCACTATTTTTCAAAGTTTCAAAGAAAATTAGAATAATCTTGCCAAATCTAATTACGTAAAACCGCGAATTAATTGGACGACATCAAAACAAGGAAAGCGAAAGTGGTAAAAAACGATAAATCTAATAGAACGGATCATTCTACAGGTGGCAAGGTGTAACCCAGCCCTTAATGAGAATAGCCCTCCGCTCAATAAATTAGAGCTGTATGCCCCCCCGCAATGAATTCCTTTATTTGTTGACTATGCTTTGCGATATAAAAAGATTAATTAAAGTTGAATGTTTTGAAACTAGGTTTAGCTTGGTTTAACCCTTAGGCTTTATCTTGGGAACTTTTTATACTTATAGGTAATGACAATATCCTTTAAGTAAGTTAGTTCTACTTCTTAAAAAAATATAAGTACCTACCTACTTAGTTTTTTTTTCTATAAAAATGACTCAAAATTTCTACGACGCGGACAGCGTTTCGCTGTAGCAGCAGGTCTTCATGTGTGCAGGTAATGCATCGCATCGCCTAAGTACCTACATAGGTACATGAAGACCTTGAACTAACTCTTGAGTTTGCAAGAGTTACTTAATTAACAATAAATAATACAATTCTATTCATCTACCTAGTTACCTAGGCATTCTCAACTACCTATATGTACCGGGGTCAGCTTCCAGTCTATCCGGATTCAGCTGAATACCTACCAGTATTTTACATGGAGCGAATGCCTATCTGACCACCACAACTCAGTTACTGGGTAGGTACCTAATGGGTGAAGCCGTACGGAGGAAGCGTCTGAGCAGTTGTGTTACGACATGTGCCGGGTACGATGCGCCAAATGTTGTTGTGTCGAGAGTTTGGTCGTGGAGCATTTCTAGATCAATCTCCCTCTGACGCAGTATGGTTGGTCGTGTTGTTGGGTTGGCCAACACACCTGCAACGTGGAGGCCCCGGGTTCGCTCCCCGGCCAGGTCATGATGGAAAACGATAGGTATTTTCCTGATTGGCCTGGGTCTTGAATTTTTATCTATATATGTATCTATTATAAATATAGTAGTATCGTTGAGTTAGTATCTCATAACACAAGCTCGAACTTACTTTGGGGCTAGCTCAATCCGTGTGATTTTTTTTAACTGCCGTTTTCCTTCCTATTCGCTCAGTTTTCCTGAGTGAATAGGCTCTTAATAAACTAGCGCGCTTTACCATCAACGACTGCATCATTGCTTACTTTCAGGCGGGATTGCGCTCAAGCACTAGTTTATAATTATAAAAAAATAAATAAAGTACATACCGAATACGACAACCCTTGGAAGAACCTGGTTAGATAGGTACCTAAAATTTTAACTTCGTGGGCTTCAAAAATCAAAATCAAAAGTCATTTATTCAAAGTAGGCTTTTTTTATGACAAAACCCGCCACATTTCTTCCACCCACTGCAACTCCTGGAAGCCAGAATCAACAACGGAGACCGCCAGAAAAACGCCGAGCAATGAAGCTCGACGAGTCCCGGAGAAACGATTCAACTGTCTTGGGTCCCGCAACGAAATTAATCAGAAAAGAATAGCGGAGGAGTAAGGAAAAAGATATTTTTTCCACTTCCCTCCATAACAAGCAGGAGACAGAACAGAACTAGGCCAATCGGCACGAAGGGACGTTATTGCAACTGGGAGAAGCCCAGATTCCCAAGCACCACGGAATAAAATTTGATTAAGTTAATGGGTCGTAAGTAGGTATTTGCTGTTACAATTGATTCCAATAATAGGTATGGCAAAAGCGCCTGAAAGCACGGAAATTGGTTCTACAAGGTCCGTATAATAAACGACTCCGGATTTAACTTTTACACTATCCAACATAATATTGCGTTCATTCTGCCAAAGAACACACTCCCACAAGATGTGATGTGCGGACTGTTCAAATTCACAGTACGATGTAGAACACTGACACAAAGGCGAAGGCACAAGTTTAAAAGAATACAGTTTACTTTTAAAGTTGCCATGACCTGTGAGAAATTGGGCAACGCAGTGGTCAACCTCCAGCCATGTCTTAGCCAGCCAATCGCCAACGGATGGAAAGAATAGATGGAGGTCCTTGGCCCTTGATGGAATTATCCCACCTACTTCGCCATTCAGATAAGAGGTCCTCCCAGACTTCAGTCTGAGGTTTAAATAATCTAGAAATTTTATTAAAGTCGCGTTGTGTAACAAAATTAGTGTCCATGGCCTCCCCCCTCGCGGACTAGTACATTGAAGCACGTCGCTATACCTCAAGATCGACTGGAAGTACACCTGCCAGTACCGGTAAGGCTTCAGTACTGACTGTTCTATACGCCTTGCATAAAGCGATTCGTCGTGTTCCGGCATGATGTCTGGTGAAGCGGTACGGAGGACGGGTCTGAGGAGTTGTGTTGCGATGTGTGCCGGGTACGATGCGCCAATTGTTGTTGTGTAGGGAGTTTGGTCGTGGAGGGTCTCCACATCAATCTCCCTCTGGCGCAGCATCGTTGGTCATGTTGTTGGGTTTAACATTGCACCACCTCGCTCAACTGCCGTCTTCCTTCCTATTCGCTCAGTTTTTCTGAGTGAATAGGCTCTTAATAAACTAGCGCGCTTTATCATTAACGATCGCATCACTGCTTACCATCAGGCGGGATTGCGGTCAAGCGCTAGTTTATAATTAATAATAAAAAAAAAATATCAATGCCAAACGTTGGCTTTAAAACAGTTTACGTCGCTCAAATTAGGCTGAGAATCAGCACTTTTTGAACGTCAATATTACATAAGACAGTCCCCCAAAACGCCCACCCATCGACACTTCCTAGTGCTTTCGCTGGGAAGAAGAAGTGGCGGAAGAAACTCCCCAGCAGCACAGCTGTCTGTTCATTTAAAAAAACACATGACTTTATATAATACTATGTATAGTGATGAACACAAGAAAATACAACACCAATGAAATGAATGAATATATGCCAGCTACCACGCCAAAATACCAGCAAAGCAAAATATATATTTAAATGAAAATGTAAATAACTAAAAACTTATTACGTCAATAAAAGCCCCAGCCATAAAGGGCGTGACAGCTTACATATTACGAAATAAAAATTACAATTATATGAAATCATATAACGTATCAGTAAGCTAATTCCGGAGAAAGAACACAAACATTGTCCTGAGTTAATCAGAACGACCAGCTATTCTTACTCTTCCTTAGCGCATTTCGCTTATTTACCTAAAACAATCAAGGTAAATGGAATCATGGTCAATTCTCATGTCTTCTTTGTTAGTATAAGTCATTACAAACCTTAATAGACTTGCATTACAATTGATTACAAACTAAACCGTGCTTCGGAAAGCACTTTTAGCTATCGGTCCCGGCGAGCTTTTATGGATTTTTGACAGTGGTTACAGGGAATCAAAAGCTCTTCTTTTGGGCTTATAATATAGGTACTGATTTGAGAGGACGATACTATGATATACGAGTATATTTATCTTCGATATTTTCTTAGTTACGATAGAACAGAAGATAAATAGGTACGTACTTGACGAGGGATGTACCCAAGGTATGAATCTTATAGATAATAAAAAAAATTAAGACCCGATTTTTAGAATGAAAGAAAAAATAAAAAATACGTGTTGAATATTTTTTATAAATCTATCTGATGGGCATTAAATTATTTTTTAGGATACAACCCAATTGACTTATTTTTAGTCGTCCTATTTACAATCACGGCTAAGCTGTCCATGGGGTATCTACTTTAATTTGAAATGACAAGACTAATATTTTATTTTTTGAAAGGTAGGTATAAAAAGATAGTTATAAAAAGAAAACAATTCATCGAACTCAAATTTAGTTTAATAGAGGTTTTGACAAGGTTGTCGGCGCCATAGTTAGATAATTAACCAGATTTGATCGCAGAACATTGTAGACGAGAGGCGACAATAGCAAATCCTTATTTTTATTAGTCGTGATGTTTTATTTAAACATAAGCAATAAATGTTCCTATTATAGGTACTTACTTATTTCTTATATTTTTAGGGTTCCCTAGCCAAATGGCAAAAAACGGAACCCTTTTAGATTCGTCATGTCTGTCTGTCCGTCTGTCCGTCCGTATATCACAGCCACTTTTTTCCGTAACTGTGAACCGCATTAAGATTTTTATGCAAAAATAAAAAAAATAATAATAAATATTGGGGGCCCCCCGTACTTAGAACTGAAACTCAAAAATTTTTAACACATACGTGTGGGTATCTATGGATAGGCCTTCAAAAATAATATCTACACTTCCAAAGTGGAAAAAAGTTGGTCCTCCCCCCCTCTAACTTCTAAAATAAGAAAATTAAAAATCTAAAAAAAAAAACATATGATGTATGTACATTACTATAAAAACTACCAAATAAAATTGTTTTGAACGAAATACCGAGAAGTAGTTTTTTTTAATACCTCGTAGGGGAGCGAGGGGCTTGTTGTAACAGGGGTAAGTAGTAACAGGCTCTTTTCACTACGATCTTAAACTTTATTAAAGTATTTCTTTGACTCTATAATCCTATAAACCACGACGCATCATGTTGTCATAGCCAGTGTCCCGCCGGCCGGTGCAGTAAGTGGGAGTGTGCACGCGATTAATTTTTTCCTGGTAATATAAAATTGTACTGTCGTAAAATTTTAGTTTGCGTTATTATTATCGACTAATTTCAAATTTTTTATATCTTACTTACATTCAAATTTATCTATCCCTAATAATGTGTAACAGTTTTTAAGATTGCTAAAATGTTTAAATAGTTATCTTGATAAATGTTAAAAATCATACCATGAGGTTAGTTGTAACGAAATCCCGGGGCTTGTTGTAACGTGTTACAACATGCCCCAAGTTATGATCTAGATACCTACATCTTTTTTCTATCTTCTAGAATGAGGGTGTATAAAAGAAAGTCAGAGCGGGCAACACACAGTCAAGAATTGTACAAGTTAGCGGCAGCTGAAGTTTTAGAAAAAAAAAATGCAGTATTCGGAATGCTAGTCAGACTTTCGGATTATATCATTTGTAAGATGTGGGCACATGTAAGGTGTGTTACAGGAGACACTGTATCTTTTATTTGCATTAATTGTAACTCAGATGAAGATTACTTACTATGATTTAAAAGTGCCATTATGATTATAAGTAGTGTTTGGTAATTACTTAATTTTTAAGTGTTGATTACTTAAAAAGTGTATCTGAGTTGATTTTTAATAAGAATTACATAATACCTACTTTAGAAAAATTTTAATTTTGTTAAAAAATCAACAAAGAATAAATGATTACAAGTATTATTGTCGTTTTTTTTGTCGTTACTACTTGCCCCAGTAGACGTTACAACTTGCCCCAAACACGAGGTAAGTTGTAACACCGCATTTCTTCTAGAAAATAATTGATTGTAAAATAATGACCAATAGTTATGGTATTATTTTTACTTGATTTGGTAGAGGAAGAGTTAAAGCATCCATTCATCTTTATTTAATAGCAATTAAATCAATAGATCTGAAGAGATATTAGTTTTCATGAAAACTGTTACAACAAGCCCCTCGCTCCCCTATATCGTAAACCGCTTATTACAGCGTCTTTCATACAAATAACTTAAATCCTTAAATTTCATAAATCAATGGTACGGAACCCTTTGTGCGTGAGTCCTACACGCACTTGGTCGGTTTTTCTTCTAGCATTAGTTTGAAAAAAAACACAGTCATAGGTCGTATTCCGTTAAATGTCTTAACGATTAAAGTAGGTAGGTATAGAATTGCCCTTCTTTGTTTTTCCTTATCTTTACAATTCCTTCTCTTTTTGCTTCTCTTTCTATTAACGATTTTTGCTTCAGTTAAAGTGCAATAAAAAAGGACCTTTTTTTTTAATAATTATAAACTAGCGCTTGACCGCAATCCCGCCTGATGGTAAGCAGTGATGCGATCGTTGATGGTAATGCGCGCTAGTTTATTAAGAGTGAATAGGTCACTTAGAAAAACTGAGCGAATAGGAAGGAAGACGGCAGTTGAGCGAGGTGATGCAATGTTAAACCCAACAACACGACCAACGATGCTGTGCCAAAGGGAGATTGATCTGAAGACCCTCCACGACCAAACTCCCAACACAACAACATTAGGCGCATCGTACCCGGCACACATCGCAACACAACTGCTCAGACCCGTCCTCCGTACGGCTTCACCAGACATCATGCCGGAACACGACAAATCGCTTGGCGGCGAGACTTTGTCTGCTGGGTGGTAACTTCTGCCGGCAGCCGATACCCTACCCTACCTACTTAATTATATTCTCATTGCTACTTATTTAAACTGTCTGCTCTTTCATAGACCGATGTTTTATTGACAATACAAATTATAATGCAAGTATTACGGTTAGGGGTCGAAGACGTGATTTAACCCAGCAACTTACAAGTACTTTAACAAGAACTAAAAGTAATAAAATCAATCATCGAAAAACGGAAGCCCGATCTACTTAAATTCAATCAATACCTACACTACCAGTTATCGAAATTGATATTTAAACTCTGCGTAACATAACTAAAAATTTACATTACCATAAATATAAACAAAGGTAGGAAAACCATAAAAATACTTGCATACGTGCCGAGGGGAATGAAGTTAATATTCAGATTAATAAAGAAGAGACACCGCGCGCTACAATAATTGGTGATTCCTCTGCAAGTCACGGTGCGCCGGCGCAGTTTCACTGGGACCGTACAGAGAAAGGGCGCAGAAGTCCCACCATATACTATAAAGAAAGAAAGAAAGAAAAAATTTTATTCCGTACAAACAAAACGCTCATTACAACTAAATATCATAAAATACCAAACAAAATACAGGAAAAAAATAATAATAACAATGTCATCAAAAGTCTATGCAAAACTGCCAAACAATAAACAAAATTGATTTGATGTCAGCCAGGGTCATAGACCATAGACGATGGCAGTAATAAGTACTACGAACAACGTAGTACTTACTACCTCCATGCCATAGGCATTAGACAGCACACATTATTTGACAATTCGATCCGCCTGTCATCCGTAATGCGCCCGCGACACTGGCTAATGTCAACAAATCAAACACACATACAAATAGATATGAGAGTTTCTGGCGGGAAAGTCAAGCTGAGTGTCACGCTCATTTTTCATTGGACTTTTAAAATTATTTATAGTGTTGTTTACTAAATAAAAGTACGTGATTTATGTAGTAAAAAGTGCATTTAGAAAATAATTCATAAAGAACAGTGAAATATCGCAGTACAGTGGCCACATCATGACTTTGTCTCAAACCTCCATCGTAAGACGGGTCACGCGGCCGTCTTTTTCGACATGAACAATTCATTACATGACATTGGCTAAATGCACAAACCGTGCGAAGCCATAAAAGAAAGAAAGAAAGAAATAGATATGACACAATAGATGAGTTAAACAGAGGAGTCTAGAAGAAATACTGCAGTAGCAACTCTTGTCAATGTGTACGCGGGTATTTCGACCGGTTTGTTCGAAGTCAACCTCTTCTATTCAATTATATCATATTGTAAGGCATGCCAAAGTAAGCCATAGGTGCTTACAAGTACAACACGACTCATGTAACTGGGTTATAATATATTTATTTTTCATTTCCATTTGTTGTAGTTGACCATTTCGATTCCGGTCTCAATGTGTCCGCTTTGACTTCGTGTCGAAAATTTTAAACTTGTTCTTTGGTTATAGGTAGTTTCAATTGAGAATTACTTGAGGTCTAACGTACCTACTCTAAGAACTACATGTATAAACATTTGCACTGCTTTATATCTAATATATAGCGGTGCAAATGTTGATTGTGATAGAAAGCCTTATAGACTCGGGTGGCTTAAAAAGTGAGGAGGATATTTTAAAAGTCAGCAGTAATAATCATGTCTACACGAAAGCGAAAGAGATAAGTACCGAGATCCCTGGCGCATATGTAGTGTTAGGCAGCAAATGCTCTCTGATTTGATGGAAATCATCATCATTCAAGAACAAAAAACAACGTCGCAGAGACATCCACCTGCTTGATTGATTCTGTAAGTTCCCACCTGATTCTGAATCCCACTGCGTTGAAATTTTTCGTCCATTATTAAAATTAAAAAAAAAACATCTAAATTTTAACAGCATAAGAGCACTTTGGTAAGAATCCACTGATTTTTTATTAATAACTGATGTACACTTTCTACACTAGTTCTAGATTCAATTTCTAGTAGAGCAGTGATAGCGTAGTGGTAGGTATCGGCTTTTTTTTTAATAATTATAAACTAGCGCTTGACCGCAATCCCGCCTGATGGTAAGCAGTGATGCGATCGTTAATGGTAAAGCGCGCTAGTTTATTAAGAGCCTATTCACTCAGAAAAACTGAGCGAATACGTAGGAAGACGGCAGTTGAGCGAGGTGATGAAATGTTAAACCCAACAACATGACCAACGATGCTGCGCCAAAGGGAGATTGATCTGAAGACCCTTCACGACCAAACTCCCAACACAAAACATTAGCCGTATTGTACCCGGCACACATCGCAACACAACTGCTCAGACCCGTCCTCCGTGCGGCTTCACCAGACATCATGCCGGAACACGACAAATCGCTTGGCGGCAAGACTTTGTCTGGCTGCGACTTATAAGCTGTAGGTCATAGGTTCGAACCCCTTCAGGCGCTTTACTTTGTTTAAATTATTTTAGTTTTAGGTACTACCACCTGCTCTCAAAACGGTGGCTCTCAAAAAGGATAACATCGTGAGGAAACCGGCATATTGGTCCTAGAGTCAAAAACTTCGAAAACATGTGACATCTATCAACACTCACTGGACCCGCGTGGTAGATTACGGCTCACGGCCTCAACGTTCAAAAGTTCCCAACAGTGGGAACTTTTCTTGGTCTCCCAAAGTGATAATGCGCATAGAAATCTTCGTCACTGTTCGGCAACGGTCGTATTCCCCGAGCGTTCGGAAGAAGATATGTATATAGAGTGGTGCACTTACCTAACCACTTTTTATGCACTTAACCACTCTATATACATATCTTCTTCCGAACGCTCGGGGAATACCGTTACCGAACAGTGACGAAGATTTCTATGCGCATTATCACTTTGGGAGACCTGTACATACCTTTGGTGGCGTCAGTAAGTACATTTGGGCTCAAGTTAAAGCAAAGTAAGAGACGAGGGAACCACGCAACATAATGAAAAATAAACATGACCAAAACCACATTTAAATATCATAATCTATATTAGAATACGTAATCAATAAATCATGAATTTATTGAATTAGGATATCCGTAATCATTGTACCCCACTTCTAACATGAAGTGAACTTACGCAACCAAATTCAAATGAGGCGAATAACATTTCGTCGTGGCCAAAGTCGTGGTGGCCTAGTGGTTAAAACACCAGCCTCTCAAGTATGAGTGCGCGGGTTCGATTCCAGGTCAGGCAAGTACCAATGTAACTTTTCTAAAGTTATATGTATTTTTTAAGTAGGTATATCTCGGACACCATTGACTGAAGGTGAAGGAAAACATCTTGAGGAAACCTGGACTTAAGTCTGAAATCGCCAACCCGCATTGAGCAAGCGTGGTGCTTACGCTCAATCCTTCTCTGTCTGAGAGGAGACCTGTAGGCCTAGTATGAGTTTTCAATACGAAACTCGTTCGATCGTATCGAGCACGTTTGGCGCTCTCATTGGTTGAGAGTTCTTACGACCTTGAAGCTGGCCAATCGCTGAGTCAAACGCGCTCGATACGATCGAACGAGTTTCGTAATAAAAACTCATACTAGGCCTACAGTGCCCAGCAGTGGCACGATAAACAGGTTGATGATGATGAATAACATTTGAATTGATATTTGATGGCTTCATAGAATAAAGAATATATATTTGTAGCGTTTCTAAATGCTAACCAACCAAAACAAAGTAAATTGTAAACAAGTGACTTAATTGTATATTTTACTTTAAAAATTCAATATAAAGTTTTTAAAGGACAAGATTGCTTTGCAATTAACTAAAGATAATTAAACTGTTTAAAGGAAATTGTGTTATGCTTTTGAGAGGGCAGAAATATATTAACACTACTTATAATCACAATCTGCAAGTGGACACTAGAATAAGATGACTTTGGGCCTCCTCGTACCTACTTGTTAATGTATATGTAGGTAGCTACCAAATGGTTCAATTAGCCGTTTAGTCAACCGTCTAGTCCTTTAACTAAACGGCGGTTGTTCAACTAATTACCTGAATGTTATTTAGTAGATTATAGTTTATGTATTATTAATTGTTTTAAAATCCACAATCATTAAATATTAAGTTGGACCTGTAAACAATCACGTTGGACGCGAATTGGTACCCCGACCAAATAGATTAGTATTGTTCTGTATTCCACCGCATGCGACACCTCTTACAAAAACTAGTCGGTTGACTAAACGGCTAATTTAGGTACAGCTAGTTTAGTTAGATACGACATGTACCTACACAATTAACGCTGGGAACAAAACTCCTCTCTCAGAGGGTGTGGGTCATAATTTACCACACGGGCCTAGTGCGGGATGGCAGATATCAAATGCCTTTTGTTCTAGGAGGTATCTTCATATTGTTTTTTTTCACCGATTTGTGAGCTGTGAGGATGAAATTATTTACGTATACAAAATCTAGAGCAACCTAAGTTGCCCAAGTTTAATTTTGTTGCAACAATACGAATCATTAGCACCCAGGACATACAATACACGTTTGAACCCACTTCATGTAGGTGCCTATATGGAAAACAAGTGAAAAGACAATTCCTTGTTCACAATCTAAACTAAATTTGAGTGCAGTCCATTTTTTGTCTTTCTATATCATTAAGAAAGAGACAGAAGATAAATTTCAATTTAGGCCTGTCAAAGGCATACCCAGCTTCTGGCCTAAGAGAGGGCAAGTCAGGGCTAGGGGGGGCAATTAAGATTTTTGCCCGGCTATTTTGTCTTACAAACTACAACAAGCCTTACCTACCTACATGAAACATTAAGTATTTGTAGTGTGTAGGGCAAATAGACGCAAATTATCCTGTATAAAACCTTGTTTATACTTTGATTAGTAGGTAATTAGGGGAGTTCGTACATGTTTTGCGTGATTTGGGGGGGGGGGGGGGGGGAGCACCCCCTGAGTTAAGATACACGGACAATTTAGACTTCATCAAAACATGGCCCCTAACGCAATGGAAAGAGATATGCTCGAAGTTTCTCTGCGTGATCGAATCAGAAATGAGAAGATCCGCAGAAGAACCAAAGTCACCGACATAGCTCTGCAAGTCGCTAAACTTAAGTGGCAGTGGGCAGGGCACATTGCTCGTAGAACCGATGGCCGATGGGGCAGTAAGGTTCTGGAGTGGCGACCACGTACTGGAAGGCGCAGCGTAGGGAGGCCCCCAATAAGGTGGACCGATGACCTGGTGAAGGTCGCGGGAAGCCGATGGATGCGGGCAGCACAAGACCGGTCAGCGTGGAAAGCCTTGGGGGAGGCCTTTGTCCAGCAGTGGACATCCATAGGCTGAAGAAGAAGAAGAAGAAGATACATAATCAGCCTATAATATTCCCACTGTTGGGACACTGGCTTCCTCTCGGTAAGATGGAGTGGGCCGTAATCTACCACGCTGGCTCAGTGCGGGTTGGCTCTAGGATATGTCGGTTTCCTCACGTTATTTTATTACACCGATTTGAGAGGTGGAGGGGAAAGAGGGGATGAAATTATTTACGTAAACAAAGTCAAATGCCAGCCAATGCTTTAAACTCAGTTCCTAAAATAGGTACCTAAAAGAATTGAAAAGAGATATTTTCTCATTGGTATTGTACCTAAATATATTTACCTGTAGAAACAATATACAAGTCGTGGAAGGCCAAATAAAAGTTTGTCAAGCCATCTGTCATAGCCATGGGTAATGGATGTGCGGCTGAGTAGTAAGTGCTTTCAGAGTTTTCTCGGACAAAATTACGGAAAAATCTTTTCTCCTCACTAACAATAGGTCTCGTATTAAATTGCAAACATAAATATTATTAATAACAGTGTCCCATACTGAAGTTTCATTCGGTTACAAAAGAAAAACTCCGCTCCATGTAACCTATGCATTGCCATCTATCTTTTTCCACAAAAGCCGGACATTATTGTTCGGTCCAAACACTCCTAAATCTTCGGAAAAGTAATATATTTTCGTTTTGCCCAGTGCGGTGTGGGGTACATACACAGACGCCCAGTCACTACGCTCCGCTACTTTTCTGTATCTACTAATGTTTTATACATTGCCAGTTTTGCTTCGAGCTTTTATACTTTAGGTGCTGTATTGGAGGCAGTGTAAAATCGTCGTAAATTTTTCATTGCTTAGATCGTATTTCCCAAAACCTATGTTGTTTCGTTTACGACTGTTTCACGCGAACATTCCAATTGTGGGAATCGTGTGTATTCATATCATTTGGTTCTTTATCTGGGAGCCTTGTAAAGAAAATCTACCCTTCTCTCATGAAACATAGAGTTTGTTTTTCATGTGACACTATATCGTTTAAAGACTTTGTTACATTGGACGCACTAGGCTAGCAATATTGGTGTGTGCAGTAGAAGAACTTGCAAATGCGGATGACTGTGAGGGATATTAAGATTGGTGATTCATATAGTTGACAATACTTCATTGTTTCGATATAAATGATGTGTCGTAAATATTTTTTCCATTGGGCAGACGTCACAGAGAAAGGGGAAATTGTTGACTGGATCCCGGTTTTTTTTTTTTTAATTATTAGATATAAACTAGTGCTTGACTGCAATCCCACCTGATGGTAAGCAGTGATGCAATCGTTGATGGTAAAACGCGCTAGATTACTAAAAGCCTATTCACTCGGAAAAACTGATCGAATAGGAAGGAAGACGGCAGTTGAGCGAGGTGATGCAATGTTAAACCCAACAACACGACCAACGTTGCTGCGCCCGAGGGAGATTGATCTGAAGACCCTCCACAACCAAACTCCCAACACAACAATATTTGGCGAATCTTACCCGGCACACATCGCAACACAACTGCTCAGACCCGTCCTCCGTACGGCTTCACCAGACATCATGCCGGAACGCGACGAATCGCTTGGCGGCAAGACTTTGTCTGGTGGGTGGTAACTTCTGCCGGTGGCCGATGTTATAGCCTACCACCGAGAACTAAACACTATTAGACTTTTTTATGAAACTTCAACTTTGGAAAAGTATTTTTGGAAAAGATTAAATTCATTTGCTCATACCATTTTTCTATGTGAAGTCCGTCTGACCACGACCTTTGGTCCTTAATCTGAAGCCTTCGCTATAATCTGTAAACAGATCAAAAAAACTCTTACGAGAAACAAAACCCCATTAAATTAATACGCCCACTACATCCAAGCTAGACAAAACTTAATATTTTATTAAAACTCCTCGAGTTACTAACAGACTCACCTCTTTAAAATGGTTCATTCTCAGTATTACGTAATGGACGCGCGTAATTTGAGAATAAGCCTTGGCGAGGCAGCGTCAAAATATGTAAAGATTTTTATCTTTCCCGTAAAGTGGCTTGGGAAAAAACATAAAGAAGGTGGTGTCACCTGATCCAGACAGGCGGGATTTATCGCGCTCAGTGTGGCCGCGGGCTAAGGTCGACCCCGAGTTATGACGCTCTGTAATAATTTACCTACATGCGCTGGCCATGGACTTGAGCGGAGCGGGATTGTCGGGGATCCAAAATAGAAAAGAAAGAGAGTATAGTAGTAACAAGTATTTTTTAACTAATGTAATCTGGATTAGTGTAAGCGAAATTGGTCCCGAATCCTAATTGTTTAACACACCATCAATTTGAATGATTTTGAAGCATACCTACTGCTAGTCCATTGCTCCATGTGTTCGAAAAATGGATTTATTCAACAACGTACACAACGCAATCAATGTTGTACTATACCTATACTGTCAAAATTAAACTCACTGTGTGTGTACCATGCTGACAGAAGTTATTTACGTACGGAGGACGAGTCTGAGCAGTTGTGTTGCGATGTGTGCCGGGTACGATGCGCCAAATGTTGTGTTGGGAGTTTGGTCGTGGAGGGTCTTCAGATCAATCTCCCTTTGGCGCAGCATCGTTGGTGGTGTTGTTGGGTTTAACAATGCATCACCTCGCTCAACTGCCGTCTTCCTTCCAAGTCACTCAGTTTTTCTGAGTGAATGGGCTCTTAATAAACTAGCGCGCTTTACCATCAACGATCGCATCACTGCTTACCATCAGGCGGGATAGCGGTCAAGCGTTAGTTTATAATTATTAAAAAAAATACAGTGAATAATTATTAGGAGCTTTAAAATTTACCTACATACCTATATAAAACCAAAATTGTTACCATATACATATATTAGAAACAAAAAGGGCACAAATACTCAAGAAAAAAAAAACTTTCCTTATAATATGTTATTTTGAGCGTAAATTTAAATTGCTTAGAATGCTATGGAAACTAAAAAGTGAAACCCTGCATAGGTATTGTTAGTTGTAGTACTAACGTTATGTTGAATATATAACAGAAATCAAGAATTGTCCTGTCCTGCTTCGTGACATGGTCCCCCTAGAGCTACATGTGACGAGAAATAAAAGTAGTTTGTGGGATAATGATCGTGCATGGATGAGTCAGTTTTTTTCATTTCTCGGATTTTTCATTTCATGTTTTATTAAAATTACTATTCATCTCTTTGTGGTTTTGCGCGATTTTTTATTTGCATATTTGGCAATTTGTACATACAAGTTCCGCCGTTAAAATATTCTCTATTTTAGCCGACCCCGACAAAAAGAACATCTCAAAATTTCCATGCTTAATGGCATTATTTTGAAAAGCACTTAAGTACCCATGACGTTAAAAAAACATGCTTACACTTTGCCCCAGTTTCTTTTCAGGAAAACACCCTCTCGCTTTTTAATATCAATCCCCTGAACCACTAATCTAAAGCTGCCAAGAATCAAATTAAAATGAGAGCCACCACTAAAATCTTCTCATTACAACCAAAAGACATTAGTAAAGGGCGGGAAAAGAAATGCCTAGGCCTACAAATGTACCCCGAAACATGAAGGGTACGTAAACAACAAAGTAATGTATGGGTCATTCAGCAACCGAAAATAGGCATTAAATTGTTGGTCGTAGAAGTGAATTTTGGATGGGGTGGAGGTGAAGTTAGGTCGTTAGGTGTTGTGTTGGTAGTAGCTCAAGTAAAGTGGAAAGCGTCCCCGAGAAAATTGGCACAAGTGGTTTTAGCCGGGGCGGGCGGCGCGCCGCGACGTGGTGCGGGGAATGGGCTAAGATCAAGCTGTGAGGAGAGGGGACACGGACATGCTGTGATTTATAGAACTCTCAGTGAGGCTTCTCAATAAGCTGTCGTACATCCTTGTCAAATTCAAGTAAGTAACTATGCTAATGATTCTCGACACGAATCAATACCTACTAAACAAAATAAGTAGATTTTTTTGCGTCCTCCTCAAATATCAGGAAGCTGGTATGAAAGCCTCCTGATATTTGACGAGGACGCGAAACTGCGCCTTGTATATTTATATTTGAGTTTAATTTTGTATGTGCCTACGTGGATTGTGAATTTTAAAACAATCCTTCAGTTTTAAAATAAATAAATTTCCTTTCATAATACTATACCTTTTTAAGTTAATGGCGATAGGTATTGAATCAGGATTAACAGATAGATATTCAGTGTTTTAGGCTGGATACAGTGCGTACAAATACAATTTGAAATTAGACGCTAGGTAACGCAAGGCTACAAAAAATATTGTAGGTAGCGGCGTACTTATAACATTCTAAGAATCTTAGCGTGTATGTTTCTGTAGGTATATTTTGCCCACCCCCAAGGGTGAAAAATAGGCATACACATAATAAGTTACGTCACAACATGAACGGTGATTGCAACAGCATGCCAAAATTCTTACCCAAAACCCGAATAAATCACACTTAATTTTACATAAGTAGGTAATCGCAGTATTTAATTATTAAGTATATGCGTCTTTAGGATCTTAAATGATATGCACTAATTTCAAAAAAATGTTTTACAACCCGCGAAAGGATGTAATACGAGGGTTAAACTGAAAGTTCTTAGAAAATCAAAAACTGATAACATTAGCCAGTTATTAGTTTTATTATATCTTTTCAAAATATTGTCCATTCACGTCAATACACCGTTGCATGCGATGGAACCACTGGGAAAAGCACTTTGCTCACTCGTCCTTAGGGGTCTCTTCAATGGCATCGCGATACGCAGCCACCGCTTCTTCAGCATTCATAAACCGCTTTCCTTTAAGTTTTTCTTTAATTTTTGGAAATAAATAAAAATCACAAGGCGCGAGGTCGGGACTATACGGCGGGTGACCCAGTAATTCAACGTTTGATGTCGCCAAATAGTCGATCGTTCGCTTGGCGGTGTGCGACGAGGCGTTGTCGTGGTGAAGGAGGATCCTACTGCGAGGTCGTTTCTCTCGAACTTTTTCCAAGACAAGTGGCAAACAATTGGTAGTGTACCATTCTGCAGAAACTGTTTTTTGATCCTCTAACACAATTGTTGCGAAATGACCTATCCTTCCAAAGAACGAGGCCACCATTTTTTTTCCCGCACTTCGATCTCTCTTCACTTTAGTTGGCAACTCCTCGAAAGGAAACACCCACTGAGCAGATTGTCTTTTGGTTTCAGGATCATAACAGTAAATCCAGCTTTCGTCACCTGTTAGTATGTCGAACACAGCATTTGAGTCACCTCCGTTAAATCTTTCAATCATTTTACGGCACTAATCCACACGATGGAGTTTTTGAGCCTCAGTCAAATTATGAGGTATCCACCGGGCGCAAAGCTTCCTGACCGCTAAACGTTCGTGGAGGATTTTGTGCACTTGACTCATACCGATGCCTAAGCTTGTCCGAATCTGCTGATAGGTCACTCTTTTGTCAGTCTCTATCATACGCCGCACAACACAGATGTTATCTTCAGTCGTCGCCGTAGAAGGCCGTCCCTTACGTAAATCATCAGTGAGATTAGTGCGACCACGTTTAAACTCATTAAACCAGTTGTAAACAGTCGCACGAGATGGGGCTTCATCGTGAAAGGCCAATCGTAGTCTATCATAACTTTCTTGTTGACTTAAATGACATTGAAAGTCATAAAAAATCATTGCACGAAAATTTTCTCGTGTTAAATTCATGTTGACGTGACACAGACAATTTTCAATTTGCCGCCAAATCGTATAACTAATGACAAATGAATGAAATATATACTCAGTAATATTGCCAAAGAGTTCTATTTTCAAATTTTAGAATTATTTTTTTATTATATTGTTTATAAGTGGCCAGTTCTAAGAACTTTCAGTTTGACCCTCGTAGAAGGAAAGTTTAGTTAGACACGTGTCTACACAAATTCTGTGTGTAATAGGTAGGTACCAATCTGCAAAGCTCTCTGATCTTTGCCCACAGTATAGGGGTGGCCGTCGAATGTTCACATAGAGATAGGAGTCACGACAAGATGTATTACTGCTTACGAAAAATTTTCAACAGTCAAGTCGCCTCTATCCGATTGGCCCCGAACGGAAAATAAGAGGGGACATCGAGAAATAAATGAACGCTGTAAATATCTCTATGACAATAATACAGGTCAGCAATAGATGTCTTTGCAGATAGTAACGCATTATTAATGTAACAAAAACACAGGAAAAAAGACGATTGATCGCTATGAGATAAAATAATAGGGGATGTCGACCAAGTTTTTGTAGAGATTTCATACTTAATGGAAGATGATAGTGTCTAACAGTCGAGTTTGTGCAACTTTTTCATTATCGTGTATGAGAAAATCATATCTGATGAGGGGGATAAAAATTTATTTACACTTGATGGTATAAAATGAGGGCAAAGTCGCGTTTTTAGATATCTTTCCCATGTTCATATGAGAGCTATATAGGGATGATGGAGTAGGTAGTTTTTTTTATAATTTTTAACTAGTGCTTGATTGCAGTCCCACCTGATGGTAAGCAGTGATGCAATCGTTGATGGTAAAGTGCGCCAGTTTATTAAGAGCCTATTCATTAAAAAAGAACTGAGTCAATAGGAAGGACGATGGCAGTTAAGCGAGATGGTGCAATGTTAAGCCCAACAACACGACCAATGATGCTGCGCCAGAGGGAGACTGATCTGGTGATCCTCCACGACCAAACTCTCGAAACAAGAACATTTGGTGCATCGTACACAACTGCTCAGACCTGTCCCCCGTACGTCGTCACCAGACATCATGCCGGAAAACGACAAATCGCTTGTCGGCAAGACTTTGTCTGGTGGGTGGTAACTT
This sequence comes from Sesamia inferens, assembly GCA_037179545.1. Classification (NCBI taxonomy): domain Eukaryota; kingdom Metazoa; phylum Arthropoda; class Insecta; order Lepidoptera; family Noctuidae; genus Sesamia; species Sesamia inferens. Next base: position 13,681,234 of record CM073930.1, read on the forward strand.
CTGCCGGCAGCCGATGTTATGGCCTACCACTACACTAAAACATATTTAGAACATATCATAGATAACAATACATACCTACATGAACCTAGTGTCATCTTTTAAGGTTCAAAATTCGAATCTTTTAAGAATCAAAATTCGAATTAAAACAGTAGGTAATCAAGCAAATTCTGTTTGTGAAAATTATTGTAGGTACTTACAATTTTCACATCCAGAATCCCTACCCTTACTAATATTATAGATCGGAATGTGAGTTTGTTTGTTTGTTCCGCTTTCACGCCGTTGGTACTGAACCTTTTCACTTGAAATTTTTCAGACGTAAAGTTAGAAGTCCGGATTAAATAATGGAGTATTTTTATCCCGGAAAAAATTGATATTCCTGAGGAAAATCTAAAAACGCGATATAACCGAATTCCAAGCGAGCGAAGCCGCGGGCGAAAAGCTAGTGCATAATATATATTTTTTTTTTTTATAACGCCCCACACTAGTGACTTTCCCTATATCGTGAGTGCGTTTTACAAACTTTTAATAAACCTACATACAAAAGTTGGTATTGACGTATGACTAGATGAAAATCCTTAAAAAAAAAAATGTTTTATTTATTTTGCGGGTCTTTATCTAAGGATAGCCTTTATTTTTACCAGAAAACCGACAACTTACCCCTCGACCTAAAAATTAGACCAAATAAAACCATAAAACAGATAACAGAAACCAATTCAATTAAAAATCCAAATCACACATTCCGAGAGAAACCGTGGTGGATTTTTCTTTCAAAATTTATGTTCCCGCGTTGCCTCTAGAGGGCGCTGGGGGACGAAGAGGGGGGTGCAAGGCGTGGGGGGTGCGACTTCATTTCGCCCGCGTCGTTTATCTTGAGAAACATAATTCAGGGGCGAAGTCTCTGTCAACTTATTTCTATTCTTTCGGCTAAGCGTAAAATGGGTATGTTTTACTTTTTATACTTTAGATATACTTTACGTGGATAGTTTGTGTAAGTTAAAAAAGGTCGGCTTTAAGTTGATCTGTGCTGTTATTTATGATGTTGAACGTGAGGTTCGTGAAAGGAGGGTAGTTTTAATTTTAATGTTACTGCCTACTTTATTGGTAGTAAACACAGTAATACATAGTCAGAGATGGCGGGATCATATAGACTCGTTAGAAAAGAACTGGTCCCGCTTTAAACAGAGAATAAATAAAATAGGTACTTAATAATCAACCTGACAAATCTTTTCCAAACTATGCTAACATTTCCATCTTTAAATAAGTTACCCAAAAATTAACCTTTTTATAAACCCACTTAAACTAAAATAATACCCATTTCCTACCCACATGTACCACCAAAAATTACAAACAAACCATATTTTGCTCAACAACAACCTTAGATCGGAGCATATTTCAGTCAGTAACCGAATGTAATGGCGATATGATATTGGGTAGGACGTTATCGGTCGTCTGCCAGTCTACGCCTCGTAAATAAAACGAATTCATTACTCCCCCATTGAGTGTGTGTTAGAAAATGTTTAGTGGCGAAGAAGATAGGGAAGAACTATTAACATGCAATTAAACGGCGGGACTTCTTTTGGCACAAATGTGTAATACTTTTTAGCTTAGCTTAGCAAGCTAATATATTATTCTTAGAGCTACAAAATAAATACATATAGGTACCAAGGTATCGACATATTTGGAAAAAGTTTGCTAGACACTTAAGCCAATTCCGTTGTTCACAAACTAAACAAAATTTAGGTTCAGTGCATTTGTTTCTATATGAATAATTTAAAAATCAAAAGTCGTTTATCCAAATTAGGCTGAGAATCAGCACTTTTAGAACGTCAATATTACATAAGACAGTCCCCCCAAAATGCCCGCCGTTCGACACTTTCCTTGTGTTTTCGCTGGGAAGAAGAAGTGGCGGAACAAACTCCCCAGCAACACAGCTGTCTGTGCATTTAAAAAAACAAATACTTTATACAATACTATGTATAGTAATAACACAAGAAAACACAACAACAATGAAATTATTTATCATATGACCAGCGAGTCACGCCAAAATACCAGCAGAGCAAAAAATAAATAATTTAAATGGAAATGTAAATAGGTAAAACCTTATTACCTAAATAAAAGCAGCAGATATATAGGGCGTGACAGCTAACATATTTATGCATTGTAAAAAAAATAAAATCAAAGGATAATAGATAAATATTCGGTTAGTTCTGTCACTTATTAGGCAGCGCGAGCATATAAATTATTTGTCTTATTTTAATGACCATATTTTTAATCACGTCTAAATTGTCAATAGAATATCTAAATTTGACAGGCCTTTACTAAAATTTATTAAACTTCTATCTTTTCCTTGATTATTTAAAAAATAATGCACTGCACTCTAAAATAATTTAGGTACTTTATGAACAAAGCTATCGGCGCCACTGATAACAACAACAATTCTGGACATTTCATTATCGATTAACACATATATACTTATTGAATATTACAGGCCCTTCATAGTCTGATTTCAGTGTCAAGAGAGCGACTAGATATTGATGGTTTTTAACTACGATAATTTGCCTCCAGACTACAGAGCCCCAATTCCGTATGTCCTATTATTACCGGCAATGAATCGGAATTTCTACTATAAGGACATACTTAGAGGTATAAGTTTCACTTCACACATCATCAAACTATAATACCTCTATGTATAAGGACATGTATTTTGACAGTTCTAATCACGCCATTTGTAATAGAAAATACGTTAATAGGGGATGTTGTGATTATCTAAGGAATCCACGTGGGTTCGAAGTCAGAAATCGATGAGTGTTAATGTAGAGTTATAGTGAATTAGGGACTATTCTGTAATTTGTGATTAGGGACAGGTAAAAACTAGCCCGAAGAATTGCAACACTTAAGTGGCAGTGGGCGGGGCACATTGCCCGTAGGATCGATGCCCGATGGGGCCGACGTGTTCTCGAGTGGCGACCACGCACCGGAAGACGCAGCGTGGATAGGCCCCTGACAAGGTGGGCCGAGGACCTGGTGAAGGTCGCGGGAAACCGCTGTATGCGGGAGGCGCTGGAACGGTCGTCGTGGGGGAGGCCTATGTCCAGCAGTGGACGTCTTTCGGCTAAAATGAAGATGATGATGTTGATGAAAACTAGGTTGTGTTATTAATTAACATATTGCAAAAGAAAAAAATGTTAGATAGATAATAGTCCTAGTAAAACTTTTAGTTTTAAGTGCCTCTGCGCTTGCGTCGATAGTTCCGCAATGGAATGTTGTGAATTTTAATTTAATTTTTAAAATATTATATTCTGTGAAATTAATATTTTTGCTATCATTTATTTCTATTCATTTTTATTTATTTATATAGATACTAACTTTATACTTAATCTATAAGTATTTACAATGTATTTTAATGAAAATCATAAGAGGTAAAATATTAACAGGCATTTGCAATGTTGTCTAAGGCATTTTCGCTACCAATTTCCCGCGATAATAATTTACTTAAATGCCCGATAATAGCATTTACAAAGGTCAACCCCTAAGACACCAAGCAAATCCCAAATGGTACCTATTTAGATTTTTTCCGCATCTAGGGTTGCTTATTGGATACAGGCTGTAATCTGTGATACAGGGTTTCCATCATCCACAGGATTACGAAACATGACCATATTGAGTTGGCACGTGCCAATTGCAAGTTTTGGAATCCCACAGGCAATATACTTATGTAGCTTAGAATGTCCAAGCAAAAAAAAGAAGATAACAGTTATCGAAGAAAAAAGACAACTGAAGTTCAATATGTGTTCGACATGTGTTTGGGTATAAGTTATATGTACACGTGTCCAAACACGTGGGCCCAACAGCTGGGTTTTTCATCACGTTGTTGAAATTCGAAGTTTAATTTCTGAGATCGTTCTTGGGGCAGCAACAGTGATACGTCTAGTCTCTTTGTTATTCAGGATACCGAATCTGAACGTGGATCCTAAAAATAACTTCAGATTTTCTTGAAAACTCAAAAAGCTGGTTGGTAAACTTATTAGGTACAGTTTATTTAGCTCGTAGTGAGTAAATATAATGAATAATACGAAGTAATTATTTCTTAGAGGTTATTATGTCGAATGTTTTCATATCTACAAACGTTGGCTACGTCACGCGCCTACCATCCTTAACCTATCCGTTAATACGTACAACCAATACGTCATTATACGCAATAACGGTCAAACAATAAATATCGTTTTGCGCAGACAACACGCGCAAAGTAATATATGAAGTTAAGAATAAATAGGCAATTTAGTTCGGGGCTCACGTCCGCCCGAATATTGCCGAATATTACCGACGACGGGCGGCGAATTTCCATATCGTATCGCGATTCGTGGGGTGCGTTTATGGGGTAAAAATTAAGTCGGCGAACGGTTACGTGTTGATTTTCAATTGGATAGTTCGAGCGGTCGAATTGGACATTGTTTTAAGGTATTTATTCAATTGTTTTTAGATTGGCCCGCATTTACTCGAAGTTACGGTGGCGAAACACGCCGAAACAATGAACTAAGTTAAGTGGGGTTGTTCTATGAATTTTTGGTTTGTAATTATTTTATGTTTTTCGAAACAACAAATTACTTAGAAATTTTTCTTGATGAACTATAAAAGTCATATTAAGCTGTCCTTGAAGGATTTTTACAAGTCTTTTCTTCTTTTCTTTTCTTTGGAGTGAATACTACTTCAACTCTTCAATGGCCTCTGTAGTTAGATACCACAATTTTGCCAATAACATGTGTAACAAATTATAAAAATTCTTTACAAAAAAATATTTCACAATAATGGCGGATATCTCCATTGACAGTTGAAAATGCGGCCGCGTGAGCCGACTACTAGGAGATTTGATGCAAAGCCATGATGTGACCACTATGCTGCGATATTTCAATGTTCTTTATGTATTATTCACTGAATGCACTTTTTACTACATAAATCACGCGCTTTTATTTAGTAAACGACTCTATAAATAGTTTTAAAATTCCAATGAAAAATGCGCGTGACACTCATCTTAGCTTTCCTGTCAAAACCCCCTACAAGTCTTTATATGTCATTTAATCCTCATGTTGTAACAGGCTGGTACAAGCTATATAAAGCCAGGAAAAAAGACACAAATTACATACCCAATTCCACATTAATCAGGTCTACCAACCTTACGGCGTAAAACAAAAGAAAAATCACAATTTAAGTAATTTTCCAAATTCAAAATACCTTCTAACGCCAATAAATCCATCGAAGTACATTCGTATGGAAAAAAGATCCGCGATGTCGTTATAAATTCCGCGGTAAGACCCGATAGAAATGAGAGTATTTCCATTAAATCTCTCTAACAGGCGGATACATGGCGCTTCAGCTAAGCAGTGGAAAAACGTTGGGAAAACACATTTTAATATGGGGTGTACCTTAGTGGGACTGGTGCAGTCTTGCGACAGATTTTGATACGTTTATTTCATGAGTTTTATTAAAAATTAAGAGAATATTCTTGGCAGTCTGGATAATTCTTGATTTAGTAGTGTTGTATGTGGCCAGTGATCGACTATTGTCTTTTAATTTTAGAATGACAAACTAGACAACTCTTTGTTTTTAATTGACCGGTGAAAGCCAGATTTGATTGATAAACCGTCTTTCAACGTGACAGAAATTAGGTTTTATTGGTTCATCAATGTGCGGTATTAAAATACTGTGGGAACGAAACTATTTTAAATTTAACTATACTTTATTGTTAACATTATTTTTATCAATTATCGCTTGCTTTTATGGCTTTTTGGGTGAAAGGAGTATATTTGTAAACTAAATGCACTTTTCATGCATACAGAACTAGCTAGCACCTGCAAATCTAGTAAGAGTCGGAATCTAGCAATCCTCTAAGCACGAAGACTACGCCGAAGGTATTACTACGGGGGGTGCGAGCTCGAAACGAAATGTGGCTTTAAAAATTTGGAACACAATCCGGCTATTTGTCTTTCCAACGTTTCTTATAAATCAAGGAATAAAGCAGCCAACAATGCTTTATGGGCGAAAAAAAGAACCTACATAAGACGGGAAATAGCATACAGGGCTTCGTACATACATTATGAATGTTAGTGTTGCGTAAGAGAAAGCTTCAAGTTTCGTAATGTACCTCAGGTTAGGTGCGTTGTTACGCGGTTATGGACTCCTGGTACTTTCAAGAAGTTCTGCTAATATCGTTGGAGATAATGTTTTAGAAACGAGTATGAAAGACTGATGATATAGGGGATGGGAGAAAATTTGGGTGTTAGAAAAAACCTTGTCAAGGTGATCTATGAAGAATGTTTTCTTTTTACCCAATTTCTATTATAAATAATTGGATATTAGGTTAGTGAGAAACGAACTTTGATTTGTCAATCTTTATGCCATTAAATTTGTTTTGGTAGTGAGTAAAATATAAATCCAATAGACATGTAAAGGGTGGAATATATATGCTGTTAACTTGAATAAATAACGAAACTTTTACATTCACGATTGATGTGTTTTTGATATCGGTTGTTAAGTACAGCTGCGTAAACTATTTGTATGTTTACAGACACTTCTAAACCTAATTTACACGAGCGAAAACACGGATTTCACGGGTATAATAAGTATTAAATATAAAGTGCATTCATACTCTTTCGCCAATGACAACGTAATGGGTTTTTTTCGCAATGTAAATTAACATATAATTTATGACAAAAACGCATATTCGGCGGCCATTTTAATATCCGAAGTCGTTATTTAAACCGCGTCACATCCGTCCACACTACGCGACGGTTTCGCAGAATTATTACCGTGTAACACACTATATCACGTAAAATTTACGACAACCTGAATATGATAGATTTTCAATCCGGCCTCCATAATATACGACGAAAAACGTTCCGATGTCAAAATAGAGAAATAAATAAACTCGTGACAACCAATTAATAACTCGTAAAGTGTCAGTGTTGAGGACAATAAAAAAACTTTGGCGGGATAAAAAGGGGCAGAAAAAGGCGATCACAATGGCGGAATGAGGCGAGGAACGCCTGTAAAAAAGCGCCGATATCATCCATAAATTTGGACGGATTCAAAACAAATCGCCCTTATTCATTACACGTATGACTTATGGCCGCGAGAGGCAGAAATTTATAATGCACTTATATAGAGAACACAAAGAGATGGAATCGAGTCTCCTCAATGGTTGTTAAGGATTTATAAAAACAACTTGTGTTGAACAAAGGAGTTGGCGCGCTTCATTAGTCACGTTTCGTGCTCCAGCGAGGACCGTCGACATAAAAAATTAACATTGTGTTAATCGACAGTTCGGATATACTTTTTAAGTGTAATAGAGCGTGAATAAAAAAACATAAACATAACGTATTAGACAACCGTTAAACAATAATATTTCATTATCATGTAGGTAGTCTATTTAGAAGGGTTCAGCTGTCTTAAATTATCTACCTTTCTCCCATTCTTGTGTTGCTAACTTTTTACTGTGCCACCACAATCGTAACTCTTCAAGTAGTCTAGTAAACTATATTTCATCCGTTGGGGTTACTATGTATAATAACGGTTAATTAAAAAAAAAACCTTGCATTTCGATAGTGCCTAATGGGGTAAATGTGCACCCCATCAACCACTATCGAATACAGTAGATAAAATTCACCTAACTTTTCTGAAACTCAAACATCAGCACAAAAGCGGACTAGTCATAATTCACAAGTGAACCAAACAAAATATCTTAACATAACAATCGAACACTTATATAAACCATTTACAAAAAAACCATTCCTAAAACATGCAAATCGAATCAAGCAACTCAAGCATTTTATTATCAGATACCGCATTACGATACCTTCATCAGTATAGAACGGTACGAAGCGAGCGAAGAAATAAATGGCATTTAAAAGTGTGATCCAAGATGTACAAAAAGTTGGAAAAAGGGGAAAAAAAGTCGTACGAAATGATAAATTTCCCTTTGGAAGTGAAAAAGTGAGGTTTTATTTATGACACGCCAGTGTATTGTGGCCTCGACAAAGGTCGTTATCAGATCTTGTTGGGCCATGCATTTAAAATGCACGTTTGGTTGCGCTTTGACGGACGATGCTCCTTTGCAGTCGTAAATTATATGAAAAGGTGAATGGAGCGCACTTTGAGGAGGTTTTGATGGTTTTATCGCGTAGAAGTGACGTAGTTTGTCCTAAAATCTAGTTTTCATACGATTTATGCCCGGACGTGTAAGAATTTATCTTGGTTATACGTATTTAATGTTCGCCGACGATTACTTTTGTTTTTTAATATATTTTTGTTGGTACTTGAATCTCTGTTACTTGACTTAATTATCACCATCATCATCAGCGTTAATCCCAGGGGCATCCGAAGCTTCTTCAGCATTGGAATCTGGAGTCCGCTTTTCAAAAAAAATCAAAATGTGCTTTCCGAGGCACGACCAGACCAGTGCAAATATTCATATTCACGCATACAAATATTCACACTGCGCGGGGATCGACCGCGCCTCCTTGCGCAGCGGCCGCCTTCGCAACCGCTACGCTACGGAGGCTGTCTCTTGCCTTAATGTCATATCGAATCTAAGCATTGAGAATACAATACGACGAATCTTAATAATTAGGTGCTATTCACACCCACAACCATACCGTGATTGATTTAAATTCCGTTGAGATTTTATAAAGTTACCGCACGCACCTCCTGTACCATCCGCACACCTAGGCAACTTTAAATTAGGCAGGAAGAATTATTCTCCAATCTCTTCCAGACCGACCACAAATCACTGTTCCTTGGAAGTAATTGAAAATACATTACGCAACCAAATTAAAGTGGAAAGTGGTACAAGATGGGAGGCAGGTGGTGCGACATCCCCACCCGCGGAATGTTTTGGCATAAAATATAGCTTCAATTATTTACGTGAAAGATTTATTGCACTTAGAAAAGTGCGCCGAGAAAAAACCGGGAGCGACCGACGTGTGCGCGAAAAGTGTTTTTCTTTGAAAACTTATAATGGGTATGAGTGTAGGGAAAGTTTTTTGAATCTCTTTCCTATGGTAATTTGTTTTGGGTGCGCTTATAAAGATATTAGTGTTTGTTGTATATACTTTATTCGACATAATAAGGTGCTGTATTGTATATATTACATTACCAATCTTACCAAGAGGTATTACATAGCAACTGGGTAGTAGGCTGTAGCGGTCACATGCCTATCTGACTTGCTTCATGTAAAATACTGATATTTCAGCTGAAATAACGGAAGACTGCAAGGCAGACCTCAACATATATCTTTTTTATTCTTTTAAAAAAGCTTTGCCCCACACTAGGAATTGCTGCAGTATCGTAGGTGCGTTTACAAACATATAAACTTACATACACAAACTGCCAGATCCGGAACAACTACTTGTAGGCCATCATCATCATCATCATCAGCCACTGCTGGACATAGGCCTCTTCCTTGGCACGCCAACAAGCTCGATCCTGAGCAGTTCCCCGCTAGCCACTTGTAGGCCATACGAATAAGTATTTGTTCCGTGCGGTGATCGAATTGGAAAAAGGGCTAAACGGATTATGTTATATGTATTCAATATTATTTCCCTTAATTATATAATGCCATCAACATAGAATATGTAAAGAAAACCCCGCCCGACCCGTAAAAACATGAGCAAATAAAATATGAAATTTTACATAATCATCATAGTAACAATATTAATTAATTATGAAATGATCCTCTTTTTTCGCGAATTAATTCCAACTTCCTCAAAATTTGGTCATTTAGAAAAAGTGCGCCTCCTTCTTTATACCACGTACATCGAGGGACTGGAACAATTTGCCAGCGGCGGTGTTTCCGTCGGACTACAATTTGAGTGTCTTCAAGGCTAGAGTGAATAGGCTCTTAATAAACTAGTGCGCTTTACCATCAACGATTGCGTCACTGCTTACCATCAGGCGGGATTCCGGTCAACTGCTAGTTTATAATTTATTAAAAAAAAAAGTGACAACACCATGTTGACGACATTATTATGAGAGAATAGCGATGCGCCTGTATGCCGCGTGCCCTCCCCCTTTCGCCCGCGCATGTAGTGCAAGTTTTTTTTTTCTTTTACAGGTAGGAGGTCCAGAGGAGGTACCCTCTCTCCGCAAGGGAGAGGGTACCCCTGGGAGGGCTCTAGAGTGACTCTGGAGACAAAATATTTCACAAATGAATAGAGTGTAACTATATAGAAGCCAGACCGAAAACTCTCAAAAAACTTAAAAATTGACACTGCTCAGCGAGGGCTTCCGAAGAAACCTCGGAGAACAGCCTTTTCACGAAATTTAAATGTTTGAATAATTATAAGCAATATGAAATAACTTAAAGGAGTTCGGATAACAAATCCGGTAGAAAAATAGAAGGCAGTCAAGAATTTAGAAGAAAAGGTTGTCTTAGAGACATAATCAACTGCGTTGTCAAAAACTGTCATAACAATGAAAATATTAATGTAATATGTATATATATTAAATTATAGCGTTGTGTTGAGTAGGAAAATTAATACAGTACAGCATAGGTACCAGTGGCGAAGGGTGAAATTTTGACAAAGGGAAGCCGGTCAAAAATGCAGGATATTTTGTTAGGGAATAAGAGTCAAGAAAAAATAAAATAAAAATTTACAAAAATAATAAAGTGTTAAAAACCGAACCACACAAACACTGATCCAAAACCAACAAAAATATTAAGCAAAAGTAGTGGCGTGGTTTCTTTGTCTCTTTCTAATAGAGGAGAGGAGAGAACTGCAAGCCGTTTGACATTAGCCTATATTTATCAAGTTTTACCGACAGTTAGCGAGCACTAGAAAGAGATGGTCTGACACGCTCTGTCTCTTTTCGCCTCATAGTAAAACGTTGACCGAGGTAAGCCGACATTCGTCGAGTTGCCTTCATGTACGAAAAATTGAAGCGCTGATTAATTTACGACTATAAAATGAAATGTGATACTTAGGGTATTGCTAAGAATTACTATTGCTATTGTAAATCGCGCAGGCATTTGATTAATAATACTTTGTTAATGAAATAGAATGTAAATACTTTTGTATGAATATGGAACTGATTTTTGAAAGGTAACCCGGTGGGAATCGGCTTGTATGGACTCTTCGCCACTGATAGGTACAGCTTCTTACGCTAAGATATCACCAAGTCGCTGAAACTTAGGCTTGAAGTTGAGCACCGTGTCTGTAGGCTGAATAACGAGTCTTGGTGTAGTAAAATGTTATCAGAACAGCGCTTCATAATACTGTAATGGGTATTATGACCTGCAGAAATGAATGATATAAATGTATGAATATAAATACATAAGTGGTAAGTATATGTAGGTAAATACATAACACTACAAAATAATATATTTTTTAAAAAAAAAACAGTCGACTTCCAAAAAACACTACAAAGTGAAAAATAACTAATTTCGGAAGTCTGGTGTCAAAAACTAATATACGAAAACCAAAGACTGTATATTCACCGATTACCTAATCTAAGACGCCTGGACCGATTTGCAAAATTCTTTTTTGTTTGAAAGGGTATACTTTCCAGATGGTCCCATAGTTACCAGATCAGGATCTCATGACGGAAGACCAGAGAAATCATGGGGAACTTTCAAAAATCGTAGGGGGACTGGTGCATTTCTAAGATTTTTTTTAAGAACGTTCACAGTTTGTTCTCTGTGTCAATCTGTCAAATATAACCTCTAAACTCCATACATTTAGACAATTTTTTGATATTTTTTTGGTCACCGAGATGATACTGCGACTAGACTTAGAACTTATAAAATTACAGGAATTAGTCTTCTGATATTCTCTTTCAAAAAACTTGTTATAATTAAAGATTTGTTTCAGATATGACAATTTGAGTGTCTTCAAGGCTAGAGTGAATAGGCTCTTAATAAACTAGCGCGCTTTACCATCAACGATCGCATCACTGCTTACCATCAGGCGGGATTGCGGTCAAGCGCTGATTTATAATTTATAAAAAAAAAAAAAATACGCGAACGTCACACACACATACGCGACGAAGTAAGTACTTCTTAGCGTGAAAAATCGTTCCAAAATTTAAATCCCTTAAAGCTCAAAACAAAATAACAAGATTTACAAATATTTAAGTATGAAACAAACGACAAACAACGTTAATAAGTATAACATAGTCACATAAAGCTTACGCATGTTTATTTTTCATTTCAGAGCGAGTACTGCAAACAGCTACGGAGTTATTACGTGTCGTTATACAAGAACATAGTCTATTGCTTCCATGTAGGAAGGTATGATAGAAATAGGGGAAGATGTTGAGTGGTAGATAAGAAGTGTGGTTGATAGAAAAGGGGAGAAAAATGGTAGGTTGATATTCTTTACAGAGTGCAATTTGTCCTTTGTCTTAACTGTGATTTTGATCACATCGCGGGGAAGCTACTTATCTACTAGTGTTATTTATTTATTTTATTATTTATATAGATACACACAATACAATACATAAGGATATTTAAAAATTAAGATCTAAGTACAAAGCTGCTGCTTATTTCTTAAAAAAATCCAGCAGACCTGCGAAAGATGAAGTAAAATAGAAATGTAGACAATAGTGTGTAAGAACAAGGAGAAAAAAAAAGAATGTGATAAGTATAAAAGTAATAATATTAAATAAACCTAAACATATAATCCAAAAATGATTACACAAATATATGTACTTAAATAGATACATTATACTAAAATATGTAAATATATAATGAAAAAAAAAATGTAATCCTCTTTTAATCAACGTTTAAATATTGAAATAGTGTTAATATTTTTTGTACAAAATTTAAACCTCACCTTATTTTTAATTACTTTTAACACCGACCAGCTGAAAAGAAGAACATATTTCTTAACACAACTCAAACAAACCGATCTCAAAAGGACAGCCCTTTCGGTCGCCCTAAAATAGAAGCTTCTAACTCAAGAGCACTTCAAACCGTAAATACTTTCAAAAAGCACTAAATCAAGTTCTTTTGATCGACAGATAAGTCTTTGTAAAACAACATTAATATTTGTACAATATTGTAAACAGCTATGTTCATAGCATCGCCTATTCACAGAAGTTTCTTTAAAAAAAAAACATTTAAGCAATTTTCTCCTGAATCAAGGTCTGCCAAAAAATTACCAAACCCATGAAAGACACAGACACAATCCTGCCGTAAATATATGGATTTGCCCCAAATAAACGTTCAAAAATGTACGTCATCCCTATTAACTTAATTTGGAAAGTAAAACCCACGTAATCCAATTTCGTACAAGGTTCTAATATTAAACATTTTAAAGATCCATAATCGGGCCGACGGTAGGTCTGCGTGATAATCTCCAGTAAAAATTTAATTGAACGGCGGAAGTGAGTGCAGATGGGTCACATTGTTCCGAGGCTTCTGTTACCTCCGTTCTGTATCGTCGGCCTCGGAAATATCATCGCCACAAGGCTTTCACCTACCTTTTTTAACGGTTTGTTAAAGGAATAATTCCTTAAGAAGATATTGTTTTGAAGGATTTTATGGCTAGAGACGCTTTTGTTCGGTTAATCAAACACCTTTGATGGTGAGTTTTGCTTTAAAGAAATGGGCAATATTGGCGTGTAAAGTGTTTCGAGTTTATTTTAGAGTAAAAATAATATTGTGAATATTCTGTAACAATATGTTTCAAGAAGAGAAACGTAAACATTTTAAATATGTATTTAAAATGTTGTTTAATACTCATAGGGCTTGTTGTACGTTCTCCTAATGTCAAGCATAACCGTAAATAATTTACGACATGGTGTTAAAAGTTATAAGCCGTTAAATCTACATGAAAATACCAAGGGTACAAAGACATGATAGGCGTGATTATGGAAGCCTTAAAAATCCTGCTTTAGATAATTGTCAAGATAAGTAAGAAACATAAGATTTTGATTATCTAGAGTGTACTGACAGAAAAAAAAAAACTGTTAAAACGGTCTCCAGACTAAAAAGCTGAAAAAGCTTTGGATGCGGTTGGGATTAACGCTAAGATGATGATGATGATGACTGACAGAAAAAGAAATACGGATAGTAAACAACAAATATCTGATGTTCAAACTATATAGACAAGGCCAAATTAGTTATAGTAATTAAAACCTATCTAAAAAAGGAAAAGAACAAGGTTTTGATAATTATGACAATGGATATCATAAGTTACTGATGGTCGAGACTATGCTATCTGCAACAGCCAAACTACTGATGAATCAAAATTCAGATGTAAGCTATCCATGAAAACTTGGGATTTTAGCGAGCTGTATTACAGTTGTAACGCACCAACCCATTAAAGGCACCAGCGATTCACAACCAAAAATCCTTGCTCAGTAAGCTATTTCTTGCTAGTAACATACTGTTTTTCTAGTTATGGTGAGAAATAATACTACATTATTAATAGGCGACATTGCTAGCTCCAGCCGCAGACGAGAGCTACAAGAAGACAGTGGCTGTATTAAAGCGCATGTATTTCATACGATGTTTTATAACATATTTGCGAGAAAATAAACGTGAAGAGTGTGTTTCCTTGTTAAAAAAGTTATATTAATTCATAAAATTGATTATTTGTTCACATTTTAGCTAAGCCCGAGAATCAGTTTTTTTAGGCAAAGGCACAAAACCAGCCAGTATCCTTACTAATATTATAAATCTGAAAGTGAGTTTTTTTATATATATAAATTATAAACTAGCGCTTGACTGCAATCCCGCCTGATGGTAAGCAGTGACGTAATCGATTATGATAAAGCGCACTAGTTTATTAAGAGCCCATTGACTCTAGCCTTGAAGACACTCAAATTGTAGTCAGACGGAAACACCGCCGCTGGCAAATTGTTCCAGTCCCTTATTTGTTTGTTTGTTCCCCTTTTACACCGTAAGTACAAAACTGATTGCTTTGAAATTTTGCAGACATAAAGTTAGAAGTGTGGATTAAATAATAGGGTACTTTTTATCCCGGAAAAAAATCATAATTCTGAGGGAAATCTAAAAAGTGCACGAGCAAAGCCGCGGGCTGAAAGCTAGCTACTAATAAATTAATATATTTTACCTATATTTTTATTACAGATATATTGTTGTTATTTATAATCAATTCAACTTCTATTTTGATAAACAGTGCTTAGGTATTAGTTTACAATAACATACGAGTAAGTAGGTACGAATTGTAATTGGTGAAATAAGAGACTCTTTACGAGCATATGTGTTTTTTTTAGTTTATAAAAAAAAGTGCTTGACCGCAATGCCACCTGATGGTAAGCAGTGATGCAATCGTTGATGGCAAGGCGCGCTAGATTAATAAGAGCCTATTCACTCTAGCCTTGAAGACAGGAATTATAGTCCGACGTTTTAAAATTTATTCTTACAATCAATTGAATTTAAGAACTAAACGTCTATATATTGTATTTTATTTCCAAATGTTAATTTTATTAGGTATTCATGTGAGTAATGTTGATTACTTTTCTGACATAAAACGTTTGCTAAGATTAAAAAATTTCATTCGTTTACAGTCGGAGCTTCTTGATAAACCGTGGGTTTTACTTTATTTAAAAAAAAATCGTGCATTGTATATTACTTATCCTCCATAGAAAAGAGAGGATCTAGTTGGTTGCTAGTTTTTTTTTTTTATGGGACAAAACCCGCCACTCTTTTTCCCACCCACTGCAACTCCTGAAAGCCAGAATCAACAGTGGAGACCGCCAGAAAAACGCCGAGCAATGAAGCTCGACGAGTCCCGGAGAAACGATTCAACTGTCTTGAGTCCCGCAACGAAATTTATCAGAAAAGAATAGCGGAGGAGTAAGAAAAAAGATATTTTTTTTTCACTTCCCTCCATAACAAGCAGGAGACAGAACAGAACTAGGCCAATCGGCACAAAGGGACATTATTGCAACTGGGAGAAGCCCAGATTGCCAAGCCCCACGGAATAAAATTTGATTAAGTTAATGGGTCCTAAGCAGGTATGTGCTGTTACAATTGATTCCAATAATAGGTATGGCAAAAGCGCCTGTACGCACGGAAATTGGTTCTAGTTTCTACAAGGTCCGTATAATAAACGACTCCGGATGTAACTTGTACACTATCCAACATAATATTGCGTTCATTCTGCCAAAGAATTCACTCCCACAAGATGTGATGAGCGGACTGTTCAAATTCACAGTTCGATGTAGAACATTGACACAAAGGCGAAGGAACAAGTTTAAAAGAATACAGTTTGGTTGCTAGTTACACGGCAAACTCTGCTTGCGAGATATAGAATCCATATGACGTCAGTATGACGTGTTCTTTATTGGTGGCGTTTATAAGTAGGTACCGCTACATTACAATAACGCACAATTGCGTAATGAGATAAAATATGGACCTTTTAAGAGCAAAATAAAGACTACTTATTTATTATTATTATTATTTTTTTTTATAAATTATAAACCAGCGCTTGACCGCAATCCTGCCTGATGGTAAGCAGTGACGCGATCGTTGATGGTAAAGCGCGCTAGTTTATTAAGAGCCTATTTACTCTAGCCTTGAAGACACTCAAATTATAGTGTGACGGAAACACTCGATGTACGCGGTATAAAGGAGGAAGCAAAACGCTTCGTCCGAATCGCAGTAGTGTCAACAACGTAAGGGTAGAAACTCGCCGTACGACGGGTCGTCCGATGATGGACCGGAGATGGGGGAATTAAATCATGCAATTCCCTTACACACTCACCAGAATGCATCCTATAGACGACCGAAAGGCTGGCTGCTCTACGCCTGTGCTCCAGGAGCAGGCTAAGATACCTACGATAATAATCTTCTAACAAAATAATTCAAATCTGAAAATTAAATAAAGTTCAGAAATCAGTCGTGAAACAAACGCCACAAATAATCCACTAACACCACAAATCTTTAACAATTACGATAAGAATCAAAACGCATATTACGTTACCGAATTTAAATTACAAGCTTAAAAGTGTGGGCCAACAAAAAACTGTGTTCCCGTGAGCTTTAATATAATTTGTTAATGATAAATAAACTCATAAACAGCGGTTGTGCTCGCGAATCTGTTTACAACAGATCCACATTTAAGATATCGCGCTTGCTTTGTTGCTAATCTGCTAACAAGTTTGAAACGAAAAATTTAAATCCAGCATTTTGGGGGTTATGAAGAAAAACGGCAGAGTGCTGGGAAAGAGATTTACAGTGAGAAATGGTTCGTTTTTAGTTTTTGTACTTTTAATTTTGCAAAAAATATTTTTTGTGGCTATAATATTATAAGTATATCTTGGACACCATTAACTGAAAGGTGAAGGAAAACTTGAGGAAACCTAGACTTTAAGTTTGAAATCGCCAACCGTGGTACGTGGTGATTACGCTCAATCCTGCTCTGTATGAGAGAAGACCTGTGTCCAGCAGTGGAACGATAAAAAAACTTTTTTACAAAAAAAAAAAAAAAAACAACCGACTTCCAAAAACCACTACAAAGTGAAAAATAACTAATTTCGGAAGTCGGGTGTCTTTGGTTTTTGTATATTCGTTATTGAGACCGACTTCCGAAATTAGTTATTTTTCACTTATATAAAGGGTGTATCTGACATCGACGCACAAACGAGTACCATGGATCCAGTACATGATTCTGAACCCCCCAGTGATGGAATTTCACGTCGGCTTTTTCATGATTAAAAAAAAATGTATGTCTTTTTTAATTTTAGATCGTTCATAATTGCTATACTTTTATAACCCAATAAGATTTTAAAGTAAAAATTAATTAATTCGCTAATTACACAAAAAAACGCAATGAAAACAAAACTCGAAAAGCTATCTTATCAGCTAATTTAATAGAGTTCACATCAGGGATCAACATCATACCTACAAACCCTCACGGCGGCACGCTTGCAACGTCAAAGGTCGAGCCGACACTTTTTTTAAACACTGTGAATTCTGTAACCGTTCATTAACGACATAAATTACTATCATAATTATATTAGTGACATGCGTTACTAAATTTTAATAATAATGGCGCAAAAAAAGCAAGTCGATACCTACAGGGTCGCGCTGTCGCCGATCGGAGGTCAGTAAACCAATATTATAAAGGATGTTCTATTCTGTTTGTAATTTTATGTGATTAAGTTCATTAGATTTTTTTTTTTTATTTTTGATGCTAGGTTTTTTTCTATGGTTTAGGATTATTCCTATGAACCAGCATTGTTCGTGTTTTCATTTATTGTCGTATTATTAGAACCACTCTATATACCTACATATACTCACACTTATTATTTATACTCATACTTATATTTCATTCCTACAGGTCATAATACGCATTTCATGAGTAGGTACTATGAGGCTCTGTTCTGATCATATTCTACTATTCCAGGACTCATTATTCAGCCCACAGACAGTCCTCAACTTTGAGCCTAAGCTTCGGCGACTTAGCGACATCTTAGCGTAGGAAGCTGTATATATGCTGGGCTGCATTACTTTTTCCTACTAAACACAACACTTTTTAATTTAATATCATAGAGGTATCTATAATACCCCTATGTTTAACATCAGTTATATTTACATTGTTGCAAAACATTTTCATTAGTATTACTTATTTTTTTAATAATTATAAAGTAGTGCTTGACCGCAATCCAGCCTGGTGGTTAGCAGTGATGCAATCGTTGATGGTAAAGTGCGCCAGTTTATTTAGCCTATTCATTAAAAAAACCTTAGTGAATAGGAAGGGAGACGGCAGTTGAGCGAGGTGATGCAATGTTGCGCCGAGAGGAGCTCCGTCAGGTCCTGGTGGCGGACTGGCGGCAGAGGCTTATGCGCCCTACCGCCGGCCTCGCTACCGTCGAGGCGATCCGGCCAGTACTCGACGACTGGCTCGGGAGGAGGCACGGCTCCCTGTCGTTCAGGGTGACGCAGGTACTGTCGGGGCATGGCTGCTTCGGCAAGTACCTGCGTCGCTTAGGCAGGGAGCCGGACTCTCGGTGCCACCACTGCGTCCAATGCGGGGAGGACACGGCGCAGCATACGCTCTCCGAGTGTGTAGCTTGGGAGGAGCAGCGCCGTGTCCTCACAAATGAAGTAGGAGGCGACCTGACGCTGCCGGCAGTAGTGCGGAGGATGGTCGGCAGCTCAGAGTCGTGGGACGCGGTGGTGTCCTTCTGCGAGGACGTGATGTCGCAGAAGGAAGCTGCGGAACGGGAGAGGGAGATATCAACTCCCTTCCCGGGCCGCAGAAGACGCACCGGGCGCCGAAGAAGGGCGGATAACGCCCTCTTCCGCCCCCCATGAATGGGTCCAGGGGCAAGGGACATGGGGAAGTCCCCGCCCCCCATTGATGGACCCCGAGGCGGAGGCGCGCGCGAGTGTTGGCGCGCGCCTTTGAGGCGATGCACGGGGTAGTTTAACACCCCACTACCCCGTGCAGGAGACGAGGCCCGGACAGACCGGGCCAGCACGAGGATGTGGGGCCGTGGAAGAATTTAGACTCCCACGGCCCCACGCGCGCTCGTGATAGAAGACACACCGGGGTGGTTTTAGTCAGTAAAAGTCTGACATACCCCGTCGCCCACCCCAGGGCGGCGGGCATCCTATGAGGATTTCCACCCCGGCAAAAAAAAAAAAAAAAAAAAAAAGGTGATGCAATGTTAAACTCAACAACACGATCAACGATGCTGCGCCATAGGGAGATTGATCTGGAGATTCTCCACGACTAAACTCCCGACACAACAACATTTGACACATTATAACCGGCACACATCTCAACACAACCTCTCAGAAGCGTCCTCCATACGGCTTCAGACATCATGCCGGAACACGACGAATCGCTTGGCGGCAAGACTTTATCTGGTGGGTGGTAACTTCTGCCGGCAGGCGATGTTATGGCCTATCACCGAGAAACAATACACACAGTTTTTGACAACGCTATTGATTACGTCACTATGACAACCATATCGGTATATAATATGTACATAACATTACAAAACTAGAAGCTAAAGCGTGTGGTACCGGGCTTACAATAGTACCAACCCATGTCCTCCCGTGGGTGTCGTAATAGGCGACTAAGTGAACTGTCACCAGGGAAGCGGGCAGCAGCGCTTCTCCTGTGGAATACAAAAAAATGTTTATTCAGCACATAATAAAGAAAAAAAACAAACAAAAATACATATATGTTTCACTAAAAAGCTTGACGGGAAAACTTACTAAACAAAAGCGCCTGATTCATGTAGTAAAAAGTGCATTCAGTAAGTAATTCATAAAGAACATTGAAATATCGCAGCATAGTGGCCACTTCATGACTTTGCCCCAAACCTCCCTCATAGACGGTTCACGCGGCCGTCTTTTTCAACTGTCATTGGCGATATCCACCATTATTGTGAAAAAAAAGGAAATAGAAAAGCTATTGGACAATTATTAGACATAGACAATTAACACATTCGTATATAACCTATAAAATATCAAATTACTTCGATCCTCAACCCGCCTGCCAAGCGTGGAGATTATGGCAAACCCCCCAAAGCAATGAAAGCCTTAGGGGAGGCTTTTGTCCAGCAGTAGCCGTTTATTGGCTGAAGTAGAAGAACAGGAAGAAGAAAACTAAAAGCCGACCCCAACACAGTTGGGAAAATGCTAATGATGAATTTTGCTATGGAATATTTATGAAAGAGTTTTTTTTCAAAACAAAAATAAAAGTACCTAACTAGTATGTAGTTTGTTAAGTGAGCAGATAGATGCGTCCGTTAAGCAATAAGATCTTACGACAGAGATGACTTTTAAAACAGAACTTTATTTATGTAAGTAATTTCAGTTAATATGTTCCAGTTCTAACAAGCCTTTAATCAATAATCTAATCAAACAACAATGTCAGCTTGTAATTTATCGACATAATTACTAACTGTCATGGCGAATTTGACGTAGCATTAAAACTTACTAAGATAGTTAATAAAAGTCATTAGAGTACCTTTAGGCTGTCAGGAAGTTTTCAATATTACATCATTATTGTTAGCAGCATTACTGAATAAACGTATCCTGCATTTTGTGCCACTCTTCCTTGGTCTGCGCGAGTCTCGCCTAGGCCTTGCCTGCGATCTTCTATATGTCCCCATATATGGTGAAGCTGTACGGAGGACGGGTCTGAGCAGTTGTGTTGCGATGTGTGCCGGGTACGATGCAGCAAATGTTGTTGTGTCGGGAGTTTGGCGTGGAGGGTCTTCAGATCAATCTCCCTTTGGCGCAGCATCCTTGGTCGTGTCGTTGGGTTTAACATTGCATCACCTCGCTCAACTGCCGTCTTTCTTCCTATTTACTCAGTTTTTTTAAACGATTGCATCTCTGCTTACCATCAGGCGGGATTGCGGTCAAGCGCTTGTTTATAATTATTAAAAAAAAAAATGTATCTGGTTATTGTTCTGTTAACGCTCTTTCTACTATTTTTCTGCATTTATTTCGATAGGCTCTGCTACATAGGTCATAATCACGTCTCCACTTCAGAGCCAGTAGCCCTAAGTTTCAGTACTAAGCCTTGTTAATTATGACGTAGGTATAAGTATTAAGTTATAACTAATCTAACTCTAAGAAACCCAAGATGAGTTACGTGGTTACCTCTCAAAGCGGTGAGGCTTTTCGTTTTACACGAGGAATTTCGAAACTCATCCACATTTCAAATTAGGGATTCCTCCAAGACGAATTGCGGAAGCTTACCAGCCTAGCGCCCTTAAGGAATTATGCCAAGGCACGTACTCAAATGTTTTCACGTGTACCCCCTCTCGTCTCGTCCCAACCCCAAAATATAATATATCCAGCAAACTTTACATATATTTGTACCGTAAATCCTCTTAATATATTGCTCTATTTTTGTTGGTACACTTAAATTTAAGGGGACGAAGCTATTTAATGAATGTTAATGTTGAGTTGCATTCACAATTGTAATGCTCGTTTTTCGTTTCAGACTGTTTTACGTGTAGGAAATAGGCTGGCAAGAGATTTATCGGGTTTTAGAATGAGTTGGTTTTTAAAAAGTTATGTAAAGTTGAGATGCACCTTTGATTTTAATAGGTAATGTCCTTCAGTTCGGTTCGGTTACATATATCCAATTGCACTTTTAGGAGTCGGTCAGTTAGAAAAAACAAGCTAGTCCCCCATTTCAAAGGGCAGTAGGCACCTATGAAAAAGAACGGATAATATACTCAATACTAACTTACTTATATACTTTTTTCATGTAAATTATAAACTAATGCCGCAATAGCGCCTGATTATAAGCAGTGATGCAATCGTTGATGATAAAGCGCGCTAGTTTGTTAAGAGCCTATTCACTCTAGCCTTGAAGACACTTAAATTGTAGTCCGATGGAAAAACCACCGCTGGCAAATCCAGTTCCAGTCCCTCGATGTACGCGATATAAAAGACGAGGCTAAACGCTTAGTTTGGATCGTTATGGTGTCGACAACGTAAGGGTGGAAAATCGCCATATAAATTAAATCATGCAATTCCCTCGCACGTTCTCCAAAATGCATCAAACATCGGCAGGCTGGCTACTCTTCGCCTGTATTCCAGACTTTTAGTTGATATTTTTACAAAATATTAGTTAAATAAACACTTGATTCTAAAACTTACTACTTACCACGGGTATGTTATCACATTACTTAGGTATGGACTCCTACTCTGGGACAACTCAACAAACGTAAATGAAGCTTATTGAAGAAAAAATGCATAACACCAGTCTCTAGCATCATTCCATCAACATCCTGTAGACCTATAATAACAAAATTAAACTTCTTAACATTAATAGATCTCCTAACAATGCAAACTTGATGTATTCGTAAAAGAGCATTCAAAGTTGTTTTATAGCATTCGACGTGCATATTATGTAATATATATACTCGTTAAGAACAAAAACGGTTAAGAATTCCGTCACATAGCGCTTTTTGCCATAAAAAGTTAGATATCACAGCAATTAAATATTAAACAATATAGGAAAATACTTTAAATCCTACATAATTCTCCTATCAGTAATTGTCTTTATAATATGAAAGAAATAATTGGTAAAAAAGTAACAGATAATATGGTTACTAGTTAACATTATAATATAACCAAGAAGAATTCACTAAAGTTATTAGATATGTAGCTTTCCGCCCGCAGCTTTGCCCGCGTGGATTTCGGTTATATTGCGCTTTTTTGATTTCTCTCGGGAATGTAAAATTTTTCCGACATAAAAAGTATTATTTAATCCGGACTTCTAACTTTACGTCTGCAAAAATTCAAAGCAATCGGTTCAGTAGTTACGACGTGAAAGTGGAACAAACAAACTCACTTTTCGATTTATAATATTAGTAAGGATGTTGAAATATTTTTAAAAATCAATTGATTGGTTTAGTTTTGTACATATATTTAAAGTACTTATAGAAGTATCTATAGGGAACAGGGAGTAAAGTTCACTCAAGCTTTATACAAAAGGGAGGATCCTCCGACCAAATAGGTCTTATGTGGCGTAGATCCCGCTACATGTATAAATATGTACATCCCTTGGCGTAACATGTTAAGATCACAATTCTATGTATACCTATAAGACTATAAAGATTCAAATTTTAAAGTAAATAAATATATTCTATTCCATTCCGTAACTGGTGACGTAATAACTGTATATTTTATTAAAAAGCACCTAAAATTGTATGCGTTACATATTTCACGCAAAATAATTAAAAACAAACACCATTAATAACCGCAATATACGTCGAGTTTTTCAGTAGCACAGCCAAAGTCTGTTCTGTATAAAAATTTCAAGAAAAATTGAGATAAACCGCTCCCGGGCAAGACGGATCACAGACATTTCGTAATGTGAGAATAGCCAGGATTCGCCGTATTTGACATTCCGGATAAATTGATATTTATAAGTCGAAGGGCCAAGGATCCGTTTAAAGGGATTCCCTTTATTGCCGTATCACGTAAGGAAGGTTCCTGACTTGCCTGAGGTTATTTTGAAATATACCAAGTTAACTTGAAACCGTCGAAGGTATATTTATTGGTCTAGAGTAGGAATTATCGCAGCGGTCGGATGTCGGGGAAGCCATTATTATCGTTTTTATTGGTATAATATTTAATTTTGGGCCTTTAGCTAGTCCATAGTGACGGTAGGAACATATAAATCGGAAAATTATTTAGTTCTGGATTAGATTGAAGGTAATGAAAGCGTTTTGAAGCGCTAGGTTGAGTATTGCTCGTTTTTGTATGTAGAATCATCAACAACCTTTTTATCGTCCCACTGCTGGGCACAGGTCTCCTCTCATACAGAGAAGCATTGAGCGTAATCACCACGCTTGCTCAATGCGGGTTGGCGATTTCAGACTTATAAAGTCCAGGTTTCCTCAAGATGTTTTCCTTCACCTTCAGTCATTGGTGTCCAAGATATACTTTGAAAGTACATATAACTTTAGAAAAGTTACATTGGTACTTGTCTGACCTGGAATCGAACCCGCGCACTCATACTTGAGAGGCTAGTGTTTTAACCACTAGGCCACCACGACTTTTATGTATGTAGAATATTAAAAATGATTTTTGGAAATTTGATAGGTATAACCTTTTATAATTGTCAAGGCGTTATATTGTACATATGTGTTAACTTTACTTTTTGTATAAAACGTTCCCACACCAGCCCTTCTGTGTCGTGAGTGCGTATAGAGGCATTTAAACTCTCACACAGCCATTTTTTCCAGCAGCATCAGGAGGATGAAGTTCAAATGATCTCTCAAAAACGCAGGACTAGGATCTAAAAGTCAGTCCACTTCGTGGTTTACCCGTGTACCAAATTTCATCTAAAATCGTTCACCCGTTTTCGCGAAATTAAGTAATAAACAGCCAATCGTAAAAGCTGTTACTTTTCGATTGGCTGTTTATTAATGACAATTAACAAATAGACTATCTCAGGAAATTTTTTGAAAAATCAGTTCTTATTGTTACAATATGTATCTATTTATCAAGTTTTTTCGTGCAACGAGACTCATAGAGTAAGTAACAATGTACCTACAAACTATGTTTGTAATACATTTACAACCGAAAAAACAAAGCGAAACAGATGCTGGCAGGTGAAGTCCAGCCGTAACCTCGCAGCAGTGGTTCACAAACTGCCAGATAACATAGCTAAGAATATCATCATCATCATTTCAGCCGAAACACGTCGACTGCTGGACATAGGCCTCCGCCAAGGATCTCCACGACGACCGGTCCTGCGCCTCCCACATCCAGCGGGTTCTCATGATCTTCACCAGGTCGTCGGTCCACCTTCTCGGGGGCCTGCCCACGCTGCGTTTTCCGGTACGTGGTCGCCACTCGACAACCCGTCGGCCCAATCGCGCATCGGTCCTACGGGCAATGTGCCCAGCCCACTGCCACTTAAGTATTGCAGCTAGGAATATAAGGTCCGACAAAAATTTTCGCCAAATGCAATTCCTAATGATATCGGCCGTGACTTACAAGATATAGGTCGTAGGTTCGAACCCCGCCAGGCGCTTTAATTTGTGTAAATTATTTCTTCACCACTGCTCTCAAAACGGTGAAGGAAAACATCGTTAGGAAAGCGGCATGTTCTAGAAGCAAAACTTCGAAGTCATGTGACATCTACCAACACACACTAGACTTGCGTTGTAGAATATGGCCCACTCCTCACCAAGAGGAGACCTGTGTGCCAAGAATGGAAACATTAAAGACTGTGTAGATAATTTATTGAATTATTTTTATGGAGACAACGAGGAAAAACACATTTTTATAAGCTTCTCGGTTTTTGACAAACTAAATCATACATGTCAAAAATTAAGAAGACACGAAATTGGCAATCGCACGGAGGATTTACATGACAGTATGAGTATCCTCCGGCGATGCCTGCGAATTACGGTCTGAAGTTATATAGATACAGGCTGTATTTGACATCGTAACGCAAACTTCGAGAAAATGCTAGACCGCATGCCACTAATACAATTGTGATAGCCATTTATGTCGTTAATGAATGGTTACAGAAATAACAATATTTAAAAAAAAGCGTCGGCTCAGCCTTTGAACGTTGCAAGCGGGCCGTCGTGCGGGTTTGCAAGTATGACGTTGATCTTTGATGTGAACTCTATTAAATTTTCATTAATATTTATTGCGCTTTTTTGCGTTATTAGCGAATTAATTAATTTTTACTTTAAATTCTTATTGGGTTATAAAAGTATAGCAATTATGAACGGTCTGAAGTGAAGAAAACTATTTTTTTTTTTAAAATCTTGAAAAAGCCGACGAAAAATTCCACCACTGGGGGGTTCAGAATCATGTACTGGATCCATGGTACTCGTTTGTGCGTCGATATCAGATACACCCTTTATATAATATGAATATAAATAAATACAATAACTTACCTACAGACTGATTATGTAAAATTTTCGCTACAATAGAGAGACTCGAGCATATTATCCATTGTAATTTTCTTCTCTGATGAGATTTTTTAACTAACAGTGTACCACAGACAGTAGGCCGTATACAAAATGTTTGTATCTCAGAATTAGTTCATTTATTTATGCGACCGCCCTGTCCCAGGATAAGATCGGGGTAGTGTTTTGTGTGTAAATCAGGCAATGTTGACGCATGCGCGGCATACACTAGTCCAGGACATAAATAATTGGGGACTTCATTCATTTTATTGTGTGCCGGACTTTTTAGGTAAATAATTATTTTGATTTAATTAAGTCAGGATGTACTGAAAATGATTATATGGTCATTTGTAAGTTTTTTCGCAAGGTTTAGCGTAAACTTCATTATTTTTGATTTATGATAAAGATTTCATGAACTCTGTAAATGTAAGACATCCTTTTTGTCTAGAGTGAATAGGCTCTTATTAAACTAGTGCGCTTTACCATCAATGACTGCGTCACTGCTTACCATTAGGCGGGATTGTGGTCAAGCGCTAGTTTAAAATTTAATAAAAAAAAATGCGGTGCGATTTTTTTTGTAATTCGTTTGGTAATGTAGTGTACATACACTTGTTTTCATTTATTTCTGCATTTCACAATAATCATTTCATTACAGTAGTTATTATGAGTCAATCAATTGATTTTGCCATATCTCTGTGTTTCATTAGCACCAAGCCATGAACATTTATTCAACAAAATGTAAAATCATTAGTAGATTCGACTGCATCCCAATGGACCTACTATTACTACACTACAACCATCCCTACTACTTTGAGTTTTGACGTATCTTAATCGCTTTCACTATCACCTCTTTACTGGTTGGTAGTACTTACAATCAATGGTATTGATTGTCCCTAATGATAATCAATCCTTTCCATGATTCTGGAAAACGATATATATAAAAATATTATTTCAATAAAATGCCTCATCAATCTTCATTCTTTGATTTAACTATGCAAGAAAGAGCAGCACCTCTAAACTCTCAACTGCCCTGAATGAGACTGTTGTCGCTGAGGCAGGAACCGGACTAGAAGGAACTATCATCACGATCAACTGTGCAAATAGGTACTAGATCGGTGGTAGGGCATAACATCGGCTGCCGAAAGAAGTTACCACCAGACAAAGTCTTGCCGCCAAGCGATTCGTCGTGTTCCGGCATGATGTCTGGTGAAGCCGTACGGAGGACGGGTCTGAGCAGTTGTGTTGCGATGTGTGCCGGTACGATGCGCCAAATGTTGTTGAGTTTGGTCTTGGAGGCTCTCCAAATCACTCTCCCTTTGGCAGAGCATTGTTGGTCATGTTGTTGGGTTTAACACCTCGCTCAACTGCCATTTTCCCTCCTATTCACTCTGTTTTTATGATGCATAGATTGTATCACTGCTTACCATCAGACGGGATTGCAGTCAAACACTAGTTTAAAAAAAAAAGATTATCTAAAACTCCAACATCTACAAAAACACACCATTTGCAAGTTTAATTATTTAATTTACCCACGTTTTTTCCTAATTATACATAT
This sequence comes from Sesamia inferens, assembly GCA_037179545.1. Lineage (NCBI taxonomy): Eukaryota > Metazoa > Arthropoda > Insecta > Lepidoptera > Noctuidae > Sesamia > Sesamia inferens. The sequence goes on from CM073930.1 coordinate 13,709,174, forward strand.
TAAATGTGCTAGTTTTCGCTAAATTCCAGTACTGGGTGGCACGTACAATAAATTATTGTGATCGGCTGCAAGTTTCAGAGGGTCAGAGGTGCTCAGGGCGGGGTGCGGGGCGGCCGGCAATTATCGGGGACAAATGTATAGAGCGCCTGGAAGAGACAGGACACATGTGGGTATGAAGATTTAGTTCTAGAATGCGCTTTGTATGAACTATTTAGGATATATGAAATGATAAATGTGGGAAGCCAGGTGTTAATGAATAGATTTAACATCAATAAACAGCACTTTCTGATTGAATATTAAAATCTAGGGAAGTATCTTTCAGCATTGGTAACAAAAAGTTTATGGATAAATACAGAAAAAAGTTTATGAATACATATTATTTTTATTATGACGTAGGTACCTTTTTTTTTGCTTGGGATATGAAATCATCAAATGACTTTTCCTGCTCTGGGCGGAGTGGAAGGGCGTATCAGACTTTTATTGACTAAAACCCACACGAGTTCCTTCACCTGCCTGTAGGGCCTGCCAGGGCCAGGATTCCTTTTTTAACGAACCCGCAAACCTGACCTTGAAGGCATCGGTCTTCGTGGATCCCGTCACAATATACTGATATCTCTTTTAGGCGCACTTGAAACACAACGCGCCGTCGGACCTGGTCCTTACCGGGCGTCGAGCTGCCCACTGCTCACCGCCCGCAAGCCCGCGCCTGCGACGGCTAGAGGCGTAAGGGCGCTGGGATTCCTGCTCCCTAACGCGCTCCGCCTCGTCCTTTGCTAGCATCACTGCTTTGCAGAAGGAGTTGACGGCCTGCCATGAACTCTCGCTCCGGACCATAGCCTGGACCAGGGACGGACGCGTGAGAACGCCGCCGATCGCGAGGACACGGCGGTGCTCTACTCAAGCCGGGCAGACCTCCACCGTATGCTCCATTGTGTCTTCAGGACGATTCACACAATGGTGACACTCTGGCGTTTCCTCCCGCCTTATACGGAATAGGAACCTCCCAAAACAGCCGTGTCCGGTGAGGACCTGTATCAGGCGGAAGGTGAGGGTGCCGTGGCGCCTCTCTAGCCACTCCTCAAAGAGGGGACTTACCGCCGCTATTGTGACGTGCAGCACTGGGTTGCAACAATCGCACTCTCCATGTCGCCATGAGAACCCGCCGAAGCTCTGTCCGCGGTACTGCGAATTCTCTCGGCAGCGGAGTTAGAGAGGCGGAGAGTTATGGCTCAGTGTTTTGCCTCCTCTCGCTACTCCCACGGCAAGGAGGCTCGCCGCCTCAGCGGTGACCGTGCGGTATCCCCGGATCATCCGAATGGCCATGACCCTCTGGGATTATGACGTACCCTTCTACCATAATCTTGGAGTCGGATCCAACTGAATGCGGGTCAATATGCGGATTGTATAACTTGATTGACTTCCACAACCCAGTAACGTACTAGGTAAAACAGTTTCTCCCAATCACGTCTTAACATTTAGGTAGGTATTGTAAAGATTTTCTGCAAATGAGGAACCTAGCATACCATAGGCTATTAAAAAATGAACTTTGGTTGCATTTGGCCACTCAAACGAAATCAGGATTAGTTTTAACATTTAATGTACGGTAAGCGTTTTCATAAAACAACAGTAAGACCCCTATCTATGGGCGCGAGTTATTCTATAGAGATATCATGCCACCTGGCGCAAAGGCAAAATAATGTAGAAACATGGGTGGGTTTTAAGTCAGTAAAAATCTGATACGCCCTTTCGCTCTATCCAGAGCGGGAGAGGTCAATTGATGATTTCTCATCCAAAAAAAGACCCAATAAATGCGTAAAAGTAAGCACTTTCTATTAAATACATAGGAGGTGAAAATCAATAGGGATGATTGATTCCTGAGTAAAAAAAAATGATTCTATTTAGTCCGTCATTCAGATTATAGAAAAATACTCGATACGTATATTTTGTTTCATCAAATTAATAAAAATTGACAAATATAAAAGGCATCAAAGATCAGGAGTGGTGGCTGATGACGTCACTGCGCGCTAAAAAGTCTAGCGTGCAGTGACATCACACGAGTTTTCAACGCACTGTGTCGTCTTCATTTTTTTTTTATTTGAAAAAGATAAAATACGTGTCTAGTATTTTTTGGAAATCTGACTGACGGACTAATTAGTTTTTTTACTTAAATACCCTATTACCTACTTATTTTCTTATGTATCGCAGTTAGGTAAGCACGTACGAATACAGTAGGTACTTATTTATATTATGACCTCATATAGAATGTTCAGCCTATATTGTTCGCACTGGTAGGAGACAGGTCTCCACTCTGTGAGACGGAATATACCGTATTACACGGGCCCAGTGCAATTTGCCGTGGTGGCCTAGTGGTTAAGGCCAGGCAAGTACCAATGTAACTTATCTAAAGTTATATGTACTTTCTAAGTATATCTTGGACACCAATGACTGAAGGTGAAGGAAAACATCTTGAGGAAACCTGGACTTTAAGTCTGAAATCGCCAACCCGCATTGAGCAAGCGTGGTTTACGCTCAATCCTTCTCTGTATGAGAGGAGACCTGTGCCCAACAGTAGGACAATAAAAGGGTTATTAATGAAATGAATGAATGCAATTTGTTAAAAGTCACATGTCTTCGAGTTTTCGGTTTAAAAATATGCTGGTTTCCTGACGATATTACCCATAACCCATCCAGCCTTCGAATATCTTCGCCCCAGTAGCGTCACCCGCACACAGTAGATAAAGTAAAGGCCCGAGGCAACGTCGCCCCGCGTGATTTATGCACCAACCCTTATCCAAGATTACGATGACCGCGATCCACTTGTTTAGCTTTAGACTCGCTACATCAGTGTTTGTAATTAAGTGGAGTGCGTGTGTCATGGGAACAATGCAAGAGTTATTCGTTAGGATTTAGAGTGGATTTAAGTTGTACAAGAATTACTCCCGAGGTTTGAGGCTGGTGTTGACTGTACCAGTGACTACAGCGCCATCACTAAGCTTGTCTTTATAACGTGATACTTGCTCAAAGAATGCTTAAGGACTAATATTATGGTATTCAGGTGGTAATTTAAAGTAGAATTTGAGCATACCTACTTCTGAAGAACCATGAATCTACTACCAGAATAAGGGAGTGGTACATCAATGAACGTACTTCGGCCGCCGGCAGAAGTTACCACCCACCAGACAAAGCCTTGTCGCCAAGCGATTTGTCGTGTTCCGGCATGATGTCTGGTGAAGCCGTACGGAGGACGGGTCTGAGCAGTTGTGTTGCGATGTGTGCCGGGTACGATGCGCCTAATGTTGTTGTGTTGGGAGTTTGGTCGTGGAGGGTCTTCAGATCAGTCTCCCTTTGGCGCAGCATCGTTGGTCGTGTTGTTGGGTTTAATATTGCACCACCTCGCTCACCTGCCGTCTTCCTTCCTATTCACTCAGTTTTTCTGAGTGAATAGGCTCTTAATAAACTAGCGCGCTTTACCATCAACGATCGCATCACTGCTTACCATCAGAAATTATTAAAAAAAAAAAAGAAAAGTTTAGATAGGCTGGTAGCTTTTTGTACCTTTGGTGTACTTCGCCCTAAGACAGTTCTTAATACCTGAAAACGACCAGTTTATCAGAATCGCTTTTCAGTACTGTCCGAACAATGATGACACTGGCAGCTTTGAATGCAGTTTAGATATCTATTAGCATTTAGTTTCGTAGGTAAAATTTGCTTCACGAAAAAGTCACGAATCTGAACAAGTATGAATCAAACCAAAAGGAAACCTGAAACTCATAAATATCCAAACACCAGTCATCGTATGTCATTAATACAAATTAAAAATGAACCAACGGCAAACTTTTCCCGACTTTCAATTCAAAATAGGAGTTATATGTTTGTATTTGATTATAGAGATCCGTAGGTATAAATTTACGAGTGTTGAGTGTTCAAAGGGTGTATATTTATTAAAATGCTAATTTAGGCTCTCCTCCGCGGCTTTAGATACTTCGCTATCGGTACTGCGCACGCTTTGTGTGCCACCTCCAGATTTATGCCATACGGTTGAGGAAAACTAGTGGTACTCGATCCAATTCTGCCGTCTCAAGGTGATATAACTCGTCTGAGAGAGAAAGAATCAGTAGTAGAACATGGACATGTTTCTTTTTATTATGAGTTAGAACGAAAAATTTGTAGAGAAATATTAGTATAGGAGAGTAAAATTCTTAGCCGACATGACGATTGCTATCTTGTATTTTTTAGATACAGAAACGTTTGTCTTACGTAATCCCTGTACTCGTAATCGTAAGTAGGTACTTGGGGAAGATGATACAGTAAGGATTTGAAAAACGTAGGACTGTACTAATAGAATAGAATACTTTATTTCAGACCGGAGTCCATAAGGTTAGTAACAATCTTACTTAACATCTAGTATTAGTAGGTTACAGACACAGATACACATACATAAAAATTAACTTAAAACTTAGAACTTAGCGTGGAGCTGCATCCACCTCTGCCACATGGGCCTAATGAATGTAGGTTTTGAGTTGAGAATTACCTACCAGTCGTATTTGCAATTGGCAGTGAGTTCTCTAGTGGTATGGGAGTTCTCGAGTAGAACTCAGCATTAAAAGTGACTTCATTTTCTTTTAGCGAAACGTAACTTTAATCGACAACCGATAGTAGCCACGCATGATACATAGCTCCCGAGTTAGGGCAGATGTACACTCGGCCATAGGTAACGCAAAATTCAATCATGGCAGATTAGAGTCCCCTTAATATTTTAATGCCTGACCACCGTCCGCTAACGGGGAATCGATCCGCTCACCCTCCAAAACAAAATATATATTTTATAACAATATATCTCATCTAGCCTAATTGGGGTCGCTTAATATGGCTTACCGACGTAAGTACATAATTTATTTCCTCCTCGGTTAAGAGTTATGTGTTGTAGATGTATTATAAATGTACTTATATAAAGGTGTGATTGTAATTTGTGCTCCTGGATACTTGTTTGTGTATGTGGGAATTTAATCGTGTAGAAGGTGCTGTGAAAGTTGGGAGTTATTTTTTTAATGTCATAAGATTATTACACAGTGTGTCTTAGTTTTTTTTGTTTGTTCCAGGATTCAAGATTTATACAAGTTCCTTGGTAGGACATATAACAACCTACATATTTAATGCCTATAATTTTTTATCGTTCCACTGCTGGGCACAGGTCTTCTCTCTTACAGAGAAGGATTGAGCGTAATCAGCACGCTTGCTCAATGTGGGTTGGCGATTTCAGACTTAAAGTCCAGGTTTCCTCAAGACAACGTACAATTACCTTATAATCGGACATTTAGAAAAGTTGCATTGGAACTTTCCTGACCTGGAATGGAACCCGCACACTCGTACTTGAAAGACTGGTGTTTTTACCATTAGGCCACCACGGCTTGAAAAATCTGGGCTATGACGATGTTAAAATGCTAAAATCTTCCAGTAACTGTAACTTCAGCAGAATAGTCTTAGTGATGATGATTTTAACCAATAATTATACAACATCACACTTTTCTAAAATAAACCATATCTGAAATTGATTTGCACAGACAAATTAAAAGCAATACATCTAAATAACTGTAGCAGCAACTAAATCACACGAAGTCAAATCAGTTAACACAATAATCTATGCAGTTTTCAGGTAAAAGCAATCAAAGACAAATACAAGACCGCATCGACCGCACACAATCGAAGCAAGCGATCTCTACGCCTTTACACTGACATTAACAATACAATTAAAAAGTCCATCAATACTACACGACAACCAAACACAAGTGCACAAACCAACATCACCCTTAACGTTGATGAAATAGAACATACAGAAGATGCAGTTGTAAATTTGCAGCTCAAATATCCCTGAGGCGACGCACGCGAACATCCAGCATCTCAATAAGTGAAAAAAAAACAAAAACTAAAGTTAAACTTCGTTTAACATGCAAATTTGAGAGTCACCACGACAGAATGAGCGTCGATACTTAATTACTTCTTTAATCGTTCAATCTGGACGGTGGGTGTGTATTCGGGATGGCATGAGTCAATAGATTTGGAACGAAATATTACAGTAGCATTTGAAGGTACTTAGTTCGTTTTTCGTTATTGAAGTTATGCTAGTTGAGATTTGATTTTGGGGTGGAAACCTAACAATGACCCGATCCTACTAAACTAAATTTAAACTTAACTAAATTTAAGTCCAATCCATCCTTTTTTCTGTTTCATTAAAAAAAGACAGAAGATTCATTTTAGTTTAATCCTGTCATTTTTATCACTGTCTGATTCAAATATCGTATTTTAAGACGCCGTGTTTTTGATCACGTCTAAACTGTATATGGAATATCTTAGATTAGCAGCATATGATCACTTAAACACTATATTCACAATCAGCTTAAAAAAATGCTTGAACTGAACAAGCGCACAACGCAGCACTTGGGTGCTTCTTTCATTTAGTACTTACTCTATAATTCTGACTTTAATGCATGCGTGGAAGGTTGAATTTGGTTTGAAGTCAGAGTCGGTCGTAAAAAATAATGGCTTTTTGTACTGCTTTGTGATAAGAACCTTATACACTGCACTTAAGGCTTATTTTAAATCAATGTATATTTATTTTGACTACTTTAGACTGCTTAATACTTGTCGCCATTTTTGATAGGAGTTTTGTTCGAAACTGTATATCTAGTGTATAAGTGATCGATGTTTAGCAGGAACAAAGTAATATTTTATCTTCTGTCCTTTTCAAAATGTAATGGAGAGAAAGAGATGCAATGAACTTAAATTTGGTTTAGTTTGTAAACAAGGGAATCATGTCATTGTCAGCCCTAGCACAAATCAGTTCAATCAGCGTTCCAGCGCTGGTCGCTGTCACATGCTCAGTACGTACCATGCCTACACCAGTAGTAGGTACCTACCTAAGCTTAATGTGATTTTCACTTGAAATGCATAAAGCGCTTTTTTCGAGGCTATTGATAAACCCAATGCGAGGAAAGTGAGTAAGAGGTTGAATGAAGGAGCCCTAGTCTGCTATTTTTATAATTTTTTTATTCCAACACGATTCCATTGTCATTGTGCTAAAAGTTCCGAATCTGCTAAATTCATAATGATCAGTCAGCCGTCTCGTAATGGAATGGTGATAGAATGAGATTACCATAATGAGATTATTATAAAACCCGTTAGTAGAAATAATTTTCTAAAAACTACAATTCAGTTTGAATATTTATTAGTATGGAGTGGAGTGTCAGTGATTGACTATTGGAAAATCATAATGACGTCTTTGTTATTAGATTATTTATTTTTATGGGACAAAACCCGCCACACATTTTTCCACCCACTGCAACTACTGAAAGCCAGAATCAACAGTGGAGACCGCCAGAAAAACGCCGAGCAATGGGTCCCGGAGAAACGATTCAACCGTTTTGGGTCCCGCAACGAAATTAATCAGAAAAAAAGGGCGGAGGAGTATGAAAAAAGATTTTTTTCCACTTCTTACCAAGCACCTCGGAATAAAATTTGATTAAGTTAATGGATCCTAAGTAGGTATGTGATGTTACTTGATTCCAATAATAGGTATGGCAAAAGCGCCTGAACGTACGGAAATTGGTCCCAGTTTCTACAAGGTCCGTATAATAAACGACTCCGGATGTAACTTGTACACTATCCAACATAATATTGCGTTCATTCTGCCAAAGAATACACTTTTTTATTAGATTGCGAAATTTGTCAAAAACGATTATGAGATCATAAGAAAGAGACTTGATGGGTATCAGCAACAATTCTGGGGCCCTAGTCTGCTATTACAATAGTGTCAGAGTGGCTGATCAGTGATCTCATAATCGTTTTAGACAAGTTTGGTTGGGTAGGATTGTTCACTTCACTCTGGACATTTTTTAATATCATCCAAGAATTATAATTGATATTGACTAACTTTTAAATAAGTCCCTTATAATTTACACATTGTTCACAGAACTCCTATTGAATAGAGAGTCTATTTGATAGAGGTTGTTCTTTTTTCTTTCTTTCTTTTTTGGCTTTGCACGGTTTGTGCATTTAGCCATTGTCACGTAATGAATTATTCATGTCGAAAAAGACGGTCGTGTGAACCGTTTTACGAGGGAGGTTTGAAGCAAAGTCATGATGTGGCCACTATGCTGCGATATTTCACTTTACTTTACTGAATGCACTTTTACTACATAAATCACGCACTTTTATTTTGTAAACAACACTATAAATAATTTTAAAAGTCCATTGAAAAATGAACGTGACACTCAGCTTGATTTTCCCGCCAAAAACTCCGATAGACGTTGTTACTTTGTACAAAAAATTTTGCAAGAGCATTTCGAATTTCGAAGTTTTGAATTCGTAATCTAACTTTGTGTTGATTCTTGCTTTAAAACTTCAATCATTTACAATGTTTTAAATCCCGAAGCCCATTTCAAAAACAGCTTCACTACATTTAACGTTTAAAAGTAGTTGTAACACAGATAAAATCGCGTCTCCTACCTCAGTTCCATGTTTTTCCGAACCGTGAAATCGCGTGAGAGTGAGTTTGCGACGTTTATCAGATTTGTACAAACATGTACCTAACAAGACTACCGTGTTACAAATAAACACACACTTTATCCAGAGCGTTTGATTTACTGAATAGGTACTGGAACTGCGTGTATGTGGAATGAGTAAGCTTTCTGTGGAGTTCCAATTGGATATACGGAATCATTGTGTGAGTTATAGTGTGGATTAAAATCAAGACACTAACAAATTCTTGGTTTCTACAAATTACTTTTTTAATTATTCTTTTTTTAATTAATAAAATCTGGTATCGTGGGTGCATTTTACAAATATTAAAACTCGCAATCACAAACAGCCGGACCCGGAACTGTAGGCCATACAAATGTTTGTTTCATGCGGGAATTGAACCTGCGACACGCAGCGCAGCATCCGCTTACTCAGCCACTGACATTAAACTTCTGACGATAACATCCTCCGTGGCGTAGCGATAGCGAACTGTTATAGGGTCCCTTCAAAAAGGCTTTTTAAAAAAAGAAAGAAATTATTAATAGATAATTTATATTTATTTAATCGATTATAACGATTAATTATAAAGGGCCCCTAATGCAACCGTTCACGTTCGAGGTTTGAAATAGACTGACTTCAGTACAGTAAATAGAATGCTTAGTGCTGATTATCCCTATTATGCTGAGATGGCTTCTTAGGGTTCGGTGTATGCTTATAACAGAACGCAGCCGCTGCGCAAGTTCGGTCCCCGCGCAGTGCAAATATTTGTATGAATATGAATATTTGCACTGGTCTGGTCGTGCCTCGGAAAGCACGTTAAGCCGTTGGTCCCGGTTACCATACGAACATCTAATGGCAGTCGTTACGGGTTGTTGGAGCCCTCAAAAGTCCTACAATTGGTCTAACTGCAATGCTTCGATATCGCCTTCGGGTTGTGGAGGTCAGACGGCAGTCGCTTCATGGAAAATATCGAAGTTTAGCCAAAATGAGCAATTAAACTGGTAAAGCGGACCCTAGACTGCTTTGGAGTCTAGGGTCTAGGTGAAAAGCTTCGGATACGACTAGGATTAACGCTGAGATGAAGAAGAAGATTGAACTTCTGACGATAGAAATGACATATATGCGTACATAAAATCAAACCTTCTTAAAATAGGGTTCGGCAGAAACAACGGCACTTGTTTCGAACCTTACATACACCTTCTGCCTCGTATACGGTTATATATCTGAAAACCAATTCATGTAATTCAAATCGTTCAAAATCTAATCGCAATCTTATCTCTGGTTCAAAACGGTCTCCAAAGCCTGGAGCACAGGCGAAGAGTAACCAGCTTCTCGGTGTTTTATAGGATGCATTTTGGAGAGTGTGCGAGAGAATTGAATGAATTAATTCCCCCATCTCCGTTCCATCGTCGGACGACCCGTCGTACGGCGAGTATCCACCCTTATATTGTTGACACCACTGCCTCGGCTTTTATACCGCGTACATCTAGGGACTGTAACAATTTGCCAGCGATGTTTCAAGGCTAGACTGAATAGGCTCTTAATAAACTCGCGCGCTTTACCATCAACAATTAAGTCACTGCTTACCATCAAGCGGATTGCGGTCAAGCACTAGTTTATAAGTTAAAAAAAAGCGATAATCAATGCCTAAAACTTGTTAAAAATTAAGGAAAATTAGAGGTAGGTATTTTTGATTGACACTGAGGTAAGATTGTAAACTTTCCTATAATCATGAGAAATCATACACACACGTAGAAATTACATATTTAAGTAGTAAAGCTTTTAAATATTTAGAATTCATATCATTCACTGATGTAAATACATTCACCTAACTCATATTCAGGTAACTTTTGCCAAATTTACCGTACGACTAAATTTATCTAAGAACACATCCGAAATATGACAAAAGTAGTTTGCACATAAACAAGAACATTTGATTAATGTAGCAGGATCGATTTATTGCTCATATTTGTAGTTTTATTGCAACTCGCCCCGTGCCTGCGTCGAGATTTACTTCCAACGCAATTCGTATGAACGTCCGAAGTACAATTATTGTTTGTTTTTTGGTAAATATTTAGTGACTGCAGTATTGCTGTTTACGTGGTAAATGAAAGTAGTTTCTTTTTTTTTTTAATAATTATAAACTAGCGCTTGACCGCAATCCCGCCTGATGGTAAGCAGTGACGCGATCGTTGATGGTAAAGCGCGCTAATTTATTAAGAGCCTATTCACTCGGAAAACCTGAGCGAATAGGAAGGAAGACGGTAGTTGAGTGAGGTGATGCAATGTTAAACCTAACAACACGACCAACGATGCTGCGCCAAAGAGAAATTGATCTGAAGACCCTCCACGACCAAACCCCCAACACAACAACATTAGGCGCATCGCACCCGGCACAAATCGCAACACAACTGCTCAGACCCGTCCTCCGTACGGCTTCACCAGACATCATGCCGGAACACGACAAATCGCTTGGAAAAACTGAGCGAATAGGAAGGAAGACGGTAGTTGAGCGAGGTGATGCAATGTTAAACCCAACAACACGACCAACGATGCTGCGCCAAAGGGAGATTGATCTGAAGACCCTCCACGACCAAACCCCCAACACAACAACATTAGGCGCATCGCACCCGGCACAAATCGCAACACAACTGCTCAGACCCGTCCTCCGTACGGCTTCACCAGACATCATGCCGGAACACGACAAATCGCTTGGAAAAACTGAGCGAATAGGAAGGAAGACGGTAGTTGAGCGAGGTGATGCAATGTTAAACCCAACAACACGACCAACGATGCTGCGCCAAAGGGAGATTGATCTGAAGACCCTCCACGACCAAACCCCCAACACAACAACATTAGGCGCATCGCACCCGGCACAAATCGCAACACAACTGCTCAGACCCGTCCTCCGTACGGCTTCACCAGACATCATGCCGGAACAGGACAAATCGCTTGGAAAAACTGAGCGAATAGGAAGGAAGACGGTAGTTGAGCGAGGTGATGCAATGTTAAGCCTAACAAAACGACCAACGATGCTGCGCCAAAGGGAGATTGATCTGAAGACCCTCCACGACCAAACTCCCAACACAACAACATTAGGCGCATCGTACCCGGCACACATCGCAACACAACTGCTCAGACCCGTCCTCCGTACGGCTTCACCAGACATCATGCCGGAACACGACAAATCGCTTGGAAAAACTGAGCGAATAGGAAGGAAGACGGTAGTTGAGCGAGGTGATGCAATGTTAAGCCTAACAAAACGACCAACGATGCTGCGCCAAAGGGAGATTGATCTGAAGACCCTCCACGACCAAACTCCCAACACAACAACATTAGGCGCATCGTACCCGGCACACATCGCAACACAACTGCTCAGACCCGTCCTCCGTACGGCTTCACCAGACATCATGCCGGAACACGACAAATCGCTTGGAAAAACTGAGCGAATAGGAAGGAAGACGGTAGTTGAGCGAGGTGATGCAATGTTAAGCCTAACAAAACGACCAACGATGCTGCGCCAAAGGGAGATTGATCTGAAGACCCTCCACGACCAAACTCCCAACACAACAACATTAGGCGCATCGTACCCGGCACACATCGCAACACAACTGCTCAGACCCGTCCTCCGTACGGCTTCACCAGACATCATGCCGGTACACGACAAATCGCTTGGGCTAAGGCTTTGTCTGGTGGGTGGTAACTTCTGCCGGCGGCCGATGTTATGGCCTACCACCGAGAAAAGTTTCTGTTGCTGATTCGAGGGTTTCATTTTTATCATACGCAAAGCCTTATCTAATCTTCTTCTTCTTCAGACTATAGAAGTCCACTGCTGAACAAAGGCCTCCCCAAAGGCTTTCCGCGATGACCGGTCTTGTGCTGCTCGTCTCCATCAGATGCGCGCGATCTTCACCAGGTCATCGGTCTACCTTGTTGAGGCCCTCCTTACGCTGCGTTTTTCGGTACGTGGCCGCCACTCCAGAACCTTACCGCCCTATCGGCCATCGGTTCTACTAGCAATGTAGCCCGTCCACTGCCACTTAATTTTAGCGACTCGAAGAACTATGTCGCCGCGAGAAATGGCGGTACGGCGGACAGAGCTCCGGAAGTATCTCATGACGACATGGAGAGTGCGATTGTTGCAACCCAGTGCTGGGCACGCCACAATAGCGGCGGTAAGTCCCCTCTTCGAGGATTGGCTAGAGAGGCGCCACGGCGCTCACACCTTCCGCCTGACGCAGGTCTTCAGCGGACACTGTTGTTTCGGGAGGTTCCTGTTCCGTATAAGGCGGGAGGAAACGATCGCCCTGAGGACACGGTGGAGCATACAGTGGAGGTCTGCCCGGCTTGGGTAGAGCACAACCGTGTCCTCGTAGTGGCGATCGGTGGCGATCTCTCGCGTCCGACCCTGGTTCAGGCCATGGTCCGGAGCGCATGGCAGGCCGTCACCTCCTTCTGCGAAGCAGTGATGCTGGCAAAGGCAGCGGGAAACCCAGCGCCCTCACGGCACTAGCCGCCGCAGGAGACGCCCTGGTCGAGAGACGATATCGAACTGCCCAGCTACCATAGGCGCGGCCTTGCGGGCGGTGAGCAGTTGGCAGCTCGCCGCCCGGTAAGAACTAGTCCCGAGTCGACGGCGCGTTGTGTTTCACGCGCGCCTCAAAGAGATGTCAGCACATCGTGACGGGGTCCACGAAGACCGATGCCTCCTGGGTCAGGGTTGCGGGTTGGTTAAAAAAGAAACCGTGACCCTGGCTGTCGCACAGGCAAGTGAAGAAACACGGGTCGGTTTTAGTTAGTAAAAGTCTGACACGCCCTTCCGCTCCGCCCAGAGCCTGAGAAGTCATTTGATGATTTCCCATCCCAACAAAAAAAAAACAAAAGAGCTATTTCGGTCACTTTGGTCTCGCTGATCTTGTGCGGATCTCCTCATTTCTGATTCTATCGCGCAGAGAAACTCCGAGCATAAGTAGCCCTTTCCATCGGATTTTCAGCCTTCGTATGAGGCCTATTGTGGCAACACAGTGGTCAAAGACTTTAGTCTTGAGACACTGTAGTAGGTATCTTGGACGACGAGTACGACTAATATAGTATATAAATACCTATAATTTATTTTAAATCTAAAATATGCATATTTTTAATTATACCAAAACCCGTAAATAATTTAAAATTAGTGGTATCTATATATTTAAAATTACTTAGTTCCCTTTGACGACTAAATTTTTAGTTCTTTCAAATACTTTAATTTAAGGTAAAAAATGGTCAGTGACGACGATATCGCTTATGGAATCAATGTGTCTATGATTGTGGTAATCGATTTTAGCAGGCCATTTTTCCAACTTTTTTGGGGTCGACCAAAATAAACATAATATTTCACGTTAACATAAAGTTCAGATTTATTCATGTTCCCTGATTTACGTAGAAAATTTTCAGCCAATAATATAAACCACAAATAAACTTTGGCCAAACAAACAGATATCTATACCTTTATAACAGAGAACATCGCAACAATTATTTTGTCTACCGAAAGAGTCTTGCCTAACTCGTATACCTATACGGTGCCGAACTGAAAATAATCAAAACTTTGCTCATAAAAATCCAAAACAAAAATGCATTATTCATACTTGCCACTCCGCGTAACACATGACCAATATACAAAGACCCCCATATTCTCCCTTCAAAACAAGAACACAAATGAAAAGACTCAATTCGAGAGAAAGTCGCGGCTCAAACTGATTTGGTCGACGATACAACTCGAGCGGACATCGCGAACAAAGTATCAAACTGTCTGAAAATACATAAATATTGTATTTAGGGGACTCGTATTAAAGGCGAAGTATTATGGTAGATTTGATTTGTTAGAACTATATTATTCACGAAAATAAAATACTGCCGCCACACTAAACAAACTTTCATAAAGCATCCAGTTCTTTTTTCAAATCTTGGAATAAGCTAAACAAAAAAAGGCAATGAAAAGATACCTCTTGTGCCAACTGTCCTAGATCAAAGGCTGCCAAAGAGAAAATATAATTTATCTTTAAAATGAACACTCCATAAACATTTTCTTTCCAAGGTTTATTTTTTGTGGGTAAACAAATTATTCTTGACAGAAAAGAAAACTTATCTAAATCTGAGCTCCCTTCTGGTCCATTGCCAGACTTTACTGTGCCAAAGGGTCAAAGGAACTAGTCTCTCAGTCACGAGCAAAATTACAATTAGTTCTATTCATGCTCTAATTCTTCCGTAAAGACCTTCATTTGACTTTTAACCAAAACTTTGCATCACAATAACCCCAAAAAGAATATTACATAATGTATCATATTATTTTTTCGTATGTCTACTTTTGTATGAGACAAATTTTTTTTTAATTACTGAAAACAAATCTTCTGTCAACAATCATAATTATGTGCTGTGTTCATGGTTATTGTTTGCGATCTGGTCAATTTAGTTCCTGAATGACACCACACTCTTAGCAAACAGTGATGCCCTTTTTAGATTTGTAAGCAGCAGCTTTTTTGATACCTAAAAATCCAAGTGGTTTGGGTTTTTCAAACACAGCTATCATTAATAACATCATTATTAATATTATTATTTATAATTATAAACTAGAGCTGGACCGCAATCCCGCCTGATGGTAAGCAGTGATGCAATTGTTAGCGCGCTAGATTATTTAGGGCCTATTCACTCAAAAAAAACTGAGAGAATAGGAAGAAAGACGGCAGTTAAACGAGGTGATGTAATAGAGAGGAAGCGTTCCGCTGCCTCTTTTATACCACGTACATCGAGAGACTGGAACAATTTGCCAGCGGCGGTGTTTCCGTCACACTACAATTTGAGTGTCTTCAAGGCTGGACTGAATAAACTCTTAAAAAACTAGCGCCCTTTACCATCAACGATCGCATCACTGCTTACCATCAGGCGAGATTGCAGTCAAGCGCTAGTTTATAATTTATAAAAAAAAAAAATGTTAAACCCAACAACAAGACCAACGATGCTGAGCCAGAGGGTGATTGATCCGGAGACCCTCCGTAACCAAGCTCCCCAACATTTGGCGCATCGTACCTGGCACACATCGCAACACAGCTGCTCAGACCCGTCCAATTCATTTCATCAGAGTGAGTCAAGATTCAGAAGTCAGATTCGTCGAGTATAACAAGATTCAACAGACTGCCGTACTCCATGCCCCATGCTATGCCTCAGCAAAGGTTTAGAGAGAATCTCTGTAGGTAAGCATGCGTGGACCACCACGGGGGCAGTACGGATTGGTGAATATTACATAACTCCCAAAATTTTGGTTTTAAGAAATGCCGGTTTCTTCCTAACCCTTTTCACTTTCAGAATGGCAGTAATAACATATTTTATACAAGTACTCTTTGAGTCAATCCATCATCATCAACCTTTTTATCGTCCCACTGCTGAGAGAAGAGAAGGAGTGAGCGTAATCATCACGCTTGCTCAATGCGGGGTGGCGATTTCAGACTTAAAGACCAGGTTTCCCCAAGATATTTTCCTTCACCTTGTAATCAGTCATTGGTATCCGAAATATACTGAGAAACTACATATACTTAGAAAATTTACATTGGTACTTGCTTGACCTGGAATCGAACCCGCACACTCAAGTTTGAGAGGCTGGTATTTTAACCACTAGGACACTCATGATCTTTTAAGTATTCATGTCGTCAGATGTAGATAACCAGTGCAGTACCGGTGGTAGCTGCAACTCAAATTGCATTTCTTAACAGTAATTTAATGCAGGAATTTCCTTTATGCCATGACCGCTATCTTTGAGCTTTGCCAACTGACTAAATGAGAGATTCTTAGTTTGCATTAAATGGTTGTCTGTCTATACGGATAATCAGGAGCTCGTGGGTAAAATAATAACTGCCATACAGGTCGATTGATCAGGTTAAACTACATTTGCTGAGGTTGGTCTGTGGAAGGCTGAACATTTCACATACCGGGACCCCTCCGTGTTTTGGTAGGCATGTTAAACCGTTAGTCTTACCTGTCATTTGTAGATGTTTGACAGTCCGAAAGTCTGACCATTAGTCTTACCGAGGTGTATTGTCATCATCATCTTCTCTGCGTCAATCCCAGTCGCATCCGAAGCTTCTTCAGCTTTGGAATCTGGGGTCCGCTTTACCAGTCTAACTGCTGATTTTGGCTAAAATTCAATACTTGCCGTGAAGCCTTCTGACCTCCACAACCCAAAGGCGATATCGAAGCATTGCAGTTAGACCAATTGTTGAACTTTTGAGGGCTCCAACAACCCGTAACGACTGCTAGATATTTCTATGGCAACCGGGAACAATGGCTTAATGTGCTTTCCGAGGAACGACCAGACCAGTGCAAATATTCAGATTCATGCATACAAATATTTGCACTGCTCGGGTATCTAAACCGCGCCTCCTCGCGCAGCAGCCGCATTCGCTACCGCTATGCCACGGAGGCTGCGTACCGAGGTGCATCGTATTACCCAGTAACTGGGTTGTGGAAGTCAGGCATTCGCTCCATGTGAAATACTACTAAATACTTATTCAGCTGAATCCCTATATTCCTTATGAGACTAGATCATCGATATGGAGCGCGTTTGGCGCTCTCGTTGACATTCGAAACTTACCCATTAAACGATTTAAAAACTATATAAAGGCCAAACTTTGCAAAAAGGGGTATTATTAAATCACAGATTATTTATAAGACAAAAAGCTTGGGACTGTTCTGCTCGCTCTGTTAAGCATCGTTATTAAGCAATATGCGTAATTATAACGTAAATTATTGTAAACATTTTTCATTTTTAATGTCTAAACTTGAAGAAAGACGATGATCCATGAGTTTGTTTCGGCTATTTCTTCTCAGAGGTAGTCAATTGCGGAAATGCTGGCTTCAACTAGTTAAAAAAAAAAAAACATGACTTGGAAAGTGACCAGTGATCCTACTTGCTTATAAACGATTTCATTTCATTTCATTGGTTGAGACTTCTTACAACCTTCAAGTGGGCCAATCGATGAGTCAAAAGAGCTCGATATCGACGATCGAGTTCCGTATTGAAAACTTATACTGATCAGACTAGACGCCCACCCCAAGATAGTTAAGAAAAGGCTAGACGGATGATAGTTGTGTGTACGGATATTATTAGTCTGTTTTGGTATTTTAAGTATTGACGAAATATCTCGCAAAACAGGAGACGTACGAGTAGCATTGGGCGTTGGTTGTGACTATCAGTTTTTCCTCATGATGTACGGATATATATTGACAATATCTATGTAAGTTTTGTCAATGCAAATATAAGAACCGGTAACTGTCACTACTGAAGAAGACAGTTAATTTAGTTTAATGTTCTGTGTTTACATGCATAAGTAGTATTGTAGAAATTCATGTGTTTTTCAACTGTTGTGACAGTTGTGCTGCTGAGGCGTTTGGTCCGCCACTTCTTTCCAGCGAAAGCACTAGTGCTAGTGGCCAAGAGCGGATTTTTTGGGGATCTGTCTTACGTAATACTGACGTTCAAAAAGTGCTCTTAGCCTAATTTCATTAAACCACTTTTGATTGTGAATTAAACCTTCGCTACAAGAGATCTTTTGAGAAAAAGGCCTCGACCATTGAATGACTTTAAAAACATACGTTATGATCGCACTTAGCATGTGTGTGTGGTCAATATGAGTTCTGAGGTTCCGAGAACCTTACAATGATTCTAAGAACTCATATTAGAATATTATTGTAATTGTCTACTTTCTAGTTTATTGTTTTATTTAATTACTGACTGTCGACTTTGGCCTACCTCGTCCTACATCTATGCAAAAAATTAACTCTTTTGTCTTCATTAAATTACTCAAGTCAAAACTGTTATGTTAATGGATGACTGAATTCTTTTAAAATCTTACACAATTTGGATTCGATGCGTTAAAGAAAATAAATCTGTGCTTACTAATGCAAATACCTAAGGAAGATTGAATGTTTGTTATTTGTAACAAATGATTCGTTTGGAAAGTGCAAATCCGATACTCTAGTCGTCCGCTGGCGTCTGCATTGCCGTTCTTAGCTTGGATTTATTCGAAATTCGAACTCTATCAAAGAAAAAGTTGTAGCTCCCTGGCAACCCGCCGTGACATTCCCCTACGAGAGTAAGGGAGCTTACATATGAGGCACACCTACGATCATTTAAGTAGTGGGAAAATGTGTCAAAAAATCTTGCCTTTACCGAAATTAAGTTCGGAGCACAATAATATTCCTGCCCGGATATTGGCCATGGTAGCCAATTTCATCGAAGACTAGCCAATTAAGTAGGAAATAATTATTATCATTTACTTTACTGAGGGTAAAAGAATTGAGAGTGCACTTCTGTAAAAAAGAAAAGAGAATCACATTTCTAATTATTATTCGTCGTGTCTATGATAGGACGGCCATTTTTTTCGTTGTTGATGGTTGAACTGGAACTTGCGAGAAAAAAGCGAGAAAGGTATAGAACTTTCCCCTAGGTATGCTAACGTGAACGTTCTTGGTACCCAGAAACCATCTGTAGTGTCGTAGCGCCATTATTATTGATCGCAATAAATAATGGCATCCATATTCATGCATTGAGCTGCATCTCACGTCTATCCTCCATGACCTTGAGGGTGTAGTCCGAGTCACCTCCTTCTACGAAACTGCTGGCAAAGGTAAAGGCGGAGCCCGTAAGGGAGCGGAAATCCCAGCGCCCTCACGCATCCTGCCATGCGTCTAGCAGCCGCAGGAGACGCCCTGGTCGGGAGACAACATAGAACTCCCGGCCACTGTAGGCAACAACATTGTGATTCACGCGCGGCTCATAGAGATCTCAGTACATCGTGACGGAGCCACGCAGACCGATGTCTTCTAGGTCAGGGTTGCTTGCGGGTTGGTTAAAAAAGAAACCGGGGCCCTGGCGCACAGGCAAGTTGTGAAACACGGGTGAGTTTTAGTCAGTAAAAGTCTGACACGTCATTCCGCTCCGCCCAGAACGGGAGAGTTCATTTGATGATTTCCCATGCAAAATAAAAAAGGACAGTGTAAAGCCTCCTTCACACGTAGACTTAGTCGTATTCTGGCATAGAGGCAGCTGTTTAATACACTGTCAATTGCACCGTAGCTATTTGTCGATTTAAGTGCCTCGCCAGTATATCTCCCCTGAAATATACACTGTTGCAGTGTTCAACCACTTTCAGGATATTTGATATTGATATAGAGAAGTAGCCGGAAAATTATATTTTTATTAGAAGAATGAAATATGAGCTTTTCCATTTCTATAGTTAACTAATGTTTTCTTAAAATTTCATGTATTTTTTGGTGTGTAGACTTTTGATGTTTTCCTTCACCGTTTTCAAGAGCAGCGGTGATGAAATAATTTACACAGAGCAAAGCGCCTCGGTAGGTCCGAACCTAAGACCTTTTTTTTTTTATTCTTTATTTAGAGAGCTTTGTCACACATGACAATGTCGCTCTGTAATGCAGCTACATGCTAAGTACAAATTACATAATACAAAAAACATCAAATACACTTTCGTCACCAAGCCTCCGCCCGACGACGCAAGGCAACCTCAACTACTTTGTACAGCATCCTTGCTTTACCAGATAAAGGAAATGCTAAAATACTGTTGCATGCTCCAACCTCATTAGAACCTAATCCGTTTAGTTCAAGTCTGATGTCCGCGTTCCGATCACATTCCATCATAATATGAAGGGCGTCTTCCACTATTCCACACTTCGCGCAAAGTGGGGATGGGACCTTTTTCATTAAAAAAGCGAATTTATTAAGTGGAATGTGACCAGATCGAAGTCTAAACGCAGTGATTACAATATTTCTGTTTACTGTTAGTTGCTCATACCACGGCACTTTCCAAGGTTCGGTTTGTAGTGTTCTATACCAGATTCCCTTCGTCACAGATCTTTCATCAAAGTGTATATTCCACATTTCATAACAAAATTCCTTAACAAGAGCAATATAGTCTGTAAAGTACGGAAAAATATCAATAGCTACGCCATCACAAGAAGCTTCTTTTGCTAATTTGTCCACTCTCTCGTTTCCTTCTAAGCCAATATGTGAAGGAATCCATTGAAGAATGACTTCTTTTGAATTTTCCTTCAGCTCAAATATTGCCTTAATAATACTGTAAGCTATCGGGGTGCCTCTTAAACAAGAGGTACAGCGAGCCACGTGTAGTAAGGAACTTTTCGAGTCAGTCAAAATAACAAATTTGTCAGAAACCTTACACAGGTTTTGTTGTAGGTAACTAGAGGGTTTTTTTTGTTAATGCTGGTAAAAATCTAAAAGATGTGAGCAGTGTTTTTGTGCTTGGTTATAAATTAAAGTTGGTGGTGTTTGGGTTATCCCATCTCTTCACCAGTTGGCGGCATCTTTCTGTTACTGAACCTGATAAAATCAAATTGCGGGAATCAGGTTTTCTTTTGACCGCAATCATTCCGTGTGTGATAAAGGGGTCATCATGTCACGGGTGACACTAATCTGAATACAACTAAAAGTAGGTCCGGATCAACTCAACTTATCTAGGTACACATCGCAGCCTCTTCGTGTAAAAAAAAAAACTTTACTTAGCACAGAATAAATGGCACAGAATACAACATTTCACATGCAACACTGGAAATAACAATCCTACTAATATAATATATATAGGTATGTGAGTTTGTGAGGATATACAATATGTAAAGAAAACCCTGTCCGATCCGTGAAGGTATTGTTAGGTATCAATGACTGATTCTACTAATGGACAAAAGCCGGGGTAAACTTTAAAAAAAAAATCCCCTTAAAAAAATAAATATTATTTCGCAAAAGAGGGATCTTAATACATTTGCGGTAAGCAACCCTTCCGCGGCACGCGATCGCATCGCTATTCGCTCATAACAACACCGGTGTTGTCACTTTTTTTAAAATTACCAAATTTCGGGGAAGCTGCAATTAATTCGCGGGAAAAAAAAGATTATTTAAAAATTCATTAGTATTGTTACTATGATGATTACGTAAAATTTTATATTATATTTGGTCATGTGTTTACCTAACCTTTATTATCCTTATGGGTCGGACGGGGTTTTCGTTACATATTGTATATATGGATGGTTGGATGGATGCATGTTCGTGACTCTTTTTCGCAAAAACTACTGAACGATTTTAGATGAAATTTAGTACTTACATGGATGATTTATTTTCAGGATTTTTTTGTTAATAATTATAAACTAGTGCTTAACTGCAAACCCGCCTGATGGTAAGCAGTGATGCAATCGTTGATGATATTGTTGGTGGTTTAATAAGCCTATTCACTTAAAAAACTTAGGAATAGGTAGGATGACGGCAGTTGAGCTAGGTGATGCCATGTTAAACTCAAGACCAACACGACCAACGATGCTGCGCCAGAGGGAGATTGATCTGGAGACTCTCCACGACCAAACTCCCGACACAACGACATTTGGCACATCGTACCCGGCACACATCGCAACACAACTGCTCAGACCCGTCCTCCGTACGGCTTCACCGGACATTATGCCGGACCACGACGAATCGCTTGGAGGCAAGACCTTGTCTGGTAGCTGGTAACTTCTGCCGGCAGCCGATGTTATGGTCTACCACCGAGAGAAGAAGAGGATTAAAACATTGGATACTTTTTATCCCCATATTTCCTTGGGATCGAATCCTACGCTGATGAAATTGAGGGTGCAGCTAGTATCTATATACAATAGGTATGTAAAGGAAACCCTGTCCGATCCGTAAAGGTATTGTTAGGTATCGATAACTGATTCTACTAATGCCTACAAAGCCGGACTAAACTTAAAAAAAATTACCCTTTTTCGAAAAAGCGAGGTAACTTATACATGTGCGGTAGGTAACACTGTAGGCATACATGTGCGGGCGAAGGGGGGCAGAGCACGCGGTACGTGGTCGTACAACTCATAATAATACTGTCTAAAATAAAATAAAAAATAGGGGAGGTTGGAATTAATTCGCAGAAAGAAAACATTATTTCAAAATTCATTCAACAATACTATGTTACTATGATGATTATGTTTTCATATTTTATTTGGTCATGTGTATACCTAACCTTTATTATCCTTATGGGTCGGACAGGGTTTTCTTAACACACTGTATATATTTGTTCAAAATGCTCATGCTTACCCATCCTCCAATCCCAATGAAGTAGATATAGATAATTGTTTGATTTGAGATAACTTTCAATTTCAGTAGATACTTAGTTCTGATACTTCTGTTCTTCTTCTATGTGTTTTGGATTTGCTTCGACCTTTCCTCTAAGTAGTCACATAGGAAACACAGACCTCATATATAGTTTTGATTTAAAATCTGATAGATAAATTTAGTTGTAAGTTTCCGTTTGTATCAATGTTAAGCCGGCGCCAGACACAGACAAATATTGTACAAATATTTGTACAAATACTTACTGTACTCTGAACGCTATGATGTGCGCTCGAAACCGACAGCGAATGGCAAAGTACAAATGTTTTAACAAAGCTTTGAACAAATACTCAAATAGCCGTGCTACACATGTGTCTAAACAAGTGTTCAAATAAGTGATCATCATGATGATATCAATATTTGAACTATGTCTGGCGCTGGCTTAAGCACAATATATTTAAAATAACTCTTAGGCACGTATAGTAAATTGCACCATCAAACACCAAACTAAGAAGATTCCCAGTGATGTTGTGACCGCAGGTTTGGTGGTCAGGTCAAGACATTAAAGTGCAGTAAAGAAACCACCTCGTCTCCAAACTAAGTACTAGACTTATTTGCCAAGTTACCGAAATACTGCGGTCGGGAGGACCAAGTATCGTGGGTAATTGTTTAATGATGTGCTTAGGCAGATGTTTGGCTGTGGGGTGAGACAAATAAACGTTGTATGTATTTAATGATTGTAGATGCAGTAAAACAAGTACGATAATGTTTACTAAAATATACGTATCTACATGTTTGTAAAAGAGGAGAGGAAAGACTCTCAGGGCTTAAAAAAATTCGTCCGCACCGCAGACAACAGAAATGCCCGAAAGTAATGCCATACATCGTAGCAATGCTGCCAGTTGTTAATAGCTATTTAAGTAGCTTACTGCTTCTCCGTCGTGGTGGCCCAGTAGTTAAAACACCAGGCTCTCAAGTATGAGTGTGTGGGTTCGATTCCAGGTCAGGCAAGTACCAATGTAACTTTTCTAAGTTATATGTACTTTCTAAGTATATTTTGGACAACAATGGCTGATTAAAAGGTAAAGGAACACATCTTGAGGAGACTTGGACTTTGAGAATGAAATCAACAACCCGCATTGAGCAAGCGTGGTGATTACGCTCAATCCGAATCGTGATATGTTTTTCTATATTTAAAAAAAAATGTTTTTATGGTTATCTCAGAGAAATTCTTATAAAACGAACTATAGCCATAGTTGGCGATATGTGGTAACATTAAATATTAAAGAAAATTTTAAATGGCCGTCTCTAAGTAGAGACTTAAGTGACCTTATTTTCCGCCCAAAATACCAGAAGTTTTATTCATTTCCATAGCAAACAAATATTATACCAAAAACAAAGGAAGACCCACACTTATCAAGCTATAGATTCACGGCTATTTATTCGAAACACAGTTGAAGCAAATATAATTCGCGTTAAACCCCCATAAAAATCCGTCGCCGGGGCCACAGGATGAATAGACCAGGCTACATTCAGCGAGCTCATGAAAAGAGCGACCAAAAACGAATATATTCCCGGAGAGAAACGGCTGAAATACGTCGACTGGTCGCCACTCGTGCGCCGTACATATCTACTGGATGCGGTAAGGATGGAGTTGGGTTATGTAATAGGGCGTCGTTTGGGAGTTGCATAAAAAAATTGAATTAGGAATAATGATATCCAACTTATAAGTTAAATAAAAAGTTGCTTTTTATTTACGAAATTGAGGCAGGACATATTTCTATTTTCTATTTTTATTTATGGCAATTGAAGCCGATGTCAACTATTCTGCCAATGTCAAAATTGGATTGGAGAAGCACGAGTGTAGGTACATAAACGATAATAATAATAAAAACAAAAAGAAACTATGGTACATTGGACCTTTTTATATCTTGTGAGGTTATTAGAGGAATGATACAAACAAAAAGGTAAAAATACATATCATATTATAATAGGGATGTATCCAGGGTATGAAAATCAAAACAATAATTAGTCCGTCTTATAGATAATTTAAAAAATTGAGACCCGTATTTTTTATTTTGTCGAAATTACCAAAAACTACTGAGATATAGCGTATTAAAGTTAGGGAGTGGGGGCTAATTACGTCACGCTGTAGTATATTTTGCACTACGGCGTGACGTCATGCGACATTTCAAATCAATATATCTTTCTAAGTATTTGAATGAAAGAAAAAATAAAAAATACGTGTTCAATATTTTTTATAAATCTATCTGATGGACATTAAATTATTTTTAAGGAGACAACTCAATTGTTAGAACAGCAAAAACACATACATAATATACTAAATCCAAAAGAGAATATTTGAGGAAGAGACGAAGGTGTGTAGAACGACGCAATTATATTTGAAACACCTCGTATCAGTCAATCACGACTGTCAATCATGACAGATGTCATATCGTTTGGAAATTAATAGATTTTTTTAATAAAAAAAATAAGTTTTGTAAATCATTTCAATCGCATTTACATTATGTTATAATCACTAATTACTCTCTATCTCCTAATTCTTTTGCTAACTTTTTAAGATTCTAGTCCTATAAGCTAGGTATTGGAACTGATTCTGAAAGTAGCACATCCAGTAATCTTACACTTTATCATGCTGGCTGAAGGGTCTTCAGATCAATCTCCCTTTGGCGCAGCAAAGTTGGTCGTGTCGTTGGGTTTAACATTGCATCACCTCGCTCAACTGCGTCTTCCTTCCTATTCGGTCAATCTGAGTGAATTGGTTCTTAATAAACTAGCGCGCTTTACCATCAACGATCGCATTACTGCTTACCGTCAGGCGGGATTGCGGTCAAGCGCTAGTTTATAGTTATTAAAAATTTAAGAGCAGTGGTACTTAATCTACCTAGAACTAGACCTACAACTTGTAAGTCACAAGCATAATCTTCACTCAATCCAAAAAGAAAGGAAGATTTAAAAACATTCAATTCGGTATTCACATAATACAGTGTATTTCTGCATCAGCATCCTTTCAAGAAAGATATATGTAGTAGATGTTTCAATGAATAATGAATGTTTACCAATTCGTCAGTTTTTAATCGGACCGTGGATTCGGTAAACATGTTTACGTTCTATATTCTGGCTATATTTTTATTTTCCCGTCGAGGTATTCTCGCTGCTATGTAGCTTAGCCAGCATGATAAAGTGTAAGATTACTGGATGTGCTACTTTCAGAATCAGTTCCAATACCTAGCTTATAGGACTAGAATCTTAAAAAGTTAGCAAAAGAATTAGGAGATAGAGAGTAATTAGTGATTATAACATAATGTAAATGCGATTGAAATGATTTACAAAACTTATTTTTTTTATTAAAAAAATCTATTAATTTCCAAACGATATGACATCTGTCATGATTGACAGTCGTGATTGACTGATACGAGGTGTTTCAAATATAATTGCGTCGTTCTACACACCTTCGTCTCTTCCTCAAATATTCTCTTTTGGATTTAGTATATTATGTATGTGTTTTTGCTGTTCTAACAATTGAGTTGTCTCCTTAAAAATAATTTAATGTCCATCAGATAGATTTATAAAAAATATTGAACACGTATTTTTTATTTTTTATTTCATTCAAATACTTAGAAAGATATATTGATTTGAAATGTCGCATGACGTCACGCCGTAGTGCAAAATATACTACAGCGTGACGTAATTAGCCCCCACTCCCTAACTTTAATACGCTATATCTCAGTAGTTTTTGGTAATTTCGACAAAATAAAAAATACGGGTCTCAATTTTTTAAATTATCTATAAGACGGACTAATTATTGTTTTGATTTTCATACCCTGGATACATCCCTATTATAATATGATATGTATTTTTACCTTTTTGTTTGTATCATTCCTCTAATAACCTCACAAGATATAAAAAGGTCCAATGTACCATAGTTTCTTTTTGTTTTTATTATTATTATCGTTTATGTACCTACACTCGTGCTTCTCCAATCCAATTTTGACATTGGCAGAATAGTTGACATCGGCTTCAATTGCCATAAATAAAAATAGAAAATAGAAATATGTCCTGCCTCAATTTCGTAAATAAAAAGCAACTTTTTATTTAACTTATAAGTTGGATATCATTATTCCTAATTCAATTTTTTTATGCAACTCCCAAACGACGCCCTATTACATAACCCAACTCCATCCTTACCGCATCCAGTAGATATGTACGGCGCACGAGTGGCGACCAGTCGACGTATTTCAGCCGTTTCTCTCCGGGAATATATTCGTTTTTGGTCGCTCTTTTCATGAGCTCGCTGAATGTAGCCTGGTCTATTCATCCTGTGGCCCCGGCGACGGATTTTTATGGGGGTTTAACGCGAATTATATTTGCTTCAACTGTGTTTCGAATAAATAGCCGTGAATCTATAGCTTGATAAGTGTGGGTCTTCCTTTGTTTTTGGTATAATATTTGTTTGCTATGGAAATGAATAAAACTTCTGGTATTTTGGGCGGAAAATAAGGTCACTTAAGTCTCTACTTAGAGACGGCCATTTAAAATTTTCTTTAATATTTAATGTTACCACATATCGCCAACTATGGCTATAGTTCGTTTTATAAGAATTTCTCTGAGATAACCATAAAAACATTTTTTTTTAAATATAGAAAAACATATCACGATTCGGATTGAGCGTAATCACCACGCTTGCTCAATGCGGGTTGTTGATTTCATTCTCAAAGTCCAAGTCTCCTCAAGATGTGTTCCTTTACCTTTTAATCAGCCATTGTTGTCCAAAATATACTTAGAAAGTACATATAACTTAGAAAAGTTACATTGGTACTTGCCTGACCTGGAATCGAACCCACACACTCATACTTGAGAGCCTGGTGTTTTAACTACTGGGCCACCACGACGGAGAAGCAGTAAGCTACTTAAATAGCTATTAACAACTGGCAGCATTGCTACGATGTATGGCATTACTTTCGGGCATTTCTGTTGTCTGCGGTGCGGACGAATTTTTTTAAGCCCTGAGAGTCTTTCCTCTCCTCTTTTACAAACATGTAGATACGTATATTTTAGTAAACATTATCGTACTTGTTTTACTGCATCTACAATCATTAAATACATACAACGTTTATTTGTCTCACCCCACAGCCAAACATCTGCCTAAGCACATCATTAAACAATTACCCACGATACTTGGTCCTCCCGACCGCAGTATTTCGGTAACTTGGCAAATAAGTCTAGTACTTAGTTTGGAGACGAGGTGGTTTCTTTACTGCACTTTAATGTCTTGACCTGACCACCAAACCTGCGGTCACAACATCACTGGGAATCTTCTTAGTTTGGTGTTTGATGGTGCAATTTACTATACGTGCCTAAGAGTAAATACATACAACGTTTATTTGTCTCACCCCACAGCCAAACATCTGCCTAAGCACATCATTAAACAATTACCCACGATACTTGGTCCTCCCGACCGCAGTATTTCGGTAACTTGGCAAAAAGATGTGTGTATTATCAAGCATTAATTTAGGTAATTATACTGTTTGGTGGTTCGATCTTAAAATAAGTGTGAAGTTAATTAATAATGCATGTCTATAAACAAAAGTAAAGGTACTGAAATTATCTACTATTTTACCTTATTCTTATAATTTTAGTATAGATCTAAGGGGAATTGAAATCTGTTAGAGGAATTTCCATAGCTATTGAGTTTTAATGTCTTATATTAGACTACTACTATGGTTCACTGAATAAATAACAAAAAAAGGATGAATCTTTTTTAAACTATAGGTGCCACCATATTGGCTTTGGCTGCTCTGATGAATACCTTTCACTTTATCCTTACTCCGCGACCGACCGTCACGCGACATGCAACACAGAGACGATGTAATAAAAGTTTCTCTTTAAAATTATCTTCACTTATCTTTGTAAGTACCTACCTAGGTACTAAATTATGTGTTCTGTAACAAAACAAAAAATATATTTAGCGCTTAATTTAATTAAATCGCCACTCTAGTAGTAGTAGTGGAGAGTCGTGCGAAGAGGTTGATTGGTGACCCAGATTTAACTCAAACGGTCTCCAAAGCCTGGAGCACAGGCGTAGAGTAGCCAGTCTTTCGGTGTTCTATAGGATGCATTTTGGTGAGTGTTCGAGGTTATTGGATGATTTAATTCCTCTATCTCCGTTCCACCATCGGACGACCCGTCGTACGGCTAGATTCCACCCTTGCGTTGATAACACCACTACGATCCGGACGAAGCGATTCGCCTCCTCTTTTATACCGCCTACATGGAAGGACTGGACAGTTTGCCAGCGACGGTGTTTCCGTCGGACTAGAATTTGAGTGTCTTCAAAGCTAAAGTGAATAGGCTCTTAATAAACTAGCGCGCTTTACCATCAACGATTGCATCACTGCTTACCATCAGGCGGGATTGAGGCCAAGCACTAGTTAATCACTACATATTATAAAACAAAGTCACTTTTACTTTCCCTATGTTTGTTTGTATGATACAATCTTTAAAACTACGCAACGGATTTTGATAGAGTTTTTTTTTAATAGATAGAGTGATTCAAGAGGAAGTTTTATAATTATGTATAATAACATTCATTAAATTGTGGAGAAGTACTATTATTCTTAAGTTTTCTAATGTGATATCGTAATTTTTTTCCGCGTTTCCAATGAAACGCAAGCTTAACCCTACGAGATGTACTTAAGTATCAAAATAATGTACTAAATATTGTACACATTGAAAAGGTCTACAGAAAAGTCCGCGATAGTATAAGTCTATCTCTTATGGATATCCCACAATAACATTTTTTGTCATTTACTTTTTTTCAAAGGATTGATCGTCACAGAATGATGTTTTAAATTCGTTTAATGCAAAATGTATTCAATAATTTTTGTGCCTAAGTCATCAATATCTACTAAGCGTTTCCAACTATGTTTGGGTCAGTTTTCAGTCAAATACTGAATACCAGTCTGTCTAAAATAGGCGTAAATGTCTATAAGGTAAGAAATCAGCAACACGAAATAGAGCTTGCTTGCTATTTACTCCAAGCATTAACAAATTCTTCAAAATTAAATAAAAAAAAACTTAAATCAAAGCGGACACATTCAAGCATTTAATCATAGTTACAAATCTTTTGTTCTTTTTGTCCCAAATAAGAGATACAATTACAATTTTACAAACGCGTACCCGGGATGACGTCATAAATTTTGGGGTGAAATTTAAAATTTATTTAGAAGCAAATGCGGAGTTAATTTTTTAGTGAATCACCGGTGGCCCATTTCGGTGATTAACTTTTTTGAAACAGCTGATACGTTTTACAGTTTAATGGAAAATTTAATTTCTGTTTATTGTTCGGGGATTTAAGTTTAATTGTTAGAGAGGTGTTTAAAGTTACAGACCTACGTACATTTTCACATGTTTTGTTCCACAGGAAACTAAACTAGCACCCTAGCATTCAATCACAATTTGAATGAATCATTTTAAAGAATGTTGCTAATCTATAAATAATAATAATAAATATATACGGACAAATTGCTATTACTTTGTATCTATGTGTGGAAACTGTGTGTCTGCTTAACAAAGTAAATACCGGAATGAATGTTATTGTACTGCTAAAATGAGAGTTATTTCTATCTACTGTTAGGGTGTTTTTCAATTACTCCGATGGCCCTGTTACGAATGTTATGATAAACTTTTAAAAATGTTCATTGGGTAAGTAGGGGTTTATGTGGTAGAAAATCGTGAAGCCGTACGGAGGACGGGTCTGAGCAATTGTGTTGCGATGTGTGCCGGATACAATGCGCAAAATATTTTTTTTATACATATATTACTAGCGGCCCGTCCCGGCTTCGCATGGGTACAATGCTGATACTAAATACATTACAGAAGAACTGTGAACGTTGTGTAAAAATCTCGACGCCCCGCAATTTTTAAAATAATAATACCTATAATATCCTCGAAAACACTCATTGAAATCATATGTTCAAAGGACGATTTAGATCTATGACTTGTATTTAACGTATTAAATTGGATAAGGAATAATGAGGTATTGGTTAAAATCGCTTCGAAAATTAACTAGTATTTATCGTAAAAAGTAAATGACAAAAAATGTTATTGTGGGATATCCATAAGAGATAGACTTATACTATCGCGGACTTTTCTGTAGACCTTTTCAATGTGTACAATATTTAGTACATTATTTTGATACTTAAGTACATCTCGTAGGGTTAAGCTTGCGTTTCATTGGAAACGCGGAAAAAAATTACGATATCACATTAGAAAACTTAAGAATAATAGTACTTCTCCACAATTTAATGAATGTTATTATACATAATTATAAAACTTCCTCTTGAATCACTCTATCTATTAAAAAAAAACTCTATCAAAATCCGTTGCGTAGTTTTAAAGATTGTATCATACAAACAAACATAGGGAAAGTAAAAGTGACTTTGTTTTATAATATGTAGTGATTAACTAGTGCTTGGCCTCAATCCCGCCTGATGGTAAGCAGTGATGCAATCGTTGATGGTAAAGCGCGCTAGTTTATTAAGAGCCTATTCACTTTAGCTTTGAAGACACTCAAATTCTAGTCCGACGGAAACACCGTCGCTGGCAAACTGTCCAGTCCTTCCATGTAGGCGGTATAAAAGAGGAGGCGAATCGCTTCGTCCGGATCGTAGTGGTGTTATCAACGCAAGGGTGGAATCTAGCCGTACGACGGGTCGTCCGATGGTGGAACGGAGATAGAGGAATTAAATCATCCAATAACCTCGAACACTCACCAAAATGCATCCTATAGAACACCGAAAGACTGGCTACTCTACGCCTGTGCTCCAGGCTTTGGAGACCGTTTGAGTTAAATCTGGGTCACCAATCAACCTCTTCGCACGACTCTCCACTACTACTACTAGAGTGGCGATTTAATTAAATTAAGCGCTAAATATATTTTTTGTTTTGTTACAGAACACATAATTTAGTACCTAGGTAGGTACTTACAAAGATAAGTGAAGATAATTTTAAAGAGAAACTTTTATTACATCGTCTCTGTGTTGCATGTCGCGTGACGGTCGGTCGCGGAGTAAGGATAAAGTGAAAGGTATTCATCAGAGCAGCCAAAGCCAATATGGTGGCACCTATAGTTTAAAAAAGATTCATCCTTTTTTTGTTATTTATTCAGTGAACCATAGTAGTAGTCTAATATAAGACATTAAAACTCAATAGCTATGGAAATTCCTCTAACAGATTTCAATTCCCCTTAGATCTATACTAAAATTATAAGAATAAGGTAAAATAGTAGATAATTTCAGTACCTTTACTTTTGTTTATAGACATGCATTATTAATTAACTTCACACTTATTTTAAGATCGAACCACCAAACAGTATAATTACCTAAATTAATGCTTGATAATACACACATCAAAAGTGTCTAGGGATCAACATATATTTTTGCAATAACTTTTCTCCTGATTGATATTAATTAAAATTTTCTTTAAGAATTCATCAAATAAAGTGTTTTCGTTTGTCACAGTAACGATAAACCAAGTCACCTTTGCATTAATAAAGAAATTTGCCATTTTCCTAATAAAGGGATATTTGACATTTGAACCACTAACACAAAAGTTCGAAAAAAAGACTGAAATAACAGTTTTCTCTAAAATTTTATTGGGTAACTTAAACAATTAATAATCCGTGTTTCTACCGCGAACACTAACAACACAAGAACATCGGTTTGGCATACTCAAAATGAGTTCATCCAAATCACGCTGTGGAATGGCCGCCCATGTTCGTTGCAACAACAAAAAAAGGTCTTCTTGCGACTGGATACCCTCCATATTCGGCAGAGCTCTTCTCTGTAGCATATCCCATGCATGCTCAATCGGGTTCAAGTCTGGCGACTGAGCAGGCCAGGGCAGGACATTGATGTTAGCTGCGGCGAGAGTCTGTCTTACAACTCTTGCGGTGTGCGGTCGTGCATTATCATGCATTAACTGAAATAAGGGACCGATTTGCACTTGTAGAGGAACGATGACGTCTGATACAATCGTCTCAGCATAAATTTGAGCGTTGAGGTTGCCTCTGATCCAAATCAACTCAGTTCTTCTGCCGATCCAAATACCCGCCCATACCATGATGGTTCCACCACTATAAGGATGGACTTCCTGGCAGGATTTTAATCGCTGTTGGCGTCCAGGGGTTCTCCAGTGTCGTATACGTCTTGTATCCGGTCTCATACCAAAACGAGACTCATCAGAAAAGCACACGAAACGCCATTGTTCTTCTGCCCAATTTCTGTGTTCAAGAGCCCATTGATATCGAATCCTACGATTGTGCATTGCTATAGGTGGTACCCGTAGCGGTCTTCGGGAATGAAGGTTCACTTCATGCAAGCGGTTTCTGACTGTTTGGTCGCTAATTAAGTTCCCTGAAGAGTGATGAAGCCTCACGGCTAACATCATGGCGGTTATTGTTGGAGCTCTTCGAGTTAAGATTTGAATGTATCGGTCTTGTCTCCGTGTGGTGCAGCGATACCGTCCTCCATGGCGCTCAGCCACGGTACCAGTGCTTCGGTAACGTGTCCAAAGTCGACTGATAACACTCTGACTTGTATTCAGAGCTAAAGTCACAGTACGTTGCCGGGAACCAGCTTCTATCATTCACACGGCTCTGAGCATTTCTTCCCTGCTTAAATGACGTCGCCGCTCCATAATAACGTTGGTTTTAATCAGTAGTAGGGAAACAGTAGCACTAATAATGTCTTCAATGCGTTGTATGTTTTTATAGGGAAAATATTGACAGCTGATTTTCATCTTTTACTCGAATTTGATTCACAGTTCCTGATTCAAATTATGAAATGCACCAAAAAGGATCCATATAAATTTATAAAATCATAAATTTATTACAAAGCCACATCTCAATCTCAAGAAATCCGCATAAAAATGCTTGATCCCTAGACACTTTTGATGTGTGTAATAATTGTACCAATTCAATAGCCAAGCACCTACAGGGTTCAAATTAAAAATAAAAAGAGGTCAACCCATCACAAGCACACACATGAATATGTATTGCCTTAATGTTATATAACTAAACGGCTACCTCATTAACACTTACTAGATTAAAATAAATATGAATTCACTTAATTAAAGCTCGTTCATTAACTTATGCGCAGACACAATAAATAACTTTTAGAGAATAATTTTATAGAGTACATCATCTCTGAAGCGGGACATGCAAATTGAGAATGTGGAAAATAAAAGATGGTAACGTTTTTATAAAGTTCCGACGGACGAGGGACGGCCTCTGTGCGTTTGTGACATTTATACTGTGCGATTTTTATGTTACCCTACTCGGTTTTTCTTTATGAAAAATCATTTATTTATTAAAACTTTATGCACAAAGAAAAACGTTGCACAATGGTGGACTTTATGCCTTAAGCATTAGGCATTATCTACCAGTCTACCTTAAGGTGATGCAGAGACAAAACATAGTAGATGCAAAGATATAAAAGAGAAGTTAAAAGAGAAACGCAAAAAAAAAAAATATAATAAATACATACAACATACATACAAAATATAAACAGAAGAGGGAGATAAAAAAATATAGATAAAGAAAAAAAAATATATGTTTGAATTATGTCGTATAGAATCGCCTTGGGTGAATTTTTCAATCATCTTTCATAAATTGCTTCGTTAGGACTTATTTTCGTATAGGAAATATTTTGCTTAATATCATGTAGATCAATCGTTTACTCAATTGGGTTGTATCCTAAAAAATAATTTAATGTCCATCAGATAGATTTATAACAAAATTAAAACAAGTATTTTTTATTTTTTCTTTCATTCAAATACTTCGAAAGATACATTGATTTGAAATGTCGCATGACGTCAGGCCGTGCTAAAAAATATACCACAGCGTGACTTAATTAGCCCCCACTCCGTAACTTCTAGTTTTTTTCAATCTCAGTAGTTTTTGGTAATTTCGACAAAATAAAAAATACGGGTATTAATTTCTTTTATTATCTATAAGACGGACTAATATTTTTTTGATTTTCATACCTTGGATACATCCCTATTGAAGTTGATAACTTATCCTTTACAAAAGATTACTAAAACGCACACAGCTAAATACATATCGTTTACATTTTTGCAGATTTTTTTTTTGTGATGTAAGTCATCAAAGGTCTTTTCCCACTCTGGGCGGAGCGGAAAGGCGAGTCAGACTTTTACTAACTAAAACCTTCACGTGTTCCTTCATTTGCCTGTGTGCCAGAGTCCACGGCATCTCTTCCGAATAACCTGCGGCCCTGGCAATGATGAAATTAACTTTTAGTATTATCAAACGTAGTTTAACAAAGTTTCAATAAAAAAACTTTTTTATAAGTTTTCTAGTGCTTGACTGCGATCCCGCCTGGTGGTAATTGGTGATGCAACCGTTGACACTAAAGTGTAGGTACTAATTTATCATGAGCCTATTCACTCCAGCCTTGAAGACGATTAAATTGTGTATAATCCAAACTTAGTTTTGTTCTCCTTATTCTAAGCACGATGAAATAATGTTAACCTACATCGTGAGTTGTAAACGTAATTTAAAAAATATGAACATCAGCGTCCAGCGAAGAAGCGACGATGAAAAGGGTGGTAGAAACGATGATAAATAATGCGTTAAATGTGAAGAGCGTTACTTGAGGGCTGAGCGCTGGTGGAATACCAAGTTCTGGTGCTGGACATTTTTTATAACTTCATTAGGTACGTGTTGATTATGAATTTTTTGAACCAAAGTGACTAAAAGGATTGTCATAAGTACTTAATCATTTTTATCCTAGTTACTTAAATATATTTTTTTTAAATACGAACGTATTTATTAGAATGAAAGGGGTAACTATCCAGATGACAACTAATAGAGCAATATGGTAGAAAAAAAAACATGTTACGCAGACCCCAAAATAAATTCAAAGAAAGGTAAGAATAATGGTGATGTTGAAATACGAAGGAAAGATTATTATGGAACAGAAATACGACTTTCATACTATTAATGAATTAATAAATTACAAACAACTCCATTAGAATCATCTAGAAATAAATAGATCCTACTAAGCAAGGTCCAAAGAAAAATCTAAACACAAATTTAAAAGCGTTAAGTTTCTTGTACACCAACAAATCTTGTACCAGAATTGCTACCAAGGCCCGTGAAAATAGCTATAACTAATTCGTTAATTACCCTCGATTTCCACACACTGCGCTAAATTACGCTTTGATACTATAGTGAAAAATGGCCCAAAGACTTTGCTACTGAAAAAAGTCATCGTCCCCAGTAAGCCGGCAAGACGCATAGCCCTGGACGTGTCTACCAAGGTAATTAGTGGAGATACTAATTTACATTTGTATTCAAAATTCGAGCGCTCTCTCTCGCCATTCCTCGTCTGTTTATTCTCATCTTTTTTTTTTTTTTTTTGTAAAACGTACCGCATTGCTGTGTTTTTCGCGTAAAAAAATTACGCGGCTCTCCCTAACAAATGTTTCGGGGACATTGTCTAGCAAACAGCGGCCAGTAAACAACTTAAAATGTAATAAATAGATCTTTGCGTGACGGCTGTGTGTTTTTATCATATAAATAAGAGAAAGAAAACATTTATTTTTATGTTCGTTTTAAAATTATGTTTTTGTTCTGGCAGCATTGGATATTTTTGCTACAATTAAATAATGAAAAAGAAAACATAGTAAGAATTTTTCTTGTTTTTTTTTTGGCATGTTGTTCTCATCGTATTTACTAAAATAAATATGTAGGTAGATAGTTGCTTGAATATTAGGGCTTCAATCACTTGATTGCATTCTTGATCCTTCAAGAAAAGTGACAAACACAAACCTATATAATGTTGATATTAATATAAATAAATAAATAAATTGTTTATTTCTCAACTTTGTACATAATTTGTATAATGATATTCTTAACCTGTGCTTCAGGCCTAAAAGTGCTTATTATAATTTTTTATTTTGCAATAAATTAACAATAAAACAATAAAAGTAGTACGTAAAAATCTAGGATACAACGGAAGTATACAGTGTTATTATTAGTATCCTATTGCTTACATAGTATTATTAGTCTGTTAAAGTAATGGTTATTGCTAAATTTATTTACATACTGTAAGTAGGTCTTCAGTCTGCTCATATGACAAACCTTGTAGATAATTAGAAACAACATTCTTACAGATACAATAATTCAAATTATAAATATTTAATACTCTATTTAATCTATTGTATAAAAAGGACCCTAAGAACGTATAAAATTTGTGTGTAAATGCATATTTAGAGATAGAGGTTGAGCTGCACACTATATCATTCCGCCTTTTGTTAATTATATTATCGTTGTAAGTAAGCGTAGCATGCTGTTTTAGTATTATGTGCAGTATATAAATTTGCCGAACTGACAAAACAATACTTATTAATGTTGTTTACATTCTAAAGGCCAATTTTTCAAAGGCCATTTCCTTAATTTAAAACGATCAAAATCTAGTCTCAGTCTCATTTTCATATTTAGTTCAAAACGGTCTCCAAAGCCTGGAGCACAGGCGAAGAGTAACCAGCCTGTCGGTGTTCTATACGATGTATTTTGGAGAAAGTTCCATCATCAGACGACCCGTCGTACGGCGAGTATCCACCCTTACGTTATTGACATCACTACGATCCGGACGAAGCGTTTTGCCTCTTTTTTACATATACCGCGTAGGTACTGACGACAGCTGCAGGTCAAGGTATCCGAAACTGCCAATTATTCCAAACCAACCTTGAGTCTTAATGCGTTAGAGATAAAGTTGAAAATGTAAAAGCCTCGGAGTTTTTCTGCGCGATCGAATCAGAAATGAGGAGATCCTTAGAAGAACCAAAGTCATCGACATAGCTCTTCGAGTCGCGATAGGGCAG
The DNA here is from genome assembly GCA_037179545.1 of Sesamia inferens. Lineage (NCBI taxonomy): Eukaryota > Metazoa > Arthropoda > Insecta > Lepidoptera > Noctuidae > Sesamia > Sesamia inferens. Next base: position 13,746,768 of record CM073930.1, read on the forward strand.
TAAGGTTCTATGAAGAGTTGCGGCCATGTACCCAAAGACGCAGCGTAGAGATGCCCCCAACAAGGGGGACCGACGACCTGGTGAATGTCGCAGGAAGCCGATGAATGTGGGCAACACAAGATCGGTAGTCCTGGAAAGCCTTGGGGCAGGCGTTTGTCCAGCAGGGCCAACACAGGCAACCTCTATATCCTGAAGAAGAGGATTTTGAATGTTTTTAATAACCTACGGGAGAAAGGCAGTAATCGACAAATATTTTCTTACTGACACAAATGACTCAGTAGCAAAATAGTATAGAGAAACATCTGACAAGTAACATTAAGCCAAATTTGTACATGATGAGACATTGCAACAGAGAAAACTCATGTCAGGCTTGTTGGTTTAACCCGTTCGCTGCAACTGGGCGAACGGTTGAGGTGAATTTAAATATACCGGTCACATTAACAATTCTGCACATTTACTTATTTTTAGTCTTCATACGGTCCGTGACTAGGCAGTCGCTTCCCAGTGTTTTTCCTACGTCATTAAGAATGATAAACACGAACGGTGCCCGAGGATAGTTAAATTTCACTGTTATTTACGTATTTCTGTTTACCAATATATGCAGTTTGTCAAATATTTACGACGAATATTTTAATGTTGAAAATTTTATGTAGGGATATTTTCTAGGTATTAAAGTGTGAAATTATTTATTATGGAGTTGGTCCTTACATCTGCACAGTTCATATCATCATCATCATCATCATCAACCTTTTAATCTTTCCACTGCTGGGCACAGGTCTCCTCTCATACAGAGAAGGATTCATATCGTAGTAACCTAAAATCGAAACCTATACGCGTATTTTTACTCTCTACAATCTGATCTACTTTGTACAATACAATCAATGATGAGTTTTAAGTAGACTTGCGAATTCCAGTATAGGAACTACTTGAGCAGAATTCGTCGTGGCAGACTCTGTAGAAGACGACCAGTCCAATTTAGGCCTGGATTAATAGAGCAGGCCTGTCCCCATGATTATTAATTTGCTAAGCAGGAAGTGATGCAGGCAAACAGTATTAGTTACTTTAAGATTTTAGTTTGACGGTTATTCTCTAACAAATCTCTTACGTAGGTAATGTTCAAGTCACTAAGAACGAACTAAAATCAAGTTCAAAGTCATTTAATCAAATTGGGCTGAGAATCAGCAGTTTTTGAACGTCAATATTACATAAGACAGTCATCCAAAACGCTTGACATTCATGACTTCTCAGTGCTTTCGCTGGGTAGAAGAAGTGGGGAAACAAACTCGAGATCAAGATTTTAGTTTGACGGCCAGTCTCTAAAAAATCTCTTAAGTAGGTAATTTTCAAGTCTCGAGGACCTAATAAAAATCAAATCCAAAGTCATTTAATCAAATTAGGCTGAGAATCAGCAGTTTTAGAAGGTCAATATTACATAATACAGTCCCCCAAAACGGTCGCCATCCAAGACTTTCTAGCTTTCACTGGGAAGAAGTGGCGAAACAAAGTCCCCAGCAATAAAACATTACACTTGTTTATCCTTTCGGTCAGCCAAACCAAATGTCAAAATAGCGCTCCCTCAATAAATCGCTTTTTTCTATAAATTAAGTATCTTTCAATATATTGCACCACGTAATACATTAAAATAATGACATTAAACAGCAAATGGATACCCACAACACAGTTCTATTAAACAACAGATTTTAATCATAAACTAAAACAGTACAAAACAATATTAGCGTTGCACACAGTCGTTAATGAAAACATGTTGTTTTTGAAGCAGCTTAATAAGCGAGACATGAATAACGATCATACTCATGCGCATTACAACACAATAATAAATGTTCGAAAATAATACGAAACGCACCATTAATGGGAGCACGCAAAATCCATTTGGCGTTTTCATTTCAATTTTATTTAATTAAGGCTTATGCGGCGGTCCCGACCGTAATGCCATATTTGGGTATTGTTATTGAGTAGTTCTGGGATTTTCAAATTTCAATTATACACTATGTTTTGAGTTATAGATGTGGCGTGGATTTGTGTGGTTGATGAAGAAGTTAAGTGAACGCTTAAAACTCCAGTGGCATGCATTGCTATGAACTGTGGGAGCGCGGAGTCAATGTGAGTGAATGAGTGATGTCTCAGTATTCCACAGATAACACACACTAATGAACTATCATCACACTACGCAAAATAACATTATATTTCAGTCACATTATGAATAGGCGTCATAGTGGCGGTCTGTTCTTACTATGTCATTGCTAAAAGTACATAATACCTACATTTACGTGAATTTTTCACGTAAATGTAGGTATTATGTACTTTTTGAATAAAGCAATGGCAAATCAAGCTTTTTGAGGTAAGCAATGGATTCACGCTCAACCAAGTTTGAGTTCACATATATCTTAATTACCATGTGTAGCTGTTTCTTTATTTCTTTGAAACAATAATAACATTTATTTATTATAAATATTAAAATTGTGCATTTAAAAATGAAAATAATTACCTAACCTATGTCACAAAATAATCTAACACAAAATTTCAAACAAAAATATAAGTTAAAAATAAAGCGGTTCGTCATTATCATCATCATTTCAGCCGAAAGACGTCCACTGCTGGACATAGACCTCCACCAAGGATCTCCACGACGACCGGTCCTGCGCCTCCCGCATCCAGCGGTTTCCCGTGACTATCACCAGGTCGTCGCTCCACCGTGCCGGGGCCCTACCCACGCTGCATTTTCCGTTTTGTGAGATTGCCTATGGACTTTTGGTCGACACTTTACATATTTAATAATATATTACACGTATGTGTATATATTACTGTACCACATGAGTTAACTTAGGTAACCTGAAATCCTGCGTTTTCTATCAGCTGTTACCTAGACGTTGGTGATGGCGCCAAACAAGTAGCCGAGTTCTGGGTCGAGTCTATTTGGATTGCTATCGACACGCTAAGAAGAATACTGTTTCACTGTAGGGCACAGTCATACGAAGAAGACTATAGGTTGAAGTTTGTTTGGACATGGATTGAACTTATGTAATCAATCTATATTATATAATAAAAATAGTTTATTTCATATAATTTTGGCTTACATTACATGTCAAGGAGTCTCCATGTAGGCATAAAAATGTCTGTAGTTAGAAACTCCACATAGTCCTCCTGGTGAGGTGAAGCAGGCTATAATCAACCACATGGGCCCAGTCCGATTAGGTAGATGGTACATGTTTTCGAATTTTCGTTTCTAGGACAAGCTGGATTCCTGTCAATGGTTTCACTGTCTCCGAGAATAGGTGCTTTTTATTTTGCAGAATTACTAAGTGACTCTTATGTAGATAAGTGGGGAAAGCTCTAACATTCCTTGTACGCGTCAGAATAATTAGTAAAGCGCCTAGTAACAGTTAAGAATACGGTGTTAGCATAAGTGAATGTTGTGTAAATACGACCTACTAGTGTTAACAAGATGTGCATCTTGGGGCACTTAGCTTTGTGTTACCTAGATAAAGTAGAAGAATTCTACGATAAGACCATTGTTTAGTTGTGAGTAATTGAATGTTAATGTAAAATGTTAAATTAAACACTAATTTTTAAATTGCTAGAATCGCAATTATATCTAGTTAAGATTTACTAAATAGGATAATGGTGACTTATGACGTCTTGAAGTTTTATGGCCGGTTTTTTGGTCCGTGTTTGAACTTTAACTAGTTTGGTACTATTTTTAACAACCAATTGTTAAAAATAATACCTTACGATAAATTGACTTTGTGCAAAAAGTTTATCTTTTTGTTTATCTGACGATATAATATCATTGGCAATAATCAAAAAATTCACTATTAGTAGAAAAATAACCATCGGTAACCATTAGATAAATGTACATTTTGAAACAATTAGTTGAGTTTAACTACAGATCAAAACATCGACCCTTAGTCTAGCAAATAAACATTCTAAATCTAGGTGACGATCAGTCAAAAAATGAGTCTAGCCATTATATTGTGTCAGGATGTTACGGAAAGTTAAGAGAGATTCCAGTCGCCTAAAATCTTAACAAATGGACATGCTTTAATAGGTCGCGACTTAAGGTGATGATGATGATGGTGTGATTTTTAAGGGCGACTTATAAAAGGCAGATTTGTGTGGAAACTATGGGAGAAAATGCTTTGAAAGGTGATTTAGTTACGTTGTTGGGATCGTTCTTAAGAACTTATGTTCTTCATTCTTCATCCCGTTTACTTTTTGTGGAATCAGACCATCATAATATGGATGTATCCAGGGTATGAAAATCAAAAAATAATTAGTCCGTCTTATAGATAATAAAAAAATATTAAGACCCGTATTTTTTATTTTGACGAAATTACCAAAAACTACTGAAATATAGCGTATTAAAGTTACGGAGTGGGGGCTAATTACGTTACGCCGTGGTGTATTTTGTGCCACGGCGTGACGTCATACGACATTTCAAATCAATATATCTTCCTTAGTATTTCAATGAAAGAAAAAATTAGAAGACAATATGCATTACAAGACAATTGGATAGGTATCGTAAGCATAAGGTCTTGGAAAACTTATCACTCGAAACGGTCTCCAAAGCCTGGAGCACAGGCGTAGAGTAGCCAGCCTTTCGGTCTTCTATAGGATGCATTCTGGTGAGTGTGCAAGGGAATTGCATGATTTAATTCCCCCATCTCCGTTCCATCATCGGACGACCCGTCGTACGGCGAGTTTCCACCCTTACGTTGTTGACACCACTGCGATCCGGACGAAGCGTTTTGCTTCCTCCTTTATACCGCGTACATCGAGGGACTGGAACAATTTGCCGGCGTCGGTGTTTCCGTCTCATTACAATTTGAGTGTCTTCAAGGCTAGAGTGAATAGGCTCTTAATAAACTAGCGCGCTTTACCATCAACGCAACACTGCTTACCATCAGACGGGATTGCGGTCAAGCGCTGGTTTATAATATATATAAAAAAAAAGAAAATTACAAAGTTTGAAAGCCGCAATTATTTATTGCCTCAAGAATTATTTCTTTCAAATCGATTTAGTTTAGAATAGTACATGGTTAACCTAGGGTCAAAAGAATCTATTCCCGAAGTATTTAAACTGTAGTTCCAGCTTGGACTATCTACTAGATTATGGGTAGATGGGAGTACCTACTCAGGTAAGAATAGAATATAATATAATACTCTTGTAAAATATTAATGCAGTTAATATTTCAATTTAGTATCAATAAAGACATCTAAGTATTCTATTCTAACACTTGAGTACTTCTATCCACCTATACTTATCATCTAGTACCTAGTTATACCAAGCGATCAGTAAATAAATATATGTACATACAGTTCCTACATCAGTACTGTAGACCACCACATTCCTTCCTGCAACTGTCATAAAAGGTGACTAACACATTCTCGAAAGGATAATGCCTTATTAAGTATATTGACTATTTATAGGTGACAGTATTAATGGTTACGCTGCGATAAATTACTGTGTTTTACTTAGGTAGTGGTAATTGATATGGCAACATTGAGGAAGAATGATATCCCTTTCCCCTTTATCCCAATATACGTTTAGTATTGATTATTTATTGGATATTTAGCGGTACCTACAAACGCCCCAATAAAACAACGCGTCATACGAAGCAAGCAAGCAAGCAGAGTTTACTATGCAATTGGCATACAAACAACTTCCCAACCTCAACCGCTGGTCAAGTGCCCGCCAGACACCCGTCTGGTCGGAGGATCTGCCCTTTTCTATGGAGGATGAGTGAAATTTACTCCTTGTTCCTCATACCTCTAGAATTCTAGATACATCATCTTCTTCATGCACCTACTAGTTCCAATAGGTATATAGTTTAACTCTTTTTACATTTCAATATAATATCTATAGAATCACCATATTCGAAACGCCAGAAGCTCTTTGTTCCATAGGTCCTCTGGAAAAGAGTCTGCAAGAAACTCAAAACTTATACAATTTTATCCAATTACACTGCAGGTACTAATATGAGGCATCAGTAAAATTTAAGCCTGTTTAGAAGTACCAAGTACTAAACAAAGTTGAAAAGAAATCGGGACATTTATGAGTCTACAAATACAAAGGGCTCTTCCAGAATCAAAGCATGATAATGCCCGAAATCAGTGTGTAAATGCACTAGATACCCTACGAACCTCAAACACATTATTTATTGCATAACCGGATATCGGATTAACAGCACACGGTGAACCAAAACGCGCAATTTATTTTAAACGCGACAGCGTACAATAGCATGACGTCACCGAAGGCGCTTGAGTAAAATCCTGTTAATTAGCAGTCGCGCAGCAAACCGCCAGAGACGTGACCGATCGCCTATCAATATCAATCGGAAATCTAAATCTAACATACTATACCTACCGCAGACTAAGGAAGTGTTGGCGTTTGATAATCATCTCTGATTGGTAGGTTAGCAGTAACTTAGTAAGATTTTATGAGTTAATAAATAGTTATTTGACAAACTCGTAATAGTCGACAAGGCTTGCATTTTATGCGGTGATTTGTGGTGTGAATTAGCTGATCGACTGTTGTATTGATAATAAATTGCTAGTTGTTTTGTCTTACGTCAGTTTTGAAACCTACGCTGGCATTTGATTGAATTGTCTTCGCGCAACTTTTGATGTGATTTATAGGGCAAGCGCCTGCAGTTGTAACAATGAGTAGTACCTACTAAAAGAAAAAGTTCTTCTTCAACCAAATTATGACTTCATGAGCTATTTAGAAAATTCAGAAAGGTCTCAATAATTAAACTCCAAGATATTTATTAAATTTAGGCTGAAAATCAGCACTTTTCGATCTTCAAAATTACATAAGACAGAACCTAAACGTTTTCTATTGCGTTAGCTGGGAAAATAGAGCAACAAATTTTACGTTAAGCTTTACTTTCCAATCTTTACAAATACGTCAACTTCTCTGTAAATATTTCATCCTATTGTAGCACTATTCAGCAACATAAAATCCAAACAAAAGCCCTAACAAAGCTTTATACCATCAAAATATTTCCCTCAAATCTCTCCTCCTCCGCACTTCTGTCCATAATCGAGTTTATCGCACTATTATTAAGGAATTCCACCCAGCACATGATGAGGACATGACACATCGACAAATTGATATTCAACGGCAAGTGTCCATACAAAAAACGTGTTGTTATTCAATCCATGGATGGTTAGCAGGAGAATGATTGACAACACATTAGGAAGGTTCGAGTTTTGTACTTGCTAAACAGATCAGTTCACTTGTCATGTTGATTTGTCCGTTTGAGGAATAATTATTATGGTAGTACCTACACTACCTGGATGTTGATGGATTGTACTGTATTTTGGGATCGATAAACAGTTTAGGCATATTTAGGCATGTTCAGTTTGCGGTTTTCCGAGTTTAAACAGACTTGTTCACGAGGACTAAACGGACTTACATTTGCATTAATTGTCGAACATAGCTTGCTGCCGCATCATTCTTAATTTTGGATTTAGAATAATTAAGGATATAGAAAATCTTATGTTTTTGCTTTCCAACAACATTGTTTTCTTCAAGCAGCTAATAAGTGAAAATGATTTCACTAAATACTATTTATCTTACTACCCTATATTGACAAAAGGCAATGGACTCACTCTCCTTTTTCCACACAATTAAGGCAGAAACATCGATGCGCAAAATGTAACAACAAATTCAGCACATGATTCTAGAACCCCCAGCGTAGTAGAAATTCTTAGTCGATTATCAAAAAATCTGATCATTCATAGAAAAGTGTACAATTTTGAGTTCAAAATGAATTGAGCTACGTTTTTGTTTATGGTTCAAAATTATGTACTGAATAAAGTCTAACAAGTTATGCCCTAATGTCTCTGCTATATAGAAATACAAAATTTCAAATGGATATCATGAAAAACTACAAATTTTTGGGCTTGTTATCCTACTTGGCTGTCCCAACAAAAATATGGTCCTCGGTATGGAACTCGGTAACCATACTGCAACAATTTCTAAATGTATTTGGGAAAAAATATAACATGGTGTAAAAATAATTAGAATCGATTCAGTTGCTTATTCTGAAAAAACTTGTATATAGATAAAATATGCTTCAGTATAGGCACATCATATACGATAGAGTTAATTGGTAGAAGTTAGTATACTTCTACCCTTTGGCAGTGTGGGCCAATCCTTTCGATAGGTGTCAAACTGGGTAACAATATTAATCAGAACTACAATTCT